>OZ012738.1:104386954-105586954 GCA_963859935.3 Lathyrus sativus | reverse complement strand
AAGCACAAGATGCTTTCTATGTTTGCAAGAAGAAATCAATCTAATCTAGTGCTCTTCCTACATTTCCTATCTCCTAAGTCTTCAAAAGCAACCTTCAAGGAGAAGAAACTTCATGCTCCAAGCTCCATCCTTTGTCTCCAATCATCTCCAATATCTTCTTAAGCTCCAACAAGAAAAACTCAAGCCCCAAGCCCAATTGAAATAAACCAAACCAAACAAACAAGCAAAATGCCCAAGAGGGAAACACACAATCACCACTCAAATTGCAAAAATCAAGTAAAATAGTAATACTCACTATAAAATCCTAGATTAATTTCTAAGGGAACCTAACTATATACCCTATACCCCACATACACCCCAAGGCCTAAATCAAACCCTAGGTCCCCAAACCATGCCCTAAACTACACCTAAGTGTTGTGAAACCCTAATTCTAATACCTCTCCTATCCACCTCTCAAACTAATCTAAGTTTTAGTCACAAAAATATGACAAAATTCCTAAGGGTACATGCTTCCCTAATCTAATCAACCTCACAAGAATCAATCAAAGATCATGCACAAATCTCTCATACTAAATTCAGAAAAATGAAGTATCAAACAAATGCAAAATTATGGCAAAAAATTTGTAAAATATATCAAAACATATAAAACGCATGAAATTAATATTTTGATTATTTCACAATTTTCTAGAGGTCCTAAGAGAACTAGGGAAAAAAATCCCATCCTAAAATGATTATTTTTCAATTTGTTATGAATTTATTTCTAATCAAAAATAAAATGTGAAAATAGAAGAAAATAAAAGAAAAATGCAAATGAGGTGTGTCAAATAGAAATATTCCCTAGTCATTTTCCAGACTGGGCTAAGGTGGGGGGTGCGCTTATCAAGCGCGCGCTAAGCCCAAACCAATTCAGAAAACAATTGGAAAAGGAAAGGAAAATTGACAAAAGTCTGTGGCGAATAGCAATTAATTCGCATTGGTTTCTCACTGGGCCTTCAAACTGGGGTGTAATTAGCAAAGTCCTCTAAGCCCAAAACCAAACATCACACCGAGAGGGAGGGTGCAACGGGGAAGTCAGGGAGATGCTTGGCAAAATAATCAATGGGCCTAAGGCCCGAGTCCAACATCACCCTTACTATCAGCTTACAAACCCTAATCCCCTTAATCCCCTTTCTACTGTTCATCACTAACCCTAGCGCCGTTCTCATCCTCTCTGATTCTCTCTGTCTCACAATTTCCCTCTCCAACTTCCGTTCCAAATCCCTCACCACAAAGCATCCATCAATATCCATCACAACCTAATCCGTTTCAATCTCTCAGTTCACATTACCTTTCCCTAACCTAATCTCATTCCACAATCTAACACTCAAACTAACCTAGTTCTTCAGCTAACAAAACAAACTATGAAAAGTGACAAGTTCAAAGCAAGAACCTGGAGACGCTATGAAGATGATGAATTCTGGAAGCAGCTGATGAAGATGGCGAGCTTGACGGCAATCTTGACGTTCTGGCGATTGGTGGACGCTCGAAGATACACAACTTTGACGAACCTCGTGGGTTGAACGGACGGAGATTAATGAATCTGATGGTGTTTGAGGACGATCTGAAGATCTTGGAACACTCAAGATGCATGCGTGATGATTTCTTTGCCGGTGTTGATGGAAATTGAAGATCTTGTGAAGATTTCTGGAAAATTGACGAGTTCGGTTATGGCTTTCTGAACGAAGTTGATGGAGACGATGAATACTCCGGTGGACTTTTGATGAATATATGAAGTTTCCGGCGAAATCTGAATGATCAATGAATGATGTTGATGAAGATTGATCGTTGAGGATGATGAAGTTTGGAAGCTTTTGGATGAGTTTCTGATGAATTGCAGTTTCCGGCGACGGTTGTGGTGGCCGGAGGTGGTTGCATGGCCGGCGGCAGGGTCTCCGGCGAGGCTTTGTAGTGGGATACAGCTAGCAAGCATGCATGCAAGGAAGAGTTTGGTGAGGACGTGTGGCGTGAGGGAGAGGGAGAGAGGAGGACGTGTGGCAAGCTGGAAAGGTGGCAGAGAGAGAGAGAGAGTGATACGTGGCAGCAATGGGAGAGTGGAAAAAATGAGGTGTCAGTGATGAATGAGGTGGGAACCCCTGAGATACACGCGTGGCACGCCTTACATACAGACACCTAACGAACTCTAGACTTTGACTGGGCTTTGAATTGGATAATGGCCCACTATGATTAATACTCTGATTAATTGACTTAATTAAATGCTAATTATTTGGATTAATTCTGAATTAAAACTTGATTAAGACTCCATTAATACCACACTTAAGACTCTAATGATGATCAAAACTCCAATAATACTCAGTTAACTCTAAAACGGAAATTAAATGCTAGGTAATTAAAAATACTAACTAATTCTCCTAGTTAATCCTAGTTAAGAAAAAAGATTAAAACCTAATTAGCCTCTATGAATTAAATCTAAAAACATTAACTTCAATTAACCCTATTAAAAAAACCAATTGAATATCTAAAAACAAAATCTATTTAAAAGTATTAAAAAAAATATCTATTTAAAAATCTAAAAAAATTATTCTAAAAATAGCAAATTGCTATTAAAATTCTATTAAAAGAATTAAAATCCTAGAAAAACAATCAAAATCCAATTAAAATTCCAGAAATTAAGAGAAAAATCTAAAATGCAAGAAAGGCCAATTAAATCGATTAGAGAACAACTGCGCAACTATAACGAATTAAGCGGTAAAAACCGGACACCGAAATGTCCTCAAAAACAACAGCGCAACCTGAAAATACCGGGACGAGCACAAGTTCTCAAAACACTTATTCGAACTGGCCTGAACTGCCTGAAACGCCAGGGGAGGCTGTAATCCCGATAAAATCAATATGATTGAGAAAATGCAACATATGCGGTATGTGAATGCAAATGTAAAATGCGTCGAAACATAAACCAGATGTGGGAACCGGTTGGTCAAATTTTGGGGTGCAACAGCTACCCCTATTCAAACGGCTTGGACCCGACTGGGTGAAGAGCGAACGACCTTCAAACATTCGAGGTACGAGACGGTTGAATACCAAAGAAACCCTGAAATTTGCCAACCGTGGAGATAAACTGCAAAACTGCTTGAGAAGCAACGTCCAATGAACTGAATCTGATTGTTACGACAACAACTGGTCAATTATCTAATACAATTTTGATTTCAACCTCAACCACCTGTGTGACGCCACATGTATTGAACTATCTTCGCAAAAACACCTCCGTCCACCATTGGGCTAACCTCGTCAACACCAGAACAGGAACCAATTCGTCAACACGAATATAGATTCTGTCGTCACAGGAGTAACCTTGTCCACATATGGACCCAAATTTCGTCAAATCACGAATAAATGCAAATCTGTCCACGTCAGGACTTCACATTTCGACAACACAGGAATAGAACCTTGTCCATGTTAGGACCCTCATTTCGCCAATACGAAGGAAGGTATCTGCTGGGGATAAATGGTCCCTGAAGAGTAATCAATCTTGTCCACGTCAGGACTTCACATTACGGAAAACTCCCGGCGCTTTCGCTGGGGAAACATTTTTGTTTAATCACAGGGAACTCATCTGCCTATCCCTACAGGCACATCATCTGTCTAAACACAGGAAACCCCATCCGTCTACTTCATACGAGAAAAGTCATTTGCCTGATTACAGGAAACTCCATCCACCTGCTCCATACGGGAAAAGTCATCTGCTTGACTTACAGGAAACTCCATCCGCCTGCTTCATACAGGAAAAGTCATCTGCCTGATTACAGGAAACTCCATCCGCCTGCTTCATACGGGAAGATTATCTGAATACTGTTTCTCTGCCTACCTTTGCAGTAGCTACCTCCGTTGGTCCCAAACCGACAAACGACTTTGAGGAGGACTCTACTGGGGATAGTAACACGAGGAAATCACGGCGACTTCCTTGGGGAAAATACTTTTGTCAAATATCGGAACACAACTCACATACTCTGCCTATCACGGGAGAATCATTTATCTGGATACCAGAAAGTTCATCCGCCTGCTTCATACGGGAAAAGTCATCTGCTTGATTACAGGAAACTCCATCCGCCTGCTTCATACGGGAAAAGTCCATCTGCCTGATTCTTACAGGAAAGTTCATCCGCCTGCTTCATACGGGAAAATACATCTGCCTGATTCTTACAGGAAAGTTCATCCGCCTGCTTCATACGGGAAAATACATCTGCCTGATTCTTACAGGAAAGTTCATCCGCCTGCTTCATACGGGAAAATACATCTGCCTGATTCTTACAGGAAAGTTCATCTGCCTGCTTCATACGGGAAAATACATCTGCCTGATTCATACAGGAAAGTTCATCCGCCTGCCTCATACGGGAAAATATATCTGCCTGATTCTTACAGGAAAGTTCATCCGCCTGCTTCATACGGGAAAATACATCTGCCTGATTCTTACAGGAAAATTCATCCGCCTGCTTCATACGGGAAAATACATCTGCCTGAACACAGGAAAGGTAACTTGGATATAGCTTCTTTGCGTATTCTTTTCAGTAGCTAACTCCACTGGGGATATTCTGAAAATAACTGCCCGACACCCGTTTTGACAACAAGTGACCACTTCTGAAATCTTGATTTATGAAACCCTGACATGCTGCCGCGACAGCAAACTTGAAAAAAAACACTCCGCTGGTCGGATAAGAGAAATTTCAAACAGTAACTCTGTGGGGAATGATAACAAGAACTGTGTCATCATATGTCTCACGGCGAGACCTCGATCATCTGGTAACAGATCTGCACTGTAACTTCATACTCCTGCTGAGAAACACACCTGAAAGCAAAAGGTTAACCAACCTGATTTATGTCTCATAATGCGTATGTTTGGCAATGGCGTAATGCTCCATACAGCATGGAAATGCTACGCGTTTTTTGGGTAGATGCAAACATGATAATGTATGTAAATGCAAATGCAGGTTCAGGCTGCTGGGGAAGCTCTGACAAGCTTGCTTCAACATGGCTGTTGAGGACAAATACCACCCTGTTGGGGATGAACGGGTATCGCAAAGTATTCTGGCAAAATAAATGCCGGAAATGCAACCAACTCTGCCGGGGAGAGATTACACATCGATTTCCACTGGGAGGACAGAACAACACCTGCTGGGAAGATTAACTCAGCTGGGGGAGAAGCAACCCTTCTGGGGGACAACTGTCTGGGTACAGTTTACAAACTCGGAACTACCACTCCGCTGGGGATAATCATCCTGACGAAAGCATGACAACCTGTAAGGAGAAAGAAAAACCATCCTCGATGGGGATAATCCTTCTGGACCTACCATGACTTGGTTACGTGCCGCGGAAATCCTCCCAGCTGGGGATTGAGCGTGCACATACCCGACTCTCTGGGGAATATAACCTTTGCATGGGACACTGATCTTTTCTTGCTGGGGATATCTTGTGGACAACTTCCATGAGGATACTCTTCTGGGGAAACTAATCCTTCCTTCGGTAAGGGATAACAACATCTCAACCTCTGGGGACGAGGAACGACCTGCTGGGAAATAAGGTCAAGTCCTTCTTCCAGGGCCTCTGGCTGGGGCCATCATTTTCCGATTGTCCGCTTCAAGTGTGAGAACCCTGCAAAACACAAACGAGACAAAATAAATCTACACAACCAAATCTATTCGGGTTAATGTCCACGACATCTCCTCAATCAATTCGAAGTTTTATCAATCATTGGCAAGGGCCAACGAATTTATGCACTTGCGAGTTCATCAAAACATCGACGTTTTCCACATACAAAACAGTAAAGCACAACATCAAATACTGAATAACATGTTTTATTGATTGAGCCTGTGAATAGGCAAAGCTTTGTACATCGGATGCAACTCCTTAAAAGAGGAAGTTGCGCATACACACATACATATACGCACAAAAAGCATAAAATAAAAAGTACAAAACGATATTTGTATACATGTCGGCAACGTGGTGCAGACAAACATCATGAGTTGATCCTCCTATGACTCGCCTGACTCTGGTGCTTTCCCGGTATTCAATTTTCGGAAGAGATTGTGTTGGATAAACGAACTCTCAGGTACTCCCAAACCATTAAGCAATGTAGTATCAAATTCGGACCGCAGTCATTTGCTTTTTCAATCCCTAACTTTTGCGTGAACCGCCCTTTGCGGGTTTTCAATTCACCGGGATACCCTTTTTTTCCGAAGTCGCCCTTTGCAGGTTTTCGACTTCGCGGGTGTACATCTTTTCAATTTTATCCCTAACTTTTGCCCGAACCTTTTTATTCATTTTTTACGGTTCGCCAGGATGCCCCATTTTTGCCTGGACTCTCTTTTTACTGTCCAGCGGGTCACTTTCAAGCAAAGTATTTTTTAACTGCGTCCGAATTCACAGGAGACGTAAAGTCTTCACCATCCATGGTAGATAGTAGCAAGGCTCCTCCAGAGAAGACTTTTCTGACAACGTAGGGACCTTCGTAATTAGGGGTCCACTTGCCCCTGTGGTCTGTTTGTGGCGGGAGAATCCTCTTCAGCACAAGATCGCCCGTCTGAAAGCTTCGTGGACATATCTTCTTATCGTATGCTTTCTTCATCCGGCTCTGATACAACCGACCGTATGCGAGAGAAGCTAGCCTCTTCTCATCCATTAAGCTGAGCTGATTCAGTCTGTCTTTAACCCATTCTGCCTCGTCAAGTTGGACATCTCGTAAAACCCTCAAGGAAGGAATCTCGACCTCCAAGGGTAACACTGCTTCCATTCCGTATACCAATGAGAAAGGGGTTGCCCCGGTTGATGTGCACACTATCGTACGATAACCGTGCAAAGCGAAAGGTAGCATCTTGTGCCAGTCCTTGTAGGTCACAACCATCTTCTGGACAATCTTCTTTATGTTCTTATTGGTCGCTTTGACAACGCCATTCATCTTGGGTCGGTAAGGAGAAGAGTTGTGATGTTCAATCTTAAAATTCTGGCATAGCTCTTTCATCATCTTGTTATTCAAATTCGAACCGTTGTCGGTGATAATCCGCTCAGGGATTCCATATCTGCAGATAATATCTCGTTTGATAAATCTGGCGACCACTTGTTTGGTGACATTGGCATATGATGCTTCTTCCACCCACTTGGTGAAATAATCAATTGCCACCAAGATGAACCGGTGTCCATTGGATGCCGTAGGCTCAATCTTACCAATCATATCAATTCCCCACATCGAGAAGGGCCACGGTGATGACATCACATTCAGAGGACTTGGAGGCACATGGACTTTATCCGCATAAATTTGGCATTTATGACACCTCTTTGCAAACTTGAAACAGTTTGTTTCCATAGTTAGCCAGTAATAACCTGCCCGCGTCAGTTTTCTCGTCATAGCATGCCCACCGGAATGTGTACCAAACGTACCCTCATGGATCTCTTCCATGAGCAACTTTGCTTCTTTCTCATCTACACAACGTAGCAACACCAAGTCGTGGTTTCTTTTGTATAGGACACCGTCAGGATTCAAATAGAAATTGCCAGCCAATATCCTGAGAGTCTTCTGATCTCGACTGGATGCCCCAGCCGGATACTCCTTGTTCTTCAGGAAATTCTGGATGTCAAAGTACCAGGGTTGACCATCGGGAGCCTCATCAATGGAAAATATGAATGCAGGCCTATCAAGCCGAGAGATAACAATCTGGGGAGCCTCGTTCCAGAATTTAACTTTATACATTGAAGATAATGTCGCCAGGGCGTCAGCCATTTGATTTTCCGCTCGCGACACATGATGCAATTCCATCTTGTCAAAGAAAGGCAACAATCTCCTGGCATAATTCATATATGGTATCAAATTGGGCTGACGTATCTCCCATTCTCCTTTAATCTGATTCACTACCAGAGCTGAGTCTCCGTATACATCCAGATGCTTGATTCGCAAATCAATAGCTTCTTCCAGACCCATGATGCAAGCCTCATATTCAGCCTCGTCATTGGTAACGGGAAAATTCAATCGGGAAGTAAAGGGGATGTGCGACCCCTGAGGAGTAGTGATAATCGCGCCTATTCCGCTACCATAGGAATTTACAGCTCTGTCAAATATTAACTGCCACTTGGAACCCAACTCTGGTCCTTCGTCCGACAACGGTTCTTCACAATCTTTCATCTTCAGGTACATGATATCCTCGTCAGGAAAATCAAACCTCATCGAATGACAATCCTCAACAGGCTGCTCCGCAAGGTACTCCGACATAACGCTCTCTTTAATGGCCTTTTGCGAGACATATTGGATATCGTATTCGGTTAACACCATCTGCCATCGGGCAATTCTTCCGGAGAGTGCTTGCTTCTCAAACACGTATTTGATTGGATCCATCTTTGAAATTAGCATGGTTGTATGATTCAGCATGTATTGCCTCAAACGTTTGGCGGCCCAGGCTAGCGCGCAACACGTTTTCTCGAGCATTGAGTATCTGGACTCACAGTCATTAAACTTCTTACTCAAATAGTAGATCACATGCTCTTTACGTCCGGTCTCGTCGTGTTAACCGAGAACACAACCCATACTTTCCTCAAGGACCATCAAATACATAATCAATGGTCTCCCGGTCACTGGGGGTATCAAAATAGGAGGTTCCTGCAAGTATTCTTTTATCTTGTTGAACGCCTTTTGACAATTTTCATTCCAGGTCACAACCTGGTCCTTTTTCAACAACTTGAATAACGGCTCGCACGTCGCAGTTAAGTGAGATATGAACCGGGCGATATAGTTCAACCTCCCTAAAAACCCACACACTTCTTTTTCTGTTTTATGCGTCGGTATTTCTTGTATTGCTTTTATTTTTGCAGGATCCACCTCTATTCCTTTTTTCGCTCACGATAAACCCCAGTAGTTTACCCGATCTCACCCCGAAGGTGCACTTGTTAGGGTTCAGTCTCAACCTGAACTTCCTAAGTCTCTTGAATAATTTCAGCAGATTAACCAAATGCTCCTCCTCCGTCTGGGATTTGGCAATCATATCATCAACATAAACCTCGATCTCTTTATGCATCATATCGTGAAAGAGGGTCGTCATAGCACATTGATATGTTGCCCCAGCGTTCTTCAATCCGAAGGGCATCACTTTGTAACAAAATGTTCCCCAGGGAGTAATGAAAGTAGTCTTCTCCATGTCTTCTGGCGCCATTTTGATCTGATTATAGCCTGAGAAGCCGTCCATGAAGGAGAACACGGAGAATTGAGCAGTGTTATCAACCAGCACATCGATGTGAGGAAGTGGAAAGTCACCTTTCGGGCTCGCTTTGTTCAAATCACGGTAGTCTACACACATTCGCACTTTACCGTCTTTCTTCGGTACTGGCACAATATTAGCGACCCATGAGGGATATTTGGTAACAGCTAGGAAACCAGCATTCCACTTTTTTTGAACTTCCTCCTTGATCTTTACAGCCATGTCCGTATCCAACCCAGGCATATCCTCGTACGACCAAGCAAATATATCACTGTACTCTTTGAGCATCTCAACCAACCTTTGCTTGATGTCGCTCTGCAGCGCAGCCCCTATACGGATGTTTCTCACAACCTCTTCCGACCCCAAATTGATAATCTCAATGACTTCCTCATGAGGCAGAATGATTCTTTCTTCTTGTTTCAATAACCAGGTCAACTCTTCTGGTACGTCGTCATCTTCCACAATCTCTTCCTCAGCCTGAAATATCGGGTGCTCGAAGTCGAAGTGAGTCATAGGCGGTTCATAGATGTCATCTGAAATAGTAATCCTGCAAAGGAAATGGTTAAATGCTTCAAAACACATACAAAGCAAACAACCACATTGCCATTTTATTGTAAAACACAAAAACGGAAAAACAGGGATCACAATATTTGTATATGAAAAACGCCTTTATTTCATGATTAAACAATGTAATGTATATAACCAAATGGCCCTAAGCAAAATCACTATGCCCCGGGTAGGACACAGGATTATTCAACAATTAAGAAAACAAATCATTACTGTTTAGTTGTCACAGGAACAGTTTCCCGGATAGACCAATTGCAGAGACTTTGTCCTGGCACGCTTGGCTTGATCCACGCGTCCATATCACAGTCGCTATCTCCGTCTTCAGCATCAGAAATAGCATTGATAGTCTCGAAGCTCACCCCATTTGGTGTAATGGTTATCGGCCCTCTGAACTTGGGCATTCCTGAAGAGGATGCTGATGACGAAGGATGATATCCAAGCCCGAACCTGTCATTCTTCACGGGAATCTCCAATACCTGACCCAAGCCCTTGGTTTTTCCTGCCTGCACTAGAGCTTGAGCCTCCTTGTAGGATGACACTGCCACATCTGATATTTTGCTGGAACCCTGGGCTTTGCATTTAATTCGCAACCCCTCGAAGGCTTGACAGGGTGTTTCGTGTATTTCGCCGTCGACCTCGACATATTTGAATGAAGACAAATGGCTAACCAGAATATCTTCCTCTCCACAAACAGTGACGACACTATTCCCAACCATATACTTCAGCTTTTGGTGTAACGTGGATGTGACTGCCCCGGCAGCATGGATCCATGGGCGCCCAAGAAGACAACTATACGCTGGCTGGATGTCCATTATATAGAATTCGGTTTCAAATATTTCAGGCCCCACCTGCAACGGTAATGTTATTGATCCGAAAACCGACCTTCTTGTTCCATCGAACGCTCTCACCACTAAATCACTGGGCGTGCAGATAATCCCCCTGATGTCTAACTTCATAATGGCTTTCTTCGGTAGCACATTCAGGGAAGATCCAGTGTCTACTAAAACATGGGACATGACCGTGCCCCGACATTCGACTGACACATGCAATGCCATATTGTGCTCTCGCCCTCTCGGAGTCAAATCAAAGTCTGTGAAGCCCAAACTGTGCCCCGCATTGACATGCGCCATCACCCCTTCTAACTGATTAACAGAAACTTCTTGAGGAATGAACGACGTGTCTAGAATCTTCAGCAAAGCGTTCTGATGGGCCTCGGAACATAACAGCAATGATAGGATGGAAATTTTTGACGGCGTTTGCTGGAGATGCTCCACGATTTTGTAATCACTTTTACGAATGAGCCTTATAAACTCCTCCACATCCTTAAGTGACGTTTCCTTTTCATTTGACTGAGACGGACCACCCTCAGCTACCTTGGTTTTACCCTTGGCTAATCTTTCCGCCTCTACCTCGGGTGACGTGAAGATTCTTCCGCTTCTGGTCATACCCCCTGTTCCGACAACATTATCTACAACCCCAGCTGATTGTCCATTGACTTCAATTCTCTCACCGTCGCAATATACCTCCAACCCGTAAGTCTACAGCACTGCTTTAGTACTCTCAAAAGGGACTGGTCCTGCTTTAGTAATTGTGATCGTCGGCCACCTGGCGGGCGCCGTTATCGTTATCGTTTTCCTCGGAAACGTCACCGTTGCAACATCGTTCAGCTCATCACACAACGCCTCTACAGGCTTTTCAACCGCGGTTCGATCAAATTGCAAGGTCCCTTCATCCATCATAGCCTGAATACCCTGCTTCAACTCATTACAACCCTCTGGCTGGGTCCAACAATCCAAGCAAAATTCATCACAACCCGGGAATACACCCCCTTTTAGCAACCTGCTTTGAATCTCACCCAACGGTGTCTTCAGCTCATTGACATCCATCACTAGATTCAGATTCTCCTCTGTCAAGATGGCATTTGCCCCATAATTGGGTATAGGATGTTGTACTATATTTGGACCCACCTGTCAAAAGTTGATAGCTTTACTATCCAATAAATCTTGAACTTTGTGTTTAAATGCCTGACAAGCTTCTATATCATGCCCGGGTGCCCTGGAATGGAATTCGCAATGCTTGTTGGCGTCATACCCATAAGGGAGTACCGCCCCTGTAGGTGGTGCCAAAGTCCTCTTTTCAACCAAGTTCAACCCTAGCAGGGTCTGGAGGAGTTCTGCATACGTGGAAGGAGGTGCGTCGAACACTCTTTTCGATCTCGCATTTTGTACCCTTCTCTGGCCAGGATTCTGTCCTTGTTGTTGTTGTGGTTGTTGTTGTTGTTGTTGTTGAGGCTGCCCTTGTTGAGGAAAAGGGATAGTGACACTAGCTATCTGTTACGGCTGAACATACTGATTTCTTCCTCTGCCCCTGCCTCTGCCCCCAAACACGGCACTAGTATCACCCTGTCGTCTACCACCAAATGCTTTTCTGGCACCTCCTGTTGAAGTAGACTCACCTGCTTGGAACCTTCCAACTTTAATCCTGTTCTCAATCATCTCCCCCATAAGAATCAAATCTGAGAAACTGCTCAATGACACACTAAACAATTTTTCGTAGAACACCCCCGCAAATGTCCCAATGAACATGTCATTCATCTCCCTTTCAATTAAAGGAGGATGCACTCTCGCTGCCATATCGCGCCACCTTTGCGCATACTCTTTAAAGCTTTCACCGTTCTTCTGTGACAAACCCTGCAATTGGACCCGGTTTGGCGCCAGATCACTGTTATATTTGTAATGTGTCACGAAAGCATCACCCAACTGCTTCCAGGTTTTGATCTGCGTGGGCTCCAGCCCCATATGCCATTCAAGTGAAGGTCCTGACAAGCTATCCTGAAAGAAATGCATGAGCATCCTTTCATCATCTGAATATGCGGACATCCTCCTGTAGAAAGAGCGGACATGGACTTTAGGGCAGGTATCCCCTTTGTACTTGTCAAAAGTGGGAGCCTTGAATTTCAACGGCACCCTCAGCCCTGGTACCAAGCCCATCGTAGTCATATCCAAACCGGTGGAGTTCTGATTCACTACCCCCTTCATTTGTTCTTCAAGCATTCTGATCCTCTGCACAGGATCAACAAGTCCTTCAAACCCCACACCTCTTCTAGAAAAGGCGTCCTCCTGGCGGTCTTCGCCCCAATTCACATTTTCATTTCCATATCCGTCGTAACCAGTGTTGCGACCAAACCCTTGCTGATTGATCATGGGACCTCGTCCTCTGTTACCGAAACCCTGGTTGACCCTAATAGGTCCAAACCCAGTGTTGACAGGAATCACCCCAGCACCATTCATATTACCAAATCCACCATACCCCTAGTTAGCGTTACCAAAACCGTCGTAACCGAAACCCTGAGTGTTGAAGCCGAATTTCCCGTCCTGATTGACGTAATCAAATCCTTGATCATTGTAGCCGAAACCATTGTTGCCGAAACCATTACCGCCATTGTTGTTACCACCGCCTTGGTTGGCGTCCCCAAATCCAACATTGTTAACAAAAGTCTCATTTCCATTCCATGTGTTGCCATTACCAGCGCCAGCACCATCGTTTACAAACACAGCAGGTGGGGTCACTACAGGTGGAACCACATGCGTAGGGGGCCCATCCTCCAGAATAGTCTCAACGTGCGCAGAATTGTGGTCATTGTTGCCATTCCCATTAGTCCGCGTCAGCAGCGGCTGTACCAAAGTTTGGAGGCTCTCTTGGCCCTTGGCAATGTTCTGCATTGCTTGCATGAATAGATTCAGCTTCTCGCGGATTCCCTGCATCTCCACTTGGACTTGATCCATGATTCTCTTGCAGTTGTTTCGGGTTGAGTAGCGGTGGACTCTTTGTTCGTCAATCCTGGAAAACCTGGAGGTGCAGGAAATGAGATACAAGTTCAACAAGTAACTAGCAATGCAAAATGGATATGCAGATGCAATATGTGTCTGTGTGTTAGGGAGATCAACCCCTGATTCTAGTGCCAAAGTGCCAGTGCAGTGACAGTGATAGCAATAAGAAGCTCGACATCCAATCATAGAAAACATCTCATATATTGCGGAAAAGCCCATCAAGTCAGGAATACAATATTACTGATTGTACAATAGGAAGGCATGACCTCAACCAACAACCCTGGTGATGGCCAACACAATGCAAATAAAGCATACACATCAATACATGAGATAATCAAGTGCGACCATATGCCTGGTACTCCTCTAATAATATCTTAGTCTTGGGATGATTTGGCTGAGAAAGCAACCCTTCGACGAGCGAGTCTCTTTGCCTAATAACGCGCTGGAGATCACCAATGGATTCCTCCCAAACACCTTCCCCAAAGAAATCTTCTAGCTTCTGTTTCTGGGATGCAGACTCCTTCTTGCATTTGATAACTTTGTTCAAGGCATTCTGGACATCATACCTCCGCGTAACCTCTTCTTCCAACCTCTTCTGGCTAGCTTTCAACTAACCTTCCAGCTCAGAGATCTGCAGCTTCAGTTTGTCTTCTCTTTCCTTATTGCCGGTCAGCATGGCGTTCCAGGTTTTGTTGAATGCAGAGATCTCCCGATAGCCTATATCAAGTGGTTTCTTCTTAGACTCCAGCATATCATGAGAGCTCTTGAAATCTATCCCCAAACGCTCACGCTTCTTTCGTTGCTCAGTCAATTCTGTGCCTAGTTGATTCACCAGCTTCGTTTGCTGCTCGAAGGAATATACGACCTCATTCCTTTCGCTCCTGAGTTGCATTAGCTCTTCTTCCAGCTTCTCGTTGGCTTTCATTAGCTCTTCTTTCTCCTTCACAACCTGCTCGTATCTCTCAATAGACACAGTAGTCGACTCCTCCATCACGGGGGAAGCAGGAGGTAATACTGCAGGAAACGGCATCCGCACCTGCTTTGCTCTATCTTGGATCCAGACTTTGTACGGAGGATAGGCTTGACTATCATTCTTACCCAACAACTGCTTGCCCCTTTTGTTGATATTATTCCAAGCATGCTGAAGATTGGACAGTAGTTCTCCCTTCAAATCACCTATGAAGTACAAAGATTCCTGCACTTCCTCCTCTTTTGGCGGGCTTTTCAAAGCATACCCGAATTGCCTAATCAACAATGAAGGATTGTAGTTAATACACCCTTTCCTCCCAATCAGAGGAACGTTAGGATATCCGGCGCAGCTATAGATGATCACAGATCCCAGCAAATCTTTATTGAACCAGACAATGTCTTCTGAAGAAAGTCTCATCAGATGCTCAGACCAATCCACTATATCTGCAGACTTAGCGAAGATACCCCTCTTGGGCAGATGACTCTCAAACCACATATACAGTAAAGGCCCACAACAAGAGACGTTCTTGCCCCTCCTGTTCTCGTTCTTATAATGCAGTGAGTGATAGAAATCTCCAATCAAAGTAGGCACAGGATTGCCTGAAGCAAATATATAGAACGCATCCAGATCAACGAAGTCAGGCAGGTTCGGGAACAGGTAGGTGTCCTATCAACTGACTCAAGGTACGGCATCCTATGCGGTCGTCGGCGTCACAGACTTTCAAGACTGATGATATGATACCCAGAAGGTGTGGCATCATCATGTCATGAAGAGGCCTCACTTAGCCAACTTCCAAATGATCGGTCCCCGGAGTCGACAATCCAACTAACCAACAACCCCCTCAACCCAAAGGGTTGAAAAAGAAGTCAACCAGAGGAACCTCGTCCGAGCGTGGAGTTTGCGGGACACTGGTACATGCAAAGCATGCCCGCGCCCACTACTTTCCACAACTAATTCTAAGTGCACTCAAGCCCAGGTCCGGCTTATCTCTCAATATATCACCCCATCCCCACAACAGCAATAGCAATATAAAGCTGACAATAAAATGCGGAAAGTAAAGACAGAAATGTAAATTCATACAAAACCCACGACGGGAAAACAAGTGCTAGGACTGACTCGCGTAGGGAACCATTGGAGTCCCCAGCTGTCGCCGTTGCGAAAATCGGCGCCGGCTATGACAGAAGAGTCGCCACCGTGCGTTATTTATCCCAAAGGAGGGAAAGGAAACGCTCAGAGTAAACATAACGCAAAACGGGAAAGGAATGGTCGTTGCAACCAAATCCTGGATTCGGGAGTCGGTTACGCAAGGGGAAGGTATTAGCACCCCTCACGTCCGTCGTACTCGACGGGATCCACGCTTGTTTTCTGGTACGGATTGTTATTCTATCTACACTAAGGGTCAAGGGTTAAAAGAAAAGAAAATGACTCGGCAAAGTATCGCACTTTATGCCTACATATTCCTGTCTAGAACGAGAAATCAGAGTCAACGTAGTTCGCCTACCTACGGGAAAGGAGGGGAAGGTTGCTCGCTAGGATACGGCATCCTATGCCTACGTACTTTCATACAACATGAAAGATCAGAGCAAACGTAGTTCGGGCTACGGAAGACACAAGCTTGTCTGACTGTTTTTTATTACCTTATGAAAGGATTTTTCTTCTGATTAGGAGTCCAGGCGGACAAAAATGACACTTTGATGTTTGTTTTCAGTCTTTTACGCAAGAAGTGTTTTTTCAGTGTGTTTGCAATCTCTGACGCACTAGAGACTATGATTTGAGAGTGACTACGTCGCGTGTCACTCAAAGGGTACCACACTAAGCGGTCAGACTATTGGAAAGAAGCTCTCCATCAACCTTCTCTTAAATAGCTTAAGGCTCGTAACGTACGACATCGATTAACCTTATTACTGTATTTTTGAGTTGTTTAAGATGAGAAGAGAAAGAAACTCTAAAAAGCCTAGGGTTGAAATGGGAATAAAAACTAACCTAATGTTGTCATGCATGGGTTAAAACCTAATGTCTGTCATATTTCTCTCTTGCACAGAGGGAAACAGAGATCCTAGGTGATAAACGGAAAAGAAATAGATATATACAGTAAACAGTAAACATGCATGAGATGCAGCAGTACAAGCGAGGCAAGGGAGTCCCACTCAACCTCGAACCTGGGAAAATAATAGGTAAAGTGAACAGTATTCACTTGAAACCTTTGGGGCAAGCTGTACAAGCCAACAATCAATACAGAATAAGGAATAAAACCCAACACCAGCTCTGACAGCAACACCAACTCCTCCAGTACACAGCTCAAACAACAACAGCTCTGACAACTACAGTTGATTAACAACAAAAAAGTTGACGATAACAACTTCAAGCAAGACCCCATCTTCACCCTTCAATGACCCCCAAGCTTTAGATAAGCTCCTGTCTCCAAAATTCTCCAAGCTCTGGCAAGCACTGAACCCCAACCAGTAAACAGCTTCAAACAGCAGCAAAGCCCTAGCTTCAACAGATACCTCTCTTTGACAGGCACATGCTTTATCTTCACCAATCTTCAATGAACTTCATTCTTCAAGAGGTTCCCATCTTCAATGCCACCACTCCAGAAGAGAATCAATTATCAGATTAAGTTGAAATGCTAAACAACTTATTGACAACCAAAGGAAGCCTATAAGCACTTAGCATTGTAGGGAAAAGGTTCCCTCAAAGTTCTACTTCTAAAGTATGTCACTTATCCCTCCAAAGGAGGGATGTGAATACCCTAAAAGGACTTTTTGTCATAGGGAGGAATAGAAGCACAAGATGCTTTCTATGTTTGCAAGAAGAAATCAATCTAATCTAGAGCTCTTCCTACATTTCCTATCTCCTAAGTCTTCAAAAGCAACCTTCAAGGAGAAGAAACTTCATGCTCCAAGCTCCATCCTTTGTCTCCAATCATCTCCAATGTCTTCATAAGCTCCAACAAGCAAAACTCAAGCCCCAAGCCCAATTGAAATAAACCAAACCAAACAAACAAGCAAAATGCCCAAGAGGGAAACACACAATCACCACTCAAATTGCAAAAATCAAGTAAAATAGTAATACTCACTATAAAATCCTAGATTAATTTCTAAGGGCACCTAACTATATACCCTATACCCCACATACACCCCAAGGCCTAAATCAAACCCTAGGTCCCCAAACCATGCCCTAAACTACACCTAAGTGTTGTGAAACCCTAATTCTAATACCTCTCCTATCCACCTCTCAAACTAATCTAAGTTTTAGTCACAAAAATATGACAAAATTCCTAAGGGTACATGCTTCCCTAATCTAATCAACCTCACAAGAATCAATCAAAGATTATGCACCAATATCTCATACTAAATTCAGAAAAATGAAGTATCAAACAAATGCAAAATAAAAGCAAAAAATTTGTAAAATATATCAAAACATATAAAACGCATGAAATTAATATTTTTATTATTTCACAATTTTCTAGAGGTCCTAAGGGAACTAGGGAAAAAAATCCCATCCTAAAATGATTATTTTTCAATTTGTTATGAATTTATTTCTAATCAAAAATAAAATGTGATAATAGAAGAAAATAAAAGAAAAATGCAAATGAGGCGTGTCAAATAGAAATATTCCCTAGTCATTTTCCAGACTGGGCTAAGGTGGGGGGTGCGCTTATCAAGCGCGCGCTAAGCCCAAACCAATTCAGAAAACAATTGGAAAAGGAAAGGAAAATTGACAAAAGTCTGTGGCGAATAGCAATTAATTCGCATTGGTTTCTCACTGGGCCTTCAAACTGGGGTGTAATTAGCAAAGTCCTCTAAGCCCAAAACCAAACATCACACGGAGAGGGAGGGTGCAACGGGGAAGTCAGGGAGATGCTTGGAAAAATAATCAATGGGCCTAAGGCCCGAGTCCAACATCACCCTTACTATTAGCTTACAAACCCTAATCCCCTTAATCCCCTTTCTACTGTTCATCACTAACCCTAGCGCCGTTCTCATCCTCTCTGATTCTCTCTGTCTCACAATTTCCCTCTCCAACTTCCGTTCCAAATCCCTCACCACAAAGCATCCATCAATATCCATCACAACCTAATCCGTTTCAATCTCTCAGTTCACATTACCTTTCCCTAACCTAATCTCATTCCACAATCTAACACTCAAACTAACCTAGTTCTTCAGCTAACAAAACAAACTATGAGAAGTGACAAGTTCAAAGCAAGAACCTGGAGACGCTATGAAGATGATGAATTCTGGAAGCAGCTGATGAAGATGGCGAGCTTGACGGCGATCTTGACGTTCTGGCGATTTGTGGACGCTCGAAGATCCACAACTTTGACGAACCTCGTGGGTTGAACAGACGAAGATTAATGAATCTGATGGTGTTTGAGGACGATCTGAAGATCTTGGAACACTCAAGATGCACGCGTGATGATTTCTTTGCCGGTGTTGACGGAAATTGAAGATCTTGTGAAGATTTCTGGAAAATTGACGAGTTCGGTTATGGCTTTCTGAACGAAGTTGATGGAGACGATGAATACTCCAGTGGACTTTTGATGAATATATGAAATTTCCGGCAAAATCTGAATGATCAATGAATGATGTTGATGAAGATTGATCGTTGAGGATGATGAAGTTTGGAAGCTTTTGAATGAGTTTCTGATGAATTGTAGTTTCCAGCGACAGTTGCGGTGGCCGGAGGTGGTTACATGGCCGGCGGCAGGGTCTCCAGCGAGGCTTTGGTAGTGGGATACAGCTGGCAAGCATGCATGCAAGGAAGAGTTTGGTGAGGACGTGTGGCGTGAGGGAGAGGGAGAGAGGAGGACGTGTGGCAAGCTGGAAAGGTGGCAGAGAGAGAGAGAGTGATACGTGGCAGCAATGGGAGAGTGGAAAAAATGAGGTGTTAGTGATGAATGAGGTGGGAACCCCTGAGATACACGCGTGGCACGCCTTACATACAGACACCTGGCGAACTCTGGACTTTGACTGGGCTTTGAATTGGATAATGGCCCACTATGATTAATACTCTGATTAATTGACTTAATTAAATGCTAATTATTTGGATTAATTCTGAATTAAAACTTGATTAAGACTCCATTAATACCACACTTAAGACTTTAATGATGATCAAAACTCCAATAATACTCAGTTAACTCTAAAACGGAAATTAAATGCTAGGTAATTAAAAACACTAATTAATTCTCCTAGTTAATCCTAGTTAAAAAAAAAAGATTAAAACCTAATTAGCCTCTATGAATTAAATCTAAAAACATTAACTTCAATTAACCCTATTAAAAAAACCAATTGAATATCTAAAAACAAAATCTATTTAAAAGTATTAAAATAAATATCTATTTAAAAATCTAAAAAAACTATTCTAAAAATAGCAAATTGCTATTAAAATTCTATTAAAAGAATTAAAATCCTAGAAAAACAATCAAAATCCAATTAAAATTCCAGAAATTAAGAGAAAAATCTAAAATGCAAGAAAGGCCAATTAAATCGATTAGAGAACAACTGCGCAACTATAACGAAATAAGCGGTAAAAAACTGGACACCGAAATGTCCTCAAAAACAACAGCGCAAGCTGAAAATACCGGGACGAGCACAAGTTCTCAAAACACTTATTCGAACTGGCCTGAACTGCCTGAAATGCCAGGGGAGGCTGTAATCCCGATAAAATCAATATGATTGAGAAAATGCAACATATGCGGTATGCGAATGCAAATGTAAAATGCATCGAAACATAAACCAGATGTGGGAACCGGTTGGTCAAATTTTGGGGTGCAACACCTATATTTCCCATTACCATGAGAAGAACTCTAAGGAAGTATCTAATCAAGAACATATTGCATTTCTTGCTCTATGGCTTTCCCGTTGTGTCTTCTGTTCAAGATCCCTTCAGGTGGCAAAAAGATACTTAACAATGGCTAATCAATTACACACTAGACATAATCTTTGTCTTGGAGAAATGATCCTAGCTAACCTTTATGAGTCTTTAGAGGAAGGCATTACAACACTGAAAACCCTTAAGTCCAAAGGAAACCTACTTCTCTCTAGCCCCTTTTTAGCTATGGCTAAATGCCACATTCGAAACATCTCTTCCTATTCACAACCTCATCAATGAAGAATGTGTCGAAGTGAAGAACAAGAGAGTCGAAAGCACAAGGCTTGCAATGCTAACCCCAAACGATGAAGGGTTAAATCTTCAGCAAACCTTCACTAGTTATGTGGTGATGTTTTCAAAACGCTACAAATATCCCTCAGCATGACTCCTTTTGCGGATAGAAATGTTAACCCCGAGTGGTTCACCAGAAGATTCCCTGCTCAATTGAAAGATTAAGAAGCAGAGTCTCTTGAGAAATGGGAGGCTTTCTTGACCCCGAGATTATTAGCCACAAAACTTAATCCTTCAAGGCTTTGATTTACTCTTGTTAGATACCAATGAGACCTTATCGCTCGATAGTTTGGTCTTATCCATGTCGAACCAAAACCACTTTTCCCTAAGAAAGGTTCTTTGATTCATTACAAAATGATCCATGCTAAAGTATAGTGTAACAGATCTGTGGCTAAATATATTGGCCTTACACAAATCACCCTTATAGCTTTCAAACCACCTTTCCTTTTCACCATAGTGTTCGACACTTGGTGGAAAGATTACTACAATACAGAAGTTTTCGATGTAGCTACTTTCAACCAACAACTAACTCATGCCTTTAACCTTATGTATGAAAAAGTGAAGAAATGTATTTCGACTCATAAAAAAGATATCCAAGCATTCCAAAAGTACTTTGAAACTTCTTACAAACCCAATGATCTTAGTTGAACCATTAGCAAAGCAACAGTCATATTGGAGGGAAAATTTAAAAAGAAACTGGAGGATTTAAGACTACGTTCGTAAGTTAAACCTAACCAACGGTACAAGTTAGCTTTCAACTTATGTCCTCCAAAAATCTCTCAACTACCTAGTGTTGAATTTGGGGTGGCTTTTAGTCCTCCATTTCCAAATTGGTTCGTCTGTGGGGATTTTTTGAAAATCCTTTGACAAGAATCACAAAAACGTGTTAAGCGAGTGGTTCCGACTAAGTATACTCTGGACAATTTCAAAGGCCACCTTCATATTGGCATAGAACACGCTCGCATGAAGTCTCCGATATATGAAGGTGTGTAATTAGAGGTTTTTCGACATCAAATTTTTCATAAATTTATTTCTTTATTTTTACTTGTGTTAATTACATTGATTTTCTTGCAGCTATAAGGATTCCGGATAAGAAACCTGCCGCTACTGAGAAGGATGCCATCGAAGGAGAATGCGAAGACAACACCAATAAAACAACAAAGGTAAACTTTGAAATTATTATTCTTTTCCATGTATTGTCTTTCATGGTCTAATGTTAAAGTACATTTCCTTTTAGGGTACTCGAAGAACACCACCGACACCCAAGAAGAGGAAACAAAAAGAACCTGAGGTCCAAACAATTGAATCAGATGATGGAGATCTCTCTCTAGGAAACTCCAAGTTCCCAAAGAAGAAGACAAAATGAGCAAAAAATTTCGATGCTAGTTCCCAACCAAAGCCAAAAGAAATTAAACCTTCTGGGGCAATTCTAGTCCTGGGGCTGATGGTTCTAAGGTAAAAAATTCTTCTGTAGTATGGAGTTGATAATTTCCTTCTTAGTCATCTTTGAATTACTTACTTCTGATTCTTTTCTTTTGATATTTTCAGGGTACTAAAGATGACAAGGAACAACCCCTCGTTTAATAAATTCTTCCTACAACCATCAGCGATCCTTCTTACCATCCTACTAGAGCTCCCTCTCATCAACAAACTTCTCCCAAAGATTCCACCAAAGAAGCTACAGATGAAGTGAGTCAGCTGGCTTTCGAACATCAAAAGGATTCGCCTCCAAAAGTTACAATTGAGCATTCTCAAACTAGTGACTCTGATCATGATAAGAGCCCACCAATGAAAGATGCCTTTATTGATGTAGAAGGTGACACAGAGATGCCAACTGCAGAAGGAATTGTTGAAGAGAAATTTGAAGATGGCTCTCCAATTAATGTATAAGGCACTGGTGGCACGGGTGGCGAAGAAAAGGGGGAAGAGGATCATTCCATGTTCGAATACGAGATGAAATTTTTTGTGGAAGAAGAAGAGATGATGATGATGATGATAAAAATGGCAATGGGAAAGACAAATAACAACAAGATGATCAACTCAAGGATGACCCAAATCCTATAAATTTGACTCGCACAACCACCACTACCCTTTCCCATGAGGAACTAGAGTCCCTAAAGGTACAAAGGCCATTAGAATACATAAAGGCTATGATTAGCACCAGATACAGTTGGTTTGAGAAAAGCACTAGTACTTCGATTGCATCAGGTGGTCAATCTTCCAACACACCTGGGGATGACTTGCTCCTCAAGATAAAAGACAAGGTCTTTGATGTTGACTTATTTCAACTTTTGGAGAAATAAATTTCATCCTGATTTGGGATAAAAAAATCCTAAAACAAGTTAATGTTTTGGAGGTTTCTCCAGAAGTTGCAAACGTTATTATGGAATAGGGTTTGTTGGTTGACCATGTTATTGCAGATCTCAATCGTATCATGGAAGCTTCGAATAAAATTCAGAGACCTAAATGACTAAATGGGATTCAGCCGCTGAATCCACTACAAAGGTTGCAGAGTTGGAAAAAGGCTCTAAACAGAATAAAAAGGAAATTGAAGCCTACGACCAAAATTTCAAAGCTTGGGAGCAGCAGCTCAAAGAATTGCAAGCCAAAATTTCAAAAGCCAAGGAGCATAAAAACGAACTTCTGAAGTTTGATTATGATGAAGCAGCCAAAGAACTTGAAGTCAGCATGCTCAAAAACTTGGGAAAGAAATTGAAGAAATTTCAACCAACAAATCTCTCTGTGAGCGGCACTTGATGTAACACCCCAATCTAACCCGACGGATAATTAAGGAAAACAGAATCAGAGTGCAACAAATTTTGTAAACATGACGGTCGTAAGGGGCTGTCACGACCGTGACGGTCATGACGATCGTAAGGAAGTTGTGATGACCGTCACATCAGCAAATTCTGGGCGTTACAATTTCAACTCACAGAAACATACATTTCACAATTCCATTAAACAGCATGCATTTAGTAATTATACATAGCACAGAAGCTTGGATGAACATGCAACAATAACTTGATTAACATTTTAATTACAAGGCATCTTATTAATTTGCAATGGAATATAAAACATTTCCAACATTTAGAATGATTAAAGCAAGACCATGAAACTTGCAACAAAACTTCATTAAAATTCAGCAAGTAATTATCTTGCAACAATTCAACATAAACAACGAGTTTCAACCATAAAAATCAGCACTACTAATTCCTCGGTATAGTGCATCCAACCAACATTTGGCACTTAACAGCAGCCACCAATTTAATGGAAAATACTTGATAAAATTCAGCAACAAGGAAATTAAATAAAAGCAACAACATCAATCGTTCATCCCCCCAAGAGTGCTACGTATCAGAGCGACCAACGACCTTAAACATAAAGTGACACTTTATTCCGAGTTACCTGCAAGTTACCACCAATGAAGGTAACATACAACGTAAAGGGTGAGATATCAACAATATAACATAAGGCATGATAAAAGTCATGTCAGAATATTATCACAGCATTATAATCCCAGCAGTTCGCATAAATATTAGTAATAATTAAACTGCAACAATTCATCATTCCTATCCACAACAATTATCATCATAACTCAGCAACTCATTAAAACAACTCAACAACGCAACTCAACAATGCGACTCAACAGTGCGACTCAACTGTGCATATACATGTGGTACCAGATTTGAGAGACAACACTCCACAACCATTCGGGAGACAACACTCCACAATAATTCGGGAGGCAACACTCCATAATAATTCGGGAGACAATACTCCACAATAATTCGGGAGACAACTCTCCACAATCATCCGGGAGACAACACTCCACAATAATTCGGGAGACAACTCTCCACAATCATTTTATTTTGTCATTAAAGACACAACCGTCGCCAATCCAGGCCAAATGATATGCTATGAGATGCAACTATTATGGACTACAAGACAACCACAACAACTGTGCAACAACCGTGCAACAAGGCATCACGCCTACAACCAATTATCCATAACAGAAACATCACATTTCGCATACATCATGTACTCACCACTTCAACCTGTTCATATCAGAGAACTACCAACAATATCGTTCCTACGAATAAGACTCTTACACATTTTCGCAGAGAACAATTAAAAACAACCTCGTCTCTACAATTGAGAACTCATCAACATTTTCATGTCAGAGAACAACTGACAACATCATTACTACAAATAAGAACTCAACACATTTTCATATACCTTCATATGGATAATATAACTACAACTTATCCACGTAATCCAAGGAGAATATTATAATAATATTTTCTCAACAGTGACATAACAACTTCATATGCATCAAGTATTCATCATTTCAATTTGTTCATGTAGGGGAACAATAACAACATACTTTCGACAATTAAGAATTCAACACATTATCGTAAGAACAACATTACAACTTTTACTCACTAAATTACTAAATTAATTATAGTTCCTGAAAAGGTTCGTTAACTACGGGGCAACTAATCTTGCCTCATTAAGGGCAACCATACAACATCGTACAACACTGACGATATAACACATTCATTCCTACACAGAAAAACCTCGTCCCTAACATTTATCGAGTCACGGGAACTATATCTATGATTCGATTCCCTAATTGAAGTCGATCAAGTAAGAGCCTAATAACAACCTTTTCTGAACAAATGGGAAATCAGCGCGTGTCGGCGCCGATTCCCAACATTACTACATAAACTAATGACATAACCATTAATGCAAGCGTAGACAAACATTAACCCTTAATATTTCTCAACCTACAGGAAGATTACTACGGGAACATTACTACGGTAACGTTACTACGGGAACGTTAATCCTTAATATTTCTTCAACTTACGGGAACATTACTACGGTAACGTTACTACGGGAACGTTACTACGGGAACAAAACTACGGGAACATTAGTCTTAATATTTCTTCAACTTACGGGAACATTACTACGGTAACGTTACTACGGGAATATTAATCCTTAATATTTATCGACCTACAGGGACATCAATCCTTAATATTTATCGATCTACAGGAACATCAATCCTTAATATTTATCGATCTACAGGAACATCAATCCTATGATTCCATACCCTTCATAAAATCCATCATACCCACAGTTATAGAATTGAACCCCACCCTTACCTTTGGATTGAGGACAACTCTAAACTTCCGGTTTGCTCTCCCGGTGACTCTTCTGCAACAACCTTCAATTCTCTCTGGCGGTTAATTCTTCTGTTCTTCCTTTCTCCACAGCCACGTCCTTTTTCCTCTTTTCTCAGCCTTTTCCCCCCAATTTGGTTTTCTGAGCAGTTTATTCGTTCTTTTGCTCTTTCTCCCACAACTTCTCTAATAACTCCCTAATTCCCTTTATTCTCTCTACTACTACTACTACTACTAATAATAATAATAATAATAATAATAATAGTAATAATAATAATAATAGTAATATAATATTACTACTAGTTATTAAATTATCATTATTATTAATTATATTATATTATTATCAAACTCAATGATTTATTAAATGGTTTCCTATACTTCAAAGACACCCACCAACAATTCGTAAATAATTTAATTAAAATGAACGGCCGTTACAACTCTCCCCTACTTAAAAGAATTTCGTCCTCGAAATTACCTCAATCAAACAGCTCCCAACCAGACCACTTTCACCAAAGCAATCTCTTCACCTCGAAGTTGCTTCTCTTTCATCCACCCGAACTAGCAACGCCTCAACATTCAAATTACCTTTCACTTGTACACCATCCATCCGAATCAATGTACTTCTTCAACTTAGGCACATGCCACATCATGTAAATTCCCACGAGTGACAGCGGTAAAACGATCTAACCTGTTATTTTTCCCACACTTTCGCTGCGCCACTCTGGTGCAGATCACAAAACACAGTGTGCTTCCGAGACCTCAAACTCGACCAACATCAGTTACTATCGTAACTCTCAAAACACGTCCTTCTTGGATCCTTTGGATTTTTTTTAGTCGTCTCTTGCACAATCTCAACTAGCTTCAACATAGAATGATTAATCTCACTTGTTAGGAAAAGAGCCAAATTAGTCATTCTATCCAAAATCACCCAAGTAAAATCATATCCCTCAAATTCTCCGGAAAACCCAATACAAAATCCACGGGAATACTATCTGATCTCCACTCTGGAATATTCAACGGTTGCATCGGACCCAACGGTCTCTGACGTTTATTCTTCGACTTCCAACAAGTCTAATCAGCACATACAAACTCAACCACTTATCTCTTCAACTATGGCCCTCAAAATAATTTTCTCAAATCCGGTTACATCCTCATAGCACCGGGATGGATACTCCATCTACCTCAATGCTCTTATTCCATTGAATAATATATAGAACACAAAATCTATCACGACATCTCATGATACCATTTCCATTAATCTGAAAATCATCCCTTCGACTTTAATCCCTCAGATTCAACCAATCTACCAACTCAAACCAGAGTTCTGACCTTATCGAATCTCTTCAAGAATACCACTAGTAAGTTCCAACATACTAAGTTTAACTCCATAAGAAGTCTCTTCACAAACTAACTCATACCACAAAATTGCTCAATCAATCCTAACTCTTTTCACCACCATCATCGGCATATGCAAGGATTTTCAAGTCAATGCATAAGTTACCACGTTTTGATTTCCCCAAATGGTAATTTAATCCGAAACCATAATCCATTCCGGAGTCCCAATTATTTTCTGCCTCATATTCAACTCCTCCAACTCAAGCAAATACCTTAAGCTCTTGAGATCACCAAACATTTCAAATCTCAGATTAACCAATTTAAGCCTCCAACTCCAGCACAAACACAATAACACCCAACTCTAAATCACTCGTCAGGTGATTCCTCTTATGTACTTCAAGTTGCCTTAAAGCATAACCCAAAACTCATTGACATTTCACTTATCATATCAACAAGGCATCATAAACACAACAAATGGTCCTGTCGGGTTCAGCAAAAATCAACACACGATATGTTTTCAATTTTCTGCTATAATTGAACCAGGTACAGGCCTCAAAATAATTTTTCCTAGAAAAAGCATCTCGTTAGCTTTCTAACACTTCGAACGGGGGTCAAAACTGACATACGGTTCAGAAGTTATGAATTTTCAAAGTTTTTCCAAAACAGAAATTTTCTGCATAAAGACTGCTACGGGTTTGAGCATTTTCGCCCGAAAACCCGACCGATTCAATTATTTTCTTCGAAACAACCACATACTCATTCACACCAAACATATATTAGTGATTTAGGACCATCAAACGTGAATTCTACGACTTCCGATTTCAATCCAAATTTTAAATCCTCAACTCTCCAAAAATGCAAAAACTTACAAAAATCAATCAAATTCGATAAAACAAGCATACTCGATCACGACCTAACATTACCCGACACCACGGCGTAATCTATTCCAACTTTCGTCCGTAAAAACATTGATTCTGTAAAAGCTACGATCTCTGAATTCGACGTACGACAACAATTTTACATTCAGAAGGTCATTCCACACATCTTCAACTCTTGGAATATCTAGAGGTTTAATTATACTAATGTTGCGTTCCACATCTTACTTTCTTTACTAATCATCTGGAGTCACTATCCACCTTTTATATACTCAACCTCACACTCTGTTGTCTTAGCACACACGCCAGACCCAAGTCTCAACACTACTTAATCAGTTTAATCCATTGACCATCCAAACAGACATGAAGTATGGAGCTCTCACTCTCAGACTAGTTGTCGTAACTAAGTCGGTCACAACTCCACTTCATGTCCTGGCTGTATATCACTATCTTGTCAAGATAACTTCCAGCCAACCATAATTAATCGGCAAATCGCCAACTTCTCACTTTCATTATAATTCAAAAATTCCCATCAAAATTAAACACCTCAGCACCGTCCTGTGCCGACTCGTCAAAACAATTCTTAAGCACTTAGCTTAACTCAAGACAATTCTCTGCTCACGCCATCCAAGCTTGCAAGACACACATATCCCATCTAACACAATCCCAACTACTATCAACAAGAGATTAAGGGTGATCAGTTCTTCAATTTGTCAATAGACAGCCAGAAATCATGATGGGGCATAAACCATCTTTACTAAACTATAAGAGTGTTCAACCACACACCGAGCTACAACTCCTCACTTGCAGCATCCTGGAGAAGCACGAGCTTCTCCCCCACTTGAATCATTCTCACTCCTGCAGACAAAGGTTCCACAACAAAACATGTATCGACGGTGTTTTCACACACATGTCGCATACCAGGGAATAGACAACATTAAACAACTTGGCCGGACGGACCGACCTGCTCTGATACCACTAATGTAACACCCCAATCTAACCTGACGGATAATTAAGGAAAACAGAATCAGAGTGCAACAAATTTTGTAAACATGACGGTCGTAAGGGGCTGTCACGACTGTGACGGTCATGACGATCGTAAGGAAGTTGTGACGACCGTCACATCAACAAATTCTGGGCGTTACAATTTCAACTCACAGAAACTTACATTTCACAATTCTATTAAACAACATGCATTTAGTAATGATACATAGCACAGAAGCTTGGATGAACATGCAACAATAACTTGATTAACATTTTGATTACAAGGCATCTTATTAATTTGCAGTGGAATATAAAACATTTCCAACATTTAGAATGATTAAAGCAAGAACATGAAACTTGCAACAAAACTTCATTAAAATTCAGCAAGTATTTATCTTGCATCAATTCAACATAAACAACGAGTTTCAACCATAAAAATCAGCACTACTAATTCTTCGGTATAGTGCATCCAACCAACATTTGGCACTTAACAGCAGCCACCAATTTAATGGAAAATACTTGATAAAATTCAGCAACAAGGAAATTAAATAAAAGCAATAACATCAATCGTTCATCCCCCCAAGAGTGCTACGTATCAGAGCGACCAACGACCTTAAACATTAAGCGACACTTTATTCCGAGTTACCTGCAAGTTACCACCAATTGAGGTAACATACAACGTAAAGGGTGAGATATCAACAATATAACATAAGGCATGATAAAAGTCATGTAAGAATATTATCACAGCATTATAATCCCAGCAGTTCGCATAAATATTAGTAATAATTAAACTGCAACAATTCATCATTCCTATCCACAACAATTATCATCATAACTCAGCAACTCATTTAAACAACTCAACAACGCAACTCAACAATGTGACTCAACAATGCAACTCAACTGTGCATATGCATGTGGTACCAGATTTGGGAGACAACACTCCTCAACCATTCGGGAGACAACACTCCACAATAATTCAGGAGGCAACACTCTACAATAATTCGAGAGACAACACTCCACAATAATTCGGGAGACAAGTCTCCACAATCATTCGCGAGACAACTATCCACAATCATTTTATTTTGTCATTAAAGACACAACCGTCGCCAATCCACAATCATTCGGGAAATAATAATCCATAATAATTCGGGAGACAACTCTCCACAATCATTTTATTTTGTCATTAAAGACACAACCGTCGCCAATCTAGGCCAAATTATATGCTATGAGATGCAACTATTATGGACTACAACACAACCACAACAACTGTGCAACAACCGTGCAACAAGGCATCACACCTACAACCAATTATCCATAACAGAAACATCACATTTCGCATACATCATGTACTCACAATCATTCGGGAGACAACACTCCACAATAATTTGGGAGACAACTCTCCACAATCATTTTATTTTGTCATTAAAGACACAACCGTCGCCAATCCAGGCCAAATGATATGCTATGAGATGCAACTATTATGGACTACAACACAACCACAACAACTGTGCAACAACCGTGCAACAAGGCATCACGCCTACAACCAATTATCCATAACAGAAACATCACATTTCGCATACATCATGTACTCACCACTTCAACATGTTCATATCAGAGAACTACCAACAATATCGTTCCTACAAATAAGACTCTAACACATTTTCGCAGAGAACAATTAAAAACAACCTCGTCTCTACAATTGAGAGCTCAACAGCATTTTCATGTCAGAGAACAACTGACAATATCATTACTACAAATAAGAACTCAACACATTTTCATATACCTTCATACGGGTAATAATATAACTACAACTTATCCACGTAATCCAAGGAGAATATTATAATAACATTTTCTCAACAGTGACATAACAACTTCATATGCATCAAGTATTCATCATTTCAATTTGTTCATGTAGGGGAACAATAACAACATACTTTCAACAATTAAGAATTCAACACATTATCGTAAGAACAACATTACAACTTTTACTCACTAAATTACTAAATTAATTATAGTTCCTGAAAAGGTTCGTTAACTACGGGGCAACTAATCTTGCCTCATTAAGGGCAACCATACAGCATCATACAACACTGACGATATAACACATTCATTCCAACACAGAAAAACCTCGTCCCTAACATTTATCGAGTCACGGGAACTATATCTATGATTCGATTCCCTAACTGAAGTCGATCAAGTAAGAGCCTAATAACAACCTTTTCTCAACAAATTGGAAATTAGCGCGTGTCGGCGCCGATTCCCAACATTACTACATAAACTAATGACATAACCATTAATGCAGGCGTAGACAAACATTAACCCTTAATATTTCTCAACCTACGGGAACATTACTACGGGAACATTACTACGGGAACGTTACTACGGGAACGTTAATCCTTAAGATTTCTTCAACTTACGGGAACATTATTACGGGAACGTTACGGGAACGTTACTACGAGAACATCACTACGGGAACATTAGTCTTAATATTTCTTCAACTTACGGGAACATTACTACGGTAACGTTACTACGGGAATATTAATCCTTAATATTTATCGACCTACAAGGACATCAATCCTTAATATTTATCGATCTACAGGAACATCAATCCTTAATATTTATCGATCTACAGGAACATCAATCCTATGATTTCATACCCTTCATAAAATCCATCATACCCACAATTATAGAATTGAACCTCACCCTTACCTTTGGATTGAGGACAACTCTAAACCTCCGGTATGCTCTCCCGGTGACTCTTATGCAACAACCTTCAATTCTCTCTGGCGGTTAATTCTTCTGTTCTTCCTTTCTCCACAGCCACGTCCTTTTTCCTCTTTTCTCAGCCTTTTTCCCCCAATTTGGTTTTCTGAGCAGTTTATCGTTCTTTTGCTCTTTCTCCCACAACTTCTCTAATAACTCCCTAATTCCCTTTATTCTCTCTACTATTACTACTACTATTACTACTACTACTACTACTACTACTACTACTACTACTACTAATAATAATAATAATAATAATAATAATAATAATAATAATAATAATAATAATAATAATATAATATTACTACTAGTTATTAAATTATCATCATTATTAATTATATTATATTATTATCAAACTCAATGATTTATTAAATGGTTTCCTATACTTCAAGGACACCCACCAACAATTCATAAATAATTTAATTAAAATGAACGGGCGTTACACTTGATGCTTTAAAGGTTGAAATATCAAAAACTGAAATATTCCTAGGCTTTTTAATTTGATTGTAGTTGATGAACTTGTTTCTTTGTTGTATTGATGTTAAGCCCTTCGTGGCATTTGATGGAATGACTTAGCCATTTTGGCAACCTTTTATCTTGATTCCCATTTTGGCTTCGACTATCTATACATGAATTACATCGTAGTTATTTTTATTTCCTGAAGTGCAAACTTATATTTTTTCAAATATTTACCATTTACTTTCAAGATTATTCGACCTTCATTTAACTCTTCCACTTCATATGCGCCATTAAAAAAACATGGATAATTTAAAAAGGGCCTTCCCATTTTTGGGACCATTTACCCAAAGTTCTATCTTTTCGATTCATGGGAAAAATTACTTTCCAAACCAAATCTCTAGTCGAAAATAACTTAATTGTGATCTTTTTATTATATGACTTCTCTACTCTTTTCTTTTGCCTCTTTAACAATTCTAAGGCATTTAATCTCTCTTCATCTAAGTCAACTAATTCATCCAACATCATGTTCCAATATAATTGAGATGGGATCTCATGTTGTCTCTGAATTCTAGTTGACTGAGGGTAGATTTCGACTAGTAACACTGCATCGTGACCATATGTTAGTCAAAAGGGTGTAGTGTTTGTAGCATCTTTAGAGGAAGTTCGACATGCCCATAAAATATGATCCAATATCTTGTGCCAATTCCTTGACTTCTTCCCCACATGCTTCTTGATCAAGCCAATCACTACCTTATTTGCTGCTTCGACTTGACCATTAGCCTGAGAATAGTAAGGCGTGGATGTCAATAGTTTGAATCCCATATCTTTAGAAATTCTTGAATTTTTTGACTAGTGAAAATTGATCCTTGGTAATTTGTAATAGTTTCTGGGATTCCAAACCTATAAATGATATGTTTTTGGATGAACTCGATTATTGCATCGTGGTCAACATTTACCAATGGTATAGCCTCAATCCACTTAGTGAAATAAACTATTCCCACTAGAATATATTTTTGACTCTTGGACGATGTTGGTCGAATCTCTCCAACCAAATCCAACACCCACCCTCTGAAGGGCTAAGGCTTCACTATGGAATGCAACTCGCTTGCAGGAACATGTTGAATGCCTGCATGTATTTGGCACTCTTAACATCCTTTGGAGAATTCAATGTGATCTTTAAGCATGGTGGGCCAATACATCCCTTGTGTAATACCCTAATTTTTACCCCTAAGATCCCACATTTCATTTGCATTTTTTACATACACAAACAAGATCATACTTTTTGGTTCTTTCACTCTTGTGTGTTTCTTACTTGCTTTTTTTTGTTTATGTTTACTGACCTCTAATCAAAATACCAAAAGTATTTTTCAATTTGCTTGTTTCTTCTTCTTCTCTGTGTATTTAGGGTTTTATAAGGAGATTGATGGCAAAGATATTCATTAAAGTCTAAATCAGATGGAAGTTTGACCTCATCTTGGTCAAACTATCCAGAGTTTTCTTTGATTGAAAATTGGTCGTGGCAGTGGGCTATTTTCTCAAGCAATGTGATTGGTCAAGGTTTATCAGTCTAGTTTATGTTCATCTATGGATTTATTTTCCCAGATATTAATTCAGACCAAATTCAAAATGATTTAGAATCTTTGTCATTTATTATCAGAGTTTCATCTGATGAAGTCAAGTGACTGAGCACAATTCAAGATATGGTCCGTATTGCAAGTCCTCTCTATAAGTGTTTGTTATTGGTTCAAGTCAAGAGTGCCATTTATTCAATATTCATTTTAAGATTGGACCAATTTCAATCAAATTCAAGATTTATTACAAGTTTGGATCACTTTTAGTGATGAGCACAATGTTAAATCACGAGGATGGTTGAATTGGCTATCTCGTGGCATGCTTGGTGCTGGTGGTACTGATGATTCTAGTCAATTTTTTGAGGTTGTGTCATTTGATTTTAAGGATATTTCTAATGCAACTGAATTTCATCTAGTGTTAATGTTGTTACAAAGGGTAAGTTGTGCATATTTGCATCAAAGATTGAAATTCTTCAGATTTGCGCAACTTTATTTAGCAAGAAGCACTATAAAGGAATTGTAGAAATAATTTTTGAAGGCTGAGTTATTGAGACTAAGTTCTACAAAGAACATGGAATTATCATCTCCAAATTCAAGTCTGGGAAAATGGTTGAGCCCAACAGCAAAGAGATCTTTTTACAAATTAGTCGACCTAATGGAATGGTTTGAAGTTTTTTTAACAATATGAGCAAACTCGAGGCGGCCGATCTATTAACTTCGTAGAGAGAATTGGCCCACACATTTGTAACAATATGAGCAATTGTCTGGATTACATTACATGAAGAAGAACAAGTACAACTTGCTAAACCTATGATCACATTTTTGTCTAGAGATTACCATAAGAGGCAGCAAGCCAGCAACCCACATGTTGAAGATTCAGAAAATGATGCTAATTAATGCTCTGGGAAACAGATGTTGCTTGAAGTTGTTGATACTGCTGATGGGACTGCAAGTGCTTCATGAATGAAAGAACATGTTGTTAAAAGCACACCGGATGCATCTCAATCTAGCCAAGCTGCGACTCCTAGGGATATTGAGGATTTTAGCCGGTCTTTCAGACCAAACACTTTCTTGCATCATAATTTCTCTACACTAAATCAAATTCAGTCCAGGAAAAGTATAGATTTCAATCCTATTGATCAAGATGTCAAAAAATTCAAAGTATCAGATGATGTTGGGGATAGACTGTTTGATTCTAATCATGGACAACGGTCATACAGATACAATTACGCAGTTGAAGATGTTTTGGGTAATAATTCTTCAGTGCCAGGTGATGGACGAGAAACTAATGGACCAGCCTTTCATTGTGAAGAACCAATCTGCCAGTGTGCATCTTGGCAATTCAATGGAGCAAGAAAATAAACTCAATAATATTGATCTGCATGCTCACGACATACTAAGCCAGTTCCTAATTTAGTTGCAAGTACCAATGTGTTTTCTCAATTATTGCCTCCTGCCGTTGAATCTGATTTGCATACTGCAGAGACTTAGACTCTGTTGCAAAGGCGCATCCATGGCGGCGCTACGGTATTTTGAAGAAATTGATCCCAGGCTAACTTGCCTTCTCATGCACATAATTTCGGGTCTTAAATAGCAGCAGTTTTGTTTGACTCATAGCCAAATGAGACATCAACTCTCACTCTCTCAACAGTCATGCCAACTGCCAGAATAACATCAACCGCAACAACATGAGCAGGAACAACATTTTCCCAAAGATGTAGCTTTGTAACATCAACCTCAACAAGTTCAGGATTTACAACCAGAGCAGAGCAACTTGCTTATTCGTTCACCTGGCTCTAATGTGGAATGATGTCTTCAAATGGATGAAACAACTGTAAGTATGCTCAGTTCTTTAGGACTAGAATCTATAAGCCCTTTTGTAAACACTACGCAGTTGAAGCTGGTCATCTCTTATGCGAATCGAATCTTCATGTGCCAAGCCACAAACTATGAAGCTCAAGCCAAGCCTTCAAGTCATAATTTCAAGCTAACATCCCATGTCAAGTCATAGCAGAACTACTGATGAATGCATTCCAACTTTCTCCATCCATTTCCAAGACTTCAGTTGATGACCAATAGAAGAACGACTGTGTCATTAATGCTAGACAGTGGTTTATCTTGCTTTAGCAAGGGTGATCCCATTGGTAATCTTCGGAAGAGATTTCACCCAGAAATAAGTGAGCGTGAAGTGGCTCGAAACTGAGGTTGAGCTGAAGAAACAAACATCACGTGGACGAAGTCGTAACAAAGCCGTGTGAGCCATAAAGCTAATCCATGTCATGTTTAAATGAACTGCAAAGCAAAAAAGCAAAACGACGTCGTGAGCTACAATTTGCAAATAAAAAACAACATGAATATTTTTCAGCAAAATATCACGCGTAAACGTAGCAATGAAAACACAGAAAAAATCCTAAAACAGAAAATCACTCTCCCTCACTCCCAATCTATAAATAAGATGCATACCTCTTCATTTTGGATCAAGCTTTGAAGAGCCGAGTTTACTCTGTCAAAATCAATTCGAAAACCACCAAAACCAAGTCATCCTCAAAGCTTCAAACGAACCTTGAATCACCTTCAAGCTTCATTCAATTAACCTTCACTATACTAGAAAATTCATCAACACTGCCCTTCAATTTTTCTTTAACCTTCACCATCAAAACCGCATTTCATTTTCGCATATCACAAATCGAAGCAAATCTTCATCAATACAACAAATTTTCAGAAACGTGAAGAAGAAGAAGAAGAGAGTTTTTGTTTCACCGTTTACCTGAATTTGAAGGTAGCTTGAGCTTCACCGTCATTTTCGATCCGTTACTTTTTGTTTTGTTTCTTTGAAATGTTGGTATTGTTGTCAAGAGCTCTTGATTTCAATCCATTCCATGTGATTTTCGTATCCCGCCGCTCCAATTTATGGAAAAATCCGAAGCGATATCCATGGCGTGAACAGTGTCGCATGAGAGCTTGAAGAAGATGATGATTCTGATTGTTTTTCTTTCTCTTTTTCTCTTCAATTGTTTTTATTTCTTTTTTTTAAGAACTTGGGCCGTGTGGGCCTTTCCATATTTCTTTTAGTTTGTGTTTTAAATTTTATTCTTGAAAAAGCTCTTAAAAAATTATTTGAAATTATTTTAATTTTTTGGATTAATTGTTGGTTGTTTTGGATCTTGAATTTTGATAAGATTTCATCAATATCAATGGACTTTGGGTGTCGATTTTATCCACCAAGAGACGTGATTGATATTAATGATGATTTAATCGATTTAAGATTCAAATTGTGGTTTCTTTTTAGTCCTCTTTCTTTTTCTTCTTTTTCTTTTGATCGATGAAATCTATGGATCATGGATGGTTGATTATCAAGGTTGCTTAATCTTCATTATTTCAAATCTATGGATGAATGATCATTGAGATGATTCTCCGTACTTTGGAATAGTGATAGATTTCCTTTGATAAATTGATGAAAAGTCTTGATTATGACGAGATTACTACCTCTTTTCTTTTTGTGTGGCATGTTTTAGGAGAGTGATTTACATATCACTTCTCTAAGATGTGTTAACACTAACATTATTATTGACCGGCCTCAGATAGTCGTGGTTTCTACATAAACCCGATTACGATTGCTTAACATAGCGCTAAAGTGTCCCGTAATCGAAAAATGATCATTTGTGGCTCAAACTTATGTTTGAAAGTCCAAGTATGGTTGGTTTCTTGTCTTAAGTCCACTACCTATGAAACTCATTGTTAAGAGGCTTTGATTCTATCAATACTCTAATGAATTTTCATTAACCTTGGTCTAAGTGCAAGAATTAATCGTCATTGATCATATGTTCTAACCACTAATCACTAATTCACTAACAATATCCTTGTATAATTTTGTTTATATTTCCTTCTTATCTCTTTACTTTTATGCTTCAATATTATCATTTCATATCATATCTTTGATTATGTTTATGTCATTTCTCTTTTGTCCACTTGGACCATACCTTGTTCAAAACATTAATAAAGGATCAAAACATCTAAAAAAATTGGTGCTATTAACTTGGTGGTTATGCTTTTGGACCATTCTTGGACTCTTGGACTTAGAATTAGGACTTTCTTCCCTATGCTTGGAGTGTTGTGGATCTTGGCCTTTATTTGGCTCGCTCATTAGCTTATGCTTTAAATCGGATGGAATTCTTTTTGCTTGCTATGGAGTGTGCTACAAGTCGGTTAGATCTTTCTTACCTCTAGCTCTTATTTTGTTTTCTAGGATAGTCACTTCATCTTCTCCCCTTCTTAAATTTTCAAAACTTCCTCCCTCTTTTAAAACCTTCTTGGTTTCAAACTTCAAAACCGCTTTCACAATAAAACCTTGACTTTCGTCAAGTGATTTTCAAACTTTGTTCTTCTTAATAAAAGTCAATCAATGTTAATCATGCTTTGACCAATTTCAAAAGACATAAAAATACAAACAAAACTCATCAACTCTTTTTGTGCCTTTATGCACTTTCCACTTTAAAACTTTTCATAAAGTTTAGACATGACTCATTTTCATAGTTGATATATAATTCTCCTATTCCCCATAGTATTAAGATTTTGACATTTTCCACTTTGATATTGAGTGATAGTCTTGTTGATAATCCAAGCAAATCCTCCATCTTTATGTGACGCAAATGTTGTCTTATACTTGTGGGCGACTAGTCGTAGTTTTCTCCTTGAAATGACGACTTGTCTTTATATTTAAAATCAATCAAAACCAACAAACTTTTGTTATTTATACCACGAACTACGGGGTTTTTATCCTATATTGCACTTTGTGGGTACGTAGGCATGAGACGATAAGTCTCTCCAAACACAAAAATCTAAAAAAATAATTCTCTTCTCAGCTCCCCAATCTCTTTTCAAATAAACCATTTTCAAACCAAAAAGCGTAAATATTTCAAAGGGCTCCTATAGAGTACTATAAACGTTTTGGGTTCTAACACCTTCCCATTGTGTAACCAACCCCCTTACCCCGATCTTTGTTTATTTGTTCTTGTTTTAGAACTCTTTGGTTTTGTTCGCTCTTTTTTCTTTCCTTTATGGATAAAATAAAAGTGCGGTGGCGACTCTTGCATTTTGAGTTAAGTTAATCAATAGGTTATGCTCACGATTTTTACCGCTACACCTTGTCGAAATAATAACCATTTTACTTTATGCCCACCTGATGCGCTCCGCATGCCCTACTATGGACATTAGAAAGAGCCAAGTATTCCTCAGACTCACTAAGGCATTTGAGTAAGACACCATCAGGCATCTTTTTAAATAGTTTGTTCCCCATCAGAATGTAGCTTAAGGCATGATATTTGACTTTCCGTTCGACAGATGTTGTTGGGTTTTGTAAGTAGTCTACTATTGGCATTCTCCAATCTTCGTCTGTCAAACTATCTATAGCCAACATCTTAAAGCTTTCTTCGTCAACATATCCTAACTTCATTTTTTCCAAGTCCATTGGGGATAATCTAGTAGATGCAACATTTCCTCTGACTTCGATTGCCTCTTGTAATTTTTCCTTCAAAATTTTGTATCCAGAAGCAAACTGGGCCAAATCATTGGCCTCTTGATTCTCAAGTCGAGGTATATGTCAAATACTTACTATTTTGAATCTTTATAACAACCTATTGGCTATCACAAAGTACATGATAAGATTCCCCTTAACACATTTATACTCCTTTGTAATTTTCTTTATAACCAACTCTGAGTCACCCATTATTTCGACTCGAGTTGCCCCCAATTCCAACAAGATTTCAAGTCCAACAGTTAAAGCTTCGCACTCAGCTTTATTGTTTGAACAGAGGTGTCGCACCCTAATTTTTGACCTTAAGATTCCACCTTCTTGTGCGCTTTCTTGCAATTTGTCATTTTATCTTGTATGCGTGTTTATCAGGACTAACGAGTGCGTGCAGGATCATTTTTGGCTCTTAAGACTTCTCTGACAGTTGCAAGATAATGTGGATTCAACTTGAGGATCATTCATATTCCAGCAGATGCAATCTAATCAAACGGTATTTGGTTCGCGATGGCAAAGTTTAACTCGTCTTATGTGGAATTCGTTCTAATGAAGAATTTAAATTTACAAGTCCAAGAAACTGTCAAGCTGCCAGATTATACAATCAGGGTTGCTGTTATTCATAAAGTGGGGTTATCACTCTTAGCAAGAAGTTTTAGAATGGAATTGATCACTTTGTTTCCAAGAATGGTCTAAGTCAGATGACGATGCTTATGCTTTCAAATTCAGCAGATAAATACCGCAAGAGGTGTAAGTGACGTGGCATTGAGTTTTGAACTCCACAAGTTGAGATCATTACAAGGTTAATTGTCCAGGAATCTCACCAGCTTTACAATAGGGGATGTACAAATTTCAAAGCATAATATCACTAAATTCATCTACAAATCTCAAGTTCAAAGCTCACATTTCGAAATACTAAGGGTGAATTCGAAATTCTGAACTTGCAAGTCGGATTTCAAAAGAATACGTTCCAATACCACCATTGATTATTTAATTCCAATTTGGGTCTTCTTCCAAAAACTTCGAATCTTTGAGGAGATTTCACAAAAAGAATATGTCAAGACCCTAACACATCATTGACAGATATTATTGATTCTACATGGAAACAACCTTTGTCCCTTTGATCTTTCAGGATAATTATTGGCCCTAGAGTTCGTCCCAAATTATCATAGACGAGTAATCTACTGAGAAAGGAAGGATAATGTAGCGTGAATGGACATTATCCAAAGATTAATCATTGAGAACTTTCCACAATTTTATTTATTTGGCTATTACATAACAAGAAGCATGCGGTGGATCATCCGCACAAAAGAGTGGAATAAATAACATTCATACACATTAACTCACTACAAGAATTTTCTACAACATATGCCAAGCTGGTCCTTCTACCTGACAAGCCACGAAACCGTTACTAGCAAAACACTCACACCAAAGGATCCCTATTGGTAGTACATATCGCAGCTTCAGTTTCTATCATATGCCTTACGTAAACCAGTTGTGGAAGTAGACAAATTGCACCAACAATCCTCTACAACAAAGAAGTGGGTTGATCTTGAAGCATCACTTAATGAAAAATGGTGCTACGATGGATGAGCAAGTCTTTTCATGTCTAAAAACAAAGTCTTCACTCGCTGAAGAAGCAAATCCTGTAACCATTTTTTTCAACAAGACAAGATTGTTGAAAAAGTTAATGTTGATTCACTATCTGACGGAGAAAAGGAAAATCTGCAGATCAAAGAGTCGCCTAATCAGAGAACGAAACCGCAACATCGGCCATTCAATACAAACTCAGTACTTTTGCTGCAAAAGATCCAAGTATACAGTATTCTGATACGCAAAGTGTGTCGTAACTAGTTTACCTGTTGTCAACCTCCGGGACCACGCCGCTGACGTTATCCCGCTTTTGCTCAACATCAATCTGCAACAACACGGTAATATCGCATATCACTGAGTGATTCAAGAATATTGGGGCAAGTTTCCAGCAACCATAATATGCAAAGCATAAGCACATTTGTTTTCTCTTTCATCAAAGGATTAATTACTGTGATGACAAAGGAAAGTTCACAACCTCAAACTCCTCCGTGTCGTCATAATTAGCGCACCAAGACGAAAGCAGCTTCAAGCCTTTGATCAGAGTTGAAGGCCATAGGCAGCCACTGTTCCAGAGAGCTATTTCGAATATAAAAAGAGATTGTCATCGCAAATGAAAAAGAGCTCATTCATAACTGAGGAAAGAAACATGGCATGTCTAAAATAAAAGCATATATTCAAAGCATGTCTCCATTTGAGGCCGGACCTCGTGCGAGAAGAATTAAGATAAGATCGGCAAATGCGAATATTTCTTACCTCCAAAAGCAGACTTTGAGGATGCAATTTGATATTTGACGCATAAGCATGACGGACTCGGTTGCCAGTTCTTGTGAGTGTTTAAGTCGGACCTCGAGAATGAAGATGAGAGTTTTTCTTCACGTTACCGTTAGAATTGTTGAAATTATGGGCCAGTTTGATCCCCCTGTTCATGACTGGTCTTGTGAAAGCACGCAGTCCTTGCCACTGGTATCAAATAAAAACTGATGAATGGTCTGCTCAGCTTGAATCGTATAATTATTCGAACAAGTATTGGTTTCCAACCCAACCTGACAACACGCTTTTGAAATTGATCACCAAACGTACGTCGTCGACCTGCCAGAATCATGATCAACCTTATGTTAATTACCATCGAAACTTCTAATGCTACAGGAAAAACAGAAGTATTAGTTACTTTGCACTTCTATCTAACATTACCATTTGAATGTTTCTCTAAGCCGGGATACGCCTAAGCCTTTGGTCGCATTCGTAAGCCTACCAAAAGCAGACCCTGAGAATGTTTGGTTCACCCGCCATTACCGAAGAATTTTCCTATAATTCACAAATCAGTTTACGTCAACTCTCACAAATATCAAAGTGAATCATCAGCTAAAATATGAACAGGGTGATAGAAGTAAACTTCAACAATTAGTTTACCAAAATCAAACATTTGCAAGAGAGCTACCACAGAGGACGGGTTTAAAGAAGCTGAAAGTCAAAGTTACGCAAGCTGAGAAGGCCGCGCCCAACCGACAAGCAAACTGAATTCGTTCCTCGTACTAGATTTGAAAGAGATTCGTTTGGCCGTATGCAAGCCGTCTATAAGCATTAACCTGCAACATAACCAAATATAAGGAAATTTTATCAGACCACTTTATATTGAAGAATTAGTCTGAGTACTCACCACAAAGGCTGGATTTTGAGATGAACTCTACTGTAAGACATGATGTTAATGATGTCTTGTCTGGAAATGCTGAACCCATACCAGTACTGGATTCATATCCTGGTTTGAATAATGACCAATGGAATAACCATTTAATTCAACCTTATTCCTCTCAAACACCTTTGGAAGTGGAAGCATATGCTAGAACGTCGTCCCTCGCTTCATGTTCGAAAAGCAACGTGGAAATCCTCCACGCTCTATGAGACACCCACTGCAACAAAACCACCAATGTGTTTAAAGGATTATGAGCAACCATGACTAATAACAGAAGGAGAAGGTTTCCATACCTTGTCGTTTTGCCGGCTTCGCTTACGGTTTTTCTTTGTCCCTTCAATATGATACCAGGGTCATCTCTCCAAACTTCTGCACACAATCCAAAACCAAGTTAGAGGAATTAAGAGCAATAAAGCAAAAATCAAGAAAGGAAGCTTTGAGTTTTTTTTCAGACAAGCTGCAGATCCTACATCGGAAAACCCATCATATAGGCATGGCCCTGTCAAAATGGAACTTATCATCTATCAATTAAAAGCTCTCTGAAGCACAGGAGTCGGATTATCAACCTGTGATGGTGGTGGATGTTCCTGCCCAAAGTGTGAGTTAAACCAGAATTCAATACAGCTGAAGCTCAAACCATATGATAATCTTCATAGTTTCGTATTGGAAACCTACCTGCAATCGTGTGAAAAGAAACCATCAGACTTCTTTTTCCATTTTGAAATTAAAACACCGTTTGTTATTTGAGGCAAGTTGATAAACAAGGAAGCATTCATGACACATTAAATCCCAGACAATTTGAAAACGGCATGTTTCATACAGTATTCATCACATTTGAAACGTACACAAACACGTTCGATTAAAGTAGAAGGCACCATCATCACGTGGAGTCTTGACTTTACTTTCTTTCCAAAATAGTGCCCGACATAATAGGATGAAAGAGGAAGGTTTTTGAATAACCTTAGACGAGATCAACAACCTTCAATTCAGGAAATCAAACTTTAATCAGTTGAGACTATAAAACCACACACACATCCACACAGTTGAGGACGGACGCAGAAATCCAACAAAAACCACACAAAATCAGAATCAAACTCAGAGTGCAAATTCGTAAACCAAAATGATAGGAAAACTTATCTCTTGAGCTCCGCCTCCATTAGCTTCAACGCACATCAAAGCCACCGTCAAGACACCGTGAAGCCATCCGCCGGGAACCGCCGCGAGCCATTGACGCTTCTCTGTTTTGGGTAACCATTTTTAATCCATCGGCTGTTTGATCTGTTTAATTGTGCTTTGGCTATTTTGTTTGTTCATAGGTCCGTGAATCATCGAAGAAATGGCGGTGGAGCGTTGGCAAAGAGAGGAATTGCAGAAATAGAATGAATATGAAGGAGATGCGGTGAACAAAGGGTTCGCGAGTGAGAGTGGGAGGACGGAATCATGATGGAGGATCGGAGATCGAATGGAGGATTTGGGGAATCTAGGGATTTGAGTTCCTCAGTTTTTTTTCGTTTTTTAATCTGTTATGAAAATCACATACATCACACACACACCATGAGACCACACGACCGCACAAACCAGTCTGTTTCCCTAATCCGCCTCCTAACCTCTTCGTTAACCCCCAATCTCCCCTGATTAAGCTAAGTAATCAATATTTAATCTAATTAATTAATTAATTAATTACATAATCATTAACTTCTTTAAAATTAGTTAACCTAATCAATTCACCTAATTTGAAATTTGACTAACTTTTTAATAACCAGTTTATTAACTTAATCTTGTTAATATATCAACTTAATTAATCTTTTTTTATCAGTTTTTAATTAATTCATAACTAAACCCCTTTCCTTTTTTAGCCTGCTTTACTTTATTTTTTTATGCAGCAATTAATTTCATTTTAATTTTACTTTATTATAATATAATTCCCTCATATTCTAAAATCATTCCATATTTAAGTTAACCCTCTATTTAGTAGGATAAGTTTAAATTAACTTGTTTTAATTAATAATTTTTTTTTAACTATCTCTATCATAATAATTAATGAAAAAACCTACTCCTTTTCTTAAAAAAAAATATAAATAGATAATAGTCAATAATAACTTTTAAAACAAATAACTTTTATAATTTATAAAACCAAAATTATGATAATATGAGTTTTCTTAAGAAATCTAAACAAATCCCTCTTTAAAATTAACCTCCATGGATTAATCTAGACAACCTAAGTTTAATCTCACCAAAAACGAATCGAACAATTAAAATCCATCAACATCGTAAAATATAATCTAATAGTGCACACTCACTTCACGACACAATACACTCTCACACACTTCAGCGCTTTCATGCGTATGTGATTGTTTTACTTATTTGCCCTTTATCATTTCTGCAATTTATTTACCGCAAATTTACATTACTGCATTTACATTTATGCATCGCATTCCGTCCAAAGGAAAAACCTACACATAATTCAACGTTGTGTGTAGTTGCACATCATTTGCATCATACTCCCCACGATCCTTGATTCCATTCAAGTTGATCGCTTAGGATAGATCCTACCCCATAGGAAGGACCATTATCTTTACAACATAGAAACAAACAATCAACAATATAACTTTTTCAAACACATTTAGAGAATAGATGTTAATCATCTTAAGCGAGATATAATCTCCACCCCCACAACCATACAATCAAACATGTAGGGACTTTGCCTTAAGAGCGATAAAGGCATACTTGGCGACCATCCGAGTATGTAAGACCTTTTCTTAAGACGATGCAAAGACCATTTCCTACAAACCCCCTTTACATTTGTGGCGGTTATCTCTCCCTTAAAATGAAGACACATCTCGTCTCCTAAAATCAATCAAACAACTACCCTAAACCCGTAGGAACTTTGACCACAGTCAAAGAACTCCTCACACCCTTTAGGGGAACTACAAATACTCTGATTCCACTCCCGTAAGGATATGTAGGCATAAGATGCGACATCTTATCGAGTATACTTAGAAATAAACCACTAGGGTCTCTAATCCTTAAGCAGATAAACCATAGCAATAAACAAACATAAAACAAGAGGTTCCTGTAGAGTACTACAGAAACTTAGGATGCTAGTACCTTCCCTAAGTTTAACCAACCCTCGAACCTAAACAATCTAGCTTGCATTTGCATTGCATCGTGGGAATTTCGATCTTTATCCCTTCCTTTGGAAAAATCAAAGTTCGGTTGCAAATTGAATTAACGATTCAAACTAATCAATAGTTTGGTATCCAGATTTCACCGCGACAGAAATGGCGACTTCACTGGGGATCTCTAGTGGGTTTCCCTATCTTATTTTATTTTGTTTACTGCTTTATATATCTGCCTACTTGATTAATTGTTTACATGCTTTTTCTTGTATTTTCTTTTGGGATTACTGTTCTTGAGTGGTGAGATAAAGTTCTACACCCGAACTTGAGAGGAATTAAGATAGGATGGTGATATAGTCAAGGAGGCTTATAGGGAGTTGAATCCCTACTAAGTTGAATCGAGAATCCCGCTCAGTTGAGGCCTTTTCGAAATAGTACTGTTGAACGAGCAATCGTGAAGACACTCATTATTTTCGACTTTGGAGCCTATGATATTGAGGACTGTAGTTACCTTAACCCAACTTTGGCCTTTATTAGGACGTAGTGCGAGACTATGAGAGAGTACTTCCGAAATAGTGCTACGCGAAGCTACACTCAAAAGAAGTTCTCTTGAGAATATTATTAATCCTGGAGTAATTGGGAAATTGATAATATCCGATAGATGGGCTGATGATTCTGAGTCCCTTTAGAACCTTGTTTTGCAGGTACAAACAACCTTTAGTCCTTAAACCTTTGGGATTGGGTATACCCTTACTCCATGCTCGTTGCAAACCTAGGGTTCCCCTTATTTGTTTATTCTTTATGTCCTTATGTGCTTACTTATGTTTGTTGCACTCATATAGCATCATATTGCATTGGTTTCATGGAATCCCGAGTCTATTTATAAACATCGTAGAACCAATAGGGATTACAAAAATATATTTTTGAGATATTCTCCTAAGAGTCCTAACTTGGATGACCTAAGGAAGTAGGAGCTCAGTTCGAAAAGAACTCGAAAGACAAATATAAAAGGTTTTTCCTTTATTATTAAGGATCAAATGAGGTTTCAAAAAGCTATCATCAACATTGAAGATCTAAGTAATCAAGGGCATCCTCCCTTATTTTCCAACAAGATAGAGGATTTATTTTCCTCTATCACACTATTCTTTAGGAGTCAATCGTGGAAAACTTATCTTCGAAAAGATTCAGTTAAAAGAGCAAACCAAGAAGCTCGATGGAGGACTTCCTTAGGACTTTTCTAGCTTTTATTTAGCTATTATGTTAGGACTCTCATGAGAATATTCACCTGTAATCCAATAAAAACGAATTTTCTTTGGATACTCTGTGACGTTTATAAATACTTGAGGTCCATGAAACATTTCGTTTTGCATTTTTGCATTTTTGCATTTCGCGTCAGCATAGCATCCTTTGCATTCTGGGGGGTCTCACTCTTGCTTCGTCTTCACAGACCACAAACTGAATCACCAGTATAATACTCGAGCCAGTCAACGTCAAAAGATGGATCAATTGGAACAAGAGAACATAGTGCTCTGTGACAAAGTTGCAACTCTGAAAGAGAAATTGGAAAGGTTGAATGGTATAGTTGAAGCTCTGTCTAACCAGTCTGCACTCAACAATCAAGAAGTTCAAGGGACCGTTATCTCCGAAATAGTATCAACACTGATCCCAGTGGTGTCTACTGTTGCTGAAATGACCTACAGCATGCCGCCAGGGTTCCCGTGGGGGATGCCTCCTTATTTCACTCCGGCCGGTTATCGTCCACCTGTTCCCGAGGTTCCTGTCGCAACCACCGTTCAAGCTATCCCTACCATTACTGCTGTAATGACTAGTGCACCTCCGCGTGTGAATATTACTCCACATATCCTAGACAAACCAATTCCCCATAGGGTACCCAGCGAAACTGTGGGTTTGGAAGAAAGGATAGATGGATTTCAAGACCAATTTTCTGAGATACAAAAAGAGTTGAGAGCCCTTCGTGGGAAAGATTTGTTTGGGAAGAGTGCTTCCGACTTATGTTTGGTTCTGAATGTCAGAGTTCCGCCAAAGTTTAAGGTCCCTGATTTCGAGAAGTACAAAGGAAATAATTGTCCTCAGAGTCATCTTATTATGTATGCCAGGAAGATGTCGGCCCAAACTGATAATGACCAATTGCTCATTCATTATTTCCAAGACAGCTTAACAGGCGCTGCGCTCAGGTGGTATATGGGATTGGATAATACCAAGATTAGAACTTTCAATGATCTAGGAGGAGCCTTCATCAAGCAATATAAGTATAATGTGGACATGGCTCCAGACCGTGATCAATTGAGGGCCATGGCTCAAAAGGACAAAGAGAATTTCAAGGAATATGCTCAACGTTGGCGCGAGTTAGCCGCTCAAGTCATACCGCCATTAGAAGAAAAAGAGATGACCAAGATTTTCCTGAAGACTCTAGGAACGTTCTTTTATAAGAAAATGGTAGCAAGTGCACCTAGTGACTTCACCGAAATGGTTAATATGGGAATGCGTTTGGAAGAGGGGGTCCGTGAAGGAAGACTAGTCAAGGAAGGGAGTACCTCCAATAATGCTAAGAAGTATGGGAGCGGTTTTGTGAAAAAGAGAGAACATGAGGCAAGTGTTGTGCAGCAGGGGCGATCTAAGAGAGGATATCTGCCATCACATCAGGTTGTTGCGGTTCATCAGCCATCACATCAACAAAATCAACAAAATCAGAATCGTATACACAAAAGACCGGACTTTGATCCCATCCCGATGACATACGCTGACTTGTTCCCATCTTTGATCCAAAACGGTCACATCCAGACGAGAGCTCCACCTAAAGTGCCCAAGAAACTTCCGTATTGGTACAAAGCTGACAGATTTTGCCTATACCATCAAGGTGCTCCAGGCCACGATACTGAGAACTGTTATGGCTTGAAGGCAGACGTTCAAAGGTTGGTTAAGGACGAAATTTTATCCTTTAAAGGGTCCATTCCTTATGTGCAAGGTAATCCCCCACCTCAGCATGGTTCGTCCTCCGCGAACATGATCCAGGGTTATTCGGGAAACTCATATCAATATAGTGCCTGAAAATGGATCCGAAGGCGACACATCAGACAATTCTGCAAGCTTTTCCATTCCATGCAAAAGGCTGAATAAAATCCTAAGAAGGGCTCATCAGGGTGTTTTCTTTTCGTTTGCTTATGCGTATTTCATTAAGAGCATGTTTTGGCTTGTATGGCTTTGTTTATCTCTAATAATTAATGCAATAAAATGTTTGTCTTGAAGAAATCCATTTGTTTCACTCGTAAAACATTTCTCACAATTTATAATGCCGACTATACCCAATTCTCTCACTGTGGTGAATAATTGGGGGGGGGATGATGAAGTAAAACGCAGGATCTCCCGTTGTATGCTCTTGGATAAAAAAACCTACTAATGATGTAAGGCATTCCTGTTTCAGACATCCTAATAACACCAGAAATAGTCAACCTTTCTTTTAAGCCTTGAGGAAAGATCTTTTTTTTCTCTCCCAATCAAAACCTCGCTTTTAACCTGGGGCAGGGCATCAAAAAATGAATATCTCAAAATCTGGGTGGGCACAAGTATAATTTGACCTTTATTCCTCCACTTTACAAATCACAGACCAAGCCCAGATATAACCTTCCAAATTCCTAATTGAAGTAAGGTTTAGTTCGAAAGCATACTCGATGAGATATCGTTTCCTGACTCCTTGAGCTATGCTCAAATTAATCGGCTTTATAAATGATTTGTTTTGTATCCTAACTCGTGGTTTCGATCACAAGTTATTGCGATACCCCATTTTCAAAACTTCAAGACAAACGCGTGTTGCATTACCCGTTTTGAAATTAAGATTTCTGACTTGCTAAAAGCGCTTGATATCTTAGAAAGATCACATACAAATGTTGATGGATTTGAAGACTTTGCCAACCTGGGGCAAGTTATTTTCCAAGAGGTTTGATCCGCACGAGTTTGGCTTCATCTAAAGCACAAATTGGAAAACTCGGTTATATCATCAATCAGGGGCAGTTACGTCGAGCTTCTGCGAACCTCTACAAAAGTTCGAAGACAGTGGGGCATCTAGACGAGACGACCTTTTCTCATTTGACTTGGGGCATCTGAAATTTAAAGCGAAGCAGATGTTTATTTCATCCCCATGAAGCCTCGACTCCAACATATTCAACAGCTTTGGCAAGCATACATTCTCCAAACCATGTTTGACTTGTGAAGATTAGGTTTGAGTGCCCTCCGCCGAGATGTTTACTCCATCTCTGTCTGTTTTGTCAGCATCAGCATACGCATAGCATATAGATAGATAACATAGCATATGCATTTTGTTGCATCCTTTTGTTGTTTGTTCTGTCGCTTTGGTCGTGTTTAGCCCCGAGTGGTTAGGCGTGTCTTTTCCTTCAAAGTAATATTGTCAACCCTAGGCAGAAAGAGCACAATATTTCTACTCTCCCCATGAAATTCAATTCTCATGGAAGACGGTTGTTTTAGTACGTTCCCATTTGAGTTCATACCTCAATGGCCGGGTCTTGTTTGGCAGTTTCTCTTCGGTTATTCCCTGAATTGAACTTCAGTCCTTGGCAATCACATTGTGGACGTCTCCAACCCTTGAACATGGATTAAGTGTGCATTCATTTTGCACTTGGCTCCCTAGGAAGAGTTTTTATGAAGACAACTATTGAAGACAAATATTTCTCCACCAAATATTATCAGAATTCCTCAATAGTTTGCATCCCGATTGCAAGCAATCTCTTATTGAGCAACTCGTTTTGACCAAGATTCCCTTCAAAACGGCAAATGACAGTGGATTTATCAAGATTATCAATTCGTCAAATGGCATCCTGACACCTCTCTTTATTTGAGAATTCACAGAACATTTTACAACTACAACAAGAAATACTCTCTAGGAATGATTTCCCCAAAGAGTTCATCACAAGAATAATTCTACCAAACGACATAAGATCCCCGTTGGAGCTTTACAAACCTCCAGTACATCCTTTTGGGTCAGGCACCTTTTCTTAGGATGTCATACGTTTGGTAGTAAGTGATCTTTCCTGCTTTGGGTTATTACTTTTGCTTAGGTTATCATACATTTGATAATAAGTAATATACCGTCCGTTTTGGTCAGATACCTCTGCTTAGGCTGCCAAAATTGGTAGTAGGTCATCTTTCCTTTGTGTTTACTATCATAGTAGGTATAACACAATCTTTCTTTTGGGCAGATACCTTCGCTTATGCTGCCAAAATTGGTAGTAGGTCATCTTTCCTTTGTGTTTACTATCATATGTTTGATAGTAGGTATAACACAATCTTTCTTTTGGGCAGATACCTTCGCTTATGCTGCCAAAATTGGTAGTAGGTCATCTTTCCTTTGTGTTTACTATCATATGTTTGATAGTAAGTAATATACCGTCCGCTTTGGTCAAATACCCTTGCGTAGGATATCATATACTTGGTAGTAGTTAACATGCGATTCTTGCTTCAACCGGATACCTTTGCTTAGGCTATCACGCATTTGATAGTAGGTAATCTATCGTCTTTTGGTTATTACCGTTGCTTAGGCTATCACACACTTGATAGTAGGTAATATACCTTTCTTTTGGTCAGACACCTTCTATTAGGCTGCCATATGGTGGTAGGTGATCTTTCCTTATTTCGGTTATTATCTTCACTTTCATACACTTGATAGTAGGTAATATACCTTTCTTTTGGTCAGACACCTTCTATTAGGCTGCCATATGGTGGTAGGTGATCTTTCCTTATTTCGGTTATTATCTTCACTTTCATACACTTGATAGTAGGTAATATACCTTTCTTTTGGTCAGACACCTTCTATTAGGCTGCCATATGGTGGTAGGTGATCTTTCCTTATTTCGGTTATTATCTTCACTTTCATACATTTGATAGTAGGTAATATACCTTTCTTTTGGTCAGACACCTTCTATTAGGCTGCCATATGGTGGTAGGTGATCTTTCCTTCTTTCGGTTATTACCTTTACTTTCATACATTTGATAGTAAGTAATATACCTTTCTTTTGGTCAGACACCTCTTATCAGACTGCCACATGGTGGTAGGTGATCTTTCCTTATTTCGGTATTTATCTTTACTTTCATACATTTGATAATAAGTAATATACCTTTCTTTTGGTCAGATACCTTTTAGGCTATCATATGTTTGATAGGAGTTTTTTTTTCTCTCTTATCTTGCCTTTGCTTAAACTATCATGTGTTTGATAGTAGTTAACATACGTTTCTTTGCTTCGACCGGATATCCTTTGTTTAGGCCGCCACACGTTGGTAATGGACTACTCTTCACCTTCAAGATCTTGTTTCACTGTCCAAGCTACTGTACTCCTGGCGGTATTATTATATCTATCTTCATTTTGGAGAATCCACAATGCTGATCATTGTCTCTTCTCGTGGCGTCTCACATCGTTGATTTTGTTCTTTAGGTGTTGTGTCCAGTTTTTCCCCTGTGGCATCATGTCTCCACGGGACCGTCTGTCTTGCATTTTTCATATCATCGCATATCATATGCGTTCGGTGGCTTTTTAGGGCCAAAAATTCGTGCAATGTTTGTATTTAAGTCCCTCCTATCTCGTCGAGACGAAGATTTCAATCTCCATATCTCCGGATAGAAGTAACTTAAATAGGGGCATCTGTCGCACCCTAATTTTTGACCTTAAGATTCCACCTTCTTGTGCGCTTTCTTGCAATTTGTCATTGTATCTTGTATGCGTGTTTATCAGGACTAACGAGTGCGTGTAGGATCATTTTTGGCTCTTAAGACTTCTCTGACAGTTGCAAGATAATGTGGATTCAACTTGAGGATCATTCATATTCCAGCAGATGCAATCTAATCAAACGGTATTTGGTTCGCGATGGCAAAGTTTAACTCGTCTTATGTGGAATTCGTTCTAATGAAGAATTTAAATTTACAAGTCCAAGAAACTGTCAAGCTGCCAGATTATACAATCAGGGTTGCTGTTATTCATAAAGTGGGGTTATCACTCTTAGCAAGAAGTTTTAGAATGGAATTGATCACTTTGTTTCCAAGAATGGTCTAAGTCAGATGACGATGCTTTTGCTTTCAAATTCAGCATATAAATACCGCAAGAGGTGTAAGTGACGTGGCATTGAGTTTTGAACTCCACAAGTTGAGATCATTACAAGGTTAATTGTCCAGGAATCTCACCAGCTTTACAATAGGGGATGTACAAAATTCAAAGCATAATATCACTAAATTCATCTACAAATCTCAAGTTCAAAGCTCACATTTCGAAATACTAAGGGTGAATTCGAAATTCTGAACTTGCAAGTCGGATTTCAAAAGAATACGTTCCAATACCACCATTGACTATTTAATTCCAATTTGGGTCTTCTTCAAACAACTTCGAATCTTTGAGGAGATTTCACAAAAAGAATATGTCAAGACCCTAACACATCATTGACAGATATTATTGATTCTACATGGAAACAACCTTTGTCCCTTTGATCTTTCAGGATAATTATTGGCCCTAGAGTTCGTCCCAAATTATCATAGACGAGTAATCTACTGAGAAAGGAAGGATAATGTAGCGTGAATGGACATTATCCAAAGATTAATCATTGAGAACTTTCCACAATTTTATTTATTTGGCTATTACATAACAAGAAGCATGCGGTGGATCATCCGCACAAAAGAGTGGAATAAATAACATTCATACACATTAACTCACTACAAGAATTTTCTACAACACATGCCAAGCTGGTCCTTCTACCTGACAAGCCACGAAACCGTTACTAGCAAAACACTCACACCAAAGGATCCCTATTGGTAGTACATATCGCAGCTTCAGTTTCTATCATATGCCTTACGTAAACCAGTTGTGGAAGTAGACAAATTGCACCAACAATCCTCTACAACAAAGAAGTGGGTTGATCTTGAAGCATCACTTAATGAAAAATGGTGCTACGATGGATGAGCAAGTCTTTTCATGTCTAAAAACAAAGTCTTCACTCGCTGAAGAAGCAAATCCTGTAACCATTTTTTTCAACAAGACAAGATTGTTGAAAAAGTTAATGTTGATTCACTATCTGACGGAGAAAAGGAAAACCTGCAGATCAAAGTGTCGCCTAATCAGAGAACGAAACCGCAACATCGGTCATTCAATACAAACTCAGTACTTTTGCTGCAAAAGATCCAAGTATACAGTATTCTGATACGCAAAGTGTGTCGTAACCAGTTTACCTGTTGTCAACCTCCGGGACCACGCCGCTGACGTTATCCCGCTTTTGCTCAACATCAATCTGCAACAACACGGTAATATCGCATATCACTGAGTGATTCAAGAATATTGGGGCAAGTTTCCAGCAACCATAATATGCAAAGCATAAGCACATTTGTTTTCTCTTTCATCAAAGGATTAATTACTGCGATGACAAAGGAAAGTTCACAACCTCAAACTCCTTCGTGTCGTCATAATTAGCGCACCAAGACGAAAGCAGCTTCAAGCCTTTGATCAGAGTTGAAGGCCATAGGCAGCCACTGTTCCAGAGAGCTGTTTCGAATATAAAAAGAGATTGTCATCGCAAATGAAAAAGAGCTCATTCATAACTGAGGAAAGAAACATGGCATGTCTAAAATAAAAGCATATATTCAAAGCATGTCTCCATTTGAGGCCGGACCTCGTGCGAGAAAAATTGAGATAAGATCGGCAAATGCGAATATTTCTTACCTCCAAAAGCAGACTTTGAGGATGCAATTTGATATTTGACGCATAAGCATGACGGACTCGGTTGCCAGTTCTTGTGAGTGTTTAAGTCGGACCTCGAGAATGAAGATGAGCGTTTTTCTTCACGTTACCGTCAGAATTGTTAAAATTATGGGCAAGTTTGATCCCCCTGTTCATGACTGGTCTTGTGAAAGCACGCAGTCCTTGCCACTGGTGTCAAATAAAAACTGATGAATGGTCTGCTCAGCTTGAATCGTATAATTATTCGAACAAGTATTGGTTTCCAACCCAACCTGACAACACGCTTTTGAAATTGATCACCAAACGTACGTCGTCGACCTGCCAGAATCATGATCAACCTTATGTTAATTACCATCGAAACTTCTAATGCTACAGGAAAAACATAAGTATTGGTTACTTTGCACTTCTATCTAACATTACCATTTGAATGTTTCTCTAAGCCGGGATACGCCGAAGCCTTTGGTCGCATTCATAAGCCTACCAAAAGCAGACCCTGAGAATGTTTGGTTCACCCGCCATTACCGAAGAATTTTCCTATAATTCACAAATCAGTTTACGTCAACTCTCACAAATATCAAAGTGAATCATCAGCTAAAATATGAACAGGGTGATAGAAGTAAACTTCAACAATTATTTTACCAAAATCAAACATTTGCAAGAGAGCTACCACAGAGCACGGGTTTAAAGAAGCTGAAAGTCAAAGTTACGCAAGCTGAGAAGGCCGCGCCCAACCGACAAGCAAACTGAATCCATTCCTCATACTAGATTTGAAAGAGATTCGTTTCGCTGTATGCAAGTCGTCTATAAGCATTAACCTGCAACATAACCAAATATAAGGAAATTTTATCAGACCACTTTAGATTGAAGAATTAGTCCGAGTACTCACCACAAAGGCTGGATTTTGAGATGAACTCTACTGTAAGACATGATGTTAATGATGTCTTGTCTGGCAATGCTGAACCCATACCAGTACTGGATTCCTATCCTGGTTTGAATAATGACCAATGGAATAACCATTTAATTCAACCTTATTCCTCTCAAACACCTTTGTAAGTGGAAGCATATGCTAGAACGTCGTCCCTCGCTTCATGTTCGAAAAGCAACGTGGAAATCCTCCACGCTCTATGAGACACCCACTGCAACAAAACCACCAATGTGTTTAAAGGATTATGAGCAACCATGACTAATAACAGAAGGAGAAGGTTCCCATACCTTGTCGTTTTGCCGGCTTCGCTTACGGTTTTTCTTTGTCCCTTCAATATGATATCAGGGTCATCTATCCAAACTTCTGCACACAATCCAAAACCAAGTTAGAGGAATTAAGAGCAATAAAGCAAAAATCAAGAAAGGAAGCTTTGAGTTTTTTTTCAGACAAGCTGCAGATCCTACATCGGAAAACCCATCATATAGGCATGGCCCTGTCAAAATGGAACTTATCATCTATCAATTAAAAGCTCTCTGAAGCACAGGAGTCGGATTATCAACCTGTGATGGTGGTGGATGTTCCTGCCCAAAGTGTGAGTTAAACCAGAATTCAATACAGCTGAAGCTCAAACCATATGATAATCTTCATAGTTTCGTATTGGAAACCTACCTGCAATCGTGTGAAAAGAAACCATCAGACTTCTTTTTCCATTTTGAAATTAAAACACTGTTTGTTATTTGAGGCAAGTTTATAAACAAGGAAGCATTCATGACACATTAAATCCTAGACAATTTGAAAACGGCATGTTTCATACAGTATTCATCACATTTGAAACGTACACAAACACGTTCGATTAAAGTAGAAGGCACCATCATCACGTGGAGTCTTCACTTTACTTTCTTTCCAAAATAGTGCCCGACATAATAGGATGAAAGAGGAAGGTTTTTGAATAACCTTAGACGAGATCAACAACCTTCAATTCAGGAAATCAAACTTTAATCAGTTGAGACTATAAAACCACACACACATCCACACAGTTGAGGACGGACGCAGAAATCTAACAAAAACCACACAAAATCAGAATCAAACTCAGAGTGCAAATTTGTAAACCAAAATGATAGGAAAACTTATCTCTTGAGCTCCGCCTCCATTAGCTTCAACGCACATCAAAGCCACCGTCAAGACACCGTGAAGCTATCCGCCGGGAACCGCCGCGAGCCATTGACGCTTCTCTGTTTTGGGTAACCATTTTTAATCCATCGGCTAATTGATCTGTTTAATTGTGCTTTTGCTATTTTGTTTGTTCATAGGTCCGTGAATCATCGAAGAAATGGTGGTGGAGCGTTGGCAAAGAGAGGAATTGCAGAAATAGAATGAAGATGAAGGAGATGCGGTGAACGAAGGGTTCGCGAGTGAGAGTGGGAGGACGGAATCATGGTGGAGGATCGGAGATCGAACGGAGGATTTGGGGAATCTAGGGATTTGAATTCCTCAGTTTTTTTTCGTTTTTTAATCTGTTACGAAAATCACATACATCACACACACACCATGAGACCACACGACCGCACAAACCAGTCTGTTTCCCTAATCCGCCTCCTAACCTCTTCGTTAACCCCCAATCTCCCCTGATTAAGCTAAGTAATCAATATTTAATCTAATTAATTAATTAATTACATAATCATTAACTTCTTTAAAATTAGTTAACCTAATCAATTCACCTAATTTGAAATTTGACTAACTTTTTAATAACCAGTTTATTAACTTAATCTTATTAATATATCAACTTAATTAATCTTTTTTTATCAGTTTTTAATTAATTAATAACTAAACCCCTTTCCTTTTTTAGCCTGCTTTACTTTATTTTTTATGCAGCAATTAATTTCATTTCAATTTTACTTTATTTTAATATAATTCCCTCATATTCTAAAATCATTCCATATTTAAGTTAACCCTCTATTTAGTAGGATAAGTTTAAATTAACTTGTTTTAATTAATAAAATTTTTTTAACTATCTCTATCATAATAATTAATGAAAAAACCTACTCCTTTTCTTAAAAAAAAATATAAATAGATAATAGTCAATAATAACTTTTAAAACAAATAACTTTTATAATTTATAAAACCAAAATTATGATAATATGAGTTTTCTTAAGAAATCTAAACAAATCCCTCTTTAAAATTAACCTCCATGGATTAATCTAGACAACCTAAGTTTAATCTCACCAAAAACGAATCGACCAATTAAAATCCATCAACATCGCCGCAGGTGGCGCACTAATGGATAAACCCTACAATGAATGGTTGACCATCCATACCTTTTACAATGGTCTCTTGTATAACACAAGATTAACAATAGACATCGCCGCAGGTGGCGCACTAATGGATAAACCCTACAATGAAGCTTATGCACTTATTGAAAGTATGGCTCAAAACCACTATCAGTGGGGGAGTGAAAGAGCCTCAGTAGAGAAACCTCCAACGAAAAGTGGTATGTACGAGATAAGCAGTCTTGACCAAGTTAATGCAAAGGTGGATGCTCTCACGCAAAAGATTAAAAGTTTGACTATAACCCCTACAGCCATTGTGGTTGCCGTAGCTCCAAACTGCGAGTTATGCGAAATTCCTGGGCATGCTTCCCCTGAATGTCAACTTTTAACAGGAGTTTCCACTGACCAAGTGAATTATGCTCAAGGAAACCCTTATTCAAATACCTATAACCCCGGTTGGAAAAACCATCTGAACTTTTCGTACAAAAACAATAATGCATTGTATGCACTTGGACAAACACCTGTTGTACCACAAGGATATCAGAAACCTGTCGTAGCTGCTCAAAACGCTCCTAGGAAATTTAACCTTGAATTGATGATGGAGAACTTCATAGCCTCCCAGGCTCAAACAAATAAAGACTTCCTGAATCAAAACATACACACTAGTAAGCAAATTAAACAATTATCAAACAAGGTAGACACTTTAGCCACTCACAACAAAATGCTTGAAACCCAAATTTTGCAAGTGGCACAACAACAAGCACATACTGCTGCTCCTGCAGGCACATTTCCTGGACAGCCGCAACCTTATCCAAACAGACATGCAAATGCTATCATAGTACGAAGTGGTACGAAATTGGACGAACCAACTGTCCCGAGACTTGAGAATCCAGCAATGTATCAAAATCCTGAAAAAGTGACTGAAAAGGAAATCGACCAAAACATAAAGGAGAAAGAAGGTAGTGACCAAGAGGTCGAAGAAAAAGAAGAACCGTATGTGCCTCCACCACCTTATAAACCTCTTATTCCTTATCCTCAAAGATTTTCTAAATCTTAAAATGTAGGACAATTTAAGAAATTCGTTGAACTTCTGAAACGATTGAATATCACAATACCTTTTACAGAAGTTATCACCCAAATGCCTTCATATGCTAAGTTTCTTAAAGAAATATTAACAAATAAGAAAAAGATCGAGGATAATGAAATCGTTACGCTTACTGCTGAGTGTAGTGCGATACTCCAAAATAAAATGCCTCCTAAGCTGAAAGATCCAGGTAGTTTTTCCATACCTTATGCAATTGGAAAATTTGTCATAGACAAAGCTCTATATGACTTAGGATCCAGTATTAGCTTAATGCCCTTAACCATATGCAAAAGGCTTGATATGGGAGAATTCAAACCAACTAAGATGTCTATGCAACTTGCCGATCGTTCTATTAAATTTCCGATAGGAATACTAGAAAACATTCCGGTACATATAGGTCAATTCTATATCCCTACTGATTTCATAATCGTGGATATAAAAGAGGATGCCAATACTCCTATCATATTAGAAAGGCCATTCTTAGCTACAGCCGGAGCCATTATAGATGTAAAGAAAGGTAAGCTAACTTTTGAAGTGGAGATAGAACAAAATTCTTATTCAGAAATCCTAAAGATTACAATACCTCCAATTTTTGAAAAGGATAGTTGCCATGGTGAATACCAGGACGACAGTCTAAGCGAATGCCTAGCATTAACACCCAATCATATGCCTTGCCAAAAGAAACCGACTTTAGAACTTAAAACACTACCCAAAAATTTAAGGTATGAATTGCTAGACACCGAGCTTGAACGACCAGTAATAGTTAACGCAGACTTAGGACAAATAGAAACTAAGAAATTACTGTGTGTCCTAAGAAAATACCCATCTGCTTTAGGCTACAACATTTCTGATATGAAAGGAATAAGTCCTTCTATCTGTATGCATCACATTATGCTAGAGGAAGATTGTAATACCTCTAGAGAACATCAAAGAAGGATAAATCCCATTCTGAGCGACGTAGTCAAAAAAGAAGTTCAAAAGTTGCTAGAAGAAGGAATTATATACCCGATCTCTAACAGTCAATGGGTTAGCCCAGTGCATGTCGTACCAAAGAAGGGGGTGTTACAGTTGTTAAGAACGAAAAATTTGAATCTATAGCATAAAGAGTTGTGACTGGAAGTAGAATGTGCATTGATTATAGAAAATAAAACAAAGCTACTCGCAAGGATCATTTTCCTTTACCATTCATTGATCAAATGCTTGAACAATTAGCTAAACATTCATATTTATGCTATTTAGATGGTTATTCAGGATTCTTCCAAATCCCTATTCATCCTATTGACCAAGAAAAAATAACCTTCACGTGTCCTTATGGTACATTTTCCTATCGACGAATGTCGTTTGGACTATGTAACGCTCCCGCAACATTCCAAAGATGCATGATGTCAATTTTCGCTGACTTTATAGACGACATCATGGAAGTATTTATGGATAATTTTTCTGTTTGTGGGCAGAGTTTTGAAGGATGCTTATCGAACCTAGAAATGGTACTTGAAAGATGCGTAAAAGTAAATCTCGTGTTAAATTGGGAAAAATGCCATTTCATGGTCCGACAAGGAATCGTACTTGGACACATAGTGTCTGATAAGGGGATTGAAGTTGATAAAGCTAAAATAGAAATTATAGAAAACCTTCAACCTCCTAAAACCATAAGAGAAATACAAAGATTTTTAGGACACGCCGGTTTCTACCGACGATTCATAAAGGATTTCTCTAAAATTACTAAGCCGTTGGCTGGCTTATTAATGAAAGACGCCGAATTCATTTTCAACGATAAATTCCAAAAAGCCTTCGAACAATTAAAAATAGCTCTTATTACCGCACCTATTATGCAACCACCTGATTGGAGGTTACTGTTTGAAATAATGTGTGACGCTAGTGATTATACCGTAGGAGCAGTTCTAGGACATAGAAAAGATAAAAAGCTTCATGCGATTTATTACGCTAGTAGAACCCTAGACCCGGCACAAATGAACTATGCCACCACAGAAAAAGAACTTCTAGCTGTCGTGTTCGCTTTGGATAAATTATATTCTTACTTAGTAGGAACAAAAATAATTATCTATACCGATCACGCTGCAATCAGGTACCTATTGAATAAAAAGGACGCAAAACAGAGACTCCTAAGATGGATACTAGTGCTACAAGAATTTGATTTAGAAATCAAAGACAAAAAAGGAACTAAAAATGTAGTAGCAGACCATTTATCGAGACTGGAGGATATTGAGCCTGAGTAAGTGCCTATCAATGATGATTTCCCTTATGAGAGACTCATAGCTCAGTTAGAAAACACGGTAGAACGATCTTTAATATAAGATGAGACTGAAACAAAATAATTCGTGGAAGCGATCTTCACCAAAACCACACTGCCATGGTATGCTGACTTTGTCAACTACTTAGCAGTGGGAGTTCTTCCACTGGCTTTAACGTACCAACAAAAGAAAAAATTATTCCACGATCTTAAACATTATTATTGGGATGAACCTCTGCTTTTCAAGAGAGATGCCGATGGTATTTTCCGTCGATGTGTTCCCGAAGACGAAGTTGAAAATATAATCTCTCATTTTCATTTTGCTCCTTATGGAGGACATGCGAGCACTTCAAAGACTTGCGCTAAGATTTTACGGTCTGGCCTCTTTTGGCCCACTCTATAGAATGATGTCCATATCGTGATCATAAACTGCGACTGGTGCCAATGCACCGACAATATCCCTAGACGCGACAAAATGCCACTGAAGGGCATTCTGGAAGTAGAAGTCTTTGACGTGTGGAGAATTGATTTCATGGGACCTTTCCCATCGTCTTTCAGTAACAAATACATACTCGTTGTTGTTGATTATGTGTCAAAATGGATTGAGGCTATAGCTTCTCCAAAAAATGATGCATGAATAGTAATTAGACTTTTCAAAAACATAATTTTTCCTAGATTCAATGTGCCGAGACTAGTCATCAGCGATGGTGGCTCTCATTTCATTTCAAGGATTTTTGAAAAACTATTGATGAAATATGGAGTCCGACATCGTGTAGCAACACCCTATCACCCGCGAACCAGCGGGAAAGTAGAGGTTTCGAACAGAGAAATTAAACAAATCTTAGAAAAAACAGTTGCGACCTCTAGGAAAGATTGGTCTTCCAAATTACACGAAGCTCTGTAGGCATATAGGACAACCTATAAGACCCCAATAGGAACTGCACCTTTTAAACTAGTTTATGGCAAATCATGTCACCTGCTGGTAGAATTAGAGCATAAAGCATAATGGCCCATTAAGACCCTTAACTTAAACTTTACTGCCGCAGGCGGAAAAAAAATATTAGATATGCATGAACTAGAATAGCTTAGGTTAGATGCTTACGAGAATGCACATATCTATAAAGAACGAACAAAAAAATGGCATAATAAGCGTATATCGAGGAAAGAATTTACTGAGGGTGACGTAGTACTCCTATTTAACTCTAGACTAAAACTTTTCCCAGGAAAACTTTCCTCTAGGTGGTATGGTCCATATGAAATAATAAAATTCTTTCAAAATGGCGTAGTAGAAATAAAAGGAAAATCTAGCGAACCGTTCATAGTTAACGGTCAGCGCCTAAAACATTACCACAACATTGAAAACAGAGAATACTCCGCAAGTCTAACACTTAACGAGTTACACACTCATCCCCATATTTAGGAGAATTTAAAATTATATCGAGCTTACGACATAAAAAAAAGTGCTTAGTGGGAGACAACCCGCTTCTGTTTAATTTTACTGTTTATTTTTCTAATTTTTAATTTTTAATTTCTTTTATATGCTTTTCAATATTTTTTCTGTTCCAAGAATAGTCAGGCAATTTATCTATCATATTAGTCATTCCTAACTCATGTTCATTATTGACTTATATACAGGGTAACTTAGCATTAGTTAGTTACTAACTTTAGAGATGAGCAAAGTCAACTATCTGGGCATCACTTTGGTAGGCAGAGCTCAGAGGAGGCGCTTCGAAGCCCTTGCTCAGAGAGAGATGTCGCTTACTTTATACCCAGATGGACTCACCATGACTAGATTAGGTATTAAGGACATTTTTATGTACCTTCTCAACCAGTTTGGTTGGGAGCGTTCTGATACCAAAAGGAGATTTAGTTCTTACCACTGACTTACCTTAGAATTCCTGAGCTCCTTAGTTTATCAGCCCAACCACGGGTACGACTTTAGTAGTGGCCTTATCATTTTTAGATTATTTAAGATGGACTACCACTTTAACCACCGTGAGATGGCCGAACTCTTAGGATTTCCTAGCGGACCTGATGCTTATACCATATTACAAGAAGAACTAGTATCCAACCTTGAGTTAGATTACTTCTGGGGAAGCATATCCGGAAATAATCATCCTGAGCCTAACACTATGTATTCTGAGAGTATCCATAACCCTGTTATTCGATACCTGCATAAGTTTCTAGCTCATACCCTGTTTGTTAAAGAGAAAAACATTTGTTTTGTGTCGAAAGACGAGCTGTTCATTATTTATTGTGCTTTTCAAGCTCGACCCATTAATGGGGTTGCCTTCCTGATTGCCAATTTTAAACATATCGCAGAAGCTAACCATGGACTGATCATTATAGGAGGCCTCGTAACCATGATTTCCAATGCCATTGTATTGAGACAACCATTCCTTAGCATAAACCCCTTAGGTGCTATACGACCTATGGATATCCCATTCTGCCTCAACCGCGACATCATTCGAGACCGAGGCCCTGATACCTTTGAATACTTGATCGATAACCGAGTCGTCCATCTCTTTACCTTACCGAATCATGAACGAACTAGTGTCCACAATCAGAATAACTGGCTGTATAATTTAGATGAAACTGAAGCTCCACCTTCACCACCTAAGACCCCACATATTTATGACCATTATGACACTGGCTCAAGCACTCCTGCTGTGCCTACTGCCCAACCAGTGGATCATACTGCTGCCATTCGCGCATTGGAAACAGACATTGCTAGCCTCAGAGGCGAAGTTATTACTCTACGGGTGGATTTTCATCAGTTCATGGATGTGGTGACAGAGCAGTTAGGTCACGTCTATCAACATCTTTTCTCTATTGCTCCTCCACCCCCTCCTTAAGGCTGATTTCTTGGATACATTTTTGCATTCCGATCTTCTCACTTTTTGAACAGTGGGGACACTGTTTGATTTAAGTGTGGGAGAGGATCTTTACATTTATTATTTCTTTCAGGCATTGTTATTTTTTTCAGACATTGTATCTTTTGCTATTTTTCGAATTTACGGACTTTGTAAAGAATTATTTTACCTCTTAATTATCATTATTAATTTTCATTTCCATTTATTTCATCTCCTAATTATCATTATTAATTTTCATTTCCAATTATCATTGCTATTATTTTTCCATTTGATGACTAGAACAAATTCTATTTCATTTAAAAAAAATTAAAACCATAAAAAACAAAATTTTTTTGTCTTTTCCTCACCAAAAGAAGGTGGCACTCGCCACCCTGGTAGTGAAAGGGAGGTGGCACTCACCACCTTAATGTGAGAAAAGTGTGGCACCCACCACACACTTAATGAAGGTAGGTGGCACTTGCCACATTCCTTTAATTCATGTCTGCCACATCAATTCCTCTATCACATGCACCCTTCCATGTAACCTCACTCTAGTTTGCATGTAGTACACCTTGCCTACAGATTGTGATTATTTTGACCACCATTTAATTAAAACCAACCCAACCACCTTATTTACTTCACATTTACGGATTACACCAACATAAAATCCATTATTTATATCATCTTTATCAACATAACAAATCACCATAAAAAATATTCATTTTCAAAAATCAGAAGAAGCAGTAATATCATTTTCAAGCAACCATCATGGCAACATACCAAATCATTTTCAGAGACGTTGAAGCTGGTGAGAAGCAAGCAGAGTTACATGCAGCCCTACTGGATAGAGAAATAGAGTCAACAAGGTATGCTGATGTACCCTGTTTAGAAGCATTAGGATTAAAAGACAGTGTAGAATATATGCTAGAAAGACTAGGCTTAATATACCTTTTATCTTTTAAAGATCTTGTCTATATACAAACGACTCTAGAATTTCTTAGCTCGCTGATTTATGATGTTAATGGAAACATATATTTTCGCTTATTTAATGTTGAGTATACATTTACTTTCGAGGCATTAATTGTCTTATTTAAATGTCCATACGGAGATGATGTTAAGTATGATGTGTCAGAGGGTGAGGGATGGCTAAGCGCATATAAGTACTTCTGGAGAGCAATAACAGGGACGGTAACACACAGTTTAGAAGGCAATAGAGCCTCGTTAGTTCAAAACCCGTCAATACGTTATTTGCGACAACCGTTGGCTTGTACCATTTTCGGAAGGTCAAATTCTAATAAAGTAAACAAAGCAGAATTTTTCTATTTGTTTATCGCTATAGGAACCGGCGAGGAAATAAAAACCGTCCCATTTTTGTTCACTCATATGAGAGCGATAGCCAACACAAAGAAATGAGCTATAGTTTTTGGTGGCTTGATAACAACGCTATGTCAAATTCTCGGCCTACAAAATAAATCTGCAGCTTTAACACCCTTGCCATCAAGGACCATAGATATAGATATGATCAGAAGTATGAAAATGGTGAGGAAAAGGAGAGATGGGAACTACGATTTAAAGATAAATAACCAAGTGTTCCCAAATGTTATTTTACCAAACCATGCTCGCACGGATGTGCGTAATCCAGATAATTATTGTTATATTGATGACCCAGTCCCCGCGCACATTCCTGAGAATGTTGCTGCTGGCGGGGACGACACTATCGCACAACCACACACCACATGTGTTGCTTCTGATAATATTGCAGGTACATCCTCAAGGCGCAGGCCTAGAAGAATCGAAGACACACCAGCCGCTTTAGACGAGATATATGTTGAATTGCTGCGAAGGAACAAATTAGACACTCAGTGGGATCAGAGGATTCAGAGCATCGAGGCCCAGCAGGCCGAGATGATGCAGATTCTCAAACAATGAAAAGCGAACAACACAGCATGTCAGGATTGATTGCCGAGATTGCAGAATTATCGGTACGTGCGGCAGATTCAGAAGATCCACCTGACCACCCTGGAAATGGCTGGCAGGCATGAACACGCGGCAGAGGCCGCAAATAGGGAATTTCCAGGTTCCACCTTCTTTTCTTACCTTAATTCGTTGCATTGGGGACAATGCTCGATTTAAGTGTGGGAGAGGAAGCTTTACTACTTTTATTTATTATTTTCCCCTTTATTTACTGTTTTCTAGGTAGATTTTTAATTTTAATTTTATGCTTAAATTTTTCGCAAATAAAATAAATTTATGTGTTGTCGAGTGACTCTAGATAGTTTCCGTCACTTATCGGATTCTCCCAAATTCTTGAGCCATAACAGAAATTTTTAAATTTTTGGATTAAAGCATGACACTGACCCGAAAAGTATATTGCTTGACTTAGACTAAGTTCGAGAGATTTGAAAAAGTAATGATAATATCGGTACCGTCTTGACACCCTGAACCCCTTAATTTTCTAATGAGTTTGAGTACTTATTATGCCGAAGCCTAAAATTTAGAATCACCTCTTGAGTAGTTTATATTAGCAGTCAGCACCATCCTAAAGCACAACCTAAGTAATAAACCGATGCAAATAGGTATTTGATCTCAAAAATAAAAAATCAAATAGAATGATTAAAGTGAACGAAGGATATGCTCTTACTAAGTTAGGTGGTCCTTACCCGATCATTTAGCCCAACAGATCGGACTCTTGAAATTCAAAAGTACACAAGAAAAAGAATGTGAAAACTGTTCTGAAAAAAGAGATCAATAAACACTAACAGGTTTACTTACCATGGGCGTGCGGGGATAACGGGCTTAGTGTGATTGGGCGAGAATGAAAAAAGAGGTGAAAATGAATAAGCTGAGTTATAATGACATGATTCTAACTTGTCTGCACAGAGAGGGAGTTCTTGATTACGCTTAGTAAATTTGTGACGTTACGGTATCCTTAGTATTTTACCAGTACCTATCTTTGGTGCAAAAGTCTTGCAACGATGTATGGTCTGAGTTAAGTCGTGTCAAATTCCATGCATACGTTCTATTTTCTTGAGGACAAGCAAAGAATCAAGTGTGGGAGAGTTTGATAGCGGGAAATTATATCGAATATTTGACTTGACTTGCATGAATTTTATTCGTTTCTTTTACTGTTTTATTTGATTTATTTTCGATTACGCTGTTGTTTTCTTCTGTTTTGTAGGTTACATTAATATTGGACTAAAAGTATAAAAGAAGAAAATGGATAGAAAATAGGAAGAAAAGATCATGGAAAGAAAAAAAGAAGAAAGAAAGAGGAAAGAAAGAAAGAGAAAGGAAAGAAAAGAGTGTGGGGGCCACCACATACCAAGTGGCACTTGCCACTTAGATGTGGCATCTGCCACACTAAGAAGAGGTGGCGCCTTCCACCATTACATGAAAGGGAAGGTGGAGGTTGCCACATAGCTAGCGGTTGCGAGTGCCACTCCTGAATATTAGGAAAGTGGTAACTCCCACCCCTATTTGAACGGGAAGTGGCGCCTGCCACTTCCTCCCCTAGTTTTCCTGCACGGAGTCTCCCATTTCTTTCTCAACTGCCCACTACATTCTCTCCGGAAATCTCTCTTAATTTGAAGCCCAAAAGCCAGCCCACGATTAGTATAAAAAGGCAGCAGTTTGTGAAGCAATGAATCTCTTCTTTTTTTCACGCATTATTTTTCTAGTTTTATTATTTTAGTTTTTCTGCTTTTTGTTTTTACTTTCCTCTGTATTGTTTCAAAGGCTTTGTAAGGAAAATTGTTATGCCATTAGTTTAGGATTGATTTGGCCAAGGTTGTAAACTTTGTACTGACAATACAAGCCTGCCTTCAAGAAATCAAATCCAAGTTCTGCTAATTGCCAGGTTTTATTTTATCTGCCTTAATTTTACTGCTTTAATTTTATGCATTTCTTATGCCTTCTGATTAGTATTAGGATTAAACTTAGTGAAAATATGAAAGCCATGTCTGGCTAAAATCCGTAGTATCGGTATGTAATCAAAACCGGTCGGATGGGGTTAAGTAAAACGTGACGTACAATTTAAATGAAATAAAAGTTTTCTAGTCTCTGTTTCTTTTGCCAAAAATTGATAACTTTTGTCACGAGAGTGAGAAAGTAACAAAGGTTAAAATCAATAGAGCGAGAGTTTGAGGTTTTAATCGGATAGCTGAAATAGAACATTATGCTTAAAAACTGCGAGAGTGCTTTAAGTTTATTTAGGATTTATCCATTTCTAAAAAGTGTTTTTATCTGCAAAATGAGAGAGCGAGAGTCGCAATTTAATTTAAAAGCACAGTCTAAGTCAAGAGAACGAGAGTGTGAGATAAGGGCTTTTAAATGGGTACTTTCTATAGAACAATGATTCTTTCTTAAAACTAAACGTCCACAAATTACTGAACCCCCGATGACTGATAAAGATTATATACCGATATTTAGCAATATCCTATTTTAATTAGTATTTTAATTAGGCACTTATTTTATTTTTCGCCCCCCAAAAATTAGAAATTTATTAGCCTTAGCTTTACATAGTAGCATTAGATAGCGGTAGATCGACTCTTGGTCCTTTGGGTTCGATAATCTTTTAAAACTACACGATAAGACTGTGCACTTGCAGTCGCGATGCATTTAGACTACTAAATAGCCGATAAATCTAATCGCTTCGCCAAATAGAGATGCATTGGTGGAATGAGGATGGAACTACGTCTACTCCATGAATCCACTCTCGACCAAAGATCAAATTATAGTTTTCTTTCGACGCAATCACCATGAACATTGTTGGCTTGGTGATCGTGCCAACTGTAAGATCTACTTGTATGACCCCCATAATGGTTCCCACTTTTCCTCCATAGTTTGAGAGGACCGTGTTGTGGGGCTTTGTATCAAAGTCATTTTTCCTAATTTTCTTCAGCATGTAGTGCAACATCAAATTTACAGCCACTCCGCTGTCGACTAGGATCTTATTGATCCCAATATTTTTTATTTTACCCCTAATAAGCAAAGGTTTCAGATGGTTCTTCATGGTCTCGTCGGGCCTCTCAAACAAGGTATTTTGTTCTTCGACACAACCATTGTTTAATATATAATAACATACTAGCATGTAACTGGCCACCTCCATTTCTACTTCGTCTTCTGGTTCATCCATCTCCATTACCCTATCGTCATCATGTCATCATCTACCGCAACTTGATCAGATTTTTCTCTTTCTTCATCCTTCTGGTAAGCAAACAACTTTCTTTCGACTTGTTTCTTTTCGACATGTTTCCTGTTCTCCTTCATGTCCTTCTTGACTGGAATGTTGCTGCTTGACTCAACTTTTTCTTTCTTTGCAGCCTCCCTTTAAGCTTTATGCCTTCATTGTTGTCGTCTCCACTAAGACCTAGACATTGGGTTTTTTCCTTTATAGTTCTCTAAGCGCCATGATGATTATTTGGAGGCTTGAAACTCTCTACAGTAGGCTATTGACGGAACTCTTTCCACTTTGAAGTTTTTCCTTTTTTCCCCTGATCCCTTTTTCCGACTTGTTTTACCCACTTGCCCCTAAGGGCGTCTGCAGTGGGTTTTAATGTGGCAGGCTTATTTCCACACAGCCCTTGTCCACTTTGATCATGTCTCCTAGGTTCTCCTTTCTTATTGAAGGCACCGCGGTTACCAGAATCCCTCCATTTATTCTTGGCCTTGGCACGTTGAACTCCTTGTATGTTCTCTGCAATCTGCTTGTCAAAGACTGTGTTGCACCTTGGGCACAACATTACTTCAGAGTTCTTTCTTTGGCATCTATGGAGGAATTCGACCAGATTTTTGTCCTGCTTAGGATAAGCCACCTTAATGTACTCTTCCTGCTTGAGGCTGTGTTTGTCCACCTCTATTGTATATTCTTGGGTCATTTTGACCATATTGACCCCTAAATTGGCACTCTCAGTGATGCCCAACTCTTGAAATTTGATCCTAAGGCCTACAGTAGCCATAGTTTTGTTGCTAAATTGTATGAAATCTTCAGCAGCCTCATGTTGTAATTATTTGTTTGGAACCTTCAATGATCCCTTTGTTGAAGCCTTTAGTAACTTCCTTGACGAAACCTTTAGTGGTTTACATATTGGGGCCCTCAGTGACCTTTTTTGCGAAGCCCTCAGTAGCTTCTTCATTGAAGCCATCAGTGAATTCTTGGTTGAAGTTCTCAGTAACTTCCTAGATAAAACCTTCAGTGGTTTCTTTGTTGGAATCCTCAGCAACTCCTCTTGTGAAGACATCAACAACTTCGACCATCATTACGTCATTGGCGAACTCATCAGTAACTTCCACCATGTTGACCATCAAAGGCTCAAAGTAATGTGCATCTACTACAAGCAGAGGATTATAGTCTATCTTCATTTTATTCATTGATTTGTTACAAAACTTGAGCCTTCCCTCCTTGATTACATTTTGAACAAGATCCCTGAAAAGAAAGAATTGAGAAGTTTTATGACCAAAAAAGTTATGGTATTTACAAAAACCTATCTTTTTCCTTTGCTCTAAAGAAGGCATTTTAGCACCAGGGGGAACTATCATCTGGCCATCCTTAACTAACAAATCAAAGATTTCTTCACACTTAGTGACGTCGAAGGTATAGGTTCTCTTAGATAACCTATCTCTTTTCTCTGAATCAACTGGATTTTTTTTATTTGGCGGTGTTAAGACTTTACTGGAATAAGGTGGACCTTACTTTAGTTCAGCAAGTTCCATTTCAATCTCTTCGAAAAATGGATCAACACTAGTTTCTTGTTCGTCTTCATCAAATTCGACGTAGGGTACTCTTTCTTTCCTATTATTCTTATTCGCCCTGACTTTCTCAGCCTTCAGGCGTTCTACCTGTCGAGATCTATCAGCCAACTGGTCCATGTCTCTTAAGAATTGTGTATCCAATTTCTTCCTAATTGAGTAGTCAAGGCATTTAGCGGCCATTTCGACCAACTCATGCTAAGGCACTTGTGTAAAACATCTGGCTTTAAGCAAGCGAAACCTATTTAAGTAGTCATTTATTGGATCAGAGAATTTCCTCTTAATGCTGGCCAATTCCTTCAGACTTATTTTGACTGTCCCATATAGAATTATTCATGGAACAACTTTTCCAGTTGAGTCCAATTGTGAATCGAATTTGCTGGTAGTGTGGTAAACCAAGTAAAGGCATTCTTGGTAAGCAGACTTGGGAAATATTTCATCCTTAGGTTTTGGTTATTAGTAATTTTGCCTGCCTATATTAGGTATTTTGCCACATGTTTGACTGTGGACTCACTAGTATCCCTGGAAAACTTAGTAAATTGGGGACTTTCTATCTAGGAGGTAATTTTGTTTGTAGAACGTACTCCGATAATGACGATGTATAGTTTGGCCTATGAAGGACAATATTCACACCATTCCTCCCGATAATTCTTTCGATCATGGCTGCTAGGTTATTGTCCATTGCCACATCCTCACGTTAAACCTAATTTATGATCTCATCGGCGTTTTGGTTTTTATTTACCATCACTACCCTAGGTTCCCTTAGGATCTTTTGCTCAATTCTAGGTGGTTCGACCCTAGGTGGTTCGACTCCTACTCCCTAGGTTCCCACATTCTTCTAAGACTAACCCTGGGTTTTCTCTTACCCGTTCTCTTTGAGGCTGTCGAGGAGGTTGAGGGACACCAAAGAAATCATCAATGCGCGTCATTTGCGTTGCCAATTGTTGGTTCGTTTGGGTGGTGTTTTAGATTAAGAGATTGAATATAACACCCATTTGTTGGGCAAGCATCTAGACCATTTCATGATTGCTCTCGTCCATTTGCTTCCTTATCACCAGTACATAATTGTTGGTGATATTAGGCATTTGGGTAGGAAATCATGTCCCTAAAGGCTGACTAATTCAACCCATGTTATTAACGCCTGAACCAGATCCTTGTAATAGCGAAGTTATATTCACCACTGGGTCTGAGAACATTGATGACGAATTATGTAAACTTGCCATCACCGATGTAGGCATGCCATAAGGCTGTTCACGCCTTATTGAAGGCATCGAAAATTCAGGCATATGAGACCTAAATACGTTACTACCTATTGGAGGGGAGGGGGGCTCACTGGTGGACCCTACGTCCCCACATAAGATAATATGGATCTGCTTTATGCAATCGACTGCACATGCATCATAGATTCCGTGGATTACACTAGTTCCGAAACTGAAGCTGGTATCCTAGTTCCCCCTGTCGAAGACGAAGGGTGTAGTTCTTCATTTTTGATGGATTTTGGTTATTTAGTGGATTTTGATTTACCATCCTTCTTACATATCTTCTCCTTGGTCACGCTCTTTTTTGTTGGTGGCTATTCTACCACTTCTAAGTCTCATGCAACGAAGTTTAAAGAGATAGTAAGAATGAAGAACTTATGCAAAATATTTTTTAGAATGAAACAATATTTTTGAACAATAGCACGGTCCCACTGGGCGTGCCAATTTGTTTACTGTGAAAATTGGTAAACAACAACTGATCTTCCAAAATTGGTTTACTTGCAGGATCAACCAGTGAATCATTAGGACATAGCTATTGTCAAAATGATTTTTGAAAATGTCAAGAACACTTTGACAACGTTCATATTTGTGAAAGATTGATTAAAAGCTTTGAAAATATAAACTTGCAAAATTATAAAATTGCAACAAAGATAAACTTCAAAGTAAAAGTGCAGTAAAAGGGATAAATGGTAAATTAAAAGTAAATTTCTATTGAAATAAATGTGGTGTTTCAAACGTACATTTCTCAATGAAAACTCTTTTCTCACTTGACTTAGATACTTTGAGTGATTTTTTTGAGTATTTGTACAATAATGAACACACGGAAATCTTAACACTAAGACTTATATTTATAATATGTCAAAAATAACTATCTTCAACGCATATTCATCCAAAAGTTGATACGTTTTTCTCTGCATGTCTTCATCTCGCCACAACTCTCTACGCGTCCTCTTTGAGAAACAGATAAGGACAAAAGATAATTATTATCCGTATTTTGAATTTCAAAACTTCTGTTGAAGGAGAGCCACATACACCATCCACCGAAGTTGCTATTCAAACATAGAAAATATTTGTAAGTGTCTTTCCAACATGTCCTCCTTATGAGGAACCTTTCGACTAGGATTCTTATACAGGCTCCTGCTGAATTGAATAACAGCTTAAGAAATACTCGATTTTTTATTTATTATTCTTAAACAAGTCATGGCGTCAAAATTCGCAGCCAACACTAGGACTGGAGGTGGCTAGGACAAACTCCGGTATTAACATCTGCCAAAGAAAATATACTTTTGATCTCTTCTCAAAAGTTGTGCTACTAGGCTGCAAACCTGCATTTACTCTAATGTCTAGAGATACAAAATTGAAGACCACTGAAGGCACACCCTTACAAGATCCCACCATCTATCGCAGACTTGTTGGGCAACTGATATATTTGTTTAATACTCGTCCAGACATCTCTTACTTTGTCTAAAAGCTTAGCCAACATATGAGTCGTCCTACTAATCTTCACTACAATGCAGCCATTAGAGTTCTTCGTTACCTCAAAAGTTCCCCCCGCTAAGGACTGTTCTTTCCAAGAAAACCACCTCTATAACTTAAGGCTTTCTTCGATTCTAACTGGGCTACGTGTCCTGACACATGTAAATCAATAACAAGTGTTTGCATATACTTGAGAGATGCTTTGATTTCATGGAAATCCAAGAAACAACCCACTGTTTCTTGCAGCTCCACTGAAGCGGAATATAGAGCTATGACTTCTAAAGTGTATACACTCAATTGGTTGACTAACATTCTGAAACAGCTTCTCCTCAGCTTCATTGAACCAACATTGCTATACTATGACAATGCCTATGCGCAGTATATTGCAAGCAACTCTACTTTCATGAGAGAACCCAACACGTTAACTTGGATTGCCATTTGGTTCCGAAAAAATTCATCTTGACCTCTTTCACCTTTTACTTATGTCCTCTTCTCAACAGCTGACCGACATCTTCACGAAACTTAAGGTCTGCAACCTTTCTCCTCAAATCTCTCTAAGCTTCGTCTTCATTCCATTTACCAACAAGTTTATGGGGTATTGGAAGAGTAACTTTCTTATTTTCTCTTTTAATATATGATTATAGTTGTATTTTGCCTTTTTAGCCTTTTCCTTTGTATTGGGCTTTAGGTGGTTATTCTTTTAGTTGCTTATTCTCTATATAATGTATTGGCATGCTCTTGTGTACATTGGATTAAATAATATTTTGATATTGCATTATGGTCTAATTGAGCTTTTCATTACAATTGCATATCTTGTAATATATGTAGTTTTTTTTCCTGAAAAATCAGTATCATTTGATTGGTTTGAAATTTACATAACTTTGAAGTTGGAAAGTCGTTTTGAACAAAATTAGTTGCACTTGAAAGCTAATATTTAAAGTACTTTAATAATGCAATGTTTCATAATTTTATGTTATTTAAAATAAATAAAAAAGTTACTTTTACAAATTATAGTGATTTTACACATGAAACGAAACGTTTGTTTAAGAATTTTCAGCATCCATAAATTCATTTATACTGTAAAACTGTGTATCATGCTGAATTAATTATATAAAATTTGTGTTAATTTAATTTATTATAATGAGATAATAGACTATTCTAGTGCATATATATATATATATATATATATATATATATATATATATATATATATATATATATATATATATATATATATATATATATATATATATATATATATATATATATATATATATATATATATATATATATATATATATATATATATATATATATATATATATATATATATATATATATATATATATATATATATATATATATATATATATATATATATATATAAAATATGAAAATAATAAAACAAATTTCACTATTTTTAAAAATGATCAAATTTTGTCATAAACCTATATTTTTTAAAAATGATCAAATTTTGTCATAAACCTGATCAAATTTTGTTCCCCACCAAAAGTCAAATTCGATATCTTTCAAACCTTTTATCATTCAATTGTATCTTCTAATTAACATTTTATATTTATTATTTGTTCATTTTGTATTAATAATAATTAAAATATTCATAATTAATGATAAAAAAAATTGATAATACTATCCTTATCTCTTTTACTTATTCCATTTTTTTAATCTTAATGTATGAGAAAATGTAAAATATGACATTTTATTTTAAGATGCTAAGCGTAAAATTAAGGGTATTTTGAAAAGTTTAGTATGTGGGAAGGTAATAAACTCAAATTATCTAAAAAGCATTGTATTGGGTCGTTTTGTGATAACACATTGGGCCAATCCAAAAATGGGATTTGAAAAAAAAAAACATTGAGAATTTGTTCGGCTACTCCTAAGTCATGAAAACTTTATCTCATATTTCTATATTTTATAAAAAACACCAATTTTATCTTTATTTATTTTTCAATTATTTTATTTCTTAGTCAAACTTCCGAAAATTGCACCCAATTATAGTCGCATCGGAACACATTTAACATGACTTTCGGTATATCTTTTTTCTATTCTGGAAGACTTAGTCAAATAGTTCCGGTTTATTACAAGACCTATATCGGAAGTGTAACCAAAAGAGTTTCAGTTTTGGGACAAAATCATGAACTGTACCGAAGCATTTTTTGCAAGATAACCTTCACAAATCATTAGTTCTGGAAATTGGAGCAGAATTGATCAAGAACAAGCTTGAAAAAGTGAAGAACACTCAAAAATTGAATTCCAAGATCTAGATCGTTTCAGGCCAAATTGTGAATTGAGAAAGCTTTATTGAAGATCATTGAACGATTCTGGAGAGTTTCGCGAAGCTTCATCAAGGATTAAAGGCTCAGTGAAAGTTCTCCACTAGATACTTGAATTTCACCATATCTCTCTTAATACTTGATGATTCTTTGCCATTTTCGTTTCTTTGCACTCCTTGAAGCATGTAAATCGTTTCTGAATTATAATTGTTGATGTTTATGACGTTCGAAATTTGGAGCTTCAAACTTGTGAGATTTTATATGGACTGTTTTGGCATGATTTGGCTTAGTTTTTGCTTGATCTATAACCTCCATGACATAAGGATGCGTTTAGAATTAATTTGGAGAAGTTTTAATGAACTTGAGGTTTTGGTGTCAAACTTTGATTGATTCGTTTTTCTTTGATCTTGCATTATTAATAATTTTAGATGATATATTTGGAATCCTTGCGAAAAAACCTTCGATTTCGGTCAAAAAAACGTGCAAAACGGATAAGAATTGAGAGAGTTATGGTTGTTCAAAGTTGCCGGAAATCATCACATCCATGGCTGCGGGTTACTATTCATCATGCTGAAAAACTCCATTGGAGAAGATGAACATGCGCGCGCCACGTGTCATCACGCCAAAACAGCGTCGTTTTGGCCTGCCAGGAAGACCAAGCGCGCGGGGGTTCGATCCCTGCCCAGCGCGTTTTCATTTTTCTGCTTTGTATTTTCACTAATTAACAATTTCCATTTCCATTTTATTTTTTATTTTCATTTTATTTTTCTGTTTTGATAGCTGTTTACTTTAATTACGTTAAAAATAGTAAAAATTATCAAAACATAATGACATTTTTTTCTGTAGTTCCTGAGTGTCTTAATAAATTTTAGGCATTGATTTTACATTTTTAAGATTTTATTTGAATTAGTTATGATTTCTCTTTTGTGCTAACGTCCATTATGTTGCATATTTGACCATCTGTTTCGTTGAATTTGTTTCTTCAAATTGGTGATGAATATAACTTTTTAGTATGTTTTACGGTAGATATTCATGTTCCCTCAGGATTTTTATTAGAATTTTAAAACATCTTTAGGTTCTGTTTTAGGTGTTGAGATTAGAGCCTTCCCAAACTTATGGATTACCTTGATACATTTCAATCTAGAATTTATTTAGGTGACTTAGAAGTTGAATTAGACTTTAATATTTTAACCCTAGGCTTTTCGAACATGTATGTTCCCCCAGGAATTTAATTAGAATTTTATAATTTTGTTTGCTATTTTTGTTGAATTTTGCAAATTGCTTGTGTTTGTGTTGTTCTCTCTTGAGTACCTTTGCTTGTTTGGCTTGGTTGGTGACTTTGGAGCTTGCTTGGCTTGGAATCCTTTTTGGGAGGTCTTCTAGACTTCATTGAAGATACTTGGGATTGAAGATTGGAGCTTGGAGTTGAAGGTTTTTTCCTCTTGTGGAGCTTTTTTAGGAGCTTAGGAAATTAGGGTTTTAGGAAGTGCCTTAGACTTAGTTTTGATTCTTTCTTCAAACATAGAGTGCATTGTTTACCTCTATTCCATCCAATGACATAAAGTACTTCTTGGGAAGCTCCACATCTCCTTAGGAGGGATGAGTGGTATGCCCAAGTGAGTAGAACTTTTAGGATACCTTTCATTTGCAATGTTGAGTTCTTAGTGATTTCCTTTGGTTGTCATTAAGTTTCTTAACATTATAACTTGATCTTGATGTTTAATCCTCCTCTTGGAGTGTGCTTGTTGGAGCTTGAAGATTGATGAAGCTTGAAGATAGAAGCTTTCTTGAGGATGAAGCCTTTGCTGTCAACTTTGCTGTCTATCCAACTTTGTTGTTTAAAGCTGTTGTTGCTGTTTGCTGTAAGAGTTTGTTGCTGCTGCTTGGGCTGTCTCCTCTGTATCTTTTGTTTTTCTCTGATTTATCTGTTTGCTTGTGTTGATTACCTCTAGGTTTGAGGTGGAGCTTGTCTCCTCTTGCCTATTGTCTTCTCCCTTGTCTCTCTTATATTGCTGCATTGCATGCATTCTATTGTTTACTGTAATTGCTTGCTGTCTTTTGTTGTTTATCTCCTAGGATCTCTGATTTCCTCTGTGCAAGAGGAAATTATGACAGACATAAGGTTTTGACCCATGCATGATAACATTAAGCTAGTTTCCCTTTCAATCATAGGCATTTTAGAGCGTCTTTCTCTTCTCATCTCAAAACAATTCAAAAACACAGTAATAAGGATAACGCGTGTTGTACGTTACGAACCTTAAGCTATTTGAGAAAAGGTTGCTGGAGGGTCACTCTTCAGTAATCTGGTTGCTTAGTATGGTACCCTTAGGGTGACATGCGACGTAGTCACTCTCAGATCACAAGTCTTTAGTGCAGTACAAGTTGCAAACAGACTAAAAAACAGTTCTTTCGTAAAAAACTGAAAACAAATTTCAAATGTTATTTTTGTCCTCTTGGACTCTTAATCAGGAAAACCCTTTCTTAAGGAGATAAAAAACTGTCAGACAAACTTGTGTCCTCCGTAGCCCATAGGATGCAATATCCTAGCGAGAAACCTTCCCCTCCTTTCCCGTAGGTAGGCGAACTACGTTGACTCTGATTTCTCGTTTCAGACGGGAATACGTAGGCATAAAGTGCGATACTTTGCCGAGTCATTTTCTTTTCTTTTTAACCCAAACCTATAGAGTAGATAGAATAACACACCCTTAGATAGAAACCAAGCGTGGATCCCGTCGAGTACGGCGGATGTGAGGGGTGCTAATACCTTCCCCTTGCATAACCGACTCCCGAATCCAGGATTTGGTTGCGATGACCATTCCTTTCCCTCTTTGCGTTAGGTTTACTCTGAGCGTTTCCTTTCCCTTTTGTGGGATAAATAACGCACGGTGGCGACTCTTCTGTCATAGCCGGCGCCGATTTTCGCAGTAGCGACCAGCTGGCGACTCTGCTGGGGACTCCAACGGTTCCCTATGCGAGTCAGTCCTAGCGCTTGTTTTCCCGTCTGGGGTTTTGTATGTATTTACCTTTCTGCCTTTACTTTCAGTACTATATTATTGTTGTTGTGCTGGGTAGAGGGTTAGATTGAGAGATAAGCTGGACCTGGGCTTGAGTTTGCACATAGACTTAGAAGTAGAGAGTAGTGGTTCGCCTGCTTGCTTAGCTCGCACCAGCTAGCCGCGAAATCTGCGCTCGGACGAGATTCTCTTTGATGCTTCTTGCCTGGCCCTTAAGGCTCGATAAGTTGTCTGACCCGAGGATTGTCGACTATGGGGACCTATCAATTGGGATTCAGCTAAGTGAGACCGCTTCAAGGGATGATGATGCCACACCTTCTGGGTATCGTATCATCGCTCTTGAAAGTCTGTGACGCTGATGCCTGCATAGGATGACGTACCTCGTCTGCGAGTTAAGTACATACCTGTGAGGGGTAGGTGGGTCTTTTTGCAGGAAAACTCTAGCCTCAGAACACCTGGTTTGTCTCTGTCAGTGAGAATTGGTTACAAGGGTCCTTTTGAGTGGTTGGTTTGGTTTGAGGCGAAGCTCTGGCCATTCTCGAGCTACAGTACAACAAACTTCTCAAGCTACAGTAGTGATCTTGATCCCTTGTGTGTGCATTTTGAATTTTGCATTTCTGTTTGCATTTGCATTTCATTTTGCATATTCATCCTCAGCCGGAACAGGGAGCTTACCCGTTTTTGTCCGTTTCGTCAGTTGATTTCCCGACATTCGCATTGGACTTGAGTTAGCTTTTGGGAAAGGATCATGGCTTCAGAAGAGCAGAACTTGGTTGTTACTCGGGAGGAGTTTGAATTGTTGAAGAACCAGTTGAGTCAGTTCGTGAAAGCCATAACAACTGTGAATAGAGGAGGAAACAATGTTCAAAGAACTCCGATGAACAATGTAGCTCAGATTGTGCAAACCCCTGTCAGAGACCCATTTTCTCTCAATGACACAGAGTATCAGAGTTTCACTTTCTCTACGCCAGTTTCTCCAAGGATTGTTCCACCTCCAAGAGTTGTTCCGCAGGTTAATGTTCAGGACCCAAGGACTGTTGAGTATATGAGAAGACTTCAGACGTTGGAAGATTAGATTGCTGCCCTGATGAATATGAATACTCTTGATCTGAATGCTTCGAGCATGTGTTTGGTGCCAGGCCTTGTGTTGCCTCCGAAGTTCAAGATGCCCAATTTTGAGAAATACAAAGGGGATAGCTGTCCGAAGCTACATTTGGTTATGTTCTACAGAAGGATGACTTCACATGTCACCAATGACAAGCTCATGATTCACTGTTTCCAAGATAGTTTGATCAGAGCATCTTTGGATTGGTGCATGCAGTTGAAGAGTGATAGTATCAAGTCATGGTCGGATTTAGCCAATGCCTTCGTGAAGCAGTACGACTACAACCTGAATATGGCTCCTAGTCGCGTGCATTTGCAAGAGTTATCTCGGGCGGATAATGAATCCTTTAGAGGGTATGTGCAGAGATGGAGAGAATTGGCTGCTAGTGTTCAACCACCGCTTCTTGAGAGAGAAATGGTTGACCTCTTCTTGGGTACTCTGAAAGGCCGTTATTATGAAATAATATTCAATTGTACAGGCTTTGCGGGCTTGATAAGAATAGGAGAGCTTGTTGAGAGAGGACTCAAGAATGGAAAGATTCAAAATACTCCTTATATCCCAGTTGATAAGAATGAATCAGTTATCATACCTCAAGAGGAGTGGGAAGGAGGAGGTGATGTTGTCTCAGAATCCCTAGCATCTCAAGCTCAGTTTTCAGACGCTTCAAGCGTTCAAAGTCAACGGTCATATTATCGTCAGCCGCGTCAGCACGCCCGACAAAGACCAAGGAAGCCTGAAAGGCAGTTTACTCAACTACCGGTGTCGTACAGCCAGTTGTTGCCAGATTTGGTCGAAAGTGGATTGATAGTGCCGAAAGAGACTAATTCAATGATCTCACCGTATCTTCCAGGTTTTGATGCCAGCGCCCGCTGTGAGTACCATGTTGGGGCGCAGGGGCATTCAACAGATGACTGTAAGGTGCTTAGGAGTCAAGTTCAGAATCTGTTAGACTCTAACAAGATCTTCATCACACCTCAGGGTTTTGTTCAGATTATTGATTCTCCTTCATCCAGTTGTGTGGGTTCGTTAGTTAATGTCATGGAAGACTCCACCGAAAGTGTGTGTTTGGAAGAATGTCAAACTGAGAGCTCAGTTGAATATGGAGGAAGTTGCTAGAGGTTTTTGTGCTGGGTGTCGCATCTGTTTTCTCTGCTGACCTATTTAGCTTTTGTGCATTGTTGTTTGCTGACCATCACCAGGCTTGTTGGCTGAGGTCATTGTATTCGTACTCATGTGTGCTTATATGTTGATTTTGATGGTTTTGCATATTTGTGTGAGGTGTTTATCTCTGTGCTTATAGCTTGGGTTTCTCCTTATCTTATTGTGAATATGTGTTTGCTTTCCGCATTGTATTCTCACATAACAGGTACCTCAGAACCGTGGGTCTTATTTCCTGTTCTTCACTAGTTTGTTGCAGGAATTCTCTCAGAGTTATGGAACAGAATCAGGCTGAATTGATTGAGGTTCGAAGCCAACTAGGGAAGATGAAGAGAGACATGCAAGAGATGCGTCTAGACCAGAAGACGCTCAAAGAGGAAAACAATCAGCTGAAGACCCAAGTGGGCTTGATTATGGAAGTGTTAAAGAGTGTGCTTAGGAAGGAGGGTGATCAGCTACCTAAAGCCGCAGTGAAGAAGCTTGTTCCACTTGTGCCTGTGGAACCTGTACCTGTGGAGCCTGTGCCAAAGGTTGATAAATCTCATATGTCTCGTGGACGACGAGGACCTTCGTATTTTTCTCTCCAGCGCATTGCTGATCGGGAAAATCAGGTGCCTAAGAGAGGCAGGGTTTATGACCAGATTCATATGACATACGCTCAGGCATTGCAAGTTTTGCTTCAATTTCAATTGGTCAAACTTCGGACTTTGGATCCACCTAAGGGTAGCCTACCAGCATGTTTTGACGTGAACGCTCATTGCGACTTCCACTCTGGAGCACCGGGGCATAGCCTTGAGAATTGTCATGCTTTTAAGCACAAGGTTCAAGACTTGATTGACTCAAAAGCTATTGAATTTACACCAAGCGGCGTAATGGTACCTAATGGTCCTATTCCAGCTGCTGCCATGATGATGGATATTCCCGAAGCTGCAGTAGATGAGAAGTATATTCTGTAATCATTGGTGTCAGAACCCCCTTGTCCCCAGTTGTTTCCGGTACCTAGACTAAGCCTGAGGATGAAAGCGCCTGAACAAAAGGAGTCCCTGTTAATTCAGGCTCAACCGCCAAGTGGTTCAACTGTTCAAGGTCAACAGTCGGTCCAGTCTTTGCAACAGACATCAGCTCCTCTCCAAGATCAGCAGCCTTCTCGTTATCGATCAAACCTGCGTGCTAGGCAAAACCCAATGAAGTCAGAGAGACAGTTCACCCGGTTGCCGTTTTGAGCGGAATGGTTTCAATAAACAACTATGAAGATGGCTGGTTCAGCAGCGAATCAGATGTGAAAGCCCGGTTCTCGGAAGCTGGCATTTTCCTTTGTTTTATCTTGTCATTGTTTGTAGTTTTTTTCCTGTTTAAATTGCAATCTTGTTTGTAAAACTTGTTGTTTCCATTCAATTGATGATAATGAAATGAGTATGCATGTTTTGATTAAATCCATTTGTGTTCACTAATTGATTTTTACAGATATCCAACGCTTGGTTAAGCGGAATCCGGGGAGGATGACGAAAATGAACGACATGCAAGCTTCCGATATTATATACTTTTGAAATAAAACCTGCTGATGATGTACAGGCATTGTTTCAAATCCCTAAACACCGGAGATATAAGGAAGATAATCCCTTGTCAACCCCTTTGAGCCTAGTAGTAGGAGTTCTTTCTGAAAACGAAAAACCCTCAATCTTAACCTGGGGCAGGGTAGGTGTTAGCTAATTTGACCGAACGTCCAAATTACAAAAAGGAGTGTTCGTTTGAGGATCAATCACACCTTTAGAGGTCGTGCCTAAAAAACCACAAGGGTTAAATTTCAAAAGTGAAACAGTCACATTATTCCCCAAAGAGTCAGACAACCAGTGTCACACGACTTGTTCAAAAAAAAAGAGGGAAAAAAAAGAATCAAAAGCCTGCTAAGTCAAAACTTGAAAATAAACGACTTAGGCAAAAATAAGGGCATCCCGCTGGACTTGAAAATCAAAAGAAACTCAAAAGAGTCAGTCCAGGCAAAAGTTATGGAAAGAAAAAGATAAATGAAAAGGATTACAAAAGAAAAATCCTCAAATGAAATATGAGTCGTGTGACCCCAAGTGTCAAAGACGAAGAGTGAGTGGTTGTCACTCCAAAAACTCATAGTTTCTCGAACTATCACTCCTATATTTCAATCTTTAAGAGGTAAACGCTAAGGTCGAATTAGCTGAACATAGGATTGGAGAACATCAAGGAGAATGGGTGGGTTAAAATAAAATTTGAGCCTTTATCCTTTCTTTCAAAACCGTGAACCTAACCACGTTACAACCTTCAAAAGTCCTAATTGAAGTAGGGTTGTTTCGAAGGCATACATCGGTAAAGATCGCGTCGAAGCCGACTCCTAAAAGGGTTCTTCTTACCATGTTGGTACTGATGTTGATATTCTGATAGATGATTTGTGCATTATATGCCATAAACTGTTTTTCCTTTTCCGGTGAACAGATTGGATGTTAAAACTGTCATATGCATTGCATTAATATATCTTTTGTGCAGAACAATTGGTTCTACTTGCGAGTAAGCGCTTGACAGCAGGAAAGTTTCCTACAGTGGAAAGTACGATCATGATAGAATGCAGAACGCCCGAATACTCCGTGAACTGGGGCAAGCTATAATACCTAGTGATATCAGCCATCCGAAGTCAGTTATTCTGAAGCAATCAGGTCGAGATTTGATGAATCTCTCGAGGACAACCAGTGTATCTCCCCGCAGATCAGCCTATCAGGGGCAAAGTCGTCGCAGACAGGGGCAGGCCACTCTAAGAAAAGCACAGAAGTTGTTTCTTGTCTGAAGGGTATTTGATCCAAAGCATCTCTCCGAGGTTCAGAGTGCTGAAACAGTTCATATCAGACCATCAGGGTACAGATTTTCAAATTTCCTTTTGAGGAGTATCCCCCAGAGATCCCACAGTTTGGGGCAATATCAGAAGCGAAGGAATTGTTCTTTTCCGTGTCATCAGAGTTACTCAGAGCTACTTGAGCAGATTCAGCCGATCTTCAAGTTTGAGACGAATGTTGGGAAGTCGTGTTACCGTCCCTTGACTCTTCAACCAGAAACCATGAATTTAGACAGGAGGTTGTCCATTGTCAGTTATATATGACCCCTCACGGATAGCCTGAAGCCCAATCCATATTGGCAATCACTGTGAGGCCCATTTGTGTTGGCGCATCAGTTTCAAAATCTAATCTTCATTGGTATGTAGGAAGACTCCGTCTGTTTTCCCCAACAAAAGTCCAATTTTCATTGGCATGGGTAAGCTATCCCTGACAGAAGTCCAATCATACTTGGCACGTTTGGTTACCCCCAGCGGAGTCGGGTCGCCTTTCCAGCATTTATTTTCCTGGAATAATTCTGTGATATCCGGTTATCCCCAGTGGAATTGGCTTTGTCTTCAGCATTTACTTTGCTGAATTGGTTCTTCTGTATACCGCTTCTCTCCAGCAGCCTGAGCCTGCATTTGCATCTTGCATATATCATCATATTTGCATCATATCTGCATTTCATCCTCAAATGCGTAGCATTTCCATCCTATATGGAGCATTTACGCCATAGAAAAATTCAAACATACGCATATGCATACGAAGCATAAGCCAGTTTCTATCAGCCTTACGTGGCAACATGAAGTACTCTGTAATCAGTTCAGGGGCATTTATTCAGCAGCTTTGATCAGACAGCTCTTTGGTATTTGATTCTCAGATCATACAACGGTTATGCTTTGTCTATTGATCATCTGATGAAGACAGACTATTCTTCCCGTCAATTCCTATTGACGATGTATTTCCCCAGCAGGAATTTTCTCCGTCTATATTTAGACATCATGAGTTCGATTATGGTTTTCTTCGTCTATCCTTAGACGTCCTGAGTTCGATTATGGTTTTCTCCGTCTATCTGTAGACGTCATGAGTTTGTATATGGTTTTCTCCGTCTATCATTAGACATCGTGAGTTCGAGTATGGTTCTCTTTCCGTCTATCTTTAGACGACGTGAAGTTTCAGGTGATTTATCAACGGGTTTCTTACTGTCAGTTCATATTGATGATGTGCCTCCCCACCGAGTTTTCTCTGTCTATCTTGAGACGTCGTGAGTTTGGATATGGTTTTCTTCGTCTATCTTTAGACGTCATGAGTTCGATTGTGATTTTTCTCCGTCTATCATTAGACGTCATGAGTTTTGGGTATGGTTTTCTCAGTCTATCTTTAGACGTCATGAGTTGGGTGTGGTTTTCTCAGTTTTGGGTATGGCTTTCTTTCTGTTTATTGGATGAGATGACATTTCAAGAGGGTTTTTCTGATTGTCAGTCCTTATTGACGTCGAGGCTCTTTGAAGAATGTTTGGTTTTCCTAGTTGTTGATCCTTATCGACGACATGGCTCTTTGAAGGTGGTTTTTCTTCCTGTCTGTTCTTACTGATGATGTGGCCCCTTTGAAGATATTGTTCTTTCCATCAATTCCTATAGACGAAAGGATTCTGAAATTTGATGGGTGGTGTTGAAGTTCATATATGGGTTTCCTTCCGCTAGTTCTCACTGTCGATGTGGTTCTTTGGACAAGTGTTTCTCCCTGTCTATATTTAGACAACATGATAAGATCAAGTGCATGTTGATCTGGCCTTCGGGATGATTTTCTCCGTCTATCTTTAGAAATCGTGAGTATTGGATTTTGTTTCCTTCGGGATGGTGTCTTTCCGTCTATCATTGGACGATGTGATTGTATTTCTCTTTCCGTCTATCATTGGACGATGTGATTGTATTTCTCTTCCCGTCTATCACTAGACGATGTGATTGTATTTCTCTTCCTGTCTATCATTAGACGATGTGAGAGGATCAAGTGCATGTTGATCCAACCTTCGAGTTTGTTATCTGTGGCGTCACGCAGGTAACTGGTGATAAAGTCGAGTTCGTTATCAGATATTTGATCAGTTTGTTGTCGTAACAACTAGATTCGGTTTTCTAGATATTTCCCCTAAGCAATTTTCGCAGTTTATTTCTTCGGTTGGCAAATTTCTGGGTTTCTTTTGTATTGAATCGTCTTTTACCTTGATTGTTTGAAGGCCGTTCGCTCTTCACCCAGTCAGGTCCAAGCCGCTTGAATAGGGGCAGCTGTTGCACCCCAAAATTTGCCCAGCTTTTTTCTTTAACTGGTTTATGTTTCATTGCATTATCATTTGCATAGCTATATCATTTGCATATCATAACATCATTCATCCAACAGGGGATCAAGTGTGTTTTTGTCAAGAGAAGCCTAGCAAGAGGTCTTAGCCAAGATTGAGAAGTCATCCAAGTCATTAGGAGGTGGTTTGAGGCCTTAAGAGGTTTGAATGCCTCCATATGGAGTTTCTCCTAACTTGAGGATCAATTGAAGACCATCAATGAGATGTGAAGCATGGATTGTGAATAGAAGATGTGTATAGAGCTCATGGAGTGCCTAGAGGGCCATGTTGGAGCTTAATCAAGTCATTGATTCAAGTGCAAGAGCCACAATTGAGGTGCAAGTAATTAGGGTTTCATTTGGATCAATTCTAGGTCAACTGGACAATTGAAGAGTATCAAGGCCTACTTTTAGGTCATGGAGTTCATGAAATGATGTTATAATACATTTGTGGTGTTGTGCCAAGATCAAATCAAGAAGAATCAAGAGTGTGGGAAGTTGCTAAGTTAGGGTTTCAGTGTAAAATCCCCTGTTTAGTGCCTAACTTCAAGACCACATAAGTCAAGATACAAGTTTCAAATGGATCTTTGGACAACATGGAACTTATATAGCATCTCAATACCTTTAATTTGAGTACTATAAGTCCTCCAGTGGATTTATAGAACTCAAGTTATGGTTCAGACAAGTTACAGGTCACCAGATGAATGTGAAATTTATCTGTGAAAGTCACTTGACTTCCAAGCAACTTTTGACCTAGAAAGATGTTTCAAATGAACTTTTGGCCAACATGAAAGTTGTCCCTCGTGATCTTAGCTTTCTAAATTGTACTAGAAGTCTTCCATCTGATTTGTAGAACTCAAGTTATGAGGTTTACAAGTCAGGGGTATTTTGGGAAAGTGAGATTATAGGTCATTTTCAATCATAGGCCAAAATTTCCAACTTGCACTTGTCAAATGCAATTTTGTTCAACATGAAAGTTGCTTAAAATGAGATTTTAAGTGCAACCAAGTGGTCATTTGGAATTGGTTTGGCTTGTAGCAAAAAGTCACTTAAAATGGCCTAAAAGGGATTTTTTTTCAAATGGATTACGGAGGGAAAATTGACTTTTTGAGTTAGAGGACCAAAATATGTCATGTGAGTACATTTTTAAAATGGAAATCACATTCTAAGAACATTGGCATTGGCAAAATTTTGAGCATAGGCCAAGTTTTGGGAGTTGTCATTTAGATTACTTCACCATGAAGTTACATAATCAAAAATAGCCATTGGATCAAATACAAGGATCAAATCCCAGCCATTCACACTCCACATGCTGTTATTAGTTGAATTGAATCATCTTGGAGCCAAAACAATACCATTTTCGTGTACCTTCAAGAGCAAAAAGTGGTGAAATTTTGAATATTCATTTTGGGCCTAGAGGCAAGGATTGAGCTTTCTCTTGATCCATATCCATTGTATATAAGATTTCTAACCTTCACAAATCATTAGTTCTGGAAATTGGAGCAGAATTGATCAAGAACAAGCTTGAAAAAGTGAAGAACACTCAAAAATTGAATTCCAAGATCTAGATCGTTTCAGGCCAAATTGTGAATTGAGAAAGCTTTATTGAAGATCATTGAACGATTCTGGAGAGTTTCACGAAGCTTCATCAAGGATTAAAGGCTCAGTGAAAGTTCTCCACTAGGTACTTGAATTTCACCATATCTCTTTTAATACTTGATGATTCTTTGTCATTTTCGTTTCTTTGCACTCCTTGAAGCATGTAGATCGTTTCTGGATTATAATTGTTGATGTTTATGACGTTCGAAATTTGGAGCTCAAAACTTGTGAGATTTTATATGGACTGTTTTGGCATGATTTGGCTTAGTTTTTGCTTGATCTATAACCTCCATGACATAAGGATGAGTTTAGAATTAATTTGGAGAAGTTTTAATGAACTTGAGGTTTTGGTGTCAAACTTTGATTGATTCGTTTTTCTTTGATCTTGCATTATTAATAATTTTGGATGAGATATTTGGAATTCTTGCGAAAAATCCTTCGATTTCGGTCTAAAAAACGTGCAAAATGGATAAGAATTGAGAGAGTTATGGTTGTTCGAAGTTGCCGGAAATCATCACATCCATGGTTGCGGGTTACTATTCATCATGCTGAAAAACTCCATTGGAGAAGATGAACATGCGCGCGCCACGTGTCATCACGCCAAAACAGCGTCGTTTTGGCCTGCCAGGAAGACCAAGCGCGCGGGGGTTCGATCCCTGCCCAGCGCGTTTTCATTTTTCTGCTTTGTATTTTCACTAATTAACAATTTCCATTTCCATTTTATTTTTTATTTTCATTTTATTTCTCTGTTTTGATAGTTGTTTGCTTTAATTACGTTAAAAATAGTAAAAATTATCAAAAAATTATGAAATGTTTTTCTGTAGTTTCTGAATGTCTTAAAAAATTTTAGGCGTTGATTTTACATTTTTAGGATTTTATTTGAATTAGTTATGATTTTTATTTTGTGCTAACGTCCATTATGTTGCATATTTGACCATCTGTTTTGTTGAATTTTTTTCTTCCAATTGGTGATGAATTTGACTTTTATTTTTTAGTATGTTTTAGGGTAAATATTCATGTTCCCTCAGGATTTTTATTAGAATTTTAAAACATTTTAGGTTCTGTTTTAGGTGTTGAGATTAGAGCCTTCCCAAACTTATGGATTACCTTGATACATTTCAATCTAGAATTTATTTAGGTGACTTAGAAGTTGAATTAGGCTTTAATATTTTAACCCTAGGCTGTTCAAACCTGTATGTTCCCCCAGGAATTTAATTAGAATTTTATAATTTTGTTTACTATTTTTGTTGAATTTTACGAATTGCTTATGTTTGTGTTGTTCTCTTTTGAGTACCTTTGCTTGTTTGGCTTGGTTGGTGACTTTGGAGCTTGCTTGGCTTGGAATCCTTTTTGGGAGGTCTTCTGGACTTCATTGAAGATGCTTGGGATTGAAGATTGGAGCTTGGAGTTGAAGGCTTTTTCCTCTTGTGGAGCTTTTTTAGGAGCTTAGGAAATTAGGATTTTAGGAAGTGCCTTAGACTTAGTTTTGAGTCTTTCTTCAAACATAGAGTGCATTGTTTGCCTTTATTCCATCCAATGACATAAAGTCCTTCTTGGGAAGCTCCGCCTCTCCTTAGGAGGGATGAGTGGTATGCCCAAGTGAGTAGAACTTTGAGGATACCTTTCATTTGCAATGTTGAGTTCTTAGTGATTTCCTTTGGTTGACATTAAGTTTCTTAACATTATAACTTGATCTTGATGTTTAATCCTCCTCTTGGAGTGTGCTTGTTGGATCTTGAAGATTGATGAAGCTTGAAGATAGAAGCTTGCTTGAGGATGAAGCCTTTGCTGTCAACTTTGTTGTCTATCCAACTTTGTTGTTTAAAGCTGCTGTTGTTGTTTGCTGTAAGAGTTTGTTGCTGCTGCTTGGGCTGTCTCCTCTAGGTTTCAGGTGGAGCTTGTCTCCTCTTGCCTGTTGTCTTCTTCCTTGCCTCTCTTATATTGCTGCATTGCATGCATTCTATTGTTTACTGTAATTGCTTGCTGTCTTTTGTTGTTTATCCTTTAGGATCTCTAATTTCCTCTGTGCAAGAGGAAATTATGACAGACATTAGGTTTTGACCCATGCATGATAACATTAGGCTAGTTTCTCTTTCAACCATAGGCTTTTTAGAGCGTCTTTCTCTTCTAATCTCAAAACAATTCAAAAACACAGTAATAAGGATAACGCGTGTTGTACGTTACGAGCCTTAAGCTATTTGAGAAAAGGTTGCTGGAGGGTCACTCTTCAGTAATCTGGTTGCTTAGTATGGTACCCTTAGGGTGACATGCGACGTAGTCATTCTCAGATCACAAGTCTTTAGTGCAGTACAAGTTGCAAATAGACTAAAAAACAGTTCTTTCGTAAAAAACTGAAAACAAATTTCAAATGTTATTTTTGTCCTCTTGGACTCTTAATCAGGAAAACCCTTTCTTAAGGAGATAAAAAACTGTCAGACAAACTTGTGTCCTCCGTAGCCCGAACTACATTTGCTTTGATCTTTCATGCTTATGAAAGTACGTAGGCATAGGATGCGATATCCTAGTGAGTAACCTTCCCCTCCTTTCCCGTAGGTAGGCGAACTACGTTGACTCTGATTTCTTGTTTCAGACGGGAATACGTTGGCATAAAGTGCGATACTTTGCCGAGTCATTTTCTTTTCTTTTTAACCCAGACCTATAGGGTAGATAGAATAACACACCCTTAGATAGAAAACAAGCGTGGATCCCGTCGAGTACGACGGACGTGAGGGGTGCTAATACCTTCCCCTTGCATAACCGACTCCCGAATCCAGGATTTGGTTGCGATGACCATTCCTTTCCCTCTTTGTGTTAGGTTTACTCTGAGCGTTTCCTTTCCCTTTTGTGGGATAAATAACGCACGGTGGCGACTCTTCTGTCATAGCCGGCGCCGATTTTCGCAGTAGCGACACTCCCGATCCTCTATCCGCATAGGTGATGTCTCCACAATCAGGTTATCTCTCACCTGCACATCATCTACTTGGACTACATGAGACGGATCCGTAATGTATTTCCTCAACTGAGATACATGGAACACGTCATGGAGATTAGCAAGCAACGGTGGTAAAGCAACACAATAGGCTACCTCTCCTATCTTCTGAAAAATCTGATAAGGACCAATGAAACGCGGCGTCAACCTACGCGACTTCAATGCCCTACCAACACTAGTCATAGGAGTGACTCGAAGAAACACATGATCTCCCTCCTGAAATTCAAGTGTTTTCCTCCTCTTGTCATGATAACACTTTTGACGACTCTGAGAAATCTTCATCTTCTCTTGAATCATCTTAATCTTATCGGTAGTCTGCTAGACTATCTCGGGTCCAACCACAGAACTCTCTCCCGACTCATACCAACACAATGGCGTCCTACACCGTCTACCGTACAATGCTTTAAACGGTGCCATACCAATACTCAAATGAAAACTGTTGTTGTAAGTAAATTCAATCAAAGGTAAGTAGCTATCCCAAGCTCCTCCCTTCTCCAATACACAAGTGATTGAATCGTTCTTTTAGTATGACCATCAGGCTGCGGGTGATAAGCTGAACTCAAATGCAACTTCGTACCCAAAGCACTTTGCAAACTCTCCCAAAATCTCAAAGTAAACCTCGGATCTCTATCTGACACAATGCTAGACGGAATACCATGCAAACTGACAATCCTTTCAATGTACAGCTTTGCCAATTTCTCCAACGGGTAATCCATTCGCATAGGAATAAAGTGAGCAGATTTGGTCAATCTATCCACAATAACCCAAATAGCTTCGAAATTACTCGGCGTCCTTGGTAAACAAGATATAAAATCCATAGAAATGCTATCTTATTTCCACTTAGGAATAAACAATGGTTGCATCAAACCCGACGGTTTCTGATGCTCAATCTTTGACTTCTGACACGTCAAACAAGAATACACAAACTCGACAATATCCTTCTTCATACGAGGCCACCAAAATACTTTCCTCAAATCTTGATACATCTCAGTAGCACCCATATGAATACTCAATCCGCTACGATGTCCTTCTTCAAGAATACTCTTCTTCAGCTCAATAACATCAGGAACACAAACTCTATCATGACACCTCATGATACCATTTCCATCAATCCGAAAATCACCACCTTGACCTTGATTGATCAAAGTCAACCGATCAACTAAACTCAAATCAGATTTCTGTCCTTCTCGAATCTCGTCAAGAATACCACTAGTAAGTTTTAACATACCAAGCTTAGCTCCGTAAGAAGTCTTCTCACACACCAAACTTAAATCACGAAATTGTTCAATCAATTCCAACTCTTTTACCATCATCATCGACATATGCAACGATTTCCTACTCAATGCATCAACTAACACATTCGCTTTACCCGGATGGTAATTCAAACCAAAATCATAATCCTTCATAAGTTCTAACCATCTCCTCTACCTTGCATTCAATTATTTCTGATCAAAGAGATACTTCAAACTCTTATGATCACTAAATACCTCAAATCTCGAACCAAACAAATAATGCCTCCAAAGCTTCAGCACAAATACAACGACGGACAACTCTAGATCATGTGTCGGATAATTCTTCTCATGCACTTTGAATTGCCTCGAACCATAAGCCACAACTTGTTTATCTTGCATCAACACACCTCCCAAACCCATCAAAAAAGCATCACAATACACAACAAACGGTTCTGCCGGATTTGGCAAAATCAAAACAAGAGTTGTCGTCAATTTTCTCTTAAGCTCTTGAAAACTTCCTTCACACTTTTCATTCCAAACAAAAGCTTGACTTTTCCTAGTCAACTGCGTCAACGACAATGGTAACTTGGCAAATCCTTCAATGAATTTCTGATAATAACCGTCCAAACCAAGAAAACTTCTAATCTCAAAAACTGATTTTGGAGTCTCCCATTGTGATACCGCTTCAACCTTCGATGGATCAACTGCAATACCTCTACTCGAAATCACATGACTAAGGAAACTCACTTCCTTCAACCAAAATTCACACTTAGAAAGTTTAGCATATAACTGTTTCTCTTTCAATACAGATAACACAATCCTCAGATGCTCGACATGTTCTTCTTCACTCTTCGAATAAATCAAAATATCATCAATGAACACCACCACAAACTTGTCCAAATAAGGATGGAAAATCTTGTTCATGTACTCCATAAATACACCTGGTGCATTAGTCACACGAAATGACATCACATAATACTCATAATGTCCATACCTCGTTCTAAAAGCAGTCTTTTGAATATCCTCAGCCTTCACACGAATCCAATGATACCCAGATCTCAGATCTATCTTACTGAACACACTCGAACCAACCAACCGATCCATCAAATCATCAATCCTCGGAAGTGGATACTTATTCTTGATAGTCACCTTGTTCAATTGTTTGTAGTCCACACAGAGTCTCATAGAACCTTCTTTCTTCTTAACCAACAACACTGGTGCACCCCACGGTGACACACTCAGACGAATAAATCTTTTCTCGAGTATGTCTTCAAGTTGACTCTTCAAATCTTTCAATTCTGACCCAGACATACGATATGGAGCCATCGATATTGGACTAGTTCCACGAATTAAGTCGATCACAAACTCCATTTCTCATTTCGACGGTAAATCTTTTATCTCATCAGGAAAAACTTCCGAAAAATCACGGACAATTGGTAAAGCATCAATTGTTCCACTTTCACCAATGCTCAAAGTTGCCATCAACATGAATACCTTCGCACAATCTTGCATTGATTTCTTCACTTGCTTAGCAGTCATAAACAAGTCTTCTTCATCCTCAGGTTCAGGAAAAATAATTGTTTTGTCAAAACAGTTGATATAGACACGATTGAATTCCAACCAATTCATCCCAAGAATAACATCAAGTTGATCTAAGTGAAGACACACTAAATCAACTCCAAAGGTTTTACCAAAAATACTCAACGGACAGTTTAAACACACATACGGGGTAGTTACCGAACCCATAGCAGGAGTATCAATAACCATGCCTCCACTCATAACAGACAACTCAAGACTCAATCTCTTAACACAATCCAAAGAAATAAACGAATGTGTAGCTCCAGTATCAATTATAGCGATCAAAGGTATACCATTAATGAAGCACGTACCTCGGATCAATTGATCTTCACTAGCAGTCTCCGATCCTGATAGTACAAACACTTTCCCATTCCCTTGAGTCTTATTTGGCTTGTCACACTTGGTACTAATGTGCCCTTGCTCACCACAGTTGTAGCAAGTCACATTCGCACCGCTTCTGTACTCAAGAGCTTTGTGGCCTGGCTTCCCACACTTAAAACACTTCATCCCAACACTCTTGCACAGAGGAGCATGATGTCCCGCTTCACCGCAATTATAACATCTTACCAGGGTGGAAGCTCCTCCCCCACTCGACTTCTTTCCGTAACCAGCTTTCTGTTTCCCCTTATCCGCAGGAGTCACATACAGCTTTCCTCTAAATTGGCCTTTTTCCTTCTTATCATTTAAACTCTTGTAGTGACTAGACCGAGCCCTACTATCTTCATCATAAATTCTACTCTTGTTCACCAACTCAGAAAATCGTCTAATTTCCTGATAACCAACAACTTGCTTGATTTCAGGCCTCAAACCATTCACAAACTTGAGACACTTGGATCTCTCAGCATTAGTAGTGTTATAATAAGGACAAAACTTAATCAATTCCTTAAATCTTGCGGCATACTCGGCCACAGTTGAATTACCCTGCTTCAGCTCAAGGAATTCAATTTCCTTCTTTCCACGCACATCTTCTGGAAAATACTTCTCCAGAAATGCCTCTCTAAAAACATCCCAAGTAACCACAATCTCATCCTCTTCAAACCTTTGGCGAGTATTACCCCACCAGTCCTCAGCTTCCTCTTCAAGCATATGAGTGCCAAACTGCACCCTCTGTGCATCCGAACAATTCATGACTCGAAAGATCTTCTCAATCGCTTTCAGCCATACCTGTGCTTTGTCAGGCTCATTCGTTCCCTTAAATATTGGAGGATTGTTCCTTTGGAACCTTCCCAAAGCACGAAACTCATCATCAGCATTATTTCCAGCATTCACATTGGCTTGAGGATTCTGCCCAATCGCTCCAGCCAACCTCGTCAAAGCCTCATCAATCGCTTCATCATTCCTACCAGCGACCATCGTTCTGAATCCCAAAAACAGAACTTATAAGAACTAACAATATCGATAGTGTCACACACACAATAAGATATATACAGGGAATAAACACATTAACAACATGGCCAACTGGCCGACCTACTCTGATACAACTAATGTAACACCCCCTTCTATACCCCCAAATAAACAATAACTCATTTAAGCAAATATTAAAATTTCATCAGTGTATAATTAAAACATGGTATAAAAGAGGTATGTAATATCACACACAAAATTGGAACATACAACACATGCTCTATAAAAAACATTCAATAGTGGGGTAGTTTCAACAGGGGAACTTAGTCCTTGCACCCACATCTCAATATTTAGAATTAAAAGCGGAAAATCTAAACATTGAATCATTTTAAACATGTAACCATATAAATACATATCTCTCAGTTTGATTCACCACACCATTCATGTTTACATAAATATTTGTCAGCAGATACATATACAAATGCATCACAAAAGAATGCTATACAATCCTAACTACTCGGTGCTACATATCAGAGCTTAACCGACCAAAATAATGAAGCTATACTTCACAAAAGATCTCCAGCAAACCTAATCTGCAATGTCTCATAGAGCATTATAAAACAGCAGAAGGGTGAGAAATATTATCATAATAATCAATGCATATATATATATATATATATATATATATATATATATATATATATATATATATATATATATATATATATATATATATATATATATATATATATATATATATATATATATATATATATATATATATATATATATATATATATATATATATATATATATATATATATATATATATATATATATATATATATATATATATATATATATATATATATATATATATATATATATATATATATATATATATATATATATATATATATATATAAACAATTATGGAATAATCACCAAGCATATTTATCATGCACACATCCATAATTCTCATCAATCCACATAATATACAAATATGCATACATTCACACAACATTTATCTCTATGCCATGTGACTCAATACAACTCAATGCAACTCATGCCATGTGGTACCAACACTTGTTATCATTTTTTGGTTTTTACATTTAAACCGGGTCCGTCCTCTAGACTGATAACAACAAAAGTCCGTCCTCTAAGCTTTCAAACCCACTCTTCAAGGTTTGGGACAAGTTACTAGTCTCCACAAAACTAGCAAGCATTGCCTTTTGACTAAATGATGTGTATGCAATCAACAACCAAATGTACTTAAGACCGTTCTCACATCTTAATCTCATGCATTCTCAAATAATTCATCACATAAGAATTATAATATGATTGCACACTCACACATCATATCAAAGTATTCATACTTTCTACATCATCACATTTATCAAGCAATGTACACATATTCACAATATGTTCTCATGCATTAGTCATAATATAGTGCCAAACGACAACGAACCTCATCATAAATCATCATGCATTCTTAAGCAATTAAAACAATGCATTTATATGCCAAAAGGCCACGATTCACAAATCGATTCCACAATCTAGGATTCACGCCATACGGCTACCCACAGCATAACATCCCACAATAGTACACAAACTATTCATTTCCGATAAGGATGGGACACAATTGCACCAAACAATCAACATTGGATGGAATCACAAAGAAATAAGAATGCTGTCAAGATCACTGGCTTGCTCGCCTAGCGAGTTCCTAGCGAACACTCGCTACCTGTTCGCCTAGCGAACAAGCTCGCGAAGGCAAACAGAAGCTACTGTAAGGCTTCGCTACTTACTCGTTGAGGCTTCGCCTAGCGAACCCCTCGCTACCTCTCTCGCTACCAGTGAACAAGGTCAATTACATTCTGTCCAAGTCTGGGACCATTCGCTACTAGCTCGCTATAACTCGCTACAGCGAACACTCGCGACCTGCTCGCCTAGCGAAGGTGCTAGCGAAAGTTTGCGATGTTCAAAACCCCAACTGTCCAAAATCATCAAATCATCACAAAATCAACCGATTCAATTCCAACGAATACCAGTAGTCTTAGCCAAACATTCCTCGATTAATCTACACCATTTATTCCAGATTTTAACCGTTCAAACATCGATTCTACCGGTTAAACTCGTTCCTGCCCTAAAATGGAAAATGGAGAAAACATCCAAACAATCCAAACAATCCATACATAATCATTCACATTGACAAGATAATGATATTTCACACCCTTATCTTGATTAAATCGAAGTTAGAAGTTGTTCTTGAGCTTTCCAAGCTTTTCCTTCTTTTCCTTCTCTTTTCTCCTCTTCCTCTTTCTTTCTCTTCTCTTATGTTTCTCTTCTTTCCTTTTTCCTTCCACTTTTCCTTATATGTCTTTCTATTCTATTCCTTCCATCATATTTTCTTCGCTCAAATTATCTACCAATAATTCCAATAATTAAAATCATCCAAATAAATCAATTAATACGAATAATTAATTATTGAAAATTGGGCTGTTACACTCCGATTCAGCCGTACTAAGTGCTACGCATGGTTGCTTCTTGCATGCCCATGAGACTAGTGCATTTCCCAAGATGTGACATGTGTTAGAACACAAATTAGTTCTTAGTTATATCTCTATGTTTTGATGATAACACTAATAAAATTTTGTATTAAGAAATTATATACTCTAAATTTGTTCAAGTATTTTTGCTACAGATATTAAATTTAATATTCTTCTGAAAGCAAAAATGAATCTGAACGTTGAACTACGCAAGGCTCTGAGTGTAAGAAGCATCTCGTTAGAAGACTCTGAAGCGCTGCTTATAGAAGACTCTGAAGCGCTGCCTATAGGAGACTCTAAGCAGAAGCTACAAAGGCATCTGAAGCGTAGACTTTGTATGAAGAGTTTCAAGCATTGTTTTTCAGAAGACTCTGATAGTACTGTTCGCTGCAAGTACTGAGGATCTGATCTCCAAACTATGCTCTGACGATTACTCACGCTGAAGCACACTTGCTGCACCACTTTGATACAGCAAACTCTGAAGACATCAAGACTCTGATCACTCAAGGTTCTGATGTTGATTGCTGTGAAATAGAAACATGTTGAAGAAGATTATTCAAAGTTATATTCGTTGGTTATGCCAAACGACTCTTTCCTCTTCTATGCTAGACACAAGAACTCAGGCAAAAAGGATTTCTCTGAACGTTCTACTTCTAGAAAAGGTCAAGTCATGTGAAGAAAAAAGGCTACAGCTACATTACAGTACACGGTCTTCAAGCTTGCAACGTCTTGGACTTCTTTGTCTATATAAGCCAGCCTTCAACAACTTTCTACAATTGACGGAATTGACGTATTTTGACAAATTCATTGAAAACACTCTAAAAGCTCTCATACAAATTATTATTCTTTGTTGAATAGTTTCATACATTCTTAAACTTAAGTGTAAATCACAGTTGTGATATAGCTTTCTTAGAAGCATTTCAAACACTTGTTTAGTTTACATTTGATTGTAAAAGTTCCTTGAGAAGACCAAGTTGTGGTCAATAGTTCTTGAGAAGACTAAGACAGTTGTTCTTAGTGGTTGATATTGTAATCAGTTTGATTATAGTGGATTAAGTCCTTGTGGAGAAAGGCAAATCACTCTTGATAAGGTGGACTGGATTAGTTGAGTTCAACGAACCAGGATAAAAATCTTTGTGTTTTTATTGCCATAATATTTTCTAAATCCTTATTCAACCCCCCCTTCTAAGTATTTTCTCACGTTTGGTTGGCATCAGAGCTCCGGTTCTGTGTGTGTTATCACTTCACCGTGAACAGAAAAGATCCAGTGAGAAAACTCTTGATATTTTTTTGGTTGATACATTATGGCTGAAGCTTCAACATCCAACAGCATTAGATATGAAGAAAGGGATAGAATCAGCACAAAACCCCCTATATTTGATGGGGAGAAGTTTGACTATTGGAAGGACAGAATAGAGAGTTTCTTCCTTGGTTATGATGCTGATCTTTGGGACATAGTCATTGATGGTTATGTTCACCCCACTAATGGGGATGGCAAGAAAATTGATAGAAAATCTATGACTGAAGCTCAGAAGAAGGAGTTCAGAAATCATCACAAAGCAAGAACAATCTTATTAAATGCTATATCACATACTGAGTATGAGAAGATTACCAACAGAGAAACAAAATTTGATTTGTTTGAGTCTTTGAAGATGACATATGAAGGGAACCCACAAGTTAAAGAGACCAAGGCTCTGGCGCTGATCCAGAAATATGAAGCCTTTAAAATGGAAGAATCTGAATCTATAGAAACTATGTTCTCTAGATTCCAGATCCTCACAGCTGGATTAAAAGTGCTGGACAAAGGCTATTCAACTGCTGATCATGTGAAAAAGATAATCAGAAGCTTGCCAATCAGATGGAGACCTATGGTCACTACTCTGATGCTCGCAGAGGATCTGAACAAGATCACATTGGAAGAACTGATCAGCTCTCTGAGGAGCCATGAGATTGAACTTGAAGAAGACGAGCCTCAAAAGAAAGGTAAGTCAATTGCTTTAAAGTCTAAAAAATCTGTTAAAGCGTTGCAGGTGTTAGAAGAAAGTTCTGAAGAGTCTTCTTCTTCTGAAGAAGATGAATTGTCCCTGCTGTCCAGAAGGATCAACAAACTCTGGAAGCATAAACAGAGGAAGTTCAAGAACTTCAAGAAGCCAGATCAACGTAAAGAGTCCTCTGGACATAAAAGATCTGGAAAGAAGGAGGTTGTTTGCTATGACTGCAAGGAACCTGGGTACTACAAGAATGAATGCCCAAAGCTTCAGAAGGAAAAGCCATGAAGAAAGCCTGAGCATAAAAAGAAAGTTCTGATGGCTATATGGGATGATTCAGATGCATCTGAATCTTCATCAGAGTCAGAAGAAGAATGTGCCAACATGGCACTGATGGCTGGCGTGGAAGATCAGGATGAAGGAACATCTGGATCTGAATCTGACTCAGAAGAGGTACTTTCTGATCTCTCTAGGGAAGAACTTATTGAGGTTTTATCAGAAGTTCTGAACAACTATAACCAGATTAAGCTCAAATGCAAGAAGCTTAAATGCAATCTTGAATCTGAGAATAGTCTGTTAAAGTCAGAAGTTGCTGAGCTCAAAGAAAATAATTTGAAAATGAAAAACAATTTTGAAAAAGCTCAACAAGACTCTGAATCTGAAACTAAGTCAAAATGTAAAAATATTTTAGAAGAATATGACTATAGTTTTCAAAAGTTTCTGGCTAAAAGCATAGACAGAAGCAAGATGGCTTCCATGATCTATGGAGTTAGCAGAAACAACAGGAAAGGAATTGGATATGAATCTTCCTCTGGAAAGAATTTAAATCCAATACCTGTTAATAAACTTATCATTAAGAAGACTCCCTTATATTCTAATTTTAAGTTTGGTCATCTGAATGATATTAAACACACACGTTCTGATCAGAACGTTCCTGTGTTTAAACCGAAAGTTAGTCATAACAAACCTGCTGTAAAAAGACAGAAGTTCAGACAAACTTTTAAGGCAACTAACCCCAAAGGACCCAAAAAGATCTGGGTACTTAAGGATAAGATAATACCTGTTGCAGATGTATTTAGCAGAAAAATCAAGACGCCAGTTATGGTACCTAGACTCTGGCTACTCATGTCACATGACGGGAGAAAGGTTTATGTTCTAAAGCCTGGAGCTTAAATCTGGAGGAGATGTCAAGTTTGGAGGGAATCAGAAGGGCAAGATAATTGGCTCTGGTACTATTGGCAATGGTAACCTTCCCTCTATATCTAATGTTTTACTTGTAGAAGGATTAAAACATAATCTATTGTCCATAAGTCAATTAAGTGACAATGGTTATGACATAATCTTTAATCAAAAATGTTGCAAAGTTGTTAGCCAGAAGGATGGCTCAATCCTATTTAATGGAAAGAAGAAGAACAACATTTATAAAATCAATCTTTCAGAACTTAAGGTTCAAAATGTAAAATGCCTTATGTCTGTTAATGATGAGCAATGGGTCTGGCACAGAAGATTGGGGCATATTAACATGAGATGTATATCTCAGATTAATAAACTCAATCTGGTCAGAGGACTTCCTAAGTTGATGTTCAACTCAGATGCTTTTTGTGAAGCATGTCAAAAAGGAAAATTTTCAAAATCTTTGTTTAAAACTGAAAATGTTGTTTCAACCTCAAGACCATTAGAGTTACTTCACATTGATCTGTTTGGACCAGTGAAAACTGCATCCATCAGAGGCAAGAAGTATGGATTAGTCATTTTTTATGACTATAGCAGATGGACATGGGTGAAATTCCTAAAACACAAGGATGAGTCACATTCTGTGTTCTTTGACTTCTGCAAACAAGTCCAGAATGAAAAAGATTTTAAAATTGTTAAAGTCAGAAGTGATCATGGTGGGGAATTTGAAAACAAATTTTTTGAAAAATATTTTAATGAAAATGGCATTGCTCATGATTTCTCCTGCCTTAGAACTCCATAACAGAATGGAGTTGTAGAGAGGAAAAATAGAACTTTGCAAGAAATGGCCAGAACCATGATCAACGAGACTAATCTGGCAAAGCATTTTTGGGCAGAAGCAATAAACACAACTTGTTATATTCAGAACAAAGTGTCTGTAAGACCTCTTCTGGAGAAGACTCCCTATGAATTGTGGAGGAACAGAAAACCCAACATTGCTTATTTTCATCCTTTTGGATGTATATGTTATATGTTGAGCACTAAAGAGAATCTGAACAAGTTTGATTCTAAAGCACAAAAGTGTTTCATTCTTGGCTATTCTGAACGCTCTAAAGGCTATAGAGTATACAATACTGAAACACAGATTGTGGAGGAATCTATACATGTTAGATTTGATGATAAGCTTGGCAATCAAAAGCCAAAGCAGGTTGATAATTCTGCAGATAGAGAAGTAATTCTCACAGACTCTGAAGGCTCAGAGGCAGAAAAGGCTCAAGTGAAGGAATCAAAAGCAACTCCTTTGGCTACTCAAATGAACAACTTGAATATTTCTGAAGAACTTAATGTTAGAGGATCATCTTCCAGAATCAAGGCTTCTCACCCTGAGGATGTGATAATTGGAAAGAAGGATGACCCTATAAGAACAAGATCCTACCTCAGATCATCTGAAGCGTCATTATTTGGTTTGGTGACAGTTATTGAACCAACTTCTATGGATGAAGCTCTGCAAGACAATGACTGGAAAATTTCCATGTAAGAAGAGCTCAATCAATTCACAAGAAATGACGTTTGGGATTTGATTCCAAGACCAAAAGGATTCAACATTATTGGAACTAAGTGGGTCTTCAGAAACAAACTTAATGAGCAAGGAGAAGTTGAAAGAAACAAAGCAAGGCTTGTTACTCAAGGTTATAACCATCAAGAAGGAATTGATTACACAGAGACTTATGCTTCTGTGGCAAGGTTAAAGCCTATTCGTTTACTCATTTCTTTTGCTGCACAAAATAACATCACTCTATATCAAATGGATGTTAAGAGTGCCTTCTTAAATGAGATTATAGAAGAGGAAGTCTATGTTCATCAACCTCCTGGTTTTGAAAATGATAAATTTCTGGAACATATTTTTAAACTTAAGAAATCTCTTTATGGTTTAAAACAAGCTCCCAGAGCTTGGTATGAGAGATTAAGCAATTTTCTTCTGGAGAAAAATTTTATAAGAGGCAAAGTGGACACAACTCTCTTCTGTAAAACATTTAAGAAAGATATATTAATTTTTCAAATATATGTAGATGATATTATATTTGGATCTACCAATGTTACGCTGGGAAAGGAGTTTGCTCAATGTATGCAGGCTGAATTTGAGATGAGCATGATGGGAGAATTGAGATTCTTTCTAGGAATTCAAGTCAACCAGACTCCATATTGCACTTACATTCATCAGACCAAATATGTAAAAGAGCTTCTGAAGAAGTTCAACATGAGTGATAGTAAGTCAGCAAAGACTCCAATGCATCCAACAAGCACTTTTGGTAAGGAAGAGGTAAGTAAGAAAGTAGATCAGAAACTCTACAGAGGTATGATTGGATCTCTTCTCTACTTAACTGCTTCTAGACCTGACATTTTATTCAGTGTATGCTTGTGTGCAAGATTCCAATCAGATCCTAGAGAATCACACTTAACAGCTGTTAAGAGGATTCTAAGGTATCTGAAAGGTACTTCTAATGTGGGTTTGTGTTACAGAAAATCTGATAAATTTAAACTAGTTGGATTTTGTGATGCTGATTACGCTGGAGACAGAGTTGAAAGAAAAAGTACTTCTGGAAGTTGTCAATTTCTGGGAAGAAATTTAATCTCCTGGTACAGCAAGAAACAACCTACAATTGCTCTATCAACTATAGAAGCAGAATATATTGATGCTGCTGGTTGTAGCACACAGATGCTCTGGATGAAAAGTCAGCTAGAAGACTATCAGATAATTGAAAGTAATATTTCTATATTCTGTGATATTACTTCTGCTATATGCTTATCTAAAAATCCTATTTTACACTCTAAAGCTAAGCATATAGAAATTAAACACCACTTCATTAGAGAATATGTTCAGAAGGGTATTATAAACTTAGACTTTGTTGATACAGATTATCAATGGGCTGATATTTTCACAAAACCCCTTGCTGAAGATAGGTTTAAGTTTATTCTGAAAAATATTGGTATGGAATTCTGTCCAGAATAATATTTATCAGAAGCAAATTTCTCTGATGCAAAATGTTTAAACTGTGAAGTATTACATCTGTCATTTATTTAAACTCTTGAATTATTATTTGTGTGTATGTGAACTAACAAGTCTCAGAGGATCTGAACATTGGCTAACGTTTCATTTCTCAAAGAAGTTTCAGAAGCACATGCAAGCAAACACGTGTAACTCAGAATCTGAAAAGATGGAGTGCACAATACTGAAGAGACGTTTGAGGTACTTTTTGAATATCTGGTTTCTCGTTTTCCCCCCAAATTGTCAGAATCATTAATGCTTGAAATGATTATTTCTTTTTATTAAATGCCATTAAATGTTAAGTGTGTACGTGCTGAAAGTGTGACCTTTTGTGTGCCCTAAATTTCTTCTATAAATTCCACAAATCTCAACATTGCACATTTTTCACTCTCACAAACACTTATATGCATTTCTGCTTGTTCTTTTGTCTTCATCTAAACCCAAAACCCAAATCTGTTCGTAAACCTTCAACAATGGCTACTTCATCTTCAACCTCAGCTCAGTTCCAATCGTCAATGGATGTTGTTTCTTCATCAAACATGGGTGCTATTGCATTTAAGGAACCTATCAGAACATTACTCACATGTGTTGACAAGTTGGAAGTCTTATATGAATCTATTGTCAACTTTGAATCGTTTTCTGAAAATGGGTATGATCTTTGTCCCATTATTGATGCACAGTGTTGGACCAAGTTTTTTGACAGGCTAATGGGACCAGATTACCCTTGTCTGGTAAAGGAATTTTGGATACATGCTTCTTGTTGCCCTAAATTCATAGTTTCTTTTGTTCTGGGCAAAGAAATCATCATTACTGAAGACTTGATAAGGAAACTCATAGGATATGAGAAGACTAATGGAGTCTCTAATCTACCATCTGGGCGTGTGGATATGCCTGATGTGTATAGAGAAGTTTGCTCATCTGGAGAGGCTTCTAACAAGGTTAAGGATCTGGGCTAAGATTTTCATGAGCTGCATTCACCACAGAAAATCTTCTAATTCTCCAAATTATGTTAACACTGATCAGCTATACTTCATGTATTGTCTGAGTCAGAGCACCAAGGTGGATCTGCCATATCTTCTGTTTAATCATCTGTGGACACATGTTAAACAGTCAAGGGAAGAGGTCAGAACCAAACACCAGAAGCTAAGGAACTGGATTCCAATGGGAAGACTTATCTCAGACATTCTGACTGAGAATGGTCTTGTTGGTCATCTGGTTGAAGCTGGAATGAAGGAAGAATTAGCCTCTGCAGTCGGAAAAACTCTGAACGGGAAGAGTCTTCAGAGGATGAAAGTTGTAGAAGAAGTTACTTCTGCTCCAAAGAAATTCAACACTGAAGAGGTTTCTCAAAGAAGAATTTCAGTTGAAAATTTTCCTATGTTCTTTGCCAATGAACCAAGGGAGATTATTCTGGATTACATTACAGATTGTCTGAATGAAGGAATTCCACTACCAACAAATCTGGTTCAGAAGTTAGGTGAACCTGCTACAGATCTTTATGAGACCAGATATAAGAAGAAGAGAAAGGTTGCTACAGAAGAACCTTCTAAACCCAAGAGGAAGGCTACTGGTGAAGCTGTTGTTGTCAAGCCTAAGAGAGTCAAGAAGTCAGAGATCAATCCTCCAGAGGCAAGTCTAAACGAGATTCTGGAAACTGTCAAAGAGGTTTTAACATCTGATCAAACTCTTCATGAGCCTATACCTTCACCATCACCCTCTCCTCCTCGTGTTTCTAAACCTAGGAAACCTTCTGTTATAACTTCTTCTGTACCCCCACCTATAGCAACTCCATCTGAAAAGTATACATCTGAACCCACACTTTCTAAACCATCTGATATTCCCTCATCTGACAAACAAATCCCTGCACCTCAATCATCTATAATTCCCCCACCAGAACCACCAATTTCAACACCACCAGAACCAACTCCAGCAGAACCAATATCTCAAGTACCTTCTCCATAACAACCTGTATCTCAACAAACTTCCATGCATGTACCACTACCCTCTGAACCTATTGTATCTGAACCACCAAAATCTATACCTTCTAACCCACAACCTAATCCTCAACCAGAGCAACCCAAACATATTGAATCATACATATCTGATTCTGAGGTTCTGGATGTCCAACCCCTCAAAATTATGTTTGACGTATATTCCACATGTTGTCCTTCATCTACCTCATTTGATTCATCTGAATCTGATGTTCACCCAGAAGTAAGCTCACCCCCCTCTCTCAGAGGATATGAACCTAAACAACCAGATACATCTATTTCATCTGATGCTATCATTCCTAAACCCAGTCCAAAACCTAAACCAAGAACATCTAAGTTTGTTTCTTTTGCATCCTTCAAACCTTCTCCATTTGATCCTCTTTCCTCTGGACTCAAACTCAAACACTTATTTGACAAACCAAAAGAATCAGCTTTTGTTCCATACTCTGTTGATCCAAGAGCTGTTATTCCATCCATTCGCAGAATTAAACCATTCTTTCACCTCATGCCTGCTCAGAAGAAACCACCTTACCCCAGTCCTCTAATCATTATTCCAACTTTTACTATACCATCATCATCTGCCAACCTCAACCACCCACTCTGGAAACCTACCTTAAACCAAAATCCAGATTAGATGTTAATGCTCTATTTGCTAGTTTCAAGAAGGAAATCAGAATGAGTCTAAACTCTGTGGAGGAGAAATGTCTATCAAGCATCAATCCAGAAGCTTCTGAAGAATGCTGGAATAAGTTCATCTCCAGATTCAACACTGTTGATTCAAATCTGAAGAGTGTCTGCTCTGATGATGCGAAGATCAGATTCTCTGAGATTACCAGAACAATGCTTTAGAATATGAACAGATCTCCTACATTGCTTCTTGAGAATGCACCTTCATCTTCTGGAGTGTCTGTTACTTCTGAGACTATTGAAGGATCTGCTTTTGAAGTCATTCTGGAAGAAAATCCTATAGCTCTGATGATTGTGGACAAATCATCTGAATCTATGCTTCCAGAATCTGCAACTCCAATGGATATTGAATCTGCTCTTACTCCTGCATTAGAATCTGCTCCGTCTACTTCTTCTGAGATTAAGAAAGAGAACCCAGACTTAGAAGATAAGATTGTTGTGCTGGAAGCTTGTCAATCTGAGATAAAGTCCTGGATGGCAAGGCAAGAACAGAAGACTGAAAATATTGAGAAATGGATGTCCAAGCAAGAAGAATCTTCTTCTGAGATCACTCACCTTCTGAAGATGCTTCTCTCCAAACAATCTTAGATTTATGTTTTCTTTATCTGATGTTTGAGCACTTGTTTTGAATTTCTCATCTGATGTTTTCGTATCTGAATATTTGAATGAATGAATCTGAATGTTATCTCTATATGATTGTATCTTTTCTCTTTGTTTCCTTTTATTTGTCTTTAAAAGTTTTCTTTTTGATTATGACAAAAAGGGGGAGAAAATGAAATTCTGACTGTTCAAATAACCTTTACCTAAATGGAATTCAGACATATCAAATCACAACTAACATGAATTTTTAGTCTTTCAGAACTATAATGATAAATCTGACAAAATTCTTTAAAGTAACTCTGAGATCCCCAGATCAAGGTTAACCAATCAGGCTCTGATTCTGAAACGTTCATCCAAATCAAGCTCTAATTGTGAACATTCAGGCTCTGATTCTGAAAAGAATACTCATGCAAAAAGGGAAGTTTCTATTCTCTCTTAGTATTCAATTCAGTGGGAGATTCATAATCTTAGGGGGAGTTGTATTTATCTCTTTATTGAACAAAATTTCCTATGTTTTTGTCATCATCAAAAAGGGGGAGATTGTTAGAACACAGACTGGTTCTTAGTTATATCTCTATCTTTTGATGATAACACTAATGAAATTTTGTATTAAGAAATTATATACTCTAAATTTGTTCAAGTATTTTTGCTGCAGATATTAAATTTAATATTCTTCTGAAACCAAAAATGAATCTGAACGTTGAACTACGCAAGGCTCTGAGCGTAAGAAGCATCTCGTTAGAAGACTCTGAAGCGCTGCCTATAGAAGACTCTGAAGCGCTGCCTACAGGAGACTCTGAAGCAGAAGCTACAAAAGCATCTAAAGTGTAGACTGAAGACTTTGTATGAAGAGTTTGAAGCACTGTTTTTCAGAAGAATCTGATAGTACTGTTTGCTGCAAGTACTGAGGATCTGATCTCCAAACTCTGCTCTGACGATTACTCACGCTGAAGCATACTTACTACACTACTCTGATACAACAAACTCTGAAGACATCAAGACTCTGATCACTCAAGGTTCTGATGTTGATTGCTGTGAAATAGAAACTTGTTGAAGAAGATTATTCAAAGTTATATCTGTTGGTTATGCCAAACGACTATTTCCTCTTCTATGCTAGACACAAGAACTCAGGCAAAAATGATTTCTCTGAACGTTCTATTTCTAGGAAAGGTCAAGTCATGTGAAGACAAAAGGCTACAGCTACTTTGCAGTACACGGTCTTCAAGCTTGCAACGTCTTGGACTTCTTTGTCTATATAAGCAAGCCTTCAACAACTTTCTACAGTTGACGGAATTGACGTATTTTGACAAATTCATTGAAAACTCTCTAAAAGCTCTCATACAAATTATTATTCTTTATTGAATAGTTTCATACGTTCTTAAACATAAGTGTAAATCACAGTTGTGATATAGCTTTCTTAGAAGCATTTCAAACACTTGTTTAGTTTACATTTGATTGTAAAAGTTCCTTGAGAAGACCAAGTTATGGTCAATAGTTCTTGAGAAGACTAAGACAGTTGTTCTTAGTGGTTGATATTGTAATCAGTTTGATTATAGTGGATTAAGTCCTTGTGGAGAAAGGCAAATCACTGTTGATAGGGTGGACTGGATTAGTTGAGTTCAACGAACCAGGATAAAAATCTTTGTGTTTTTATTGCCATAATATTTTCTAAATCCTTATTCAACCCCCCCCCCCCCCCCCCCCCTTCTAAGTATTTTCTCACCTTCAACATGTTCCACTTGTGCTCTTTCTACCAGTTTTACAGCCTGCATAATCTGCATCAGAATATCCAATTAAATTGCATATACTACCTTTAGGATACCATAAGCCGACATTTGTTGTTCCTTTGAGATACTTCATGATCCGCTTGACTGCCATCAGGTGAGACTCCTTTGGATTTGCTTGAAAGCAAGCGTAAAGACAGACGCTAAACATAATGTCAGGTCGACTTGTTGTCAAGTATAGTAAGGAACCAATCATACCTCTATATTTTGTGATATCAACCGACACACCGGATTCATCTTGATCTACATATGTACCGGATCCCATAGGTGTAGATAAAATCTTGCAATTGTCCATATCAAACTCCTTTAATAATTCTTTGCAGTATTTTGATTGATTGATAAAGATCCCATTCTCGAGTTGCTTGATCCGAAGTCCAAGAAAGTAGTTCATTTTTCCCATCATAAACATTTCAAATTCTCCTTGCATCATGGATGAGAATTCTTCGCATAACTTTGTGTTGGTTGAACCGAAGATGATGTCATCAAAATATACTTGTACCAAGAGAGTATCTTCTTTTATTTTCTTGATGAACAAAGTTTTGTCTACTTTTCCCTTTTCAAACCCTTTGTCACATAAGAAATTGCTAAGTCGATCGTACCATGCTCTTGGTGCTTGTTTTAATCCATAGAGAGCTTTCTTTAATTTGAAAACATGAGATGGATATTTGTAATCTTCAAAACTAGGGGGTTGTTTGACATATACTTCTTCATTTATGAATCCATTCAAGAATGCGCTTTTGACGTCCAATTGGAAAAGCTGAAAATTCATGGAACATGCATAAGCTAATACTAGTCTAATTGCTTCCAATCTTGCAACTGGAGCGAATGTTTTTTCAAAATCGATCCCTTCTTCTTGGTTGTATCCTTGGACGACCAATCTTTCTTTGTTCCAAACTATAATACCATTTTCATTGAGTTTGTTCTTGAAGACCTATCTTGTTCCAATGATATGCTTGTTGTTCAGCCTAGGGACAAGATTCCAAACTTGATTTCTTTCAAACTGGTTCAGTTCTTCTTGCATAGCTATTATCCATTGATCATCGCTTAAGGCTTCATCTATTTTTTCCGGTTCCATTTGTGAAACAAATGCCATGTTGAGACAAGCATCCTTGAGTTTAATCTTGTTGTAACACCTTGACTGATATTGTAACACCCCCTTTCTATACCCCCAAATAATCACATAAACAATTAGTCACATATTATAAATTTCATCAAAGTATAATTATAAACATGGTATAAAAGGGGTGAGTCACATTACGCATGAAATTACAACATACAACACCTGCTCAACAAAAGATATGCAACAGTGGGGTAACTTTGCAACAGAGGAACTTAGTCCTTACACCCACATCTCAATATTTAGAATAAAAGCGAAACATCTAAATATTGAATAACATCAAACATATATACATACATATATATATATATATATATATATATATATATATATATATATATATATATATATATATATATATATATATATATATATATATATATATATATATATATATATATATATATATATATATATATATATATATATATATATATATATATATATATATATATATATATATATATATATATATATATATATATATATATATATATATATATCATCCAGTATGATTCAACACTGTAAGACATGTTTTCATAAACATCCAACAACAAGATACATATACAAATGTATCACAAAAGAATCATAAACATCCTAGCTACCCGGTGCTAAATATCAGAGCCGACCGACCAAAACAATGAAGACACATTTCACAAAAAGACCTCCAACAAACCTACTCTGCAATGCCTCATAGAGCACCATAAAATAGCAGGATGGTGAGAAATATTATCATAATAACAATGCATATAATTTTATATCATAGCATAAAATACACATAATCTACATTCTCACCACAATTCATCACAACACACTCATATATATCACAATGTATATATATCCATAACACCAAGCATATTCATCATGCATACTTTCACAATTCTTATCATTCCATATAAACATTCACATTTATGTTTATTCACCAATTCACAATTATAAAGATGATAAATGCAAATCATAGAGACCGACTCACGACTCTATGCAAATGCAATGCGGTACCGACTCAATCATCACAAGTTCACTCAGGAACTTATTGGAACAATCGCTCGTTACCAAAGTAACTCCCCGTCGGGCCTACGATGTTCACCCATTGCTCACACCTCACATGGGCACACAATGTTTATGGATTGCTCACACCTCACATAGGCACACAATCCGGTTGCTCACACCCCACATGGGCACACAATCATTTGTAATCATCACTCACACCTCACATAGGCACACAATGTTATAACCATTGCTCACACCCCACATGGGCACACAATGTTTATGGATTGCTCACACCCCGCATAGGCACCCAATCCGATTGCTCACACCCCACATGGACACACAATCGTTTGTAATCATCGCTCACACCCCACATGGGCACACGATGTTACAACGGATTCACATTAGAATCCACAACACAAGAATGCATTTAATGATGCTTCACATGCAAAATGACTCTAGACATTCTTGAAATGCATACATATTCACAATATATATGCATGCATTCATCTCATTCTATCACATAGAATCCATTACATTCACATTCAATTACGCCAAACGATAATGAATTCTATCACAATTATCACGCATTCACATTCAATTTAAACAATGCATTTATTTGCCAAAAGGCCACATTTCACAATCCATTCCACAATCTAGGATTCACGCCATACGGCTACCCACAACATATCATATAACAGCACACAAGATACACGTTGAAGAATCAAAGAATCGATATTGGATTATATAAAAATAAAATGTTGTACTGTCACGCTCGCTATACTGCTCGCTTAGCGAAGTCATAGAAAACACTCGCTATTGGCTCGCCTAGCGAACATGCTAGCGAAGGCTATTATTATGCTACTGGAAGTGTTCGCTACTTACTCGCTGGTGCCTCTCCTAGCGAGCACTTCGCTACTTCCCTCGCCAGAGCGAATGAGGGTTTTTTTTGGTTATGTCCAAGTCTAGGAGTGTTAACTATTGGCTCGCTAGGTGCTTGCCTAGAGAACGCTTCGCTAGCTCACTCGCCTAGCGAATACTGCGATGCTCAAACCCTCTCTTCTCCATAAATGTCAAAAAGTCACAAAATCACCCGATTCCAAACAAACAGGTTTCAATAGTCTCGGCCTAACAATCCTCGACTAAACTACACAATTTATTCCAAATTCTAACCGTGAAAACATCGGTTTCTATCGATTATACGAATTCGACCTAAAATGGAAAAAATGTAGAAAACAACCAAACAATCCAATCAAACACATACATAATCATACACATTGATAAGATAATAAGATTTCACACCCTTACCCGATTAAATCGATTCCTAGAAGTTGTTTTGAAGATCTACAAGCTTTTCCTTTTTTTCTTCTCTTTTCTCTTCTTCCTCTTTCTTTCTCTCCTTTTTCTGCTTTCTCTTTTCTTTCCTTTTCTCTCCACTTTCTCTTATATATCTTTCTATTCTAATCCTTTTTATTCATTTTATCTCAAACTATCTAATAATTCATCTTCTCACAAAATATCCAATCTTAACATTAATTAAGAAATGTCCAAAATACCCTCCATCCTAATTTCTCCGAAAACTCTCAAAACGATAAAATAACACAATATGCAAACATAACATATTAACACACCAATTCCACAAATAAAATAATAATCACCCAAATAAAATAAAAGACTCAACAAAAGTGGGAAGTCAGAATCGGGGCGTTACAACTCTCCCCCACTTTAGGAATTTTTGTCCTTGAAAATATTACCTGATTCAAACAACTCCGGATACAACTCTCGCATCCCACTCTCTAGTTCCCAAGTCATATTGCCTTCCAAAACGCCTCCCCCACCGTAAGGTTATCTCTCACTTCAACCTCGTCCATAGGAATAACATGTGATGGATCCGGAACATACTTCCGAAGTTGCGAAATATGGAATACATCATGCAAAATCGAAAGATTCGGAGGCAACGCCACACGATAAGCCACAACACCAACTCGTGCAGTAATCTGATACAAACCAATAAAATGAGAAGTCAACTTCCTCGACTTCAAAGCACGACCCACACCCGTAACTGGTGTAACTCTCAAAAACACATGGTCGCCTTCTTGAAACTCAAGATTTTTCCTTCTCTTGTCATGATAGCTCTTTTGTCTACTTTGAGAAGCTTTCATCTTTTCCCGAATAAACTTCACTTTCTCTGTCGTTTGTTGTACCATCTCCGGCCCAACTATCGACCTCTCACCGGTTTCATGCCAACACAAAGGTGTTCGACATCTCCGACTATACAAAGCCTCAAACGGTGCCATACCTATACTTGAATCATAATTGTTATTATAGGTGAACTCAATCAACGCCAAATAACTATCCCAAGCACCACCTTGCTCGAGTACACAAGCACGCAATAAATCACCCAACGATTGAATTGTCCTCTCGGTTTTCCCATCCATTTGCGGATGATAAGCCGAACTCAATCTTAGCTTAGAACCCAAAGCCTTTTGTAAACTCTCCCAAAACCTCGATGTAAATCTATGATCTCTATCCGATACAATGCTCTTAGGAACTCCATGTAACTTCACAACCACACGAACATAAATCTCGGCTAACTTCTCCAAAGGATAACTAATATCAATTGGAATGAAGTGAGCAAATTTAGTAAGTCTATCCACGATTACCCAAATAACATTATGACCTCTTTGCGTATTCGGTAAAACCGTAACAAAATCCATCGATATACTATCCCATTTCAACTCCGGAATGTCCAACAGTTGCATCAATCCACTAGGCTTTTGATGTTCCATCTTAGAATTTTGACAAGTTAAGCATGAATACATAAATTGAGCTACATCCCTCTTTAATCTGAACCACCAAAAGATTTTCTTCAAATCTTGATACATTTTATTCGCTCCCGGATGAATACTTAAGTTAGTTCGGTGTCCTTCTTCCAATATCATCTTTTTCAACTCCGCATCATCGGGAATACAAATACGACCACGGAATCTCAAAAATCCAAAATTATCAACCTTGAAACCCTCATTCTCATTCCTCATTAAATCAACAAACTTCAAATCCAACTTTTCCTTTTCACATACGGTTGCAAGAATATCATTCGTAACATGTAGCATACCAAGTCTCACACTTCTCGGCGTCATTTCGCAAACTAAACTCAAGTCTCTAAAATTCTCCAAAAGTTTCCATTCTCTCATCATCAATGCAGACATATGTAATAACTTTCGGCTCAAGGCATCGGCCACCATGTTTGCCTTACCCGGATGGTAATTCAAACCAAAATCATAATCCTTCAAAATTTCTAACCACCTTCTTTGTCTCGTGTTCAATATTTTTTGATCAAATAAATATTTCAAACTCTTGTGATCACTAAAAACTTCAAATCTTGCACCATAAAGATAGTGCCTCCAAATTTTCAAAACAAACACCACGTCCGCTAACTCCAAGTCATATGTAGGATAATTATTTTCATGCACTCTCAATTGTCTTGAAGCATAAGCCACAACTTTTCCATCTTACATCAAAACACCACCTAACCATGTCAAAGAAGCATCACAATAAACCACAAAAGGTTCTGTCGGATTCAGCAAAATCAAGATTGGCGCCGTTGTCAACCTTCTTTTTAGCTCAATGAAACTCTTTTCACAATTGATATCCCAAATGAAAGTCTTTCCTTTACAAGTCAATTGCGTTAACGGAAGTGCCAACTTCAAAAATCCATCAATAAACCTTTGATAATAACCCGCCAAACCCAAAAAGCTTCGAATCTCCGTAACTGATCTAGGAGTCTCCCATTGCATTACCGCATCAATCTTGGACGGATCAACACTAATACCACTACCGGAAATAACATGTCCAAGAAAACTTACTTTCGACAACCAAAATTCACATTTCGAAAACTTAGCATACAATTGCTTCTCCTTCAAAATTTGTATCACAATCCTTAAATGCTCTTCATGCTCCTCTTGAGACTTAGAGTAAATCAAAATATCGTCGATGAACACAACCACAAAACGATCTAACTGTTCATGAAAAATACGATTCATGTATTCCATAAACACACCTGGCGCATTAGAAACCCCGAATGGCATCACAGAATATTCGTAATGGCCATACCGTGTCCTAAAGGCTGTCTTTTGAATATCCTCTCCTTTCACACGAATCTGATGATATCCCGATCTCAAATCAATCTTGCTAAAACACCTGCACCAACCAATTGGTCCATCAAATTTTCGATCCTTGGAAGCGGATACTTGTTCTTAATTGTCACCTTGTTCAATTGTCGATAATGAACGCATAACCGCATACTCCCATCCTTCTTCTTTACCAATAATACCGGAGCACCCCAAGGAGAAACACTTGGCCTTACAAATATCTTGTCCAACAAGTCATTCAATTGCTTCTTCAATTTTACCAACTCTGATGCCGACATACGATACGGTTCCATCGAAACTGGTCTAGTACCAGGAACTAGATCAATAGAAAACTCAACTTCTCTTTCCGGCGGTACATCCGTAATATCCTCCGGAAACACTTCTAGAAAATCACACACCATTGGGAACACATCGAGCTCAACTTTACTCTCCTCCGACAATGATGCAAACAAACCGAACAATTGAGCTCCGTCTGCTAAAAGTTTCTTCAACTCTTTAGTGGATAGGAAACTCTCATCTTCATCATCTTCCAAAGAAGGAAACCTCACTAACTTATGATAGCAATCTATATGAACTCGATTAAATTGCAACCAGTTCATACCCAAGATTACGTCCAATCCCTCAAACGGCAAACATACTAAATCCATAATGAAATCTTTACCATACATGGTCAAAGGACAACTTACACATACCAAAGATGTAGTTACTGACCCCGAAGCAGGAGTCTCAATAACCATCTCACCACCCCAAGAAGTCACGAACAAATTTAAACGCTTAGCGCACTCATGAGAAATAAAAGAATGAGTCGCTCCAGTATTAATAATAAAAACTAAAGGCGTACTATTAATAAAGCATGTACCTTTAATCAAACGATCTGCACTAGTAGTGTCTGACCCAGCTAATCCAAACACCTTTCCGCCCGCTTGAGCTTGTTTAGGTTTAGTACACTTAGTAATAATGTGACCACTTCTCCAAAATAATAGCACTTCACTACATTCTTTCTACAATCAGTAGTAGCATGCCCAAGGCCTCCACAGTTAGAACATTTCACTACGGTCTTCCCACACTCAAATGATTTATGACCCATTCCACCACACTTGTAACACTTAACGGAACCGGAACCTCCCCCTCCAGATCTCTTATCAAAGTTTCCCTTATACTTGCCCTTATCCACGAGTATCACATAAGGTCCACTTCTAGCTTGTTGCTTCCCTTTCCTCTCATTCAAACTTTTGTAATGTGTAGAACGAGCCTTGCTATCTTCCTCGAAGATTCTACAATATTCCGTCAAATCCGTAAACCTTCTTATCCTTTGATATCCCACAACTTGCTTAATCTCGAGACGCAAACCATTCTCATATTTAATACACTTTGAGAACTCAGCAGTAATTGCAGCATAGTGAGGATGGAATTGAACCAACTCCACAAACTTAGCAGTATAGTCCACCATGGACATACTACCTTATTTCAGTTCAAGGAACTCCATCTCCTTCTTCCCTTTCACACTTTCAGGGTAATACTTCCTCAAGAGCTCAGTACGAAATAAATCCCAAGTTATCTCTTCATCATCCACCATAAGAACTTGACGCATACTGACCCACAAATCGTCGGTTTCTTCCTTCAGCATGTGAGACCCATGTCTCACCTTATTCCCCTTCGCACAGCCCATGACTCTGAAGATCCTTTCAATCTCTTTTCACCAAATTTGAGCACCTTCAGGATCAAATCTTCCTTTGAAGATCGGTGGTTGATTCTTCCTGAACTCGTCATTAGCATTCACGTTCGGCGCACCTTGCACCGCCCTAGCTATTGCTTCCAAAGCAGCAACCATCGCATTGTCGTTACGACCAGCCATATTCTGACCATTCCCAAAAATAACAACAAGGTTAAACAACCGTTGAACCTTCACAACAACAAGACAAACACAATTGACTCAACACTGGCTCTGATACCACTTAAATGTAACACCCCCTTTCTATACCCCCAAATAATCACATAAACAATTAGTAACATATTAAAAATTTCATCAGAGTATAATTATAAACATGGTATAAAAAGGGTGAGTCACATTACGCATGAAATTACAACATACAACTCCTGCTCAACAAAAGATATGCAACAGTGGGGTAACTTTGCAACAAAGGAAGTTAGTCCTTACACCCACATCTCAATATTTAGAATAAAAGTGGAACATCTAAACATTGAATAACATCAAACATATATACATACATACATATATATATATATATATATATATATATATATATATATATATATATATATATATATATATATATATATATATATATATATATATATATATATATATATATATATATATATATATATATATATATATATATATATATATATATATATATATATATATATATATATATATATATATATATATATATATATATATATATATATATATATATATATATATATATATATATATATATATATATATATCATCCAGTATGATTCAACATTGTAAGACATGTTTTCATAAACATCCAACAACAAGATACATATACAAATGTATCACAAAAGAATCATAAACATCCTAGCTACCCGGTGCTACATATCAGAGCCGAACGACCAAAAGAGTGAAGACACGCTTCACAAAAAGACCTCCAGCAAACCTACTCTGCAATGCCTCATAGAGCACCATAAAACAGCAGAAGGGTGAGAAATATTATCATAATAACAATGCATATAATTATATATCATATAATAAAATACACATAATCTACATTCTCACCACAATTCATCACAACACACTCATATACATCACAATGTATATATATCCATAACACCAAGCATATTCATCATGCATACTTTCACAATTCTTATCATTCCATATAAACATTCACATTTATGTTTATTCACAAATTCACAATTATAAATATGATAAATGAAAATCATAGAGACCGACTCACGACTCTATGCAAATGTAATGCGATACCGACTCAATCATCACAAGTTCACTCAGGAACTTATTTGAACCATCGCTCGTTACCAAAGTAACTCCCCGTCGGGTCTACGATGTTCACCCATTGCTCACACCCCACATGGGTACACAATGTTTATGGATTGCTCACACCTTACATAGGCACACAATCCGGTTTCTCACACCCCACACGGGCACACAATCATTTGTAATCACCGCTCACACCTCACATAGGCATACAATGTTACAACCATTTCTCACACCCCACATGGGCACACAATATTTATGGATTTCTCACACCCCACATAGGCACCCAATCCGATTGCTCACACCCCACATGGACACACAATCGTTTGTAATCATCGCTCACACCCCACATGGGCACACGATGTTACAACGGATTCTCATTAGAACCCACAACACAAGAATGCACTTCATGATGCTTCACATGCAAAATGACTCCAGACATTCTTGAAATGCATACATATTCACAATATATATTCAAGCATTCATCTCATTCTATCACATACAATCCATATACATTCACATTCAATTACGCCAAACGGCACTGAATTCTATCACAATTATCACGCATTCACATTCAATTTAAACAATGCATTCATTTGCCAAAAGGCCACATTTCACAATCCATTCCACAATCTAGGATTCACGCCATACGGCTACCCACAGCATATCATATAACAGCACACAAGCTACACGTTGAAGAATCTATATTGGATTGATATAAAAATAAAATGATGTACTGTCGCGTTCGCTATACTGCTCGCTTAGTGAAGTCATAGCAAACACTCGCTACTGTCTTGCCTAGCGAACATGCTAGCGAAGGCTGTCATTATGCTACTGGAAGTGTTCGCTACTTACTCGTTGGTGCCTCGCCTAGCGAGCAATTCGCTACTTCCCTCGCCACAGCGAATGAGGGTCTTTTGGTTCTCTCCAAGTCTGGGAGTGTTCGCTACTGGCTCGCTAGGTGCTCGCCTAGCGAACACTTTGCTAGCTACTCGCCAGCGACTCGCCTAGCGAATACTGCGATACTCAAACCCTCTCTTCTCTAAAAATGTCAAAAAGTCACAAAATCACCCGATTCAAAACAAACAGGTTTCAATAGTCTCGGCCTAACAATCCTCGACTAAACTACGCAATTTATTCCAAATTCTAACCATGAAAACATCGGTTTCTATCGATTCTACCAATTCGACCTAAAATGGAAAAAATGTAGAAAACAACCAAAAAATCCAACCAAACACATACATAATCATACACATTGATGAGATAATAAGATTTCACACCCTTACCCGATTAAATCAATTCTTAGAAGTTGTTTTGAAGATCTACAAGCTTTTCCTCTTTTTCTTCTCTTTTCTCTTCTTCCTCTTTCTTTCTCTCCTTTTTCTTCTTTCTCTTTTCTTTCCTTTTCTCTCCACTTTCTCTTATATATCTTTCTATTCTAATCCTTTTTATTCATTTTCTCTCAAACTATCTAATAATTCATCTTCTCACAAAATATCCAATCTTAATATTAGTTAAGAAATATCCAAAATACCCTCCATCCTAATTTCCCCGAAAACTCTCAAAACGATAAAATAACACAATATGCAAACATAACATATTAACACACCAATTCCACAAATAAAATAATAATCACCCAAATAAAATAAAAGACTCAACAAATATGCATAGATTCTTCAATAGTTAAAGTTCTTTTGTTAAAAATTCTGAAAGCTTTACTTGAGAGAGAATAGCCGAGAAAAATACCTTCATCGGATTTCTCGTCAAACTTACCGAGATTGTCTTTGTCATTGTTCAAGACAAAGCATTTACACCCGAATATGTGGAAGAAGGATATGTTTGGTTTTCTTCCTTTGAACAGTTCATAGGGGGTTTTCTTGAGAATTGGTCTGATGTTCACACGATTACTTACAAAACATTCTGTGCTTACTGCATCTGTCCAAAAATATTTAGGAAGGTTTGAATCACTAAGCATTTTTCTTGCAAGTTCTACCAAGGATCAATTATTTCTTTCTACGACACCATTTTGCTTGGAGTTCTTGGTGCAGAGAAATTGTGTGAGATTCCATTTTCCTCGCAGAATTATTCAAATAAAGCGTTCTAGAATTCTTCACCATGGTCACTTCTAATGGAGACAATTGAAAGTGACTTCTCATTCTGAATCTGTTTTGCATACTTCTTGGATGCCTTGAAAGCTTCGCTTTTCTGCACTAAGAAGAAAGTCCATGTATATCTAGAGAAGTCATCAACAATTACTAATGCATAAACATTACCTCCAAAACTTTTTGTTCTTGAAGGTCCGAAGAGATGCATGTGTAATAATTGTAGTGGCCTAGTTGTGGACACCACATTTTTGGATGTGAAAGTTGATTTGGTCTGTTTCCCTTTTGGGCATGCGCCACACAATCTATCTTTGATGAGTTTGATCTTTGGAAGACCAACAACTAAGTCATGTTTGATCAATTTGTTCAAATGCTCCATATGAATGTGAGCAAATCTTTTGTGCCATAACAAAGAGTCATTGTTGTTCGTCATAAGACACTTATCCTTCAAAGATATGTTACTCAAGGGAAATCATAAAAATATTATTTATTCTATTACCTTTTAACATTACCTCAGAAGTGACTTCGTTTTTTATCAAACATTCATCTTTAGTGAAGTTGATTCTGAAACCTTTGTCACAAAGCTGACTAATGCTAAGTAGGTTACGCTTTAGGCCTTCTACATAAAGAACATCTTCTATGGTTGTAAAAGGTGGTTCACCAATGCTACCTACGCCAAGGATCTTTCCTTTGTTGTTATCACCATAGGTTACAAATCCTTTGGCCTAAAGCGTTAAATGTGAAAATTTGGTAAGGTCACCCGTCATATGCCTTGAACACGCACTATCAAGATACCACTGATATGTACAAAACAAGATTAAGTTCCATTAGGTACCCAACTTGCCTTGGGTCCTTCATAGTTAGTGCCTTTCTTGACCCACACATAATGCCCCTTTGCAACACTAAAGTTTCTTGCATAATAGGCATTAGGTGTATGGCCTTTGATACCACAATAAAAACAAGTGGGCTCAAAATTAATCTTATATCTAGAAGGATAATGTTTATTCTTATTAACAACCTTCTTCTTGGGGTATTGATGAACCACTTTAGGCTTGACCACTTTCTCTTTTGGAGGTTGTTCACTAGTTTTAACAAAGATGGTTTTGTTGGAACTTGATTTAGAAAATTTTGAGTAACCAAGTCCACTTTTATCATTTGAAAATCTTTGTTGGCTAAGAACAGCCTCTAATCTAATTTGTCCTTTTTCATACCTTTCAAGAACTCTTTTTAATTGGACAATTTGAAAAGAAAGTGACTCACACTTTGTGCATATAAAATTATGTTTTTGATCACTAATCAATTTCAGTTTTTCATTTTTGAAATTATTTTCCATTGTTTAGATTTTTTCTTCTAGAGTTGAAATTTGATTGTGATGAATTAGTTTTGTACAAAATTTTGCATTTGCTCAGAAGTTCATCGATTGCCCCTTGAGCATCAACATCATAAATTAAAAAATTATTACTAACCTTGTCGTCTTCATCATCAGAATGATGTGAGGCCATTAGTTCTAGATTTGCGCTTTGATCACTATCTGATTCTGATGAGGAGCTTATCTCGTTATCTTCCCATGCTACATATGTTTTATTTTTCTTGAATCCCTTTTTGCTTTTAGAGACATCGTTCTTGGAGAGTTTATGACAGTTTGGTTTGATGTGTCCTAATTTTTCACATTCATAGCATTTGACATCTTGTGTGGATGTTGACGCCTCTTTCTCTTTACTTTTTGAAAACTTCTTCCTTTTCATATAGTCCGAATTCCCAATATTATTTTTAGAACCAAAATATTTTCCTAACTTTTTTACAAGAAGCATGAAGTTTTCATCTTCAACCGGATTGTCTGCTTTTTCTACTTCTTTGGAATCAACCTTTAATGCGATGCTTTGAGATTTCTTCTCTTGATTCTCATGTTTCTCCAATCTCCCAAGTTCTGTTTCGTATTCTTGAAGTTTTCCGAACAATGTGGCGGATGTCATTGTGGCTAGGCTTTTCTTTTTAGAAATCGTTGTAACCTTGGGCTACCATTCTCTGGACAAGGATCTAAGTACTTTAAGATTTAATTCATCATTAGATAATGTCTTACCGAGTGCTATAAGATGATTTGTCAAGTGGACGAATCTTTTCTGCAATTCAAGAATTGATTCTCCCGGCTGCATTCTGAATAACTCATATTCTTGACTCAACGTGTTCAACCTTGATCTTTTAACTTCAATGGTTCCCTCATGTGTTTCCACTAAAGTGTCCCAGACTTCCTTTGCTATTGTACATGTTGAGATGCAAAAGAACTCGTCCATACTTAGTGCACTTTGTAGAAGATTGATTTCCTTTTTGTCATAGAGAACCTTTTTTCTTATCATCGTCATCCCATGAGTCTTTGGGCTTTGTTGATCCTACACCATTAACGACCGTTGTAGGAACAAACAGACCATTTTGAACAGCATCCCGGATTTCATCTCCTTGTGCTTCTAAGTGAGCCTTCATACGAATTTTCCAGAAATCAAAGTATTCACCTTTGTTAATTGCGAAAGCCATACTGGATCGATTAGGAACATGTTACCTAAACCTACTCTGATGCCAATTGTAAGTAAGAATTGCGCCTAAGAGGGGGGGGGGGTGAATTAGGTTCTTTTGAAATTCTCTGGTTTTAAGAGAGTTATGTTACTTTCTTTTAGCGAAGTGATGTTATAAAATCTTGTAAAGGAAGAAAGTAAAAGAAACACAGAGAATTATAGTGGTTCCCCTCATACTCTGAGGGTATTCCACTCCTCTTTCGACTTGAAAAAGATTTCACTATAGTAAGGATCAGTGTACAACTTTTCTTTCTAACCTATAGGGAGATCAAAGGCTCTTAAACACCTTTAAGATCTAAAAACTAAGTGCAATGAGAACAATCCTCTCTAATGCACACACTTGCTTTCAACAATTCTGAACAGCAAGGGGAAATACATATAATCTGATTTTTGTAATGATTTGTAACAATGTATACAGTTGTTTATCAATGTTGAGATTGATCTTCTCTTTCAATGGGAAATTCCACAAGTTTCTAAGACTTATTGCTCAAGAATTTTCTTTTCAAAGGATATGAAATTTATGCAGAAAATTCTTTGTGAAAAATGATTTTTCTTAGAAGTGGAAAGATGAAATTATGATACAGATTTTTTAAAGAGAATTGAAAGAGATGTATTTTAAAAATGTGTTTGAATTTTGAAATATTTAGGTATTTATATTACACAAACACCTCTTGAGAAAAACATGCAAATCTCCAGAAAAATTGATGGACAGTTGTCATATTTCAAAGGAAATAGTCCACAGAAATTCGATTGAAGAGATGCAATTTTTCAGAAATATTTTTCAAAAATGTTCAGTGAGCAATCGATTGCACAAAGAGCCCAATCGATTGCACCTTCACAAAAACACTTGAAAATTATAATTTTCAAAAGAGCAATTGATTGCACCTTTGGACCAATCGATTTCACTTTAAAACAGAAGTGAAAATTGAAAAATATTGATCATGCAATCGATTGCTCTAAGAGTGCAATCGATTGCACTTACAAAAACTTAGAAAAATTCTCATTTAAAAAGCTTGTGTTAGTGTGCAAAGTAATGTAAACGATTTTTAATGATTTGAGCAAATAGGACTTAAATACTTAATGGAAGTTCTCATTATACCTTCTGTAGAAGACATCCTTAAAGTTGTGTCTTTGTCCTGATGCTTGGTGGTTGATCATCTTTGCCTTCTTAAGAGATTTCTCTTCATCAAAATATATGTTGATCTCTGAGAATCTTGATTTCACAATGCTTGTCACCCTCAACCACATCTGTTGTTCCTACATATGTTTCAAGGCACAACCTAAATCGAGGAACAAATGCTTTTTTGGCTCGGCCTTTTTTTTGTTAGGCACCTTGCTAGATTCAGGCATCTTACCCTTGCTGACTTGTTGCAACTGTTGATCATGAACCTAAATGTCATATAAATTCAGTAATTAATGTATAATAAGTCATATAAAATGTTAGTATAATTAATTTAAAGATGTAATCGTCTTCATAATTAAAAAATATCAAATATCATACCTGTATCTCGCTCCAAATTTTGTCTTTAGCCGGTTGTAACGAAGGAATTCTCCAATTATCGCAAGTAATTGGAATTTACGAACGAAAAAGTACTCCAATGTAACTTGTCAGCATCGCACCGTTAGGCTCAATTAATTGATCTCTTTCATTCTAATGCACATCATACTTTATACCTTTATCTCTGTAACTGATGATTTTTTTTCTTAATCGTTATTCCTCTTTTAATATCGCTTTCCACGTCTTTTGTTGTTTCGTTTCCATCGTGTGATTTTTCCTCGTTGGTGGCCATAATACTTATAATTCAGAAAAACCAAATTAGCAAATGAATGACAAATATGTAAATAAGAAATATATACATAAATAATTCATTTACTTTCATCAGCAACAATAACATAAATAACATCAACAACAATAATTCATTTACTTTAATTCATTTACTTTAATTGAACAACACTAAAAACAACAACATTCCATTTTAACATCAACAACAACACTAACAACAACAACATTCCATTTTCACAACTAATACTTCACTAACCTCTAATTTAATTTAATTACATCCTAACAACTAACATTAATAGAACTTTTATAACTTTATTAACTTTTTAACAAATTTTTACATGACATGGCATTGGACATATTCAGCATCGAATCAAAGCAAAAAACTATATGCTCAACTTGCATCAAAATAAAATGAAACAATATCAAACCGAAAAAAACTACTCAATACTTGTATTAGTCAAAACCAAAACAAAATGTAACAATGTAGTGTGAATGAAAGTCGAAGTCAGATATAGAAATAAAATATAATTGCTATATAGAAATATGCCAAACAGCTTTGCAACTACTATATAGAAATACAATGTAATAAGGAACTGTGAAAATGTTAACAACCGTTTTTCACCATTGATGTGCATGGAAAGCTAACAGTATGAAACAAATAACAATATTGTGAGATTGGTTCAAAGCAAACCTGTAGATTTCGTGCAGAGTGGGTGGAGGACGAAGACAGACCGTCAAAAGTGACGGAAGGAGGTGGAAATGGAAGACAGCAACAAACAAATGGAAGACGGCGACAAACGGAGGGGAAGACGACGACTGATGGAGGAGGGGAAGACGGTCGGCCAGAAGCAATGGACATAGGTATTCACTGGGTTTTTTATGTGCTGCGAGTGTAAGAATGCCAACAATCACAACTGTTTCTGTTTATGAATTTTATGGGAATTTTTAAATTTATGCCACTTAAACCTACAGCAGCGCTTTTGCATGGCCTTTAGCAGCGCTTTATAAAAGCTCTCTCTAAGGTCTGCTAAGGCAAGACCTGTAGCAGCGCTTTTAAAAAAGCGTTGTATTTTGTACCACCTATAGCAACACTTTTTTAAGAGCGCTTTCTTAGAAGGACCCTTTAGTAGCGCTTTCTAAAAGCGCTCTCGTAGGTTACCCCTTTAGCAGCACTTTCTAAAAGCGCTTTTGTAGGACCTACTTTTAGCAGCGCTTTTTATAAAGGCTTTCTATCGTTAACAATAACCATCACCTTTAGCAGCGTTTTTCTAAAAGCGCTGTCTAAAGTCTACTAATTTTTTTCTTTTTTTTTTCTTGACTCTTTAGCAGCGCTGTCTTTTCATGCGCTGCTAAAAATCATTTCTGTAGTAGTGTAAGAAAAAGTGAGGAAAAATTATCACAATCCAAATGAATGACCTCGGTATGTAAATAGGAATTGATAAATAACTTAGATAACAATGCTTGTGAAATTCATGCCTAGGTGTGCATCCTTGACAAGCAATTGTCTAGTGGAATGTTGAGACATTATATTGAACATGAGTTGGTTTTGTGTTACTTTAAGAATAAGACATATGTGGCCTTGTGATTGTCGAATACAATCATATTTGTGTGAGATCACTTAGTCTTAATCAATCCCTTGAGTTTTTCCATTCCACAAGTGAAGGCTTATTTACAGAACTCCTTTAGAATATATGCACTAGTACCTTGATAGGTTTGATCCCCATTGTATGGATGGAGCCTACGGGTATGAGTGATGAGGTACGACCCGTGAGAAGTGACGATTCAATGGAGTATGTGTCCCTTGGATGCTAATTTATTTCCTATGTCAAGGTATACAAGGATCCATGACCCGTGTCGAACTCTTAGACATAAGAGAGGATGGGAAAAGGGGATTCCTTGGTCATATTTCTGATTAGTGATAGTTTGAGTTGTTGAAATCAAGTGACATATTTCTATATAATGTGAGTTGTGCACTCAAGTCTTTCCCCTTCCATTTTGACTTGAGTTAGGATTTGTTAGAGCCTTGTAAAGCCAAGAGAATCCATAAGATAGGCAATGCACTCAGATTATTATCTCACCCCATTTTGTTGAATATTATTCAGTTGGTTCAAGTTCTGAGAAGGGTAAGGACAAAGATGTTTGATGTCCTTACTTGCCTTAACTTTTGGGATGGCTTGTTTCCGCTGTGAAGACTCTATTTTGAGATTATTTTTATGATCTAGTTCTTAGTCTTTGGAGCATCTTGTGTATATTATGCCATTGTTTAGATTTTATGTTTTTGGCATGTATTGTATGCAATGTGATACTTGGAACTTATTTGTATTTCAATACCATAATTGAAAACATGTATAATATGTATATTCTAGACATATGTATTTATATATGGGTATTATAGTTGGTATAATAGCAGTTCGTATCCTCAACCTAGCTATGAAATATTTATATATTTATGTATTTATATATGAAATATTTATATATGGGTATTATAAGTATTTCTTTCTGCTTCATATGTGTGCGGACATCATCGTTCTGGATGTCTTACTCATAGTACTGAGCCTAATCAACTTGATTCTATTTGTATAACATTTAGGGACATGGCTGACGGACGTAGAAGACATGGTAGACTCGTGACTCAGACATCCGACTCGAATCCCTCAGGTGGTAGTGAGAATGTCCAATGGGATCACTTTGTATAGCAGATGCAGCAGCAGCAGAATCGGTTAATGCAACAGATATTGCACCATATGAATGAATGTCTTCATTCTGCTGTGGTTCCACCAGAAGCTACAGGTGGGAGCTTCCTAGATTTCTTCCACATGAATCCTCCAAAATTTCATGCGGATTGGATCTAGTGAAAGCTCATGAATGGGTGTCGGGCATGGAGAGAAACTTTTTTATAGTACCATGTAGTAAAGAGAACAAAGTGATATTTTCTGCTCACATGTTGAAGGGTCTTGCTATGAGGTGGTGGGAAAGTGCTTCGGCTCTTATGATTATCTAAGGTGTGCCTAAAGTGTACGAAAATTCAAGACTACCTTTATGGATAAGTACTTTCCTAGATCTTAATGGACTCAAAAGGAGTTTGAATTCCAACAGCTTAGTCTAGGTAGGTTGTGTATGCTCCTAATGAAAAGTGGAAGATTGACCAATTTCTGTTTAGTTTGAAATCTAAGATCTCTCATAGTGTGTCTCAAAGTGAGTTCACCATATATACTGAGTTACTAAGTCAGTGTTATGTGGAAAAAATAGTTTGAAAAGAGTTTAAGAAGAGAGAGATATGGCTAGAGTAAGTCAGAGAGATCAAGGAAGACCAAGCCAACAGTTAAGGCGTAGACAACAACCCTTCAAAGGGAAACAAGTGTTGGGTGCTAGACCAAATACAGCTTTGGTGTGTCGTACTTGCAGTAAGATTCATTATGGAAGGTGTAGCCTTGAAGGTGTAAAGTGCTATCAGTGTCAAAAAATGTGTCATGTAGCGAGAAATTATCCTCATAATGGGAGTCAGATGCAAGGGAAGAATACCAGACATGTGAATACCTTGGATGCAAGGAAAAGCAAGGATGACAACTCTCTGATTGCGGGTATGTATTTTGTGAATGGTCATCCTTGTTTTATATTATTTGATTCTGGAGCAACATACTCTTTTGTGTCGATGCAATGTATGAGGCGACTTAGGTTGCAAGCTATTCCTTTGTCTCCTCCCATGGTGGTTACTACCTCCATCGATGAGGCGGTCGAGACATCGTTGATGTGTGAAAACTGTGTGTTATCGGTGGATGGTAGAGTTTTTCATATTGACCTCATTTGTGTTCTGCTTATAAAGGTTGATGTTTTCTTTGGAATGGATTGGTTTTCAGTTAATCCAATGTTTATTGGTTGTGAGGAGAAGTTAATCATCATTCTGTCCAGCGAAGCTACTCCAAAAGATGTATTGACTACTAATTTGGAAGGTATGGTTGGCATGGTTAATTTCTTGTTTGAGAAGGAAAAGTCTATTCTTTTGGTTATCACTAAGGAGCCATGTAACGACCTGAAGGTTTTGTAAATCCTTGTAGTCTGAGTTTCCAGAAGTTTTCCCCGAGGATGTCAGTTCTCTCCCTTTAGAGAGGAAAGTGAAATTCTCTATAGACCTGGTACTGGGAATGGCTCCTATATCCGTTTCTCCGTATCATATGGAACCCCTTGATTGAGAGAGTTAAAGGAACAATTGGAAGAGTTTTTAGCCAAGCATTTTTTCGACCTAGTGTTTCACCCTGGGTAGCTCCAGTATTTCTAGTAAAGAAGAAGGATGGTGGAATGTGTTTGTGTATTGATTACCACCAATTGAATAAAGTCAACATCAAGAACAAGTACCCCTTACCCCAGATAGATGACATGTTTGATCAATTGAAAGAAGCCTGTGTGTTCTTAAAGATTGATTTATGGTCGGGTTACCATCAAATTTGTGTAAAGAGTTTTGACGTACCAAAGATTGCATTTAGAACCTATTATGGCTATTATGAGTTTCTTGTGATGCCTTTCGGTGTGACAAATGCTCCAACTGTTTTCATGGACTACATGAATCGAATATTCCAACCGTACTTGGACCTATTTGCGGTGATCTTTATTAATGACATTCTTGTTTATTCTCGTACTCCAAAATAGCACAAAGAACATTTTAGGATTTTCCTATCGATATTTCAAGAGAGACAACTTTTTGCCAAGTTGAGCAAGTGTGAGTTTTGGAATACGGAAGTAAGATTTCTTAGTCATGCTATATCTCAAGGAGGTGTGGCAGTATATCCATCAAAAGTTGAAGTGGTGATTAATTGAGAAAGACTGAAGAATGCTTCAGAAGTCAGAAGTTTCTTAGGATTGGCAGGTTACTATAGAGGGTTCATCAATGGCTTTTCTCAATTGGCTTTACCAATTACTAGACTTACCCGGAAAGAGTTTCCTTATAGTTGGAATTCGGGCTAAGAGCAAAGTTTTATGAATTTGAAGGAAAGGTTGACGACTGCTCTTGTTTTGATTATTCCTGATCCTAGTAAGCCGTATAAAGTATTTTGTGATGCTTCCAAGAGGGGATTAAAAGGTGTGTTAATACATGATAGACAGGTTATAGCTTATACTTCTCATCAATTGAAGGTTCATGAAGAGAATTATCCAACTCATGATTTGGAGCTAGAGGCCGTGGTTTTTACACTGAAGGTGTGGCGTCATTACTTGTATGGAGTGCGTTTTGAGATGTTAAGTGACCATTAGAGTTTAAAGTATTTGTTTGATCAGAAAGAATTGAATATGAGTCAAAGGAGGTGGATGAAGTATTTGAAGGACTTTGAATTTGAATTGAAGTATCATCCAGGTAAAGCGAATAAGGTGGCGAATGCGTTAAGTCGGAAAAAAAGTATATAAAGTTGAGCTGATGATGTGCAAGTATGCATTGATGGAAAAGTTTTGAGATCTTAATCTTTAATTTGTTTGGACTCCGGATGGTGTAATAATGGGAAACTTGAATGTTAATTATACCTTAAGAGATGAAACCCAACAAGGACAAGTGTTAGATGCGAAGTTACAAGAGATATTGGTTCAATAGGGTTTCCCACGAGCCATAGATGGAGTCATTCTATTTAATCAAAGGATTTGTGTTTCGGATGATGTGGTATTGAAAAGGAAGATTTTAGAGGAAGCTCATAAAGGTGCTTTTACTATACATCCTGGTTCCTCGAAGATGTATCAAGATTTAAAAAGGGACTATGGGTGGTCTAGGATGAAGAGAGATATTGTGGTGTATATGTCAGAATGTGTGGTATACCAACAAGTGAAGATTGAACACCAAAGACCAGATGGTTTGTTATAACCGTTAGAGATTCCGGTGTGGAAATGGGATAGTATTTCAATGGGATTTGCGGTTGAGTTACCCCGTACACAAGGTGGTTATGATTCTATTTGAGTGATTGTAGATTGGTTGACAAAGTCAGCACATTTCTTGGCCGTGAAGACTACTTACAAGGCAAGCCACCTTGCAAGGTTGTTTATTTCTAAAATTCTGAGACTTCATGGTGTTCCCTCCAGCATTATGTCTGATAGAGATCTAAAGTTCACTTCAAGGTTTTGGAGAGGTTCTCAACAAGCTATGGGATCTAATTTATGTTTGAGTAAGTCAAATCATCCTCAAACAAATGGTCAGACGAAACTCATGATACATGTAACACCCTACTAAACCCTGCAGAATATATATAAATAATCAGAGTAAATTATCATGCATCTCAAATAAGGGTGTCACATATAATTCAAAACATCACACATATACTTGTCCTGCTCAATAACACTTAAAATAAATTCATGTTTTTCATATACTTTCACTTAGCATGTAGCAACGAAATTACTTCAATCATAAATTAACATAATGAAATCCCTATTATCAACTCATTCATAATCATCACTTAGGCATAAAAGTCGATACTCTATATAATTCAAATAAAAATAACAAAATAAAGTAGAGTACATAAAGTATCTCTCAAAACATGAACCGAAATATTCCTAGTGTTACATAATCAGAGCACGACTCAACCCAAAATAAATAGAGAAACTAAAGTAAATAACTCCAACATGTTGCACCCCAAAATTTGCCCAACCTTTTCTTAACTTGGTTTATGTTTCATTTCATTTCTTTCTAGCATTTGCATTGCATAGCATTTTTCATTGAATAGGGGGATTAAGAGTTTGTACGTATCAAAAGGAGTCTACTCAGAGGGTTGAGCCTAAGCAAGGGGTGTTACTCAAGTTTGAATGGTCATCATGTCATCAGGAAGTGGGCATTGGTCTTGTGAAAGAAAGGATGGATGTATGTGGGTCAGCTCCTAACTTGGAGGCCAGTTCAAGATCATCAGAGGGTTGTGAATTCATGGTTATGGATATAAGATGTTGGGAGAGCTCGTTGAGTACCTTGAGGGTCATTGTGGAGCTCATCCAAGTGTTTGTGCTAAGTATGAAAGGTTACAATTGAAGGTGTTGCATCTAGGGTTTTCATCTGGCTAATCCTAAGTTAATTGTGAAATTGAAGGAGAGTAAAAATCAATTCAAAGTCTCCATGTTCATGGGATGTTATGTTAATATGTATGAGATATCATTTCAAGTTCAATTCTTCAAGGATCAGTTCTGTGAGAAGTTACTAAATTAGGGTTCTCAGGGTAAAATCCCTTATTTAGTGTCTAACTTCAAGACCACCTATCTCAAGATACATGTTTCATCTCAACTTTTGACCAACATGGAACTTGTAGAGCATGTTCTTAGCTTTCGTTTGAGTACTAGAAGTCCTTGATTGGATTTATAAAACTCAAGTTATGATCCAGACAAGTTACAGGTCATCAGATGAATGTGATTTTGGTTAACAAAAGTCAACCAACTTCCAATCCATTTATGATCTAGAAGGATGTTTCTCCTCAACTTTTGGCCAACATGAAAGTTGTAGTTCTTGGTCTTATCTTTCCAAAGAGTATTAGAAGTCTTTCATCTGATTTGTAGAACTCAAGTTATAAGGCTTGCAAGTTAGGGGTATTTTGGGAAAGTGAGATTATAGGTCATAAAATTATAGGTCCATTTCACCAACTTGCACACTTCAAATGAAGATTTTTCCAACATCAAACTTGCTCCAAATGGTGTTATTTGTTTAGCCAAGCACTGAGAAGTCATGGAATTGGTTTGGTTTGAGGAATTGATATGTGAACTTTCATGGAAGAAGGTTTAAAAGGGCAAAATGGGAGTTATTTCATTTTTGATCATTTTGGTGCAAATAAGTACATATTTTGAGTGCAAATCATGTTTTAAACACATTGGCATTAATATAATTTGAATTTGAGGTGTTTTAGTGAGCCATTTTCAAGATTACTTCATTATGAAGTTACACAACAAACATCAACCATTGATTGAAAACAAGGCTTTAATCCTAGCCATTCACACTCCATGTGGTACCAACAAGCAATTTGAACCAAATTGGAGCCAATTTGGTGAGAATTTCGTGTACATGAGTGAGCTCCAAATTCAATTCCTTGGATTTTCAATTGGGCTGTTAGAGGTTGAGATTGGGCTCAATTCTTATCAATATCCATCACATATAAGGTTTTGGTCATGAACAAATCATCAGAACACGATTTTGGATGCCAATTGCTCAAGAACAGTTTTGAAAAAGTGGTGGAAATTCAAAATTCTAATTTGGAGATAGAAGCCATTTCAAGCCAAATTGTGAATTGAGAAAGCTTTATTGAAGTTTGTTGAACGATTCTGGATATTTTTCTGCAAGCTTAAGCTCCATTTGAAGGCTCAGTGGAAGTTCTCCACTAGGTAATTGCAAATCAACTTTACACTCTCAATATGACATGATTCATTGCCATTTTTGCATATTTGAGACGTAGAAACAATGTAGATCATTAATATGTAAAACGAACTGGCATTGATGTTGATTGTTGGATGATGCTAAAAAATGTTTGGATCTGTTTTGGCTTGTTCTTGCGTGTTTTGGCTTGTTTGATGCTTGCTCTGTAACCTACATAACTTCTAGATAAGTTTTAAACAAAATTGGATGAGTTTTGGTGAACTTTGGATTTTGATGCACAAACTAAATGGCTCCGGTTTGAGAATTTTACGCATGATTAGTGAGTTTTGATGGTGGATTTGAGATCCTCATGATCTCTAGATAAATTTTGGTATAAAATTCATGCAAAATGGTTGAGAATTGATGTTACATGTTGTTGTTGTGTTGGGCACGGTGGAGGTTGGCCGAAGAAGATGATGAATAGTGTCTTCGGCCGGCTGTGTGTTTTTTAGGGTTTCTGGAGGTTGAAGACGCTGAGGTGTCATGTGATGGGGCGTGTGATTGGATTACTTTTGATTCCAACGCTTGTGATTAAGAAACACGGTGGGTGTGTGTTGACCGTGTACCACATGATCTCATTTAAATTTTCATTAATGCGTTGGCATTCCCCCAGCCCTCTGATTTGATTACCAATGGATCAAGTGTTCCAGATTGAGTTCTATGGTGGTCCTTAGTTGACCGTGTTCCACTTGAGTTCCAGGTTTTATTTTATTTTGAGTTTTTTTCTAATGGGCCTTGTAGGCGCTTGCTAGGCGCACCCCCAGCCTGGGGCCAATTCATGTTTGAACTCCATTTTCTTGCTATTTGCCACACATATTTTCCTTTTTTTCTTTTTATTTCTTTTGATTTTTATTTTATTTTTTGTTTAGAATTTAAATCATTAAAAATAACTCCAATACTTTAAAAATTCACCAAAAATATTTTTTATATACTTGGAGATGTCTAATATTTTTTGGACATTTTTATTTTATTTTTCAGTTTTATTTTCAATTTAAAAATGAATTAAATATTGGAGTGGTTTTAGATGGTTTAAATTATAACTTTGTTTACTCTTGCATTTATTTCTCTTCTTCCTTTTTGATCCAATGGTTGAAAATTGATCCTCATCTCAATGATGAGTTGATCAATTTTGAGGACCATTTTGCCCCTGGTTGTTGACTTTTGGGTGGACTTTTGTGGCTTTTCTTTTTGCCTTTGCTTCTCCCATTTCTAAGTGGTACATCTAAATGAATTGCTTCTTTTGATGGTGCTTTGAGGGGATATTTGTCTTGATCTTTTGGCCTCTGGTTGCCAACTTGTTTAGATTCTTTGTGTATTTTATTTGTTTTTTTTTAGCCTTTTTCCTATTTTTGAAGTGACTTGCAAGTTAGGTCATCTCATAGGACAGCTCACACAAGTGCATGACCTAGTTTGGATTGGAAATGACCTTTGTGGATCCAATAAGCTCTCAACTCTTCTTGTTTCACATTTTAGACATGTTGAGCTTGTTGTATATCCATTTTTAGGTCAAAATTATGTTCATTTCTTGTTGGTTGATGCTTTTCTTTTTGTGCTTTCAACTTGAACTCCTAAGTGATGTGTGCTTGCTTCCTTTGTGCTCTTGCTTGCATTTCTTCTTGTTTTGTGTTGATATTGCTTTTGAGCTCTCTTATATTCATCTCCCTTTTGTCCAATGACCTTGGAGTGTTATTTAAGGTAGCTTTGTCCCTCCTTAGGAGGAACGTGAAGCTTACCTAAAGGGATGAATCCATGAGGACTCTTTCTTTGTGTTTGTCACTTGTTTGTTTGCTTTTGATGCATCTCTCTCCTTCTTCTTCTCTTTTCTTGCATTTCCATATTCATTCTTGGTTGAGATGACCTCGTGGTGGCTACTGCCCCACATTATTTTCCTCCCACTATCATTCTACTTGTGCATTATATGTGTGCATCCTTTCATTTGCATGTGCATTTCTTCTTCTTCTTCTTCTTCTTTTGCTTTTTTTTTGCCATGTTCCCCATAAGTTCTCTAGCCTATTGAGGTTATGATAGACATTAGGTGCCTAACCATGCATGATGACATTAGGTAGTTCCCCTTTTCAAACTCAACTTTAGATCCACTTTGCATGATAACTTTTAGGATGATTAGTCTCCCATTAGTGTGCCTTCTTCTCTTCTCATCTTCAAACAAGCTTAACATACTTAATAAGGATGATGAATGTTGTGCCATGACCCTTATACTTGGGAAATGGTGATTGAGGGGCCACCTCTCAGTTACCTAGAGTGTTTAGTATACGTCTTTAGGACGATATGCGACGCATTCGATCCTAGGTTTTAGACTTTGTTACAACATACATTATGAACACTCTAATTCAAAACACTTCTTCTCTAAAAAACAAAAAAACACAAAAACCTTTTTCACCCTTTGGGGTTCTTAATCAGGAAAATCTTTTCATATAAAAGAGTGTCGTTAACTCTTAGTTCTACCACAAACGGTAGCGCCTAAGTCTCCAATTGTCGAGCTGCATACACCAACTGCTAGAACTATTTGTTAACCTTACTCGTGCCTAAAAACTTTTGCACCAACCTGTGGTCTTTTAGCCCAAACTACGTTTGCTCTGATCTTTCATACCAGATGAAAGTACATAGGCATAAGATTTGATGTCTTAGAGAGCAACCTTCCCCCCTTCTTTACTCGTAGTTAGTCGAACTACGTTGACTCTGCCTTTCCCATTGCACGAGGGAGTATGTAGGCACAGAGCGGCGATGCTCTGCCGAGTCATTTCTCTTTTCCTCTTATTTTGTCCTTAAGCAATTATTTAGCTAGTATCAACACGCCCTTTTAGATAGACAACAATGCATGGATCCCGTCGAGTACGACGTACGTGAGGGGTGTTAATACCTTCCCCTTGCGTAACCAACTCCCGAATCCAGACATGGTTGCGTATATTCCCTTTTTCTTTAGGTTTTTGCGATCGTTTACTTTCCCTCTCTTTGGGATAAATAACGAAAGTGGCGACTCTTCTGTTTTTCCGCCGGTGGTTTTTCGCAGTTGCGACAGCTGGCGACTCTGGTTCCCTATGTGAGCCAATCATAGCGCTTGTCTGTTTACTTTTGGGTGTTGTATATATGTGCTTTATTTTTATTTACTTTCCCGCATTTATTTTCAGCATCATATATCATTACTGTTGTGCTGTGGGGAGGGAGGTTTCATTGAGTGATAAGTCGGGCCCGGGCTTGAGTACAAATTTAGCATTAGAGTGGAGACTAGTGGGGGGCCTGTTTGCTTAGCAGATACAGTTCCCCATGAAATTCACACTCAGACGAGATTTTCTTTGATGATTTTCTTTCAGATCCTTAGGATCGGTTGGGATTTTGGATTTGAGAATTATCGACTCTGGGAACCGATCATTTGTGAGTCAGCTAAGTGAGGCCTCTTCAGGAGATAATGATGCCAAACCAAAAATGGTGAATGTGTCATCATTTCCAGAAAGTCTGTGACGCTGATGAACGCATAGGATGTCGAACCTTATTAGTGGATAGGTCCACACCTGTGAGGGGGATTGGGTTGTGCAGGAAACTTAAGCCTTCAGATTACCCGGTTCTTTGCAAGTGTGAATCTGTGTTCATGATATCAGTGGATCCTACTGTCGGTACTTTGTTCTTGATAAGGCGATGCTCTGGTTTTTCTCGACCGACAGCATAACAGTCTTGATCCCTTGTTTTCATTTTCATTTTTGCATTTTCATCTGCATCTCATTAACATGTATTTGTGTTGCAGGTGCATATTTCTCCTTTGATTTTAGTGATCTTTGCCCGCATTGCTGTTATGGAGTCCCTAAAGAGTACAGTGGCCTACAGGTTTCCAGTTCCAGATGTTAGTACTTTGTTGAGTCTGATTGCCTTGGGTGAGAAAGCAGTAATGGAAGAATTCAAGAAGTCTTATGGGAGATTATTGAGATATGTCCGCAAGCCTTCTGAATATGAGATTAGTGGTGTCTATGCTCTCTTACAGTTTTACGATGCCCAGTTGAGATGCTTCGTCTTTCTCGACTACGTCCTGGCTCCTACACTAGAGGAATATTCTGAGCTGTTAGGGGTACCCATTCGGAATCACATGTCGTTTGTTCATGTCGATACTAAGCCTGATCTGACCAAGCTCGCCGCTATTTTTCACCTTGAGGCTTCAGAATTGGATGGGAAGATGATTCAGAGACTTGGGATGTATGGTTTTCCTTTGCCTTGCTTGATTGAGAAAGTTCAGTAGTGCGCTAAGGATGGTTGTTGGATTGTGTTTAGCGCCATCCTGGCTCTTTGTATATATGGCATTATTCTGTTTCCTCATCTTCCAGACTTTGTGGATGTCGATGCATTCTATATCTTAGCTTCAGGCAACCCAATGCCCACCTTACTTGGAGATGTTTATCATTCTGTGCATTACAAGAATGAGAAACGAAGGGGGAAGAAGGTAGCCTGTTGTGTTCCTTTGTTGTATGCATGGTTTATCAGTCATCTACCCCAGACGGGTCTGTTTGTTGCCACTGCCAGTACTTCAGAATGGTCAGAAAGGTTGATGGGATTATCTGCAGAGAATATTTTTTTGTTTGATCGAGACATGCTGGGTAAGGATCTTCTTTAAAGCCCTGATGAAGTTAGATATGAAGGGGTTGATTTGCACGCCAAGTGATTTGGTGGTGCGTGCGTTTGACGGAACCCGAAGATTTGTGTTGGGGAAATAACTTTGCCGATTCAGGTTGGACCTGAAGTCTTTGATGATGTGTTTTACATCATGGATATCCAGCCGGCCTACAGTTGTTTACTAGGTCGCCCTTGGATTCATTCGGCTGGGGTTGTTACATCAACTCTACATCAGAAGTTGAAGTACATGGTTGGTGGTAATGTTGTTATGGTATGCGGGGAGGAGGATATCATGGTCAGCCATTTATCATCCTTTAAATATGTTGAAGTGGATGGAGAGATCCATGAAACTCTTTGCCAAGCCTTCGAAGTGGTCAAGATCAAAGACAAGTCTCCTATTGTGAGTAAAGAGCCTGAAGTGGCTATGTCCTCGTTTAAAGAAGCTCAAGCAGTGGCGCAAACTGGGGCAGTGCAGGGATGGGGCCAAGTGTTGGAAATTCCCCACAAGCAAGACAAATTTGGTTTAGGGTATCGACCGTCATTCTCCTCTCCTTCAGCCTCGCAGAGCGCGCCACGCTATAAAGGGCCCGTGCAGTTCACCAAGGGGAGTCATCTTCGAGAGAATCAATGTTGTATATGACGAAGACGGAGACAGTGACTGTGACATGGATGCTTGGATCAAGCCATGTGTTCCGGGACAGAGCCTGTGCAACTGGTCAATTGAAGAATTCATTCAAGTGACGACAGAACAATAATGCTTTGTTTTTCCAGTTATTGTACTACCCTATGTCCTACCTGGGGAATAGTGGTATTTTATTTCAGGGCCTTACTTGTTTATGTCTGAACATTGTTTATCAATTAATCAAAGGGCGTTTTCTCATTCAAATTTTGTGATCTCTGTTTTTCTTATTTTCACTTTTCTCAATAAAATGGCAATGTGGGTTTTGCTTGTTTGCAAATTGTTGAAACATTTAACCATTTTCATTGCAGGATTCCTATTCCAGATGACACCGATCCAGAACCTTCTATGACTCGCTTTGACTTCGATCAACCGATATATCAAGCTGAAGAAGAGATTGATGAGGATGAAGACTTGCCTGAAGAATTAGCCAGACTTTTGAAACAAGAAGAGAAAATCATTCTGCCTCATCAGGAGGAAATTGAGGTCATTAATCTGGGTTCTGAAGAAGTGGTCAGAAATGTTCGGATAGGGGCTACGCTACAGAGTGACGTCAAGCAAAGACTGATCGAGATGCTTCGAGAGTTTACTGACATCTTTGCTTGGTCGTATGAGGATATGCCTGGGCTTGATACTAACATAGTGGTTCATCGCTTACCGTTGCGTGAGGAATGTCTGCCGGTCAAGCAGAAGCTTAGAAGAATGAGACCAGATATGGCGGTAAAAATCAAAGAAGAGGTCTAAAAGCAATGGGACGCTGGATTTTTAGTCGTGACTACTTACCCTCCGTGGGTCGCTAACATCGTACCTGTACCTAAGAAATATGGTAAGGTGCGGATGTGTGTTGATTATCAGGATTTGAATAAGGCGAGCCCTAAAGATGACTTCCCGCTCCCTCACATTGATGTATTGGTCGACAATACAGCTCAATTTTCGGTGTTTTCCTTCATGGATGGTTTCTCGGGTTATAATCAGATAAAGATGGCACCGGAGGACATGGAGAAAACAACGTTCATTACACCGTGGGGAACGTTTTGCTATAAGGTGATGCCTTTTGGCTTGAAGAATGTCGGAGCAAGATATCAACGCGCTATGACAACGCTCTTTAATAACATGATGCATAAAGAGATTGATGTTTATGTTGACGATATGATTGCTAAATCCCAAACGGAGGAGGAGCACCTGATTAACTTGTTGAAGTTGTTTGAGAGGCTTAAAAAGTTTAGACTGAGGTTGAATCCAAATAAGTGCACTTTTGGAGTTTGGTCCGGAAATTTATTGGGGTTTGTTCTCAGTGAAAAAGGAATCGAGGTCGATCCTGCAAAGATAAAAGCCATACAAGACATGTCAGCGCCTAAAACAGAAAGAGAAGTCTGTGGTTTCCTGGGGAGATTGAACTACATTGCTCGGTTCATATCTCATCTCACAGCCACGTGTGAGCCAATGTTTAAATTGTTAAAGAAAGATCACGCGGTTGTCTAGAATGAAAATTGTCAAAAAGCATTTGATAAAATAAAAGAATACTTGCAGGAGCCTCCGACATTGATACCCCCAGTAGCTGGAAGGCCTTTAATCATGTACTAAATGGTTCTTGAGAACAGTATGGGTTGTGTTCTCGGTCAACACGACGAGACTGGAAGAAAGAAGCATGTGATTTATTACCTGAGTAAAAAGTTCACAGATTGTGAGTCCCGTTACTCAATGCTCAAAAAGACGTGTTGTGCACTTGCTTGGCCTGCCAAACGTTTGAGACAGTATATGCTCAATCACACAACCATGCTGATCTCGAAGATGGATCCGATTAAGTATGTCTTCAAGAAGCAAGCACTTTCAGAAAGAATTGCCAGGTGGCAAATGGTACTGATAGAGTACGATATACAATATGTTTCTCAGAAAGCCATCAAAGGAAGTGTTCTGTCAGAATACCTTGCTGAGCAGCCTATCGAAGATTATTAACCGATGAAGTTTGAATTTCCTGACGAGGATATAATGTTACTCAAAGCGAAATATTGTGAAGAACCATTACACGGTGAGGGTCCAGAGAAGAATTCTCAGTGGCAAATGATATTTGATGGTGTTGTCAACTCCTACGGTAGTGGCATTAGGGCAATTATTACAACTCCTCATGGCACTCATATCCCGTTTACTGCCTGATTGACATTTCCAGTCAACAACAATGAAGCTAAGTACGAAGCATGTATCATGGGTCTGGAAGAGGCTATTTATTTGATAATCAATAATTTGGATGTATATGGCGATTCAGCACTAGTGGTTAATCAAATCATGGGAGAATGGGAAACTCGTCAACCGAATCTGATTCCTTACAGAGATTATGCAAGGAGGTTGTTACCTTTCTTTGACAGGGTAGAGTTTCACCATGTGCCGCGAGCAGAGAATCAAATGGCTGATGCTTTGGCAACGCTATCTTTGATGTACAAAGTGAATTTCTGGAATGAGGCTCCCAGAATAGTCATTTCTCGTTTGGACAGGCCCACTTTCGTATTCGCCATTGAAGAGGCTGCTGATGGCAAGCCATGGTTTTACAATATACAAAACTTCCTCAAGAAGCAAGAGTATCCACCAGGGGCATCGACCCAGGATAAGAAGACGCTGAGGAGGTTGTCTGGCAACTTTTACCTAAACCCAGATGGTGTGCTTTACAGAAGGAACCACGATTTGGTGTTGTTGAGATGTGTGGATGAAAAAGAAGCAACGTTGCTTATGGAAGAAGTCCACGAGGGTACTTTTGGTACACATGCCGGCAGACATGTCATGTCTCGGAAACTACTACGAGCAGGGTATTATTGGCTAACTATGGAGTCAGATTGTTTCAAATTTGCGAAGAAATGCCATAAATGCCAGATTTATGCGGATAAGATTCATGTACCGCCGTGCCCATTGAATGTTATGGCGTCCCCGTGGCCTTTCTCCATGTAGGGTATTGATATGATTGGCAAGATTAAGCCCACCGCATCCAACGATCATCGTTTCATCTTGGTAGCCATCGAATACTTCACCAAGTGGGTTGAAGAAGCCTCGCACGCCAATGTCACAAAGCAAGTGGTAGCAAGATTCATAAAGAAGGACATCATTTGCAGATATGGAATTCCCGAGCGAATCATTACTGATAATGGTTCGAATCTGAATAACAAAATGATGAAGGAGTTATGCCAGAACTTCAAGATTGAACATCACAACTCATCGCCCTATCGGCCGAAGATGAACGGCGTTGTTGAAGCGGCCAACAAGAATATCAATTAGATAGTGCAAAAGATGGTTGTCACTTACAAAGATTGGCATGAGATGTTGTCTTTCGCTTTGCACGGTTATCGTACGATGGTACGCACATCAACCGGGGCAACTCCTTTCTCGCTGGTATATGGTATGGAAGATTTCCTACCATTGGAGGTCGAGACTCCTTCTTTAAGAGTTTTGGTCGACGTGAAACTTGATGAGGCAGAATGGATAAAGAATCGTTTGAATCAACTTAGCCTGATGATGAAAAGAGGCTAGCATCAATTACATATGGTCGTTTGTACCAGAGCCGAATGAAGAAAGCTTACGATAAGAAGGTGCACCCTCGAAGCTTTCAGACGGGCGATCTTGTGCTGAAAAAGATTCTCCCACCACAGTCAGATCACAGGGGCAAATGGACTCCCAACTATGAAAGGCCATTTGTTGTACGAAAGGTCTTCTCTGGAGGAGCCTTGCTGTTAGCCACCATGGATGGTGAAGATTTCACATCCCCTATGAACTCAGACGCAGTTAAAAAATACTTTTCTTAAAAGAGACCCGCTGGACACAAAAAGAAATGTCCAGGCAAAAATGGGGCATCCCGGTGAACCATAAAAAAGGAAAATAGGTTCGGGCAAAAATTAGGGATAAAAATGAAAAGATGTAAACCCGCAAAGTCGAAAACCTAGAAAGGCGACTTTGGCAAAAATGGGTATCCCGGTGAATCGAAAACCCGAAAAGGGCGGTTCAGGCAAAAGTTAGGGATTGGAAAAAGCAAATGACTGCGGTCTACGTTGGAACTTCATTGCTTAGTCGATTGGGAGAACCAGAGGGCTGTTTTTATCCGAATCAATCTCTTCTGAAGATGAAGCGTCGGGAAAGCGTCAGAGTCAGGCGAGTCATAGAGGGATCAGCTCATGGTGTTTGTCTGTACCACGTTACCGGCATTTTTGTACACTCTTGTATATTTCTATGCATATCTGTATTTGTTTTGCGCAGCTTCCTCTTTTCAGGAGTTGAATCTGTTGTAAAACTTTACCTATTTACAGGCCATTCATCAATAAACATATACTATTTAGTACTTGACCTGTGTGCTTTGTTTTAACCTTTTACTGTTTTGTTTGCGAAAACGCCCAATGTTTTGATGAACTTGTGCTAACATAAACTTCCAGGCCTTGCCAATAATTGTTAAAACTTTGAATTAACTGAACAACGTCACGAATGATGACTAAGATGATTTCGTTTGCGTAGGATATCTTGTCTGTTTGTTCAGTGTTGCAGGGTCGTTACCCTTGGGGCAAAAAGGTGTGGATGAAGTTCATCTTATTCCCATCCTGAGTCTTTCCCCAATCATCGAAGTTCGTATCTCTATCCCCAGTAGATTTGTATGCAGTTTGAGTGAGCAGGTAGCGTGTACGTGTTCCTTCGGCAGTCGTTGCACATATGATCCCCACAAGGTGCATGCTTGTAGGCACTCCCCAGCGAGTAGTGTTTGGATTTTCTCCCCACAGAGTAATGTGCAGCCTGATTAGGTTCGTTCCCTAGCGGAGCTATCCCCAGCAGATTGAGAGGAGTGGTTTCCTCAGTGGATTTGTTTTCTTTTCCTCAGCAGGATGAAGGAATGTTGTGACGTCGGTATTTTCTTTGTAGAAAGTCAGTGAAAGCCCGTTTCTCAGCATAAGTCCAATGGTTATTGGCATGAGCAAGCCTGTGCTCTATCCCCGGCAGAATTAGTGATTCATTCCATATGGTTATTTCTCTTGCCCCATCATGGAGTTTTCTGTATCTTCAGCATTTATTTTGCTGATTCGGTTCCATTGCATCTGCATGCGTGCATAACATCCACCCAAATGTGTAACATTTCCATTTCGTATAGAGCATTACGCCATTTTCAAACATTTGCATGTGAACATAAGCCAGTTTGTTATCTCTTTGTTTCAGGTGCATCTTCGGAGGTTTGATCTGTTCCTTTGGTATCCAGACCATGTGTGTTGCACCCCAAAATTTGCTCAACCTTTTCTTGCCTGATTTATGTTTCATTGCATTTCATTTGCATAGTTACATCATATACACATCCTAATCATTTGCATATCATAACATAGCATGCCTCCAACAAGGGATCAAGGTGTCTATCAAAGGAAGAGCTTAGCAAGGTGTGTTATCCAAGAGGAGAAGCCTTCCAGGCCATCAAGGAGTGATTTGAAGTCTTGAGAAGTTTGAGTGCCCACAGGTGGATTTCTCTCCTAACCTGAGGTGTATTGAAGATCATCAACATGGAATTATGAATTTGAGGTGTGTATGGATCCCATGGGAGGCCTAGAGAGCCCTATTGATTCTTAGACAAGTCATGGTATCAAGTTCAAGAACCACAGTTAAGGTGTGTACAAGTAGGGTTTCATCTGGGTAACCCTAGGTCAAGGAGAGTAAAGAAAGGGCATCAAGACCTAGCTCTAGGTCATGGAAGTCATGGGTTGAGATTTTAAAGCATGTGTATGGATGAGTCAAGATCAAGTTCAAGAGAATCAAGAGTGGTTGGAGGTGTTTGATACAGGGTTCCTAGGGTAAAATCCCCTGTATAGCACTGCACTTCCAAGCCACATGAGTAAAAATACAAGTTTCAATTGGATTCTTGGCCAACATGAAACTTTTAGAGCTTCTCCATATATTTAATTTGAGTACTAGAATTCTTCAAGGAGATTTGTAGAACTCAAGTTATGGTTCTTGCAAGTTACAGGTCACCAGAGGACACTGAAATTTGTCTGTGAAAGTCACTTGACTTCCAAGCAACTTTTTCCCCTCAAAAACTTTCAAATGGATTCTTGGCCAACATAATAATTGTAGGGCTTGATCTTACCTTTAATTTGAGTATTAGAAGTCCTCAAGAAGATTTGTGGAACTCAAGTTATGATCTTGGCAATCCAGGGGTATTTTGGGAAAGTTAAATTATAGGTCATTTTTCAACATAGGTCAAAATCTCTATCTTCCACTCTTCAAATGAAAAAATGTTCAATATGAGATGTGCTTATAATGGTGTTTCTAGGTCAGATGTGAAGTCATGGTGAGATGGATTGGCTTATTTCACAAAGTGTCCCAAAATGGCCTAAAATGGGAGATTTTTCAAATGATTCAAGAGAGGAAAAATGGTTTTTTGACTTGCCAGGCATAAACATGGCATATGGGTAGTCATTTTGAATGGAAATTGAATTTCAAACACATTGGCAATGTCACAATTTTGAGATGAGTTATTGTTTTATGAGTTGCTTTGGAAAATGCTTTCTTACATCATAAGTAACATTTGCAAAACACTCATTTAGATCAAATCCATGGCCCTAACCCTTACCAATCCATTAAAAATATCACATGGATATAAATTGGATCAGAATCAAGGTATTGAAGCAAGCTAAAACACAGTTGTCATGCGCAAGCTTCTCATGAGATTTCATGGTGCATGAGAATTTCAAATTCTCACATGGATCATTCCAGGGCATTCTAGATGATTCCTACATATTCTATATAAGGATTATAACTAATTCAGTTATTTTTTTGGTGAAGATTGAGAGAGAATTTAGAGATATAATTCTGATTTTGCACCTTGCAAAACAGAATCGGTTACACAAATTTGAGCCATTTCAAAGAAAGCTTTTGCATTCAGTAGCTTCAGGTTGAGTTTGTGAGGGAGTTTGGATAGATTTCTGGCCAAGATTGCTGAAGAATTGAGAGATAGCATATTGAGTTCATCCCTTGCAACTCAGAATCGAATTTGAGGATTCAGAGAGATTCAACACAAATTGATGCATACAGAAGCTTGATAATCAATCATTGATCATATCTGGAAGAGATTGAAGGGAGATTTGAAGGTTTCATTGTTCTGTTTACTCAATTTTCACAGGTTAGTAAACTTCATCTCATAGCTTGATATAGATAGAATTGTTAGGTTTTAAATGGTTAGATGCAATGTAGATCATGGCTAGGTCGTTTCTGGTAAAGAAATTCAATGTTTAGAGACAAAATCTTAGGTGGCACCATTTCTTGTGAGGATCGTATCTCTGAGTTCTTGATGATCTAGGCTTAGTTAGATAGTTAGATTTGCTCAGTGCAGCGTGGTGATGATGTTAGGCACTTCAATTTTAGGATTGGTGATGTTTGATTTTTGAGCATTCTCTGAAAGTCTCTTCGTGTTTTGAGAAGGAGGAAGTTTCAATGATCATGGAGGGCATGGTTGTACTCAGTGTGAAAAAGCGAGTAGAATGATGTATTTAGGGTTGAGTTTTGGTGAGGATTTAGAGAGTTGGTGTTTGGGGACGACGGTGGCGCCACCTCCGACCACCGTCTGGTTCTAGTTCCCTCCAACTTTCAAAATGAGGAAGACAACGTAATCACCATAGGATCTGCAGTGGACCTTTGACCAAACCCTCATCCAATGGATCAGATTGCGTTTTGTTTTGTGAAGGAATCTGAGTACACAAGCAAAATGCCCTGTTTCATTTAATATTTTGTTTTGGGCTTAGGGCTAGTTTTTCTATTCACACACCACTTTGAAGCCCAATTGAATTTTGCACATGGATTGATTGCTATTTGACACAGAGTTTTTTCCTTTTTCATCTGATTTTCCATGGTATTTTATGATTGACATGGGCCTAGTATGCGCTTGCTATGCACACCCCCTCCTGGGCCCAACTCTGATTTATAACTGAACCTCATTGCTATTCATCACGCCGGTTTGCTATTTTTAATTGATTTTCTTGTATTTTCATGTTTTACATATGATTAGAGATTAATTCATAATAAATTGAAAATTGATCATTTTAGGATGAGACTTTTTTTCCTGGTTCCCTTAGGATCTCTAGAATTTAATGAAACCAAAAAATATTAATTTCATGCATTTTATATTTTCTGGCATATTTTACCATTTCAATGCTTTTATTTTACTTTTGTTTGATACTTCATTTTTCTGAATTTAGTATGAGAGTTTGGTGAGGAATTTTGAAGTGATTCTTGTGAGGTTGATTAGATTTGGGAAGCATGTACCCTTAGGTTTTTTTTCATATTTTTGTGATTAAAATTTAGGGTAGTTTGAGAGGTGAATAGGAGAGGTGTTAGAATTAGGGTTTTAACACAAGTAGTTGTAGTTTAGGGCATAGTTTGGGGACTTATGGTTTGATTTAGGCCATGGGGTTTATATGGGGTATTGGGTATAGGGTTAGGTTACCTAAGAAATTTACTTAGGATTTTATGATGAGTTTTAGCATTTTATTTGATTTTTTCAATTGGTGTGATGTTTGTGGGTTTCTCCCTTGAATATTTGGCTTGTTTATTTTGTGTGGAGCTATCTTGGGTGTGCTTTTGGCTTGGGCTTTGCTTGGATGAATTGAAGATCAAATGAAGTTGCTTTGTATGGCTTGAAGAAGCTTAGATTTGAAGATTTCTTCTCTGTTAGATTGCTTTTGAAGGCTTAGGGATTAGGGCATATAGGAAGAGCAGTAGATTAGTCTTGTTTCTTCTTTCAAACATAGAGAGCTTCCTGTGTCTCTATCCTATCCTATGATGTAAAGTCCTCTTAAGGAATTCCATCTCTCCCTTGGAAGGATGATTGGCATGCCTTAAAGAGTAGAACTTTTGAGGATATCCTTCTTTGCAGATGATGGTCTCTAGTGATTTCCTTTGGTTTTCACTGGTTTCCCTTCATTATTACTTGATCTCAATAACAAATATTTCTTGGTGGAGCTTGGGGATGAAGATCTAAGATGTTGAAGATGCCTTTCATGAGGATGGCTTGAAGAGGGAGTTGTGTTACTGGCAACTTTGCTGGAGGATTGAAGTTGGGGTTTACTGTTGCTTTTGAGCTGGGGTTTTCTGTAGATGTGGAGCTTAATTGTTTAGGTATTAAGGAGCCTTATTTGAAGTGTGTTTTTCTTCCCTGGAAGCTGGAGATTGAAATTTATTGAAGTTTGAAGATGAAAGTTGTTGCTGTCAACTTCTAGTTGTTGCTGTCAGAGTTGTGGTTTACTGTGGGAGTTTGGTGCTGCTGTTTGGGCTGCCTCCTCTGCTTTGGGTTTTGTTTTCTGTATTGTTTGTTGGCTTGTTCAGCTTGCCCCATAGGTTTGAAGTGAATGTTGATTCACTTTGCCTGTTGTTTTCTCAGGTTCAAGGTTGAGTGGGACTCCCTTGCCTCGCTTGTATTGCTTCATTGCATGCATTTTACTGTATTTGCTTGCTTTCTTCTCTGTTTATCCCCTAGGATATCTGATTTCCTCTGTGCATGAGGGAATTATGACAGACATTAGGATTATTATCCATGCATGACAACATTAGGTTAGTTTTTATTCCCTTTTCGACCCTAGGTTTTTTTGAGCTTCTTTCTCTTCGCATCTCAAAACAACTCAAAAATACATTAATAAGGTTAATCGATGTCGTACGTTATGAGTCTTAAGCTATTCGAGAAAGGGTTGTTGGAGAGTTTCTTTCCAGTAGTCTGGCTGCTTAGTGTGGCACCCTTTGGGTGACACGCGACGTAGTCACTCTCAAATCATAGTCTCTAGTGCGTCAGAGATTGCAAACAAACTAAAAAGTACTTCTTTTGTAAAAGATTCAAACAAACATTAAAGTGTCATTTTGTCCGCTCGGACCCTTAATCAGGAAAACCCTTTTTGAAGGTAATAAAAAACAATCAGAAAAGCTTGTGTCTTCCGTAACCCGAACTACGTTTGCTCTGATCTTTCATGCTGTATGAAAGTACGTAGGCATAGGATGCCGCATCCTAGCGAGCAACCTTTCCCTTTTACCCGTAGTTAGGCGAACTACGTTGACTCTGATTTCTCGTTCCAGACGGGAATACGTAGGCATAAAGTGCGATACTTTGCCGAGTCATTTTATTTTCTTTTTAACCCTGACCTTTAGTGTAGATAGAATAACGATCCGTACCAGAAAACAAGCGTGGATCCCGTCGAGTACGGCGGACGTGAGGGGTGCTAATACCTTCCCCTTGCGTAATCGATTCCCGAATCCAGGATTTGGCTGCGATGACCATTCCTTTCCCATTTTGCGTTAGGTTTACTCTGAGTGTTTCCTTTCCCTCCTTCGGGATAAATAACGCACGGTGGTGACTCTTCTGTCATAGCCGGCGCCGATTTTCGCAGTAGCGACAGCTGGCGACTCTGCTGGGGACTCCAACAGTTCCCTGCGTGAGTCAGTCCTAGCGCTTGTTTTATCGTCGTGGGTTTTGTATGGATTTACATTTCTGTCTTTACTTTCCGCATTTTATTGTCAGCTTTATTTTGTTATTGCTGCTGTGGGGAGAGGGTGATCTATTGAGAGATAAGCCGGACCTGGGCTTTAGTGCACCTAGAATTAGTTGTGGAAAGTAGTGGGCGCGTGCATGCTTTGCATGTACCAGTGTCCCGGAAAATCCACGCTCGGACGAGGTTCGTCTGGTTGACTTCGTTTTCAACCCTTTGGGTTGAGGGGATCGTTGGTTAGTTGGATTGTCGACTCCGGGGACCGATCATTTGGAAGTTGGCTAAGTGAGGCCTCTTCCGGACATGATGATGCCACACCTTCTGGATATCGTATCATCAGTCTTGAAAGTTTGTAACGCCGACGACCGCATAGGATGCCGTACCTTGTGTCAGTTGATAGGACACCTACCTGTGAGAGGGATTGGGGCATGCAGGAAACTTGACCTCCAGACTTCCCGGTTTTCTGGATTTTGGATCAGTATGTGTGGTTACTTAGGGTTTCTTCACCAGAGCAGTGTTATAGGTCTGTTGAGACCAAGTTGGAGCTTTGTTTTGAACCTGTTGAGGCAAAGTGGAGCATTGTTATGGGTCTGTTGAGACCAGGTTTGAGCAGTATTGTGGGACTGTTGAGACAAATATTGTGGATGGATCTCTTCAGCAATATATTACTTGATCCCTGTTGCATGTTGCATATTGCATTGTTGCATACTCATTTTGCATATCATTAACGTGTGTCTGTGCTGCAGGTGCATTTCATACCCTCTGGTTCTAGTTGCTCGGATTTCTGTCTGCTGATATTATGGATACTCTGAAGAAGACTATGGCGTATAAGTTGCCTACTCTAGATGTTTCTTCTTTGCTTGGTTTGATATCCTTAGCTGATGATGATGTGAAGAGAAGCTTCAGGAAGAGTTATGGGAAATTACTTAGGTTGGTTTATAAACCATCCATGTATGAACGTAACAGATTGTACACGCTAATACAGTTTTATGATCCCCCGCTGAGATGTTTTACTTTCCCTGACTTCATTCTGGCTCCGACCATGGAGGAATATGCTGAGATCTTGGAGCTGACTATTCAGAACAGGGTACCTTTCATTCATATGGATGTTGAACCCAAACTGGAGGATTTGGTTGTTGCCTTGCATTTAGACTCCTCAGAGTTGCTGCTAACCTCGTGGAATGGAGTGTCTGGTTTTTCTCTCAAGTTCTTGGTTGGGAAAGCACAAGAGTATGCCAAGAGTGGATGTTGGACTGTGTTTAATGCTATTCTTGCTCTGTGTATCTATGGAGTTATACTGTTCCCGAACCTGCCTGACTTTGTTGATCTGGGTGCGTTCTATATATTTGCTTCAGGCAATCCTGTGCCTACTCTGATTGGAGATTTCTATCACTCACTGCATTATAAGAACGAGAACAGGAGGGGCAAGAACGTCTCTTGTTGTGGGCCTTTGCTGTATATGTGGTTTGAGAGTCATCTGCCCAAGAAGGGTATCTCCGCTGAGTCTGCAGATACGGTGGATTGGTCTGAGCATCTGATGGGACTTTCTTCAGAAGACGTTGTCTGGTTTAATAAAGATTTACTGGGATCTGTGATCATCTACAGCTGCGCCGGATATCCTAACGTTCCTCTGATTGGGAGGAAAGGGTGCATTAACTACAATCCTTCATTGTTGATCAGGAAATTCGGGTATGCTTTGAAAAGCCCGCCAAAAGAGGAGGAAGTACAGGAATCTCTGTACTTCACAGGTGATTTGAAGGGAGAACTATTGTCCAATCTTCAGCATGCTTGGAATAATGTCCACAAGAGGGGTAAGGCGTTGTTGGGTAAGAATGATTTTCAATCCTATGCTCCATACAAGGTATGGATCCAAGATAGGGCAAAGCAGGCGCTGATGCCGTTTCCTGCAGTATCACCTCCTGCTCCCCCCGTGATTGAAGAGCCAACTACCGTGCCTATTGAGAGATATGAACAGGTTGTGAAGGAGAAAAAAGAGCTGATGAAAGCCAACGAGAAGTTGGAAGAAGAGCTAGTGCAACTCAGGAGCGAAAGGAATGAAGCTGTATATTCCTTCGAGCAGCAAACGAAGCTGGTGAATCAACTAGGCACAGAACTGACTAAACAACGAAAGAAGCGTGAACGTTTGGGGATAGATTTCAAGAGCTCTCATGATATGCTGGAGTCTAAGAAGAAAGCGCTTGATATAGCCTACCGGGAGATCTCTGCATTCAATAAAACCTGGAACGCCATGCTGACCGGCAATAAGGAAAGAGAAGACAAACTGAAGCTGCAGATCTCTGAGCTGGAAGGTCAGTTGAATGCTAGCCAGAAGAGGTTGGAAGAAGAGGTTATGCGGAGGTATGATGTCCAGAATGCCTTGAACAAAGTTATCAAGCGCAAGAAAGAGTCTGCATCCCAGAAGCAGAAGCTAAAAGATTGCTTTGGAGAAGGTGTTTGGGAGGAATCCATTGGTGATCTCCAGCGTGTTATCAGGCAAAGAGACTCGCTCGTCGAACGGTTGCTTTCTCAGCCGAATCATCCCAAGACTAAGAGATTGTTAGAGGAGTACCAGGCATATGGTCGCACTTGATTATCTTATGTATTGATGTGTATGCTTTATTTGCATTGTGCTGGCCATCACCAGGATTGTTGGTTGAGGTCATGCCTTCCTATTGTACACTTAGTAATATTGTATTCCTGACTCGATGGGTTTTTTCCGCAATATATGAGATGTTTTCCATGATTGGATTTCAAGCTTCTTATTGCTATCACTGTCACTGCACTGGCACTTTGGCACTAGAATCGGGGGTCGATCTCCCTAGCGCACAGACACATATTGCATCTGCATATTCATTTTGCATCGCCAGTTACTTGTTGAATTTGTATCTCATTTCCTGCATCTCACAGGTTTTTCAGGATTGACGAACGAAGAGTCCACCGCTACTCAACCCGAAACAACTACAAGAGAGTAATGGATCAAGTTCAGGTCGAGATGTAGGAAATCCGTGAGAAGTTGACTTTGTTCATGCAAGCTATGGAGACCATGGCCAAGGGCTAGGAGAATCTTCAGACCTTGGTGCAGCCGCTGCTGACGCGGGCAAACGGAAATGGCAACACTGACCATATTTCTGTTGAAACTCCTCGCCGGGAGGATGAGATACCGGCAGTTGTTACTCCACCTGTTGTGACTGCCAATGGAAACACTGGTACTGGTGCAGGTGCTGGCGCTGGTAATGGCAATACTGGGAATGGTGGTGATGGGCATGTTGTTAACAACAAAGGCAACACTGTGGATGCTGATCAAGGATTCGTTGACAATGTTGGCTTCGGAAACAATGGGTATGGCAATGTCAATCAGGACAGGAACTTTGGGGTCAACAATCAAGGCTTCGGTAATGATGGTTACGGCAACATCCAAGGGTATGGCTACGATAATGGTGGATTCGGTAATGTGAATGTGAACGGTGCTGGAGCACTTCCTTTCAACAATGGCTTTGGACCTGCTGGGGTCAATCTGGGGTTCGGCAACCGAGGACAGGGTCCCATGTTCAATCAGCAAGGATTTGGCCGTAACATGGGTTACGATGGGTATGGCAATGACTGGAATGTGGATCAACAGGATGACGCTTTTTCAGGAAGAGGTATGGGACCTAAAGGCCCTATTAACCCAGTTCAGAGAATCAAAATGCTGGAAGAGCAAATGAAAGGTATGGTTGATCAGAATTCTGCTGGGTTAGATATGGCTACTATGGGGTTGGTACCAGGGCTGAGGGTGCCGTTGAAATTCAAGGCTCCAACATTTGACAAATACAAAGGGGATACCTGCCCTAAGGTACACGTCCACTCTTATTACAGAAGGATGTCCGCGTATTCGGATGACGAAAGGATGCTCATGCATTTCTTCCAGGACAGCTTATCAGGGACCGTCGCTTGAATGGTATATGGGGTTGGAGCCCACTCAGATTAAAACCTGGAAGCAGTTGGCTGAGGCTTTCGTGACACATTACAAATATAACAGCGATCTGGCACCAAACAGGGTCCAATTACAGGGTTTGTCACAGAAAAACGGGGAAAGTTTTAAAGAGTATGCGCAAAGGTGGCGTGATATGGCAGCGAGGATGCATCCTCCTTTAATTGAAAGGGAGATGAACGACATGTTCATTGGGACATTTACGGGGATGTTCTACGAAGAATTGTTTAGTGTGTCATTGGGCAGTTTCTCAGATTTGATTCTTATGGGGGAAAAGATTGAGAACGGGATTAAAATTGGAAGATTCCAAGCAGGTGAGGCTACCTCAGTAGGAGGTACAAGAAAAACATTCGGTGGTAGACGACAGGGTGATACTAGCGCCGTGTTTGGTGGCAGGGGCAGGGGTAGAGGAAGGAATCAGTATGTTCAGCCTCAACAGATAGCTAGTGTTACTATCCCGCTTCCTCAACAGAGGCAGCCACAACAGCAACAACAACCACCGCAGCAGCAAGGGCAGAACCTCGGTCAAAGAAGGGTACAAAACACGAGGCCGAAAAGAGTGTTCGACGCACCTCCTTCCACGTATGCAGAACTCCTTCAGACCCTGCTAGGGTTGAACTTGGTTGAAAAGAGGACTTTGGCACCGCCTACAGGGTCGGTACTTCCTTATGGATATGATGCTAACAAGCAGTGTGAATTCCATTCCGAGGCTCCCGGGTATGATATAGAGGCTTGTCAGGCATTTAAACATAAAGTTCAGGATTTGTTGGACAGTAAAGCCATCAACTTTGGCCAAGTGAGGCCCAATATTGTACAACAGCCCATGCCTAATCATGGGGCAAATGCTTTCTTAACAGAAGAAAATTTGAACTTGGTGTTGGATGTTAATGAGTTGAAGACACCATTGAGTGAAGTGAAAAGCAGGCTGCTCAGAGGGGGAGTATTTCCGGGTTGTGATGAATACTGTTTAGAGTGCTGGACCCATCTAGAGGGTTGTAACAATTTGAAGCGGGGCATTCAGGCCATGATTGACGAAGGGACCTTGCAATTTGATCAAACTGCGGTTGAGAAGCCTGTGGAGGCATTATGTAATGAGCAGAATGATATTGCAACGGTGACGATCCTGAGGAAGACTATAACGATAGTGGCGCCCGCCCAACGGCCAACTATTACGATTACCAAAGCAGGTCCTGTTCCCTTTGAAAGTACGAAGGTTGTCCCATGGACGTACGGTTTAGAAGCGTATTGCAACGGCGAAAAGATTGTGATGAATAGCCAGTCTGCAGGGACTGTTGATAATGTTGTTGGTACGGGGGGCATGACCCGTAACGGAAGGATCTTTACTTCACCTGAAATAGAAGCGGAGAGGTTGGCCAGAGGTAAAGCAAAAGCAAGTGAAAGCGGGCCTTCTTAGTCGAAAGAAAAGGACACGTCGCTCAAGGACGTAGAGGAGTTCATGAGACTAATTCGAAAGAGCGACTACAAAATTGTTGAAACACCTACAGCAGACGCCGTCGAAGATTTCTATCTTGTCGCTGTTGTTATGTTCCGAGGCGCACCAGAACGCCTTGCTAAAGATTATGGATACGTCGTTCGTACCCCAAGAAGTTTCTGTAAATCAGTTAGAGGGGGTAATGGCACATGTCAATGCTGGACATAGCCTGGGCTTCACAGATTTTAACCTAACACCCAAGGGTCGGGAGCACAACATGGCCTTGCATATATCGGTGGAGTGTCGGGGCACCGTAATGTCTCATGTATTGGTGGATACTGGATCGTCATTGAACGTATTGCCAAAGAAATCCATGATGAAGTTGGATATACGGGGAGTTATTTGCACGCCCAACGATTTGGTTGTGAGGGCGTTTGACAGGACGAAAAAGTCAGTGTTTGGGTCAATAACACTACCGCTGCAGGTAGGGCCAGAGATTTTCGATACCGAATTCTACATCATGGACATCCATCCAGCTTATAGCTGTCTTCTCGGGCGCCCATAGATCCACGCTGCAGGGGCCGTAATGTCCACATTGCATCAGAAGCTGAAGTACATGGTGGGTGATTGTGTGGTTACCGTTTGCGGGGAGGAGGATATTTTGGTCAGTCACCTGTCATCATTCAGATATGTGGAGGTCGACGGAGAAATACACGAGACACCTTGTCAAGCCTTCGAGGGGTTGTGAATTAAAGACAAAGCTCAGGGTTCCAGCAAAATATCAGATGTGGCAGTGTCATCCTACAAAGAGGCTCAGGCTTTAGTGCAGACTGGTGAGACTAAAGGCTGGGGGAAGGTATTGGAGATTCTCGTGAAGAATGACAAGTTTGGGCTAGGGTATCGACCGACGTCGTCAGCGTCATCTTCAGGAGTGCCCAGGTTCAAGGGACCAGTCACGATTATGCCGAGCGGGGTGTGCTTCGAGACTATCAACGCTATTTTCGATGCTGAGGACGGGGATAGCGACTGCGATATGGACGCGTGGATCAAGCCAAGCGTGCCAGGACAAAGTCTCTGCAACTAGTCCATCCGGGAAACTGTCCCAGTGACTTTTAAACAGTAATGATTTGTTCTATCAATTGTTGAACAATCCTATGTCCTACCCGGGGCATAGTGATTTTACATTAGGGCCACTTGATTATGTGTATTGCACTGTTTTAATCATGAAATAAAGGCGTTTTTCATATTCAAATGTTGTGATCCCTGTTTTTTTTTGTTTTTACTTTAACAATAAATGGGAACGTGGTTATTTGCTTTGTTTGCGTGTTGAAGCGTTTAACCGTTTCCTTTGCAGGGCTCATATTTCAGATGACATCTCATACGAACCGCCTATGACTTGTTTCGACTTCGAGCACCCGGTATTCCAAGCAGAGGAAGAGATTGTTGAGGATAGCGACCTGCCATAGGAGCTGACTCGTTTGTTGAAACAGGAAGAGAGAATCATTCTGCCTCATCAGGAGGAAATTGAGATTATCAACTTGGGGTCGGAAGAAGTTGTGAGAAATATCCGTATAGGGGCTGCGCTGCAGAGCGACGTCAAGCAAAAGCTGATTGAGATACTGCGAGAGTATGGTGATGTATTTGCTTGGTCGTACGAGGATATGCCTGGTTGGATACGGACATGGTTGTACACCGTCTGCCATTGCGAGAGGAATGTCCGCCTGTTAAACAGAAACTCAGGAGAACCAGACCGGACATGGCTGTGAAAATCAAGGAGGAAAAAAACAGTGGGATGCTGGTTTCTTAGCTGTTACAACTTATCCGTCATGGGTCGCTAATATAGTACTAGTGTCGAAGAAAGACGGTAAAGTACAAATGTGTGTAGACTACCGTGATTTGAATAGGGCGAGCCCGAAAGATGACTTTCCACTTCCTCACATTGATGTGCTGGTTGATAATACTGCTCAGTTCTCCGTATTCTCCTTCATGGACGGCTTCTCGGGCTATAATCAGATCAAAATGGCGCCAGAAGACATGGAGAAGACTACCTTCATTACTCCCTGGGGAACATTTTGCTACAAAGTGATGCCCTTCGGATTGAAGAATGCTGGGGCAACATATCAACGTGCTATGACGACTCTCTTTCATGACATGATGCATAAAGAGATCGAGGTTTATGTTGATGATATGATCGCCAAATCCTAGATGGAGGAGGAGCATTTGGTTAATCTGCTGAAACTGTTCAAGAGGCTCAGGAAGTTCAGGTTGAGACTGAACCCTAATAAGTGCACCTTCGGGGTGAGATCGGGTAAAGTACTGGGGTTTATCGTGAGCGAAAAAGGAATAGAGGTTGATCCTGCAAAAATAAAAGCAATACAAGAAATGCCGACGCCTAAAACAGAAAAAGAAGTGTGTGGGTTTTTTAGGGAGGTTGAACTATATCACCCGGTTCATATCTCACCTGACTGCGACATGCGAGCCGTTATTCAAGTTGTTGAAAAAAGATCAGGTGTTGACCTGGAATGAAAAATTGTCAAAAGGCGTTCGACAAGATAAAAGAATACTTGCAGGAACCTCCTGTTTTGATACCCCCAGTGGTCGGGAGACCTTTGATTATGTATTTGACGGTTCTTGAAGAAAGTATGGGTTGTGTTCTCGGTCAACACGACGAGACCGGACGTAAAGAGCATGCAATCTACTATTTGAGTAAGAAGTTTACTGACTGTGAGTCCAAATACTCAATGCTCGAGAAAACGTGTTGTGCGCTAGCCTGGGCCGCCAAACGTTTGAGGCAATACATGATGAATCATACAACCATGCTAATTTCAAAGATGGATCCAATCAAATACGTGTTTGAAAAGCAAGCACTCTCCGGAAGAATTGCCCGATGGCAGATGGTGTTAATCGAATACGATATCCAATATGTCTCGCAAAAGGCTATTAAAGATAGCGTTCTGTCAGAGTACCTTGCGGAGCAGCCTGTTGAGGACTACCAGTCGATGAGGTTTGATTTTCCTGACGAGGATATCATGTACCTGAAGATGAAAGATTGTGAAGAGCCGTTGCCGGACGAAGGACCACAGTTGGGTTCCAAATGGCAGTTGATATTTGATGGAGCTGTAAATTCCTATGGTAGCGAAATAGGGGCAATTATTACCACTCCTCAGGGGTCGCACATCCCCTTTACTGCCCGATTGACTTTTCCCGTTACCAATAATGAGGCTGAATATGAGGCTTACATCATGGGTCTGGAAGAAGCTATTGATTTGCGAATCAAACATCTGGATGTGTACGGAGACTCAACTCTAGTGGTGAATCAGATTAAAGGAGAATGGGAGACACGTCAGCCCAATTTGATACCATATATGAACTATGCACGGAGATTGTTGCCTTTCTTTGACAAGGTGGAATTGCATCATGTGCCGCGAGCAGAAAATCAAATGGCTGACGCCCTGGCGACATTGTCTTCAATGTATAAAGTTAACTTCTGGAACGAGGCTCCCCGGATTGTTATCTCTCGGCTCGATAGGCCTGCATTCATATTTGCCATTAACGAGGCTCCCGATGGTAAACCCTGGTACTTTGACATCCAGAATTTCCTGAAGAACAAGGAGTGTCCGGCTGGGGTATCCAGTCGAGATCAGAAGACTCTCAGGAGATTGGCTGGCAATTTCTATTTGAACCCGGACGGTGTCCTATACAAAAGAAACCACGACTTGGTGTTCCTACGTTGTGTAGACGAGAAAGAGGCGAAGTTGCTCATGGAAGAGATACATGAGGGTACATTTGGTACACATGCTGGTGGGCATGCTATGACGAGAAAACTGCTGCGGGCAGGTTACTATTGGCTAACTATGGAGACAGATTGTTTCAAGTTTGCAAAGAGGTGTCATAAATGCCAAATTTATGCAGACAAAATCCATGTGCCTCCGAGTCCTCTGAATGTGATGTCATCGCCATGGCCTTTCTCGATGTGGGGAATTGATATGATTGGCAAGATTGAGCCTACGGCAATCCAATGGACACCGGTTCATCTTGGTGGCAATTGATTACTTCACCAAATGGGTGGAGGCAGCATCATATGCCAATGTCACCAAACAAGTGGTCGCCAGATTTATCAGACGAGATATTATCTGCAGATATGGAATCCCTGAGCGGATTATCACCGACAAAGGTTCGAATTTGAATAACAAAATGATGAAAGAGCTGTGTCAGAATTTTAAGATTGAACATCACAACTCTTCTCCTTACCGGCCCAAGATGAATGGCGCCGTTGAAGCGGCCAATAAGAACATAAAGAAGATTGTCCAGAAGATGGTTGTGACATATAAGGACTGGCACGAGATGCTACCTTTCGCTTTGCACGGTTATCGTACGACGGTACGCACATCCACCGGGGTAACCCCTTTCTCATTGGTATACGGGATGGAGGCAGTGTTACCATTGGAGGTCGAGATCCCTTCCCTAAGGGTTTTACATGATGTCCAACTTGACGAGGCAGAATGGGTTAAAGATAGACTGAATCAGCTCAGCTTGATGGATGAGAAGAGGCTGGCTTCTTTAGCATATAGTCGGTTATATCAGAGCCGGATGAAGAAAGCTTACAACAAGAAGGTACACCGTCGAAGCTTTCAGACGGGCGATCTTGTTTTGAAAAAGATTCTCCCACCACAAACAGATCACAGGGGCAAGTGGACTCCTAATTACGAAGGTCCCTACGTTGTCAGAAAAGTATTCTCTGGAGGAGCCTTATTACTATCCACCATGGATGGTGAAGACTTTACGTCTCCTGTGAATTCGGACGCAGTTAAAAAATACTTTGCTTGAAAGTGACCCGCTGGACAGTAAAAAGAGAGTCCAGAAAAAAAATGGGGCATCCCCGGCGAACCATAAAAAAATGAATAAAAGGTTCGGGCAAAAGTTAGGGATAAAATCGAAAAGATGTACACCCGCGAAGTCGAAAACCTGAAAAGGGCGACTTCGGCAAAAAAGGGTATCCCGGTGAATTGAAAACCCGCAAAGGGCGGTTCACGCAAAAGTTAGGGATTGAAAAAGCAAATGACTGCGGTCCGGATTTGATACGGCATTGCTTAGTGGTTTGGGAGTGCCTGGGGGGGCCGTCTATCCAAAACAATCTCTTCCGAAGATCGGGTATCGGGAAAGCGCAGAGTCAAGCGAGTCATAGGAGGATCAGCTCAGGGTGTTTGTCTGGTCGCCGACATGTATATAAATATTTATGCTTTTTGTGCAATATGTGTGTGTACGTAACTTCCTCTTTTCAGGAGTTGCATCCAGTGTACGAAACTCTGCCTATTCAGAGGCTCGTTATCAATAAAACGTTATTTAGTACTTGATGCTTGTTCTTTACTGTTTTGTTTGTGAAAGACACCGATATTTTGATAAACTTGCACTTGCATAATCTTGTTGGCCCTTGCCAATAATGCTAAAACTTCGAATTGACTGAAGTAATGTTGCGGATGCTAACCCGGATAGATCCTGTTGTATAGTTTGTTTTGTCTCGTTTGTGTTTTGTAGGGTTCTTACCTTTGGAGCCAACATTCAGGGATTGTATTCCCCAGCCAATCAACTGGATGACATAGCCTGATTCCAGTTGACATCATTCTTAGCTAGTCGTAGCTTATCCCCGAGATTTGAAATGATGTTTATCCCTTCCCGAAGGAGGGAATCATTTTCCCAGAAGAGTGTCCTCGGGGAAGTTGTCCACAGGACATCCCCAGCAAGTCGAAATCAGTATCCCTGCAGAGGTTACGCTCCCCAGTGAGTCGGATATGTGCAGGGTCAATCCTCAGCATGGAAGATTCTTGCAGTGTTTAACCAAGCCTCAGTTGGTTCAGAAGGACTATCCCCGCAGAAGAGTGGTTTTCTTTCTGCCCGCAGGTCGTCATGCCTTTGTCAGGATGATTATCCCCAGCGAAGTGTTAGCTCCGAGTTTGTAAACTGTACCCAGACAGTTGTCTCCCAGAAGGGTCGCTCTTCCTTCCCAGCTGAGTTAATCTTCCCAGCAGGTGTTGTTCTTTCCTCCCAGCAGAAATCGATGTTTAATCTCTCCTCGGCAGAGTTGGTTTGTGTTTCCGGCATTTATTTTTGCCGGAATGCTTTGTGATACCCATTTATCCCCAACAGGGTGGTATTTGTCCTCAAACGGCCGTGTTGAAGCAAGCTTGTCAGAGCCTTCCTCAGTAGCCTGAACCTGCATTTGCATATATTATCATGTTTGCATCTACCCAAAACGCGTAGCATTTCCGTGCCGTATGGAGCATTACGCCATTGTCAGACATATGCATTTTGAAACATGAGTCAGGTTGGTTACCCTTTTACTTTCAGGTGTGTTTCTCAGCAGGAGTATGGAGTTACAGCTCAGGTCTATCACCAGGCGATCGAGGTCCCGCCGTGAGACATGTGATGATACAGTTCTTGTTATCATTCCCCACAGAGTTACTGGTTGAAGTTTCTCCTTATCCGACCAGCGGAGTGCTTTTCTTCAGTTTGCTGTCGCGGCAGCATGTCAGGGGTTTCATGAATCAAGATTTCAGAAGTGGTCACTTGTTATCGGAACGGGTGTCGGGCAGTTATTTTCAGAATATCCCCAGTGGAGTTAGCTACTGTAAAGAATAGTCAAAGAAGCTATATCCAAGTTAACTTTCCCGTGTTCAGGCGGATGAACTTTCCTGTGTTCAGACAGATGATGTTCCCGTATGAAGCAGGCGGATGGACTTTCCTGTGTTCAGGCAGATGATTTTCCCGTATGGAAGCAGGCGGATGAACTTTCTTGTGTTTAGACAGATGATTTTCCCGTATGAAGCAGGCGGATGAACTTTCCTGTGTTCAGGCAGATGACTTTTCCCGTATGAAGCAGGCGGATGAACTTTCCTGTGTTCAGACAAATGATTTTCCCGTATGAAGCAGGCGGATGAACTTTCCTGTGTTCAGGCAGATGATTTTCCCGTATGAAGCAGGCGGATGAACTTTCCTGTGTTCAGGCAGATGATTTTCCCGTATGGATAGGCGGATGAACTTTTCCTTTGTCCCAGGCAGATGATTTTCCGTATGAAGCAGGCGGATGAACTTTCCTGTGTTCAGGCAGATGATTTTCCCGTATGGACAGGAAAATGAGTTTCCTGTGATTAGACAGAAATGTTTCCCAGTAAAGTCGACGAATTTTATTGCCTATGATTGATAGGACCTCCTCGTGTTGGTGGGAGGCGACCAACTCATCCCCCGCGGAGTAGCCGGGATTTCTCCGTGTTGACGGAATCTCTATTCGTGTTGACGAATTTGTTTCCCTTCTTGTGTTGACAAGAGTAGTCCAGTTGTGGACGGAGTCATTTGGTACCTGTGGTGTTACACAGGTGGCCGACGTTGGAATCAGAGTTATTATCAGACATTGAATCAGGTGTTGCCGTAACAACCGGGTTCAGTTGGTGGATGTCGTTCCCCAAGCCGTTGTGTAGTTTGTTTCTGTGGTTAGCAAATTTCCGGGTTTCTTGGTATTCAACCGTCTCGTGCCTCGATTGTTTGAAGGTCGTTCGCTCTTCACCCAGTCGGGTCCAAGCCGTTTGAATAGGGGCAGCTGTTGCACCCCAAAATTTGCTCAACCTTTTCTTGCCTGATTTATGTTTCATTGCATTTCATTTGCATAGTTACATCATATACATAGTCTAATCATTTGCATATCATAGCATAGCATGCCTCCAACAAGGGATCAAGGTGTCTATCAAAGGAAGAGCTTAGCAAGGTGTTTTATCCAAGAGGAGAAGCCTTCCAGGCCATCAAGGAGTGATTTGAAGTCTTGAGAAGTTTGAGTGCCCACAGGTGGATTTCTCTCCTAACATGAGGTGTATTGAAGATCATCAACATGGAATTATGAATTTGAGGTGTGTATGGATCCCATGGGAGGCCTAGAGAGCCCTATTGATGCTTAGACAAGTCATGGTATCAAGTTCAAGAACCACAGTTGAGGTGTGTACAAGTAGGGTTTCATCTGGGTAACCCTAGGTCAAGGAGAGTAAAGAAAGGGCATCAAGACCTAGCTCTAGGTCATGGAAGTCATGGGTTGAGATTTTAAAGCATGTGTATGGATGAGTCAAGATCAAGTTCAAGAGAATCAAGAGTGGTTGGAGGTGTTTGATACAGGGTTCCTAGGGTAAAATCCCCTGTATAGCACTGCACTTCCAAGCCACATGAGTAAAAATACAAGTTTCAATTAGATTCTTGGCCAACATGAAACTTTTAGAGCTTCTCCATATATTTAATTTGAGTACTAGAATTCTTCAAGGAGATTTGTAGAACTCAAGTTATGGTTCTTGCAAGTTACAGGTCACCAGAGGACACTGAAATTTGTCTGTGAAAGTCACTTGACTTCCAAGAAACCTTTGCCCCTCAAGGAGTTTTCAAATGGATTCTTGGCCAACATAAGAATTGTAGTGGCTTTATCTTACCTTTAATTTGAGTACTAGAAGTCCTCAATAAGATTTGTGAAACTCAAGTTATGATCTTGGCAATCCAGGGGTATTTTGGGGAAAGTTGAATTATAGGTCATTTTTCAACATAGGTCAAAATCTCTATCTTCCACTCTTCAAATGAAAAACTGTTCAACATGAGATGTGCTTAGAATGGTGTTTCTAGGTCAGATATGGAGTCATGGTGAGATGGATTGGCTTATTTCACAAAGTGTCCCAAAATGGCCTAAAATGGGAGATTTTTCAAATGATTCAAGAGAGGAAAAATGGTTTTTTGACTTGCAAGGCATAAACATGGCATACGGGTAGTCATTTTGAATGGAAATTGAATTTCAAACACATTGTCAATGTCACAATTTAGAGATGAGTTGTTTTTTTATGAGTTGCTTTGGAAAATGCTTTCTTACATCATAAGTAACATTTGCAAAACACTCTTTTAGATCAAATCCATGGCCCTAACCCTTACCAATCCATTCAAAATATCACATGGAGAGAAATTGGATCAGAATCAAGGTATTGAAGCAAGCTAAAACTCAGCTGTCATGTGCAAGCTTCTCATGAGATTTCATGGTGCAGGAGAATTTCAAATTCTCACATGGATCATTCCAGGGCATTCTAGATGATTCCTACATGTTCTATATAAGGATTATAACTAATTCAGTTAGTTTTTTGGTGAAGATTGAGAGAGAATTGAGAGATAGAATTCTGATTTTGCACCTTGCAAAACAGAATCGGTTACACGAATTTGAGCCATTTCAAAGAAAGCTTTTGCATTCAGTAGCTTCATCTTGAGTTTGTGAGTGAGTTTGGATAGATTTCTGGCCAAGATTGCTGAAGAATTGAGAGATAGCATATTGAGTTCATCCCTTGCAACTCAGAATCGAATTTGAGGATTCAGAGAGATTTAACACAAATTGATGCATACAGAAGCTTGATAATCAATCATTGATCATATCTGGAAGAGATTGAAGGGAGATTTGAAGGTTTCATTTTTATGTTCACTCAATTTTCACAGGTTAGTAAACTTCATCGCGTAGCTTGATATAGATAGAATTGTTAGGTTTTAAATGGTTAGATGCAATGTAGATCATGGCTAGGTCGTTTCTGGTAAAGAAATTCAATGTTTAGAGACAAAATCTTAGGTGGCACCATTTCTTGTGAGGATCGTATCTCTGAGTTCTTGATGATCTAGGCTTAGTTAGATAGTTAGATTTGCTCAGTGCAGCGTGGTGATGATGTTAGGCACTTCAATTTTAGGATTGGTGATGTTTGATTTTTGAGCATTCTCTGAAAGTCTCTTCGTGTTTTGAGAAGGAGGAAGTTTCAATGATCATGGAGGGCATGGTTGTACTCAGTGTGAAAAAGCGAGTAGAATGATGTATTTAGGGTTGAGTTTTGGTGAGGATTTAGAGAGTTGGTGTTTGGGGACGACGGTGGCGCCACCTCCGACCACCGTCTGGTTCTAGTTCCCTCCAACTTTCAAAATGAGGAAGACAACGTAATCACCATAGGATCTGCAGTGGACCTTTGACCAAACCCTCATCCAATGGATCAGATTGCGTTTTGTTTTGTGAAGGAATCTGAGTACACAAGCAAAATGCCCTGTTTCATTTAATATTTTGTTTTGGGCTTAGGGCTAGTTTTTCTATTCACACACCACTTTGAAGCCCAATTGAATTTTGCACATGGATTGATTGCTGTTTGACACAGAGTTTTTTCCTTTTTCATCTGATTTTCCATGGTATTTTATGATTGACATGGGCCTAGTATGCGCTTGCTATGCACACCCCCTCCTGGGCCCAACTCTGATTTATAACTGAACCTCATTGCTATTCATCACGCCGGTTTGCTATTTTTAATTGATTTTCTTGTATTTTCATGTTTTACATATGATTAGAGATTAATTCATAATAAATTGAAAATTGATCATTTTAGGATGAGACTTTTTTTCCTGGTTCCCTTAGGATCTCTAGAATTTAATGAAACCAAAAAATATTAATTTCATGCATTTTATATTTTCTGGCATATTTTACCATTTCAATGCTTTTATTTTACTTTTGTTTGATACTTCATTTTTCTGAATTTAGTATGAGAGTTTGGTGAGGAATTTTGAAGTGATTCTTGTGAGGTTGATTAGATTTGGGAAGCATGTACCCTTAGGTTTTTTTTCATATTTTTGTGATTAAAATTTAGGGTAGTTTGAGAGGTGAATAGGAGAGGTGTTAGAATTAGGGTTTTAACACAAGTAGTTGTAGTTTAGGGCATAGTTTGGGGGACTTATGGTTTGATTTAGGCCATGGGGTTTATATGGGGTATTGGGTATAGGGTTAGGTTACCTAAGAAATTTACTTAGGATTTTATGATGAGTTTTAGCATTTTATTTGATTTTTTCAATTGGTGTGATGTTTGTGGGTTTCTCCCTTGAATATTTGGCTTGTTTATTTTGTGTGGAGCTATCTTGGGTGTGCTTTTGGCTTGGGCTTTGCTTGGATGAATTGAAGATCAAATGAAGTTGCTTTGTATGGCTTGAAGAAGCTTAGATTTGAAGATTTCTTCTCTGTTAGATTGCTTTTGAAGGCTTAGGGATTAGGGCATATAGGAAGAGCAGTAGATTAGTCTTGTTTCTTCTTTCAAACATAGAGAGCTTCCTGTGTCTCTATCCTATCCTATGATGTAAAGTCCTCTTAAGGAATTCCATCTCTCCCTTGGAAGGATGATTGGCATGCCTTAAAGAGTAGAACTTTTGAGGATATCCTTCTTTGCAGATGATGGTCTCTAGTGATTTCCTTTGGTTTTCACTGGTTTCCCTTCATTATTACTTGATCTCAATAACAAATATTTCTTGGTGGAGCTTGGGGATGAAGATCTAAGATGTTGAAGATGCCTTTCATGAGGATGGCTTGAAGAGGGAGTTGTGTTACTGGCAACTTTGCTGGAGGATTGAAGCTGGGGTTTACTGTTGCTTTTGAGCTGGGGTTTTCTGTAGATGTGGAGCTTAATTGTTTAGGTATTGAGGAGCCTTATTTGAAGTGTGTTTTCTTCCCTGGAAGCTGGAGATTAAAATTTATTGAAGTTTGAAGATGAAAGTTGTTGCTGTCAACTTCTAGCTGTTGCTGTCAGAGCTGTGGTTTACTGTGGGAGTTTGGTGCTGCTGTTTGGGCTGCCTCCTCTGCTTTGGGTTCTATTTTCTGTATTGTTTGTTGGCTTGTTCAGCTTGCCCCATAGGTTTGAAGTGAATGTTGATTCACTTTGCCTGTTGTTTTCCCAGGTTCGAGGTTGAGTGGGACTCCCTTGCCTCGCTTGTATTGCTGCATTGCATGCATTTTACTGTATTTGCTTGCTTTCTTCTCTGTTTATCCCCTAGGATCTCTGATTTCCTCTGTGCAGAAGGGAATTATGACAGACATTAGGATTCTTATCCATGCATGACAATATTAGGTTAGTTTTTATTCCCTTTTCGACCCTAGGTTTTTTTGAGCTTCTTTCTCTTTGCATCTCAAAACAACTCAAAAATACAGTAATAAGGTTAATCGATGTCGTACGTTACGAGCCTTAAGCTATTCGAGAAAGGGTTGCTGGAGAGTTTCTTTCCAGTAGTCTGGCTGCTTAGTGTAGCACCCTTTGGGTGACATGCGACGTATTCACTCTCAAATCATAGTCTCTAGTGCGTTAGAGATTGCAAACAAACTAAAAAATACTTCTTTCGTAAAAGATTCAAACAAACATTAAAGTGTCATTTTGTCCGCTCGGACTCTTAATCAGGAAAACCCTTTTTGAAGGTAATAAAAAACAGTCAGACAAGCTTGTGTCTTCCGTAGCCCGAACTACGTTTGCTCTGATCTTTCATGCTGTATGAAAGTACGTAGGCATAGGATGTCGTATCCTAGCTCGCAACCTTTCCCTTTTACCCGTAGTTAGGCGAACTATGTTGACTCTGATTTCTCGTTCCAGACGGGAATACGTAGGTATAAAGTGCGATACTTTGCCGAGTTATTTTATTTTCTTTTTAACCCTGACCTTTAGTGTAGATAGAATAACGATCCGTACCAGAAAACAAGCGTGGATCCCGTCGAGTACGGCGGACGTGAGGGGTGCTAATACCTTCCCCTTGCGTAATCGACTCCCGAATCCAGGATTTGGTTGCGATGACCATTCCTTTCCCATTTTGCGTTAGGTTTACTCTGAGCGTTTCCTTTCCCTCCTTCGGGATAAATAATGCACGGTGGCGACTCTTCTGTCATAGCCGGCGCCGATTTTCGCAGTAGCGACAATGTGATCTCTCTTAGCCTGCGTGGTATCCAGACCCCGACTCATGCTATTCCCCAGCAGCATCTTCGGATCTCAGAGGATCATGATAAGTATTTGTGTTCCGTTGAGTATCCAGACTCCGTTCCATTCCTAGTTGATAGGGTTTTCCTTTTTTTCGTCGAGTATCCAGACTCCGGTAAAAATAGTTGTGGTATCCAGACCACGGTGAGTGATATTATTGTGCTTTCTCTGTCGAGTATCCAGACTCCGGTAAGAACAGTATGGTGTTCAGTTTTTGATGAGTATATTTGTGGTATCTTCCTCTTGTCCGTTGAGCATCCAAGCTCCGGTCAATTTTCGTTGAGCGTCCAGGCTCCGGTTTCTCCTTTGAGTATTCAGACTCCGGTATATTGTCAGTTAGTGACGTATTGCATTTCTCGTTAAGTATCCAGACTCCGATAAAGTCAAGCTTCGGTAAGTTTTGTGATAGTACTCTTTCTCCGTTGAATATCCAGATTTCGGTGAATTTTTGACTCGTAGTATTTGATTCGGTCCGTTGAGTGTCCAGGCTCCGGTCAATTTTCCGTCGAGTATCCAGACTCCGGTAATCTTTGTATGATGATGATCTCTTTTGTCCGTTGAGTGTTCATGCTCCGGTCACCCTCGTTGAGCATCCAGGCTCCAGTTTATTTTCGTTGAATGTTCAGGTTCCGATATATTACGTTGAGTATCCAGACTCCGGCTGATTTCCAATATGTAGTAATTTCTCTTGTGCGTTGAGTATCCAGACTCCGGAATTTGTTCTGTGACTCCAATTTTGTTGAGTATCCAGGATCCGATAAGATTCAGTTTATGGTGTACTTTTTAGTCCGTTGAATATTCAGGCTCCAGTTAATATTACGTCGAGCATTCAGGCTCCGGTTAATCTTACGTTGAGCGTTCAGGCTCCGGCTTCTCTGTTGAGTATTCAGGCTCCGGTTAATTTTATGTTGAGCATCCAGGCTCCGGCTTCTTCGTTGAGTATCCAGGCTCCGGTAATTTTGCAGATGATATATCCTATTGTTCGTCGAGCGTTCAGGCTCCGGTCAATCTTACGTTGAGCGTTCAGGCTCCAGCTGTTACGTTGAGTGTTCAGGCTCCGACAGATCTCATTGATTTATTTTGTTTGTCAAATATCCAGATTCCGACAATTTGAAGTATTTCCCTACTTCAGGGTTTTCCCCAAGCAAAGTTACTCATTAATTTTCTCTTTTCCCCAGCGGAATGTGTTTGTAATCAGAGCAGTTATCTCCGGAGATTCTTGTTGCAGATTTATTTTCTGCGGTTGGCAAATTTCCGGGTTCTTTGGTGTTTAACCGTCTTCTACCTTTATTGCGTGAAAGCTGTTCGCTTTTCACTCGTTCAGGTCCAAGTCGTTTGAATAGGGACAGCTGTTGCACCCCAAAATTTGCCCAACCTTTTCTTAACTTGGTTTATGTTTCATTTCATTTCTTTCTAGCATTTTCATTGCATAGAATTTTTCATTGAACATGGGATCAAGAGTTTGTGCTTACCAAGATGAGTTTACTCAGAGGGTTGAGCCTAAGCAAGGGGTGTTACTCGAGTTTGAATGGTCATCAAGTCATCAGGAAGTGGGCATTGTGTTGCACCCCAAAATTTGACCAACTACTTATCGCAATTTGGCTCATGTTTCGACTCATTTCATTTTGCATTTGCATACTGCGTATATTGCATTTTTTTAGTCAGATTGACTTTATCGGGATTACAGCCCTCTGATCGCGCTTCAGGCATTTGAGGCCAATACGAGGACGTATTTTGAGAATTGGTGCTCGTTCCCTGTGTTTTCAGCTCTCGCTGTTGTTTTTGAGGACATCTCGGTGTCCGGTTGTTACCGTTTATTTCGCTGTATTCGCGCATCTTTTTTCTAATCGATTTAATTGGCTGTACTATTTTTTTAGATTTTTTCCCTTATTTTCTAGAATTTTTTAATGGATTTAATTGATTTTTCTAGATATTAGATAAATTTTTTAATAGCTTTAATAGATATTAAATGTTTTTAAATAGTTTTTAGTTTTAATTCCCTTTTTAGAATAATTCATTTTTAGATATAATGGTTAATAAGGTAATTGTTTCTAGACACTAAGTAGATTTTTTAAATGATTTTTAGTAGGATAATTCCTTTACTAGGTTTTTTTTAGGATTAATAGAGTTTTTCTATTTTTTTTATTTACTTAGAAATCAATAGAATTTTAATAGTTAATTCTCTTTTTAGATTTAATTTGGGTTTAGGATAAAATAGACATTAATTAGATCTTAATCACTTTGTTAGATGTTAATTAGGGTCTTAGTTCATTTTAATTGGATTTAGTAGCCTTAATTAGGTTCAGAATAGTCTTAATTGTCATTTAGGCTTTAATTGCAGTTTTAAGTTTAGTTTAGTATTAATTGGGATTTTAGTTAGAGTCTAATCATGTTAATTAGATGTTAATCAAGTCCAAAATCGGTGGGCCAGGTGTCTGTTTTCTGGGGCCCAAGTCCAACTCGCTGTCACTTGGCAGTATAAGAAGCCATCCACGCGTGTGTATCAGGTTCCACGACTTCATTCTCCTCTTCCATGTTACACACCCAGAGGCTTCCACCTCACTCTCCCACTCTCTTAGAACTAGCCACGCGTCCCACTATCTCTCTCTCCCCTTCCATGCAGAGCCCCATGTGGCTCTCATCTGTCTCACCGTCCCCCTCGTCGCCGGCCATGCAGCCGCCGCAACGGTCGCCGGAGTCTCGCCGGAAGCTCACCGGAAACTGCATTTCATCACCTTCTCCGAGCAACCTTCATCGTTTTCGCTCAACACTCATCCAATTCCGATCAAGAACTCGCCAGAAAATCATTGGTGTTTGACTCCTCCACTCGTGTTCATCGGAGATTTTATCAAGAACTTACAAGAACCTTCACCGATCTTGTGAGATTTGCCCAGAACGATGAACATTCATCCATTCTCCAAGAGCCTTCAACGAACTTCATCCAATTTCCAGAAATCCTCAAGAACGTCATGGTGTTCTTCATGAGTTTTCTAGATCTGTGAAGATCTTCACCAACGACCTTCATCTTCCTCTAGTTCTCATCAACGATTCCCAGAAATACTCAAGAACATGCATCCAGGTCTTCGTGTGTTCATCACTTCCCCAGAATATTCGTCTTCCTCAAAGAATTCCTCAAGATCTTCATAAGAACAATCCCAGATCTTCACAGATCCAACGATCACTCTTCAATAGGTTTTCCAGAAACCTATGAAGATCCTTCAAATCTTCAACATCGTTCCTCATCTTCTTACCACCTTCTTCGATGATTTTTTTCCAGATCTTCAATATCTTGATCGTCCAACAACTTCAAGATTCTTCAAAGCATCTCCAGATTCCAGAAGTTCTTCATTGGAACGTTCATCAGAACTTCAAAGTCTTCATCAACTTTCGAGCACCTTCAAGAACGTCCAGCCAGGGATTAAATCGTGCTTCCCAGATTTGTGATATTACGTTGTTGTTGCTTGGCTTAATCGTGTTGAAGGAGTCAAATTAGCATTGAGTTTTGAACAAGAGTTGGTGAGGGAAACAAAGAGCTTGCGAGAGAGAGAGGCTGAGGAAACGGCGGTGGAAGCATGAACAGTAAAGGGGGAGTTTGAGAGGTTAGGGTTTTGGTTTGCTGAAGCATGGACCACGTGGCTGGTGGATTGGGCCTTAGGCCTGTTGTTGTTTTTGGCAGTGCACCTCCGTTTTTCCTTTTCTCCCCCCCCCCCCCCCACCCCCCCGTTTTGTGTTAATTCTATTGGGCTAGGCCCATTCTCCTTTACCCTATCATACCCCCCGCGTTTGGTTATTCACCCCCTCCCCGTTTTTTTGTGCATTTTTGCTGGGCTCTGGGCCCAGTTTCCTTAGCTTTACTAAACTGCAGTACCCCTTGTAAATCATGCCCCCTGTACATATTTTGTTAATATTCTTGTATGGTTTTAATTGTAATTTTTTTAGAATAGTTTAATGACCCTAGAATATAATTAGCATATTGATTAGCATGTTAGGATTATAATTAGGATTTAATTTTCTTTAGAGAATCATTTTAGTTTAATATGCTTAGACTATAATCTTTAGTATATTTTCTTTTAATAGAATAATTCCTAGAATAGGTTGTAATTAGCATGTTATACTCTTTAGGGATTTTTTTTAGATAATATTTCTCTTAGAGTTCTCTTTTATATTTCCTAGAATAGATTTAGCATTTATTCCTTTGTAGAGAATTTAGGAATTAGATATTTTTAGGGGTTTATAGATTTAATTCTTGAGAATATTTTCTATTGGAATTTAATTACCGTATTTTTAGGAGTAGCGTTTTATTTCCATTTTGTCATTGGATTTCTCTCCTATTTTCATTTCTATCTGATTTTATCTTCGATTTTATTTTTGGCTGGCCGTGTGACACGATTCAATTGGAGAATGATTTTCGATATCATTTCTCTATCTTGTCTTTGACACGGACATCAATACGCTACCTCTTAGAGTTCGATTTCTTGTATAAGTCGAACCATGACGGTCTAAGCGTTACATTGTTCTTGATTCGAGCGTCATCATCAAGGATCCAGAGAGGAGAAGATTAGAATGGAGCTTGCGCGCACGTCAGGAGCCCAGGAGCTGCTTCGTTCATCATCATCATCATCGTCTTCTTCAAGTCTTCAGGCAACCGTCGAGTGTTGTGAGATCGTTAGATACGTAGGAAATGACAGTTGAGGAGTTCTTCTCAATCGTCTAGGATGTCTAGTATGGTACCCTTTGGGTGACATGCGACGCATTCGCTCCTACGTCTTAGGTTCTTGCGTGTGTGTCCCGAGTTCCTTCCCGTTTAGGCGTAAGCCTGCTTCCTCTTTGTTCTCGCCCCCGTGCGATCGAAACCCTTTTTTCTCTCGCGTTCAGGCGATTGAGACCCCTTCTCTTACCCCCGGGAAATCGAGACTCAGTTCCCGAACTAAGTTAGCTCTGATCTCTCAAGCCTGTTGAGAGTACGTAGGCACAATACTGATGTATTGGCGAGCCACCTTTCCCGTAGTTATCCCGAACTACGTTTGCTCTGATCTCTCGTACCAGACGAGAGTACGTAGGCATAGGATGCGATATCCTAGCGAGCTACTTTCCTTCTCCATGTTTCCCGTTTCTCCGTTAGCTGTAGTAGGCTGAACTACAACTGCTCTGATTTTCTCTGAAGAGAATATGTAGGCATAGGATGCGATATCCTAGCGAGCACACTAACAACTAACCTTTTGTTCTCTTGCTGCCGCACGTTCGAGACTTCCCTGCTGACGACTGATGTTTCCCTTTCTCCTGCCCTTGTGCATTCGAGACCAGACCGTAGTTCTAGTTCCCGTAGGTCCCCGTACCTCTAGAACCAACTTAATCTCTCACCCCCGTGTGACCGAGAACACCCCTGTCTAGCCGTAGTTATGTTGAACTACGTCATGCTCTGATTTCTCTGATGAGAATACGTAGGCACAAGACGCGACGTCTTGCCGAGCAAACTTCCCCCGTAGTTTCCCGAACTACGTTGACTCTGATTTCTCATTCTCTGATGAGAATACGTAGGCATAGAGTGCGACGCTCTATCGAGTCAATTTCTTTCCGTTTAGATTTAGCAGCCGTAGATAGATTGTTTTTCAGCCGTAGATAAACCAACTCGTCCAGTAAACACAAACAAGCGTGGATCCCGTCGAGTACGACGGACGTGAGGGGTGCTAATACCTTCCCCTTGCGTAACCGACTCCCGAACCCAGACAATGGTTGCGATGACCTTGTCTTATACCTTTTCGTCAGGTTTTTCCAATCGTTTCCTTTCCTATTCCGAGGGATAAATAACGAAAGGTGGCGACTCTTCTGTTTTGCCGGCACCTTATTTTCGCGGAAGCGACAGCTGGTGACTCTGCTGGGGACTGCGATGGTTCCCTATGCGAGTCTCGCCTTGGATTTTCTTCCTAGCTGTCTGGGTCATCCCCAGCAGCTGGCGACTCTGCTAGGGATATTGCGATGGTTCTCCAAGCGAGTTTTGTCTTGGATTCTCTTCCTAGCTGTCTGGGTCATCCCCAGCAGTTGGCGACTCTGCTTGGGACTTGATAGTTTCCTAGGGATCCAACGTCCCTTATGCGAGTCAGTTTGGGGATCCAACGTCCCCTGAGAGAGTCAATCCTAGCGCTTGTTTGCATGTCTGTGGGTGTTTATTTTTGTGTTGTATATTACTGATGTATTTACATTTCCCGCACTATATTATTATCTGTTGCTATTGTGCTGTTGTGGGATGGGAGCTCTGATGAGTGAGAAGCCAGACCCATGCTTGAGTGCACCTTAGAATTAGTTGTGGGAATTAGTGGGCGCGTGCTTGCTTGGCAGGCACTAGTGTCTCATGAAATCCATGCTCAGACGAGGTTCTCCCGGTTGACTTCTTTTTCAACCCTTTGGGTTGAGGGGGTTGTTGGTTTAGAGGATTGTCGACTCTGGGGACCGATCATTTGGAAGTTGGCTAAGTGAGGCCTCTTCAAGACATGATGATGCCACACCTTCTGGGTATCGTATCAACAGTCTTGAAAGTCTGTGACACCGACGACCGCATAGGATGCCGAACTTGTGTCAGTTTAGGTCCATACCCGTGAGTGGGAGGGTTTTTGCAGGAAACTTGACTTCCAGCCTACCCGGTATTTTGGTTTTCTCTCGTCAGAGCAGACTTATCCCGTCAGCAGCGCAGCAGTAATCAGAGCTTTGTGGGGGTTGTGATCCCGTGTTTGCTGCATCTTGCATTGCTTTTGCATAAGCATCTTCGCATCATATTGCATATCATTCTCCGGCTAGTCAGAGCTCTTATCCAGCCTTTGTTTTGCTTCAGAGGGTGATTCTCCGGTGTTTGAGCAAGGGTTGATTGTTAGAAGACGACCAAGGGGTTGAAGCAGATTTGATCAGGATCAAGCAGTGAAGTCAGTTGAAAGTTGTTGGTAGCTATGTCAGAGAGCAGCTTCCAGTTTGTTGATACCTTGTCAGGTTTCATTGTGACGTCCAATCCTTTGTATGGTTTTGTGCCTGACGAAGATTTCCCGCAAGTAAACAACCTTACTGCAACTCGACTTGTACAGCCTTCTATTGAAGATCGAGGTCTACATGAGCAATTTGTTGTCCGAAGTGAACGCTCTCCTTCTGTTGATACCTCAGACTATCAGGGTGTTGTTTTCCCTGTGCCACATCCCAGAAGAGAGGTCCCGATAGCAAAGACTGAAGACCCGTTAGCTCTCATGTATGCTAAAAGGTTTCGTGCGTTGGACGAAAGATTCAAAGCCTTGAAAGGTAAAGACGCTGTTAACCCTAATGCTGCAGACATGTGTCTGGTTTCTGGCCTAGTGCTACCTCCGAAGTTCAAAGCGCCGAGGTTTGAAAGGTACAAAGGAGATAGTTTCCCGAAGCAACATCTGGTGATGTTCTGCCGAAGAATGACTTCGTTTGTGCAAAACGACAAGTTGATGATTCACTGCTTTCAAGATAGTCTGACTGGGGCACCTCTGAGTTGGTATATGCAGTTAGAGAGTGATCAGATCCGATCATGGGTGGATTTAGCCAATGCTTTTCTGAAGCAGTATGACTACAATCTTGATGTAGCTCCTAGTCGCATGCAGCTGCAAGAACTGTCTCAAGGGAACAATGAACCTTTCAGGAAGTATGTTCAGAGATGGAGAGAATTTGCTGCTAGAGTGCAACCACCGCTTCTAAACCGAGAGCTAAAAGGCATGTTCGTAAACTCCTTGCAGAGCCCGTACTTCGAAAGAATGCTTGGAGTTGCACCAAATTTCTCTGAATTGGTAAGGGCAGGAGAGCGCATCGAGTATGGTGTAAAGACTGGAAGAATCCAGAATGTTTCAGGCGGTCAGGCTAGTGAAACTGAATCTCTCTATAGCTGTCAAACTGAAGAAGGAGTTGTGATCAATGCAATCCTGACCGATGTTGGGTATCCTCGAGATGAGTCAGTGAAATATGTTGGTTCTTCGTCTTCTCAGCGGTCAGTATCCTCTGTGTCTCGTTATTCTGGACAGACAATTGTGCCTAGGGCACCACATCGAGAACTTTATGTCGCTCCTCTTGCAAATCCACGAGCCCGTGGCCGAGGTTATCAGAATCAGCATCAGAATCAGAACCGGCCTCGTAACAACTTGGAACGAAGGAATGCTCCTTCTCACCCAGTGCCTGTGCCGTATAGCCAGATTCTGCCACAGTTGATCCAGAATTCTTTGGTGGAACGCAAAGCTCTTAAGCCCGTGCCAGAGCCTTACCCTCCTGGGTACAATCCCCATGCTCGGTATGGATACCATGGTGGATCCCCGGGGCATTCAACTGAAGATTGCAAAGCTTTCCAGGCAAGAGTCCAACAGTTGATCGATAAAGGGTGCATTTCCTTCCCAGAAGGAGTTTTGGTTGTGCATGACAACCTCTCAGCTATCTGAGCTCGCAGATTCAAAGGGTTATTTCCAGAAGCCAGTGGTCCAGACAGGCAGACGTCCTCAGCATTGGCAGTCCTCAGACTTTTTATCATTCGCATTTGTAGTTTCCTTTCTGTTAGTTACTACTTGCTGTTAAACATTGTTTGTTTCGAATGGTAATATTGATGAAGTGACTATGCATTTTTCTGAATTAATCATGTCGCTGTCACTCATTTACTGCATTGCACTGACACTTGCATTTTATTTACTCCACTTTATCACTATGATTAGTAAAGATTGGAGGGAGGATGACGAAACTGAATACTCATAACCGATGATCGTATGCTTTCAGGTAAAACCTTGCCGATGACGTACAAGGCATTATTTCAAACCCCCTAAACACCGGAGAGATAAGGAGTTAGTCCCTTGTTAACCACTTCGAGCCAAGAAGTAGAAGTTGTTTCGGACTTTTAAACCCTCACATCTTAACCCGGGGCAGGGTAGTCGTCAGTTAGCTTGACCGAGCGTTCAAGTCTTATGGAGGAGTGTTGCCTTTCGAGGACCAATCACATCGTACTTTTCCCCAGAGGTCGTACCTCGTCAACCACAATGGTTAAACCTCACCAATCAGGAGTGAGACAGTTATAAACCTCTCAGATGAATCCAGACAGCCAGTGTCACACGACTTGTTTCGAAAAAACAAGAGAAAAAAGAAAGCCCGCTAAGTAAAAGAAAAAGAGAAAAGCTGGAAAGCAAATACTTAGGCAAAAATCAGGGCATCCCGCTGGACTTCAAAAGAAAAATTGAAAAGAACTCTGAAGAGTCGGTCCAGGCAAAAATTAGGGAATCAAAAGAATGAAAAAGAAAGGATATAAAAAGAAAAATCCTCGAACAAGGACAAAGTCGTGTAGATACAGGCACCGAAACGAAAAAGGAATAACTGTCACTCCGAAGCACCTTGTGAATTCTTTAACTGGTTGTTCCCAATATGCAACATACCTCTCGAAGAGGCGAGCGCTCGAGCCGAGTTAACTGAACTTTAGGATCGGAGATCATCACGTAGAAGGGGTGGGTACAAATCATGACTTGAGCCTAATATCCCTTGTTTCACGAACCGTGAACCCGACCACGATACAACCCTTAAAAGACCTAATTGAGGCAGGGTTTATTCTGAAAGCGCATTACAATAAGGTTGAGTAACATGACTCCTACATGATTTTCTAATAATATCCTTGTTGTATTTTTCTCACTGATCAAATCAGCACTACGTTTGAACTGTTGGTTCATTCGTCACTCACTATCATGACACGTAAATGAGTGACAGTACATTTTTTCGAAATCTGCATGGACACTGCATTAAAATTACCATTCGTGAATAAACAATTCTAATTGCAGGTCAGTAGTTGATACGAAGAAATTCCAACAGGGAATAGTCAGTCAGGACTGAATTGTAGCAGTCTGGATCAGAGTGGTATACTGTGAAACCCTGTGAATCTGGGGCATTGACTTCCTGTGAGTTTGGAATCAGTCTGTCCGAGGACAAGTCCCGAAGGATCGGTTGATTACAGGACAGTTTGTTCGAGAAGCAGTTGATCAGAAGTGAATCTTCTCGAGACCCAATCAGGGGCAGTTATCCAGAACTCCTGTGATTTGAGGGCAGATCCCTCCAGTGTTCAATCAGGGCATGTTGAGTCGCTCAACGCTCGTTCAGAGGCAAGCTACTTCAGAAGTATATTGAAACCAGCCATGCTGAGAGTTGGTTAGTTGAGGATGAATCCTTTCGTTATGCAGATTCTGGGGCAAGCCATCTCGAGATTGTCTCGTTGCCAGCTGCTTTCTGTTCATAATGAATTTTCCCAAGAGTCGGATTGGGGCAAGTTGAATTGCACTGGGGCAAGTTGTTCAAATGAGTTTGTTCGCCCTAGAAAGAGTTGAGTGTCGGGGAATCGTGTCATTACCCTACCAAAAAACCTAAACCTTCTGAAGAAGTCTTGCTGCCATTGGATTGTTATCCTACAGCCTAACCTGTTACTTGGCAGAACCTTGTAACCAAGTTGTTTTAAAGTCCAGTTCTCGTCTGGCAAGCCGGAGATCAGTTCTCGTCTGAAATCCAAACCAGAAACCAGTTCCCGTCTGGTCACCTTTTCTGTAACCTATTGTTTAACCAGTTCTCGTCTGGCCAACGCAGTTTTAAAGTCCAGTTCTCGTCTGGCAAACCAGAAATCAGTTCCCGTCTGATATCCCAAACCGTAAGTCAGTTCTCGTCTGACAACCTAACATATGTTGCTATCAGTTCTCATCTGGTAGTCTACCCTCGAATGCTAGTTCTCGTCTAGTATGTCCCCTTCAAATCCATTTTGTTAATAACCTATTCTCATCCCTAAACCAGAAAAAGCCTAAATATATCCAACACGATGATTCCTAGTGGCTCGTATGTTGTCACATTCCCCGACACAAGGCTCGAGTGATCCCAGCTCCAGGATTGGTATTCTGTATTCCCTGTGTTGATGTTGTTGAATCAGGGTTATTTTCTCAGCAGAGATGTATAGTTTGAGATTGCAGCAAGTTGAGATGGCACTTATCCCTTATCAGAGTAGGATCAAGATTACCTTCAGCAGAGTATGGCCATCCCAAGCATCGAATATTGATTAGCTTGATATGTTATTTTCCCAAGTGGGTTGAGACCGAAGCTTTCCCTGACCGACAGATTTGGGTTTATTTCCCCAGTAGTGGGACTGATGCAATGTTGTATCCCCACAGAGTCTAAGTTTGACTCCTCTCCCCTCCGAGTCCAGGCCATTGACTCATTCCTCAAGCAGAGGTTGACGTTGATTCCCTCACTGAGTAATCTCCAGACGGGTAGATTTTGATGTCAGATAGAGAAGAGTATTTCTCAGCAGCTTGCTTCGTACCCTATAAGGACTTAGGGTGTTCTAAAAGGACTGTTCAGGGTTGTTTTCCTCAGTGAAGTGAGATCCAATTTCAGTGATCGATTGTTATCTTCCGCAGTCGCCAGAGGTGTCCTTGATAGGATCAGCACATCTCCAACGGAGTGGTACAATGAGTAGCTAAAGATTGATATCCCCAGCAGTGTTGATACACAGGTATTCCTCATTAGACTTGATAGTCCGACAGGTGTTACCCAGAAGAGTCAGTCTCCGTAAAGCGTATGCAAGATTATTCTCAGCAGACCAGGGTTGATATCCCCGATAAAGTGTAGCCATTCCCGGCAGATTGATTGTGCCTTTCCAACGGTTTAGGATTGAAGTTCTCTCTGACAAGCGGATTTGGGTTTATTTCTCCAGCGCTGGGTCAGTGTGCAGTTTCTCGTAGGAGACTATTCACAAGTGTTCAGCTTTTGATAGTTCAGACTGAAGTCTCCAGCAGAATTGAAATTTCCCACAGAGTCTGAACGTGAGATCGTGACCATTGATATGTGTTTCCCCAGGCAGAGACGATTCTCTCCCCAATCAGATGTATCCTGAAGGAACATTATCTCCCCAGCTGAGTCATACACTGGAGTGTGCAGTAGTTGATAGTTCCAGACTGAAGTCTCTAGCAGAATTGAAGTTCCCCACATTCCTACTTCCCCAGCCGAGTTTGTAGTTCCCCAAGAGAGCTGAGTCCTTAGAAGCCATTGAAGCCATGATTGGTTTTCCCCAGTAGAGTGTTGAATAGCTGATGATGTATTTCCCCATCGGAGTCGTTATCTCTCGGAAAGTTTTGTCGCGAAGACCGCACAGTTTATTTCTGCGATTAACATCGTTTTCCTCAGCAGTTGTGGTTTGAATACCCAGATGAGCAGGTTCTGGTTCTCGTAGAGCTTTGTTCCCCTGCAGCAGTCGACTGAAGTTCGTTTCCCCAGGCGGAGTCCAATTGAGATTGGTGGTTCTTTCTCATTGACAGGAGGATTCTCCCTTCAGCATTTATTTTGCTGACAGGGCCATAGCATGTTGCATGATTGCATAGCATTTACCCAAAAAACGCGTAGCATTTCCACCGTGTGGAGCATTACGTCATTGTCAAAGCATATGCATACGAAACATGAGCCAGGTCGCCACCGTTCTTGTTTTGCAGATGTTCCTCCGCAGAATGGTTTGATCAAGATGATTCTTGAATTCTCCCCAGCAAAGTTGGTTGCTCAAGATGATTCTTGAATTCCCCAGCGAAGTTGTGTGCTTAAGATGATTCTTAAAATCCCCAGTGAAGTCGCCAGAGTTGGTTGCTCAAGATGATTCTTAAAATCCCCGGCAGAGTGTTTGCTCAGGATGATTCTTGAAATCTCCTGCAGAGTTATTGGTTCAGGATGATTCTTGAAGATCCCGATGGAGTTGTTGTTTAAAATGATTTTTGATTTCCGCAGCAGAGTTGATTCACCCAGAATGATTTCTGAAGCCCCGAAACAGAGTTACTTGATAGTTATTCAGAATCCCCAGCAGAGATGTGTCATCCCCAGTAGGTTTTAAACATAGAAGTTGAACTTTCCTTGGAAGACTTGATGATTGAAGTCTGGCAGCGGTGTCGAAACCCCAGACTTGCTGATGAAGTCCAACTGTATTGACGAAGTAGTTCTCTTAGCTGACGCAGAGTGTCTGACGGCAAAAGATTGTATATCCTTATTTGGTTCATGATTGATCAAGAATTCTATTCCCAACTTACTGACGGAGTCTGGCTGACGCCCGAAAATTCCTTTGAATGCCCGATGTCATGAATAGCTTGATTGTTAAAAGTTCCTAATGACCTGACGAGTCCCGAGGAATTCTTCTGCTATGACACAGAACGCCTGACGGTATAATCAACCATGCATTGCCGGTTACCGAGTGACCAGTGACCCCTTGATGAATTGAGGACGAATATCTACAGCAAAATCAGATGATCATCCTGACGGAGACTTAAAATCAGACTTTTCACCGGTTACCGTGTGACCGATTCCCCAGTAGAGTTGTCGTGCAACTGTTATGCTCAGTGTCGAAGATGTTCCTACTAATCAAAGTATCGTTTACCTGTGCGGTTGGCAAATCACCTGTTACCGTGTAACCGGTGATCCCTCGATGATTTGAGGACGCAATGATATCAGATAAATTAGAGAATCATCCTGACGGAGGTTCAGATCGGTAATTCTCCAGCTAGTTGTCGTGCAGCTATGATTTCAGCTTCCGAAGATTTGTTCCCACCAGAGTACCATGTACTTGTGTAGTTGGCAAATTTCCGGGTTCTTTGGTATTCAACCGTCTTCTACCTTTGAATGGTTGAAAGTTGTTCGCTCTTCAACCCTTCAGGTCCAAGCCGTTTGAATAGGGGCAGCTGTTGCACCCCAAAATTTGATCAGCTACTTATCGCAATTTGGCTCATGTTTCGAGTCATTTCATTTTGCATTTGCATACTGCGTACATTGCATTTTTTTAGTCAGATTGACTTTATCGGGATTACAGCCCTCTGATCGCGCTTCAGGCATTTCAGGCCAATACGAGGACGTATTTTGAAAATTGGTGCTCGTTCCCTGTGTTTTTAGCTCTCGCTGTTGTTTTTTAGGACATCTCGGTGTCCAGTTGTTACCGTTTATTTCGCTATATTCACGCATCTTTTTTCTAATCGATTTAATTGGCTGTACTGTTTTTTTAGATTTTTTTCCTTATTTTCTAGAATTTTTTAATGGATTTAATTGATTTTTCTAGATATTAGATAGATTTTTTAATAGCTTTAATAGATATTAAATGTTTTTAAATAGTTTTTAGTTTTAATTCCCTTTTTAGAATAATTCATTTTTAGATATAATGGTTAATAAGGTAATTGTTTCTAGACACTAAGTAGATTTTTTAAATGATTTTTAGTAGGATAATTCCTTTACTAGGTCTTTTTAGGATTAATAGAGTTTTTCTATTTTTTTTATTTGCTTAGAAATCAATAGAATTTTAATAGTTAACTCTCTTTTTAGATTTAATTTTGGTTTAGGATAAAATAGACATTAATTAGATCTTAATCACTTTTTTAGATGTTAATTAGGGTCTTAGTTCATTTTAATTGGATTTAGTAGCCTTAATTAGGTTCAGAATAGTCTTAATTGTCATTTAGGCTTTAATTGCAGTTTTAAGTTTAGTTTAGTATTAATTGGGATTTTAATTAGAGTCTAATCATGTTAATTAGATGTTAATCAAGTCCAAAATCGGTGGGCCAGGTGTCTGTTTTCTGGGGCCTAAGTCCAACTCGCTGCCACTTGGCAGTATAAGAAGCCATCCACGCGTGTGTATCAGGTTCCACGACTTCATTCTCCTCTTCCACGTTACACACCCAGAGGCTTCCACCTCACTCTCCCACTCTCTCAGAACTAGCCACGCGTCCCACTATCTCTCCCTCCCCTTCCATGCAGAGCCCCACGTGGCTCTCATCTGTCTCACCGTCCCCCTCGTCGCCGACCATGCAGCCGCCGTAGGGACCGCCGCAACGGTCGCCGGAGTCTTGCCGGAAGCTCACCGGAAACTGCGTTTCATCACCTTCTCCGAGCAACCTTCATCGTTTTCGCTCAACACTCATCCAATTCCGATCAAGAACTCGCCAGAAAATCATTGGTGTTTGACTCCTCCACTCGTGTTCATCAGAGATTTTATCAAGAACTTACAAGAACCTTCACCGATCCTGTGAGATTTGCCCAGAACGATGAACATTCATCCATTCTCCAAGAGCCTTCAACGAACTTCATCCAATTTCCAGAAATCCTCAAGAACTTCATGGTGTTCTTCATGAGTTTTCCAGATCTGTGAAGATCTTCACCAACAACCTTCATCTTCCTCCAGTTCTCATCAACGATTCCCAGAAATACTCAAGAACATGCATCCAGGTCTTCGTGTGTTCATCACTTCCCCAGAATATTCGTCTTCCTCAAAGAATTCCTCAAGATCTTCATAAGAATGATCCCAAGTCTTCACAGATCCAACGATCACTCTTCAATAGGTTTTCCAGAAACCTATGAAGATCCTTCAAATCTTCAACATCGTTCCTCATCTTCTTACCACCTTCTTCGATGATTTTTTCCAGATCTTCAATATCTTGATCGTCCAACAACTTCAAGATTCTTCAAAGCATCTCCAGATTCCAGAAGTTCTTCATTGGAACGTTCATCAGAACTTCAAAGTCTTCATCAACTTTCGAGCACCTTCAAGAACGTCCAGCCAGGGATTAAACCGTGCTTCCCAAATTTGTGATATTACGTTGTTGTTGCTTGGCTTAATCGTGTTGAAAGAGTCAAATTAGCATTGAGTTTTGAACAAGAGTTGGTGAGGGAAACAAAGAGCTTGCGAGAGAGAGAGGCTGAGGAAACGGCGGTGGAAGCATGAACAGTGAAGGGGGAGTTTGAGAGGTTAGGGTTTTGGTTTGCTGAAGCATGGACCACGTGGCTGGTGGATTGGGCCTTAGGCCTGTTGTTGTTTTTGGCAGCGCACCTCCGTTTTTCCTTTTCTCCCCCCCCCCGTTTTTGTGTTAATTATGTTGGGCTAGGCCCATTCTCCTTTACCATATCATACCCCCGCGTTTGGTTATTCACCCCCTCCCCGTTTTTTTGTGCATTTTTGTTGGGCTCTGGGCCCAGTTTCCTTAGCTTTACTAAACTGCAGTACCCCCTGTAAATCATGCCCCCCCTGTACATATTTTGTTAATATTCTTGTATGGTTTTAATTGTAATTTTTTTAGAATAGTTTAATGATCCTAGAATATAATTAGCATATTGATTAGCATGTTAGGATTATAATTAGGATTTAATTTTCTTTAGAGAATCGTTTTAGTTTAATATGCTTAGACTATAATCTTTAGTATATTTTCTTTTAATAGAATAATTCCTAGAATAGGTTGTAATTAACATGTTATACTCTTTGGGGATTTTTTTTAGATAATATTTCTCTTAGAGTTCTCTTTTATATTTCCTAGAATAGATTTAGCATTTATTCCTTTGTAGAGAATTTAGGAATTAGATATTTTTAGGGGTTTATAGATTTAATTCTTGAGAATATTTTCTATTGGAATTTAATTACCGTATTTTTAGGAGTGGCGTTTTATTTCCATTTTGTCATTGGATTTCTCTCCTATTTTCGTTTCTATCTGATTTTATCTTCGATTTTATTTTTCGCTGGCCGTGTGACACGATTGAATTGGAGAATGATTTTCGATATCATTTCTCTATCTTGTCTTTGACACGGACATCAATACGCTACCTCTTAGAGTTCGATTTCTCGTATAAGTCGAACCATGACGGTCTAAGCGTTACATTGTTCTTGATTCGAGCGTCATCATCAAGGATCCAGAGAGGAGAAGATTGGAATGGAGCTTGCGCGCACGTCAGGAGCCCAGGAGCTGCTTCGTTCATCATCATCATCATCGTCTTCTTCGAGTCTTCAGGCAACCGTCGAGTGTTGTGAGATCGTTAGATACGTAGGAAATGACAGTTGAGGAGTTCTTCTCAATCGTCTAGGATGTCTAGTATGGTACCCTTTGGGTGACATGCGACGCATTCGCTCCTACGTCTTAGGTTCTTGCGTGTGTGTCCCGAGTTCCTTCCCGTTTAGGCGTAAGCCTGCTTCCTCTTTGTTCTCGCCCCCGTGCGATCGAAACCCTTTTTTCTCTCGCGTTCAGGCGATTGAGACCCCTTCTCTTGCCCCCGGGGAATCGAGACTCAGTTCCCGAACTACGTTAGCTCTGATCTCTCAAGCCTGTTGAGAGTACGTAGGCACAATACTGATGTATTGGCGAGCCACCTTTCCCGTAGTTATCCCGAACTATGTTTGCTCTGATCTCTCGTACCAGACGAGAGTACGTAGGCATAGGATGCGATATCCTAGCGAGCTACCTTCCTTCTCCCTTTTTCCCGTTTCTCCGTTAGCTGTAGTAGGCTGAACTACAGCTGCTCTGATTTTCTCTGAAGAGAATATGTAGGCATAGGATGCGATATCCTTGCGAGCACACTAACAACTAACCTTTTGTTCTCTCGCTGCCGCGCGACCGAGACTTCCCCGCTGACGACTGATGTTTCCCTTTCTCCTGCCCTTGTGCATTCGAGACCAGACCGTATTTCTAGTTCCCGTAGGTCCCCGTACCTCTAGAACCAACTTAATCTCTCACCCCCGTGTGACCGAGAACACCCCTGTCTAGCCGTAGTTAGCCTGAACTACGTCATGCTCTGATTTCTCTGATGAGAATACGTAGGCACAAGACGCGACGTCTTGCCGAGCAAACTTCCCCCGTAGTTTCTCGAACTACGTTGACTCTGATTTCTCATTCTCTGATGAGAATACGTAGGCATAGAGTGTGACGCTCTATCTAGTCAATTTCTTTCCGTTTAGATTTAGCAGTCGTAGATAGATTGTTTTTCACCCGTAGATAAACCAACTCGTCCAGTAAACACAAACAAGCGTGGATCCCGTCGAGTACGACGGACGTGAGGGGTGCTAATACCTTCCCCTTGCGTAACCGACACCCGAACTCAGACAATGGTTGCGATGACCTTGTCTTATACCTTTTCGCCAGGTTTTTCCGATCGTTTCCTTTCCCGTTCCGAGGGATAAATAACAAAAGGTGGCGACTCTTCTGTTTTGCCGGCACCTTATTTTCGCGGAAGCGACACATTGGTCTTGTGAAAGAAAGGATGGATGTATGTGGGTTAGCTCCTAACTTGGAGGCCAGTTCAAGATCATCAGAGGGTTGTGAATTCATGGTTATGGATATAAGATTTGGGAGAGCTCGTTGAGTACCTTGAGGGTCATTTTGGAGCTCATCCAAGTGTTTGTGTTAAGTATGAAAGGTTACAATTGAAGGTGTTGCATCTAGGGTTTTCATCTGGCTAATCCTAAGTCAACTGTGAAATTGAAGGAGATTAAAAATCAATTCAAAGTCTCCATTGTCATGAGATGTTGTGTTAAGATGTATGAGATATCATTTCAAGTTCAATTCTTCAAGGATCAGTTGTGTGAGAAGTTACTAAATTAGGGTTCTCAGGGTAAAATCCCCTATTTAGTGCCTAACTTCAAGACCACCTATATCACGATACAAGTTTCATCTCAACTTTTGACCAACATGGAACTTGTAGAGCATGTTTTTAGCTTTCGTTTGAGTACTAGAAGTCCTTGATTGGATTTATAAAACTCAAGTTATGATCCAGACAAGTTACAAGTCATCAGATGAATGTGATTTTGGTTAACAAAAGTCAACCAACTTCCAATCCATTTATGATCTAGAAGGATGTTTCTCCTCAACTTTTGGCCAACATGAAAGTTGTAGTTCTTGGTCTTATCTTTCCAAAGAGTATTATAAGTCTTTCATCTGATTTGTAGAACTCAAGTTATAAGGCTTTCAAGTTAGGGGTATTTTGGGAAAGTGAGATTATAGGTCATAAAATTATAGGTCCATTTCACCAACTTGCACACTTCAAATGAAGATTTTTCCAACATCAAAGTTGCTCCAAATGGTGTTATTTGTTTAGCCAAGCATTGAGAATTCATGGAATTGGTTTGGTTTGAGGAATTGATATGTGAATTTTCATGGAAGAAGGTTTAAAAGGGCAAATGGGAATTATTTCAGTTTTGATCATTTTGGTGCAAATAAGTACATATTTTGAATGCAAATCATGTTTTAAACACATTAGCATTAATAGAATTTGAATTTGAGGTGTTTTAGTGAGCCATTTTCAAGATTACTTCATTATGAAGTTACACAACAAACATCAACCATTGATTGAAAACAAGGCTTTAATCCTAGCCATTCACACTCCATGTGGTACCAGCAAGCAATTTGAACCAATTTGGAGCCAATTTGGTGAGAATTTTGTGTACATGAGTGAGCTACAAATTCAATTCCTTGGATTTTCATTTGGGTTATTAGAGGATGAGATTGCGCTCAATTCTTATCAAGATCTGTCACATATAAGGTTTTGGTCATGAATAAATCATCAGAACACGATTTTGGATGCCAATTGCTCAAGAACAGTTTTGAAAAAGTGGTGGAAATTCAAAACTCGAATTTGGAGATAGAAGCCATTTCAAGCCAAATTGTGAATTGCGAAAGCTTTATTGAAGTTTGTTGAACGATTCTGGATATTTTTCTGCAAGCTTAAGCTCCATTTGAAGGCTCAGTGGAAGTTCTCCACTAGGTAATTGCAAATCAACTTTACACTCTCAATATGACATGATTCATTGTCATTTTTGCATATTTGAGACGTAGAAACAATGTAAATCATTAATATGTAAAACGAACTGGCATTGGTGTTGATTGTTGGATGATGCTCAAAAATGTTTGGATCTGTTTTGGCTTGTTCTTGCGTGTTTTGGCTTGTTTGATGCTTGATCTATAACCTACATAACATCTAGATGAGTTGTAAACAAAATTGGATGAGTTTTGGTGAACTTTGGATTTTGATGCGCAAACTAAATGGCTTCGGTTTGAGAATTTTACGCATGATTAGTGAGTTTTGATGGTGGATTTGAGATCCTCATGATTTCTAGATGAATTTTGGTATAAAATTCGTGCAAAATGGTTGAGAATTGATGTTACATGTTGTTGTTGTGCTGCGCGCGGTGGAGGTTGGCTGGAGAAGATGATGAATAGTGTCTCCGACCGGCTGTGTGTTTTTTAGGGTTTCTGGAGGTTGAAGACGTTGAGGTGTTATGTGCTGGGGCGTGTGATTGGATTACTTTTGATTCCAACGCTTGTGATTAAGAAACACGGTGGGTGGGTGTTGACCGTGTACCACATGATCTCATTTAAATTTTCATTAATGTGTTGGCATTCCCCCAACCCTCTGATTTGATTACCAATGGATCAAGCGTTCCAGATTGAGTTCTATGGTGGTCCTTAGTTGACCGTGTTCCACTTGAGTGTCAGGTTTTATTTTATTTTGAGTTTTTTTCTGATGGGCCTTGTACGCGCTTGCTAGGCACACCCCCAGCCTGGGCCCAATTCATATTTGAACTCCATTTTCTTGCTATTTGCCACACATATTTTCCTTTTTTTTCTTTTTATTTCTTTTGATTTTTATTTTATTTTCTGTTTAGAATTTAAATCATTAAAAATAACTCCAATACTTTAAAAGTTCACCAAAAATATTTTTTATATACTTGGAGATGTCTAATATTTTTTGGACATTTTTATTTTATTTTTCAGTTTTATTTTCAATTTAAAAATGAATTAAATATTGGAGTGGTTTTAGATGGTTTAAATTTTAACTTTGTTTACTCTTGCATTTATTTCTCTTCTTCCTTTTTGATCCAATGACTGAAAATTGATCCTCATCTCAATGATGAGTTGATCAATTTTTGAGGACCATTTCGCCCCTGGTTGTTGACTTTTGGGTTGACTTTTGTGGCTTTTCTTTTTGCCTTTGCTTCTCCCATTTCTAAGTGGTACATCTAAATGAATTGCTTCTTTTGATGGTGCTTTGAGGGGATATTTGTCTTGATCTTTTAGCCTCTGGTTGCCAACTTGTTTAGCTTCTTTTGTGTATTTTATTGGTTTTTTTTTTAGCCTTTTTCCTATTTTTGAAGTGACTAGCAAGTTAGGTCATCTCATAGGACAGCTCACACAAGTGCATGACCTAGTTTGGATTGGAAATGACCTTTGTCGATCTAATAAGCTCTCAACTCTTCTTATTTCACATTTTAGACATGTTGAGCTTGATGTATATCCATTTTTAGGTCAAAATTATGTTCATTTCTTGTTGGTTGATGCTTTTCTTTTTGTGCTTTCAACTTGAACTCCTAAGTGATGTGTGCTTGCTTGCATTTCTTCTTGTTTTGTGTTGATATTGCTTTTGAGCTCTCTTATCTTCATCTCCCTTCTGTCCAATGACCTTGGAGTGTTATTTAAGGTAGATTTGTCCCTCCTTAGGAGGAACTTGAAGCTTACCTAAAGTGATGAATCCATGAGGACTCTTTCTTTGTGTTTGTCACTTGTTTGTTTGCTTTTGATGCATCTCTCTCCTTCTTCTCTTTTCTTTCATTTTCATATGCATGCTTGGTTGAGATGAGCTTGTGGTGGCTACTGCCCCATGATAAGTTCTAAAATGTACTGATTTAGAGTGTAAATAATTGACACTTATTGGCTTGATTCAACCAATAAACCTCAACTTTTGTGCATATGTTGTATAGTTTAAATTATAGTGTATATATTGAGTGTCGCGTAAATTTCATTGAGTTTAATTGATTTTTTCTCATTTTTTGTAGGTATATAAGCAATGATATTTTGTCATTATCTTATAGAGCATTGAATAAGCTTTCCAACGCTTTCGACCGCGCGAAAATTCGGAGTTACGATTCAAAAGTTATGGTCGAAACAAGTGCTGGTTTGCTGTCATGTTCACCAGGCGAACAAAAGTTCGCCAGGTGAACAGAAAGTTCTAAAACGCGTGAAAAGCACTGTTTTGGCAGTAGCAAAAGTCGCATATGTTCGCCAGGCGAACAGGACTTCGCCAGGCGAATACTGGGACCCATTTTTATCTATTTAAGTGATTTTCAGCATTTTTTAGATTATGTTGTTTGGGAACTTTTTACCCCAACTTCATCAAACACATTCTTGAGTAGATTTAGCTTAGAAACAACATTGGAGGGTGCATCTTGACGATCCGGAGTCGAATCCACTTCAATCGAAGTTGACAGACCGTGAGATTTGTGTTCTTCTTCCTTCCTCTCTATGTATTTTTCATTTGTTGGGGTTTTGTATGTAAGTTTATCTTGATTGTATGTATATTTATGGATCTTTGTATAAAATCTCTTTTACAACTCTTTATCGATGGTTATCTTGATTTTTTACTTAATGGGTTTGGATTGCTATAGATATATACGGTTCAAACTCGATATAAGATGAACATCTGTTAGATTCTAAATGCTAGAGATATATTTAGGACTAATATTCACGTGGGTATCGATTCTTAATGCTCCGTGTTGTCGAGTTGTGTGAGAGATCAACAATGAGACGATACAGTTGATCTCTCGACTTTGCGTTAGAGATAACCTCTGTTGTGAGCGATACGTGATGATATTGATGAGCGAATTAAGTTGCGTGCATTTAGTCCATATATTTTTTTAGTGCATGATGGGTAGAACGAAATACAACTCCTGACGAGTTTTCTCATTTCTTAAGAATGTACTTATTTTCTTGTTTTATGTTTTTCCTATTGAATTTTTATCCCAAACCATTCAAACCCAAGCTTAGAGACGTAGAGATTGTCGAACAACATTCTTTCCCTCACACTGATCCCTGTGGAGACGATAAATCCCGGAGGAAATTCTTCCGAAAATAATATTTTTGTTTGCTGCTTTACCGCTTCAACACCCACACTATTTTCCTCCCACTGTCATTCTACTTGTGCATTCTATGTGTGCATCCTTTCATTTGCATGTGCATTTCTTCTTCTTCTTCTTCTTCTTCTTCTTTTGCTTTTTCTTTGCCATTATGAACACTTTAATTCAAAACACTTTTTCTCTAAAAAACACAAAAACACTTCAAACCTTTTTCACCCTTTGGGGTTCTTAACCAGGAAAATCTTTTCAGATAAAAGAGTGTTGTTAACTCTTAGTTCTACCGCAAACGGTAGCGCCTAAGTCTCCAATGGTCGAGATGAATACACCAACTGCTAGAACTATTTGTTAACCCTACTCGTGCCTAAAAACTTTTGCACCAACCTGTGGTCTTTTAGCCCGAACTACATTTGCTTTGATCTTTCAAACCAGATGAAAGTACGTAGGCATAAGACGCGATGTCTTAGCGAGCAACCTTCCCCCCTTCTTTACCCGTAGTTAGTCGAACTACGTTGACTCTGACTTTCCCATTGCACGAGGGAGTACGTAGGAACAGAGCGGCGATGCTCTGGCGAGTCATTTCTCTTTTCTTTTTCTTTTGTCCTTAAGCCATTAGTTAGCTAGTATCAACACACCCTTTTAGATAGACAACAATGCATGGATCCCGTCGAGTACGACGGACGTGAGGGGTGCTAATACCTTCCCCTTGCGTAACTGACTCCCGAATCCAGACATGGTTGCGATGACCTTGTCTTTCCCTTTTTCTTTAGGTTTTTGCGATCATTTCCTTTCCCTATCTTTGGGATAAATAAAGAAAGTGGTGACTCTTCTGTTTTTCCGCCGGTGGTTTTTCACAGTTGCGACACAACGACTACCTCGCGCTAGAAGAAACTCTACTCCTCAGTAACTGAGTAATGTCGTACAAAACAGCATTCCAACAGAAGGGTGAGAATTCACATAATTATCAAAATCATAAGATAATATATAATTTGTGGCATACAAATATAACATAATTATTCTCACACTCCAAAAGCTTCATCAACATATTATCACTCAAGTGATCATATTATTCACAGGTACATACTCACAATTCCATAATTCGTAAATTAATCAATTTCACATATTTCGCATAATCTCATATTGCAAACATATACATGATGTGACTCAATCCAAGACTCTAATGAAACTTATGCATGTGGTACCAATCACTTGTTATTAATTTTTAGTTTTTACATTAAACGAGGTTTGTTCACTAGACCAATAACATAAAAAAGCCCATTCCCTAAGCTTTCAAACCCCGCTCTAGGTTTGGGACAAGTCACTAATTCTCACTGAACTAACAAGCATTGTCTCTTGACAACAAATGATGCATGTGCAAGTTCAAGACCATATGAAATTAAGATCATTCCCTAATCTTAACATTCATGCATATCTTTAATAATTCATCACACTTGAATTACCACACAATTACATATACTTGCACACTTTTATGAATCGTTCACACATAACTTACTTTCATTTGGTATACAGCACATTTTACAATACAATCACAATTGTATTACCATTACAACAAGCAATAACTATCATGAATTTTATGTTGTCACACACCAAAATATACTTATACAAGCACACACACAAGTATTTAATAAATTATCCACAATTAATTTCACAACCAGCAGCAAATAGTGGAGCATTTCATTAATAGAACATATACACAACTGACTTCCCAAACATATTAGATATAAAAATATTAGGCAAATAATTCTTTTATCTGTATCATGTTATTGATCTATTCATTAGCTTTCCGAAGCTTTGAACGGGGACCAAAACGACTTATGGATCAAAAGTTATGACCAAAAAGATTTCGATCGAAAACATGAACAGTCGTGACAAACAACATGCATGATTTTCTGCGTTTTTCACTGTTGAAGGCCTTAAACTAATTTCGATTCCGTAAAAATCTAAACTCTCAGAAAATTACAAGCCATCCACTACTTATAACACAATTAAATCATCTAATCATTGTTTTAAGATTATGCCTAAAACTTTTGAAATTGATGGATATAGGCTCAGTCCTAAAAAAAGAAAGAATACACACATATAAGGCACACAAATTCATCATATAACAAACACCATAGAAATTAGAATTTTTTATCCTAAATATGCTACTACCCATCATACAGTATCATACAATCCTATAACCACGGAAAGACTCACCCTTATCTTGATTCATTGGATTCTAGAGCTCTTATTCTTGGGGTTTTCTCCTCCTCTTCTCCACTTCTCTCTTTGCCTATTTTCCTCTTTTATATCTTTCTAACCCATTCTATTTTGAGACTGGGGTTGAAAACCACTTTGAAACTGTTCTATTTTGCTGGACAGATTGTAGAAATCGCAGTGTTCGCACTGCGAGCTCTAGCGAACTGCAAGCGAACATGACAGTGTGTCATTCTTGCACTGCAAGGTGAAAGCGAACTAAAAGCGAGTAATTTGTCGTGTTGATCGCAGTATGATCACTAAGGGCTTTCGCTAGTGCCATTTTTATTTTCATCCTAGCTCAAAGTTTGCACAACGAACTCAAGGAGAAAGAACTCGCATGGCCTTCACATTGCGAACATGGCAAGGTTTTCCACATTTTATTTTGATGATTTCTTGGTTATTCCTATGCATTTGTATGGTTACTATGTCTTGCTTACACTGACTATTGTGAGTAATATGCATGTGGATTAATTAAAATCATGGTTATATGATTAAAAAGAATTAAGAAAAAGTGAAGAAAACTTATCATAATCCAAATGAATGACCTAGGGATGTAAATAGGATTTGATAGATAAATTAGATAAATAATGCTTGTGCAATTGATGCCTAGGTGTGCATCCTTGACAAGTAGTTGTCTAATGGAAAGTTGGAAGCATTATATGGAACATGAGTTGGTTTTGTGTTACTTTGAGAATAAGGCGTATATGGCCTTGTGATATTGTCGAATACAATCGCATTTGTGTGAGATCACTTAGTCGGAACCAATCCTTTAAGTTGTGACATTCCACAAGTGGAGGCTTATTTAGGGAACTCCTATAGAATGTATGCACTAGTACCTTGACAAGTTTGATCCCCATTGTATGGGTGGAGCCTACGGGTAAAGAGACTTATGATGGGGTACGATCCATTAGAAGTGATAATTTAATGGAGTATGTGTCCCTAGGATCTGAATCCACTTCGTATGTCAAGTTTTGCAAGGATCCGTGACCCGTTCCTAACTCTTTGACGTATGAGGGGAACGAGAAAAGAGGATTCCTTGGTCAGGTTTCTGATTAGTGATAGTTTGAGTTGTTGAACTCAAGCGACATGTTTCCATATAGTGTGAGTTGTGCACTCAAGTCTTGCCCTTTTCCTTTTGACTTGAGTTAGGATTGGTTAGAACCTTTTAAAACCGAGAGAATCCATAAGATAGGGAACCCGCTGAGATTATTATCTTACCCCATGTTATTGATTATATTTCAGGTGGTTCAGGTTCCAAGAAGGGTAAGGACAAAGTCGTTTGATGTCCTCACTTACCTTATCTTTTTGGATGATTTGTTTCCGCTGTGAAGGCTCTATAATATGTATCTTTTAGACACATATATATATATATATATATATATATATATATATATATATATATATATATATATATATATATATATATATATATATATATATATATATATATATATATATATATATATATATATATATATATATATATATATATATATATATATATATATATATATATATATATATATATATATATATATATATATATATATATATATATATATATATATATATATATATATATATATATATATATATATATGGGTGGTGTTACAACTTTGTTTGGGTTTAGGGAAGAGAGGGGAGGATTTTGAAAAATAAGAAGGATTGAGATAAAATAATTCAAAAAATTCCATAATTTGGTTGGGAGGATGTGGGAGGAATTGTTTTTATTCTAACTCTAAAAATTCCTTAATTTAGAAAAACTCAAAATCTATATTGGAATAGAGTTTTGAAAGGATTAGACAAATTATTTAAATATAAACTTTGTTACTATAATATTTCAAAAAATAAAAATATATTTATAATAACAAAATAGTTTCTTTCAAAAAAAATATTAAAGATTCTGTTATATATATTTTTTTAAATTATCTTTTAAAGTCGTCCTATTTTTTACCCTTCAAACTCTCAAGCAAGACATTATTAAACACAAGAATATTATAAAATCCTCGTGTTAGATGCTTGTTTTTTATTTCGTTTTCTTAAATTATTTTTAAAAGCAATAATAGTAACCGCGCACTAGGGGTGGACAAATCTAATTACAAAATTCAAACAAATCAACCCAGTTCCATACAATAAATTGGGTTAACAAACCAATCATAAAAGGAAAGAGAAAACAAAGATCTAGATCTGATCTCCATCCACCTCCAAGCCTGAATTTTGATAGTACAAACACAATCACCGACCGAAAAACCAATACTCCTAAACATCACATTATTTCTATCTAACTAAATATTTCAAACCACAGCATCCCAAATTACCAATCTAATAGAGTTACCAGCTTCCTTTCTAACTGAATTTCCAAAATCTTCAATGAATTCCACAACTTCAACGTGATCCTTAATCGTGTTGATGCTTGTGTTGCTTAACCTGATAATCGTATTTTGCTCATGTTGAGGCTCATATTGCACTCATTCATCTTTTATTAAAAAAAAAGTCATTTCATCATCTTGAACAACTCTTGTCTATATAAAAGAGCATGTGGTTGAACTCTAATGGTTGGAGTTAAATTTCTACCACATTGTCCTTTGCTGGAAAAAAATCATTGAGAAAAATATTTCATAAATTTTGAAAATTAAAATTCTCTTTGAATATTTATACCAAAAGTTTTAGTTTTAAAAATCCAGTCTCCTTATTTAAACTAATTCATTTGGAAACACGCAATTCATGTAAAGAGTTTTAATATATTTTAAATATCAATATGACTTTGTTAAGAATGTTTTATTTGATTTCAACATGTAAAAGTATCTGTGAAGAAAAAAGCATAAATGAATTTGTTGACCGACTCGTAAGAAGGTAAATTAACATTTAGACAACCAGATATTTAGCTTATGTAAATTTGAATAAAGTTCCTCCACAGATGGAAATGAGGACTAAATGTTTTATTGTGGACAAACAACCTTTAAAATAGATTCTAGTAAAATGGTTAAACACGAGAAAACGTGTTTCGATAATCTACATGCTTTCATACAATTTTCCTTTAACATTTTTAGTTTTTTAGTATCAAAGATCATGAATGTAAAAGAATGAATTTAGTTTTTAAAAAGATTGATTTTGTCATCTAAAAAAGATAGTGACAAACTTGTACTAATTTCATAAAATAATAAAAATAATTTTTAAGAGAATTGATTTTATTATTTAAAAATGATAGCAACACAATTTATTACTTTATCTGTTTAAAATGATTGTCGCTTTAAGAAAAAAATTTTGTTTCAAAATAAATGTTATTCTCACTTTTCAATGCAATAATAATTGCTATTTTTCTAATTTAATCATATAATTATTATTCCGTATACTATTTCAAACACATTAATAAGACTAATATAGTAAAAGTGCAATATCTTATTATAATATAATTGTATTTTTTAATCAGTATGTAAAAATTTTAAATGATAGTTGTTTTGAAATGGAGAGAGTACTTGTTTGCATTATATTTTAGTATAATTTAAATTATATATGATGATTTTGATTTTAGTGTTCGGATCTTTTAATTTTTAAAACTTCAGAGAATTTCCCTTAAATATTTTTTTCTCTTTCTAGAGTTTTTATTTGTTTTATTTGTTTTTATTTATTCAATCAGTGACACTTTGGATAGATAATGTATTTGATATGGGTTATAGGTAAAATTGTAGGTGTATGAAGTCAAAATATCTAACTTATTTTATATTGGGCCAAATTTGTTTGTTTTTGATAACATTTAAAGAGATTTTAATTTGTCACTCCCATCCCACACTTGTATATGATGCTTACATATATTTTTATAATTTTTAAATTGTTTATGGATAATTTTGAATAAAAAAATGCGAATGAACTTTTAGGTAGATCTTTCCAAATTTTCTGTAATTCATTTCGAAATTTCTAGTCGTGTGAAAAAAAGTTTAAATCTTTTTTGGAAATTCCGAATTCTTCAAATATTTTTCAGAAATAATCATTTATTATTGAAATTTAAGCAAATTATGATTAAAAAAATAGAAAATTAAAAAATTTCAGATACAGATTATAAATTTTCAATAAAAACAAAAAAAATTTAAAAAAAAAATCTAATTTTACAAAATGATATAATAGTAAAAATGCTCTAAATGTTGGAGTATCAAGTAGACAAGTTAAAACCTCCTATCTGAACCATTATCACGTCATTGTCACAAAAAACAAATCTTCTATCTGAACCATTATCAGACCTTTCGGTAACCATACAAAACCCAAGTTTGGATGCCTTTGTAGGAATCCACTGAAGCATGTGATCATGATATTCAAACTCTTGCTTATTTTTAAATTGCTTGCCAATATATACCCCTTTTACAATAACATCTTCAACAGCGGAAGACACAACTTTTTTGGGGAAAACATCGAGGTGCGATATATCTAATAATAAAACTAATTACCACAGAATAGTAAATAATCACTAATGCTAAAAACAAAACTGAAAAACTGAACACAGACATATACTGGAGATGCATCTCTGGGTAAAGATCATACTCGTTCCGAAAATGTATCTCCGGAAATAATGCTTATTTTTCAAAACAAAAACAGACTTAATATCAGCAATAAGGCTTTAAATAAATGATCTTTACCTAGAATTTCAACTTCTTTTCCTCCCTTTGATGTGATGAAACACAAGATTGAGGATTTGGAGTGAAAATATGTATTGAGAATGGAAGAGTTTTTGGTGAGGCACTACGTCAGAAGTGAGTTTTAGCAGCGCATACAAAGACAGCGCTTTTTTAAAAAGCGCTGCTAAAGGGTGAGTAAAAAAAAAGAAAAATTGCCTACCAAAGACAGCGCTTTTAAAAAAGCGCTACTAAAGGGGGACCCTAAGAAAGCGCTTTTTAAAAAGCGCTGCTAAAGGGGTACCCTAAGAAAAAGCTTTTAAAAAACGCTGCTAAAGGGGGACCCTAAGAAAGCGCTTTTAAAAAGCGCTGCTAAAGTGGGACCCTTAGAAAGCGCTTTTTTCTATAAAGCGCTGCTATATGGCATTGCTAAGGCACCCTATGAAAGCGCTTTTTAAAGCGCTGCTAAAGGCCTTTAAAAGCGCTACTATAGGTATTAGTATTATAATTTTAAAATACCCTCCAGAATTTTAAGAGAAACAGAACAGTCGCCCAGTTTCTTTTCTTCTTTCTTTCTCTGGCGAACGAACGAACGTTGCCCTATAGTTTCCATCATCCTCCGTCCGACCGTCGCCCTCTTCCGTTGGATTTCGCCGCCGTTCACCGTCCATTTTCGAGAGCATCCGTCCGTCTGCATTGCATTTCCACCATTGTTACGATATGTGAAGTTTTACTATGGTTTTCTTGTTTATTTATCTTTTCACCATTGTTGGTATTTGAAGATATAGATGGTTTTTCTGTTCTGATGATATAGATGGTTTTGTGTTATTGAGATATTGAAGGTTTTGTGTTATTGTCTCTTTGTTGTTATTAAGATATTGAAGGTATATGTATATGGCATTGCTGAGTTATAGTGGTTATATGTATTGATCAAATTCTTTAAAGGTTTGCTGAGTTAAGCATTTATGTGTTATTGTCTCTTTGTTGTTATTGAGATATTAAAGGTTTTGTGTTATTGAGATATTGAAGGTTTGATATAGTTGTTGAAAAGCGAAGGTTTATTGTTATTGAGGCATTGAAGGTTTAATATTATTGTTGTTGTTGTTGTTGTTGTTATTATTAAGTTATTGAAGGTTTAGTGAAGGTTTTTAGTGTTGTTTTGCATTGAAGGTTTGAGGACATGCAAGTAAATTTGAGTTCAAGTATGATATTTGATATGATGTTAACACTAATGTTGTTGGGTTTGTGTAGATATGTTACGTATACTATTGTTTTTGTTGTTGTTGTTGTTGTTGTTGTTGTTGTTAAAAGCCTAAACAACTCAAAATGTTTTATGTGTTATTGTTTTTCTATTGTTATTTTGGGATTGAGATTGATGTTGTTTTTATTTTGTTGCTATTTTGAACTTAGATGGATAATTCATCTAGCACCACTCATACAAATGAGTTTTCTTCTAATTTGAATATAACAAAAGTATTAGATAATGATGGCTAAAAATATTAATGTAACTTGATAGAACATATTTTTTTTAATAGTTTGGAAATTCGTATTTTTTAAGAGAGTAGCCAACATGAATATGGTTTTATATGATATGGTTTTATATGTTATTATGGTTTTATATGTTGATGGTTTTATATGTTGATATGTTATTATGGGTTTCTCAATGTTTATATGATATGTTATTATGGTTTTATATGTTTAGTTAGGATTTCTCAATGTTTAGTAAGGGTGTCATTTTGGTTTAGGGATTATCTAGTATTTTTAATATGATTTGTTTTGGTGGATTATCTAGTATTTTTGTTTTGGTAATTATTAATATGGTTTTAATAAAATTTATATTTTGTCTGCTATAGGGGTTACCTGTGAAGAGCCTAGTTGTGATCGTTTCCAAGCATCCTACTGTGTAGCATTCTTAGAAGTTAGTGATTTCTTTACAGGTATTCTCTGTTTTGTTTAACTTTCATAGTTTAGTGTAGATTACTCAATTAGTATGGATAAAAAATGGATCTCTGGTAATCGATTGTCAAAAGAGTACGAGAATGGGGTATCGAAGTTCGTTAAGTTCGCTGTTGAACACGCCAAAGACCCTAGTAGGATCACATGTCCTTGCTTAGGATGCTGTTATGGGCGTCGAGTTGACGTCGTTCAGTTGGAATCTCATTTAATGAGACATGGAATTGATCGAAGTTACACATGTTGGACATTACAAGGTGAGATAAGTAACGAGAGTGGTGAACCCCGGAATAATACGACATGTGCTTCAAAGGACAATGGCAGGGATACATATGATTGTGATCGAGTCGAAGAGATTGCAGAAGCACTTGAAGAAGATCTTTAAGATTGTCCCAAGATGTTTGAGAGGTTGGTAAGCGATGCAGAGAAATTGTTGTATAAATGTTGCACTACTTTCACAAGATTGTCCGCGGTATTAAAGTTGTACAATTTAAAGGCGGGTAAAGGATGGTCGGATAAAAGTTTCACAGAGTTGTTAGCCCTACTTCAAGAGATGCTTCCGGAGGATAATGTTCTTCCCAATCGAACCTATGAAGCTAAAAAAATGTTATGCTCTATTGGCATGAGCTATGATAAGATACATGCTTGTCCAAATGATTGCATTTTGTTTCAAAATGAATATGCATCATTAAACGAGTGTCCTAAATGCGGTGTATCTTGGTATAAGAAAAAATTGTCACCAGCAAAAGTATTATGGTATTTTCCTATAATTCCGAGATTCAGACGCATGTTTCGTAGTGAAACAGATGCAAAACACCTAACTTGGCATGCAGATGATAGAATTATAGATGGGAAGTATCGACATCCGGCAAATTCACCACAGTGGATGAAAATTGATAATGATTATGATTTTGGGGAAGAAGCTAGAAACCTTCGCTTGGCATTATCGACTGATGGAATGAATCTGCATGGTCTGCAGAGTATCTCACATTCCACCTGGCCTGTAATTATTATGATTTATAACCTACCTCCATGGCTATGTATGAAGCGTAAGTACATGATGTTATCTATGTTAATTTCTGGCCCTAAACAACCAGGGAACGACATAGACGTATACCTGACACCTTTAATCGAAGACTTAAAGAGTTTGTGGGAGAACGGTGTGGAGATTTATGATGGATATAGGAAAGAAAGTTTCAATTTGAGGGTGATGTTGTTTGGCACAATTAATGATTTCCCAGCATACGGAAATCTATCGGGGTATAGCATTAAAGGTCAATGTGCGTGTCCTATCTGTGAAGAAAACACAAATTGGACGCGGTTGGAATTTGGTCAGAAGAATGTCTTTCTTGGTCATCGTAGATTCTTAAATTCTAATCATCACTACCGTGGGTGGAGAAAAGCATTCAATGGAAATATAGAACAACGTAAAGCTCCACCTACATTGACCGGCGAACAAATTTTTGAAAAGGTGAAAGATGTGAGTACTAAGTTTGGCAAGCCTTTTGCTCATACGCTTGTCACGCGTAGGTGGAAGAAGAGGTCAATTTTGTTTGAGTTGTCATATTGGAAGTCATTGTTGAAGGTGAGATAATACTTAGAAGGGGGGGTTGAATAAGTATGAAAGATTAAAACTTAGAAATAAAACACAAGTATTTTTATCCTGGTTCGTTGAACTCAACTACTCCAGTCCACCCTTCCTAGAGTGATTTGCCTTTCTCAATCAAGGACTTAATCCACTATTTAATCAAACAGATTACAATAGTAACACCTAAGAACAACTGTTCTTAGTCTTCTTAAGAGCTACTGATTCCAACTGAATCCTCTTAAGGAAATCTTTTCAATCAATGTAAAACTATTACAAGAGTAAGAATGCTTCTAAAAAGCTTTAATCACAACGGTGATATTTCTCTTAAGTTTAAGTACAATGAAATAAGTTCTTAGAAAGAATATGAAACTATGAGAGCTTGAGTGTTTTAATTTCTTTTCAACAGAACATCTAACTGAAGAATTTGGTGGAGTCTTGCTTTTATAGGCAGCTGATCCAAGGTGAGCTGCACGTTGAGAAGAGTGTCCAAAAGGTATGAGCCTTTTTGTCTTCACATCAAGTGACCTTTCCTAGAAGAAGAAAGCACAGAAAAATCTGTTTTGTCTGTGTTCTTGTGTCTAGCATAAATAAGGAAAGAGACGTTTGATTTACTCCAACGGATATAATCTTTGAATATTTCTTCTTCGGTTTTCAGCAAGTTCATCAGAGTCTGATTGGGTCAGAGTCTTCTAATGATGATCAGAGTCTTGCTGGATCAGAGTCTTCTGCAGCAGGTGTGCTTTCAGCGTGTTAGATATCAGAGCATATTTGAAACAGAACTTCAGTACTGGCAGCTTTAGTACTCTCAGAATCTTCTGTAGAAACTATGCTTTGAAAAACTCTTCATACAAAATTCTTCTTTGCTTCAGATGCTTCTGACTTGCTTCAGATTCTTCTGGAGCTACTTCTTCAGATCCTTCTGGAGCTTCTGCTTCAGATCCTTCTAGAGCTTCTGCTTCAGAATCTTCTGGAGGCTACGCTCATAATCTTCTGTTGGCAGCAATCAGAGTCTTCTAATGAGTGCATTTGGCGCTTCAGAGTCTAGTTAATTTCTTGTATTCAATTCTGATTTGCTTCTGGAGTGTTAATTTCTTTACTATCTGTAGTAAAAACTCTCAAGCAAATTTTAGAGTATATAATTCTTAAATACAAAATTTCCTAATAGTTATCATCAAAACATAGAGATATTATTAAGAACCAATTTGTGTTCTAACAATCTCCCCCTTTTTGATGATGACAAAAACATCAGAAATTTTGTTTAATTGAAAATATTAACATTATAACTCCCCCTGAAATGATGAATCTCCCCCTGAGTTAAATACATATAAGAAATAGAAACTTCCCTTTTGTCTTGAGTAATCTTCAGAGTTAGATCTTGTTTGTTCTTTTAACATTTGAAAGTCAGAATGTCTTGCAAATTTTAGATTCAGAGTTTGATAATAGTCAAAAGATCTGAGAGACTCAAAGTTTCTTTTACAGAGTGTACTTATCAGATGTTCTGAAATACTCAGATTAAATGTTAGATAGAATAAATATGTCTGAAGTTTCATTCTGATGAAGTTAAATTAAACAGTTCAGATCTATATTTTCTCCCCCTTTTTTGTCATAAGCAAAAAGTAAAAACTTTAAAAAGACAAATAAAAGGAAACAGTAAATGAGATAATTCAATGGAGAAAACTTTGATTCATTCAATAAGATCAGATCAAGAGTACATGCAGCAGAAGATATATCAAAAAGTACAATAGCAAACATCAAATGCAAAAACAATCAGAATGAAAAAAAATGAAAATCTAAGAGTGTTTGGACAAAAGCATCTTCAATAGATCTGTAATCTCAGAGGAGGACTGCTCTTGCTTGGACATCCACTTAGCCATTGTTTCATTCTTTTGATCCTGCTTTGACATCCACTATGTCATGTCCTCAGATTTCTTATCCTGTTTAGCCATCCAAGATTTGATCTCTGATTGACCAGCTTCCAGAGCAGCAATCTTATCTTCAAAATCTGGATGTTCTTTCTTTATCTTAGATGAAGAAGTATGATCAGGTTCTGGAGCTTGAACAAAGTCAATTTCCATGTGATCTGTAGAGTCTGGAGCATTGGAGCTAGAAGGGAGGTCTACCAGAGTCATGGCCAAAGGATTTTCTTCAGATGCAATTTCAGTAGTTTCTTCTGATGATGGAGGAGCATATGTAAGAAGCAGAGGTTCAGATTTCTTGACAGTCCAGAACAGAGTCCTTGCAGCCTCAGCAAATCTGAGCTTCGCATCATCAGAACATATGTTCTTCAGATTTGAGGCCACAGAGTTGAATCTGTTGATGAATCCATTCCAGATAACATCAGAGTCTTGGGCATCCATTGTTGCTAAGCATTTCTTCTGTACATTACCTAAATACAACTGTATTTCATGCAAAAATGATTGAAATAAATGATTAACATTAAGTCTGGGCTTAGGATGTAACAGAGTTTCCAGAGTTATTGGTTTTGATTGGGGAGTTGGTGGAAAAAGAGATTTTTGAATAGAAATCAGAGGAGGAGGATAATATGGAATGAAAGGAATTTCAGGAGCTTTTTCTTTGGATCTGTTTAAGGCATTTAACAGATGAGGTTTTACTCTGGTGTGAAAGGGAACCACATCAAAGGGTTTATTTGAGAAGGGTTGGAAAGCAGATTTGGGAGGTTCATCAGAAGCAACATTGTTATCAGATGAAATTGGTATAGCTGAAGCAACAACTTTATCAGATTTTGCAGAACAAGATATAGTTGCTAAGTGAAGGTGAGATAATACTTAGAAGGGGGGTTGAATAAGTATGAAAGATTAATACTTTAGAAATAATAACACAATTATTTTTATCCTGTTCGTTGAAATCAACTACTCCAGTCCACCCTTCCTAGAGTGATTTGCCTTTCTCAACAAGGACTTAATCCACTATTTAATCAAACAGATTACAATAGTAACACCTAAGAACAACTGTTCTTAGTCTTCTCAAGAGCTACTGATTCCAACTGAATCCTCTTAAGGAAAACCTTTACAATCAATGTAAATCAAATACAAGAGTATTAATGCTTCTATAAAGCTTTTATCACAACAATGATTTTTCTCTTAAGTTTAAGTACAAGAAATTCTAAGAAGAATATGAAAGAATGAGAGCTTTGAATATTATGATTTCTTTTCAGCAAATTGTGTAACTGAAGAATTTGGTGGAGTCTTCCTTTTATAGGCAGCTGATCCAAGGATGTTGAGCGTTGAAAAGAGAGTCCCAAAAAGGTCTGAGCCTTTTTGTCTTCACATCAAGTGACCTTTCCTAGAAGTAGATAGCACAGAAAAATCCTTTTTGTCTGTGTTATTGTGTCTAGCACAAATGAGGAAAGAGACGTTTGATTTACTCCAACGGATATAATCTTTGAATATTTCTTCTTCAGTTTTCAGCAAGTTCTTCAGAATCTGAATGAGTCAGAGTCTTCTAATGATGTTCAGAACCTTGCTGTATCAGAGTCTTCTGCAGCATGTGTGCTTTCAGCGTGTTGATCATCAGAGCATATTTGACACAGAACTTCAGTACTTGGCAGCATTAGTACTTTCAGAAACTTCTGTAGAAACAATGCTTTGAGAAACTCTTCATACAAAATCCTTCTTAGCTTCAGATGCTTCTGAATAACTTCAGAATCTTCTGGAGTTTTTTGCTTCAGATCCTTATGGAGACTACGCTCAGGATCTTCTGTAAACAACAATCAGAATCTTCTAATGAGTGCATCTGGCGCTTCAGAGTCTAGATAACTTCTTGTATACAATTCAGATTTGCTTCTAGAGAGTTAATTTCATTTCAATCTGCATTAAAACTCTCAAACAAATTTTAGAGTATATAATTCTTAAATATAAAATTTCCTAACAGTTATCATCAAAAAAAAGAGTTATTATTAAGAACCAATCTGTGTTCTAACAATCTCCCCCTTTTTGATGATGACAAAAAGTATCAGAAATTTTATTTAACTGAACATATAGAATTATAACTCCCCCTGAGATGATGAATCTTCCCCTGAGTTAAATACAAATAGGGAATAGAAACTTCCCTTTTGTCTTGAGTAATCTTCAGAGTTAGATCTTGTTTATTCTTATAACATTTGAAGGTCAGAATGTCTTGCAGATATAAGATTCAGAGTTTGATAATAGACAAATGATCTGAGAGACTCAGAGTTTCTTTTATAGAATGTACTTATCAAATGTTCTGAAATAGTCAAGTTAAACGTTAGATAGAATAGATATGTCTGAAGATTCATTCTGGTGAAGTTATATTAAACAGTTCAGATCTATATTTTCTCCCCCTTTTTTGTCATAAGCAAAAAGTAAAAACTTTTAAAAAGACAAATAAAAGGAAATAGTAAATAAGATAATTCAATGGAGAAAACTTTGATTCATTAAAAAGATCAGATCAAGAGTACATAGGCAAACATCAGAAGATATAGCAATAAAGTACAGGTGCAAACAACAGATGCAAAAACATTTAGAAAAAAAATCTAAGAGTGTTTGGACAAAAGCATCTTCAATAGATCTGTAATCTCAGAGGATGATTGCTCTTGCTTGGACATCCACTTAGTCATAGTTTCATTCTTTTATCTTGCTTTGACATCCATTATGTCATATCCTCAGACTTCTTATCCTGCTTAGCCATCCAGGATTTGATCTCTGACTGTCTAGCTTCCAGAGCAGCAATCTTATCTTTAAAATCTGGATATTCTTTCTTTATCTCAGATGAAGAGTTATGATGAGGTTTTTGTAGCCTGAACATAGTCAATTTCCATTGATTCTGTAGATCCTGGAGAATGGTCTACCAGAGTCATAGCCATATCATTATCAGTAGATTCTGTTGATGGTGGAGGAGCATCTAAACGAAGCAGAGGTTCAGTTTTGTTAAGAGTCCAGAATAGAGTCCTTGCAGCTCTGAGCTTTCCATCATCAGAACAGACGTTCTTCAGATTTGAAGCTACAGTGTTGAATCTGTTGATGAATCCATTCCAGATGATGTCAGATTCTTTGGCATCCATTGTTTCTGAGCATTTCTTCTGAACAGTACCTAAATAGATCTGTATTTCTTGCAAAAATGTTTGAAATAAATGATCAATATTAAGTCTGGGCTGTGGTCGTAACAAGGTTTCCAGATTTATAGGTTTAGGTTGGGGAGTTGGTGGAAAAAGTGATTTTTGGATGGAAATCAGAGGAGGAGGATAATATGGAATGAAGGGTATCTCAGGAGCTTTTTCTTTAGATCTAACTAAAGCATTAAGCAAATGAGGTTTTGCTCTTCTGTGAGGGGTAACTACATCAAAAGGTGCATTTGAGTAGGGTTTGAAAGCAGATTTAAGTGGTTCAACAGATGCAACAGTGTTATCAGATGCAATTTGCAGAGCTGAAACACCAGCTTTATCAGATTTTGCAGAGTGTGATATGGTTGCTAAAGGTTCTACATCTGTCATAGATTTTAAGTAATCAAGAATCACAGATGGAAGGATCATTGTGGATTTTGGTTTCAGAGGATTGATGGGTTCAGAAGGTTCAACTCTGTCATAAAAATCTTTCAGTTTGAAACCATAAGATAGATTATGAAAAAGAGAAGAAACTTGGGCACAAGATATAGAAGATGTTGGATTGGAATTGGGGATTAATATCTCAAATGATGGTGCAGGTGGAGGAATAGGATCTGGAATGGGAGTTTTAGAAGGTATGGTAGGTTCAGGTTGGTTTATCTCAGAGTATTTGTCAGATGGAGAGATTATAAAATTTGGGTGGATTTCTGATTCTGAGGAGTTAGAGGATGTGGTTGGTGTACAAGAGGTAGAAGATACTTGAAACACCATTTTTAGTGGTGTGACATCAAGAACTTCTGTCTTAGGGATGTGAGGTTCAGAAGTATTGGTAGGTTCTGAAGGAATTTCAGATGGTTTGGATGGTGGTTTTGATGAAACAGGAGCAGAAGTTACTTTTGTAGGTTCAGAAGTAACAAGTGCAATGGGTTCAGAAGGTGGATTATTTGATGGTGGATTGTCAGAGGCTTTTTCTGGTTGAGAGTCTTTTTGTTGTTTCTCTGGTTGTTCAGATGATTGTTGTTGATCTGATGGTTGTTGTTCTGATGGTTGTTGTTCTGATGGTTGAGGTCGTGGAACAAAGTGTTTTATATGAATTTTGGGTTGAGATGGTTTTGGTACAGAAACTGTTGGTGTTGTTGTTTGAGTTGGAATAGGTGATTGTTTTTGTGGAGAAACAGAACTGGGAGCAGTAACAGAAATGGTTTGTGTAGAAGGTGGTTCTGGAACAGACTTAACATTAGAATCATTAATAACAAGTTTTGCAGAAGATACAGAAGATTTAGTACCTTTTACTTTGATCCTCTTGGCAGGTACAGAAGCAGCTTCTTCAGAATCTTTTCTCTTCAAGAGCTTCTTGGGCTTCTCAGCAATCTTGACCTTCTTCTGAACAGGTGCAGATTCTTCTACAGGCTGAGTCCTTTTCCTCTGGAGTTGTGCTTCTTCTTCTCCTGCATCTGGTAGTGGTTGTCTAGCTAGCTGAATCACATTAGCAGGAACAGGTTTTCCTTCCTTCTTGCATTCATCAATATACATAACCACTATATGTCTGGGCTCCTTAGCAAAGAATAAAGGAAAGTCATCTACAGGAACCCTCTTATTCAATTCTGACATATTTAGCTTCTTAGGAGCTGTTGTGAGTTCATCAACAATTTTGAGTCTCAGAAGACTTTTAGCATTCAGAGGCTTTCCCATTATAAATTCTAATTCCTCTGTAACTCCAGCAGCGTACAGAGCAGTTACTAAACCATTCTCAGTAAGAAGATCTAAGATCAACCTTCCAAAGGGGATCCAAGTTCTGATCTTCTGTCCTTTCTCTTTCACATATTCTCTAGATGCATTGATATGGTTCCACAGATGCATAAACAGAATGTATGGAAGATTTACCTTGGTGCTCTGACTAAGGCAATACATGAAATAGAGCTGTTCATTATTGACATAGTCTGGAGAATTGGTTGACTTCCTGTGGTGGATGCATCCCATGAAGATCTTGGCCCAGATCTTGTAATCAGGCTTCAGATCTTTGAATTTGTTAGAAGCTTGACCAGCAGTCATTACTTCTTCATAAACCTCATCCATGTCCACACGCCTAGCTGGCAAGTGGGAAACACCATCTGTTTCTTCATATCCTATTAATTTTCTTATCAGATCTTCTGTGATAATAATTTCTTTTCCCAGCACAGAAGATAAGATGAACTTGGGGTAAACTGATGCATGGATCCAGAATTCTTTCACAAGGAGAGGGTAAACTGGTCCAAAGAGCCTATCAAAATACTTAACCCATCCTATAGCTCCAATGATGGAACGAAACTCAAACCCATTTTCTGCCAGAGAATCAAACTCAACCATAGATTCACATAGGACTTCCAATTTATCAATAGGAGTTAGAAGAGTTCTTTTGGGAGGAGAATAGGGAGCAACACCTATATTTTCTGAAGTTACAGCAGCCATAGAAGATTGGAATTGAGCAGCTGTTGATGATGAAGTTGCCATTGAAGAATGCTTTGTCAAACGCTTAGGTATAGGGTTTTTATGCAGAGAAAAGAGGAGATGAAAACGCATGTAATTTCTGAGACTGTGAAAAGTGTGAAAGTGAATACAAGTCAAGTATATATACTAAAACACTTAGGCAAATCAACAGTCAGAAATATGCACATTTGAACAAGCATTAAATGAAGAAAATAATAATTATTTCAAAGCATTAATTGCTTCTGACAATTTGGGGGGGAAAACCAAGATTCTCACTATTCAAACTTCACCGCAAACGTCTCTTCAGTTATGTACACGCCACCTCTTTAGATTTGGTGTGACACGTGTTTACTTGCATGTGTTCTGAATTCTCTTAAGAAATGAAACGTCAACCATCATTCAGATCTTCTAAAGATTGTTAGTTCAGAGTTTCACAAAAGAAATATTGATCAGAATAAAATAAGCAATCAGAAGAAATACTTCAGAGCATTAAGCATTTTTGCATCTGTAAGAATTTGCTTCTGATAAATATCATTCTGGACAAAAATCCATACCAATATTTTTCAGAATAAATTTGAATCTATCTTCAACAAGGGGTTTTGTAAAAATATCTGCCCATTGATGATTTGTATCAACAAAGGCTAAATTTATGATTCCCTTCTGAACATAATCTCTGATGAAATGATGCTTAATTTCTATATGTTTTGCCTTAGAATGTAAAATGGGATTCTTGGACAAACATATAGCAGAAGTATTATCACAAAAGATAGAAATGTTACTTTCAAAAGTTTGATAATCTTCTAGTTGACTCTTCATCCAGAGCATCTGCGTGCTACATCCAGCAGCAGCAATGTATTCAGCCTCTGTGGTTGAAAGTGCAATTGTGGGTTGCTTCTTGCTGTACCAGGAGATTAGATTTCTTCCTAGAAATTGACAACTTCCAGAAGTACTTTTTCTTTCCACTCTGTCTCCAGCGTAGTCAGCATCATAGAATCCAACTAATTTGAAATCATCAGATTTTCTGTAACACAAACCCACATTAGAAGTACCTTTCAGATACCTTAGAATCCTCTTGACAGTTGTCAAGTGTGATTCTCTAGGATCTGATTGGAATCTAGCACACAAACAAACACTGAACAATATGTCAGGTCTAGAAGCAGTAAGATAAAGAAGAGAGCCAATCATACCTCTGTAGAGCTTCTGGTCTACTTTCTTACTTACCTCTTCCTTGCCTAGAGAGCTAGTAGGATGCATTGGAGTCTTTGCCAGCTTACTGTCAGACATGTTGAATTTCTTCAGAAGTTCTTTAACATACTTTGTCTGATGTATGTAGGTGCACTCTGGAGTTTGATTAACTTGGATTCCTAGAAAGAATCTGAGTTCTCCCATCATGCTCATTTCAAATTCTGCCTGCATACATGTACCAAACTCCTTTCCAAGCATAATATTTGTTGATCCAAAAATAATATCATCTACATAAATTTGGAAAATTAGAAGATCTTTCTTAATTGTTTTACAGAATAGTGTTGTATCCACTTTGCCTCTGATGAAATTCTTCTCCAGAAGAAAATTGCTCAATCTCTCATACCAAGCTCTGGGAGCTTGTTTTAAACCATATAGAGATTTCTTTAATTTGAAAACATGATCTGGAAATTTTTCATTTTCAAAACCAGGAGGTTGGTGGACATAAACTTCTTCTTCTATAATACCATTAAGAAAGGCACTTTTAACATCCATCTGATACAGAGTGATGTTATTTTGTGCAGCAAAAGAAATAAGAAGGCGTATAGATTCTAACCTTGCCACTGGAGCATATGTTTCAGTGTAATCAATACCTTCTTGCTGACTGTACCCTTGAGCAACCAGCCTTGCCTTATTCCTCTCAACTTCTCCTTTCTCATTTAGCTTATTTCTGAAGACCCATTTTGTACCAATAATATTGAATCCTTGAGGTATTTGAACTAGATCCCATACATCATTTCTGCTGAATTGATTTAGCTCTTCTTGCATGGCAATAATCCAATCATTGTCTTGCAGAGCTTCTTCTACAGAAGATGGTTCAATTTCTGACACTAGTCCAAATAGTGATACTTCAGATGATCTTAGAAAGGATCTTGTTCTGATGGGATCATCCTTCTTTCCAATAATGACATCCTCTAGATGAGAAGCTTTAATTATGGATGATGATCCTCTAATATTTGACTCTTCAAAAATGTTTAGATTATTCATATGAGAAGTTAAAGGAGTAGCATCTGGAGTTGCTTCTGGTTCATTCACTTGAATTTTGTCTGCTTCTAGAACTTCAGAGTCAATAAAGACTACTTCCCTATCTGCAGAGTTATCAACCTGCTTTGGCTTTTCAGAGCCAAGCTTATCATCAAATCTGACATGAATGGATTCTTCCACAATCTGTGTCTCAGTGTTGTATACTCTATAGCCTTTAGAGCGTTCAGAATATCCAAGCATGAAACACTTCTGTGCTTTGGAATCAAACTTGCTAAGATTTTCCTTAGTGTTTAACATATAGCAAATACATCCAAAAGGATGAAAATATGAAATGTTGGGCTTTTTGTTCTTCCACAGTTCATAAGGAGTCTTCTTTAGAAGAGGTCTAACAGACACTCTGTTCTAAATGTAACAAGCTGTATTGATTGCTTCTGCCCAAAAATGTTTTGCCAGATTTGTCTCATTGATCATGGTTCTGGCCATTTCTTGCAAAGTTCTGTTTTTCCTCTCTACAACCCCATTCTGTTGTGGAGTTCTAGGACAGGAAAAATCATGAGCAATGCCATTTTCAGAGAAATATTTTTCAAAATATTTATTTTCAAATTCACCACCATGATCACTTCTGACTTTTATAATTTTGAAATTCTTTTCATTCTGGACTTGCTTGCAGAAGTCAAAGAACACAGAATGTGACTCATCCTTGTGTTTTAAGAACTTTATCCATGTCCATCTACTAAAGTCATCAACAATGACTAATCCATACTTCTTGCCTCTGATGGATGCAGTTTTCACTGGTCCAAACAGATCAATATGAAGTAATTCTAGTGGATTAGAAGTAGAAACAACATTTTTTTATTTGAAAGATGTTTTTGAAAACTTCCCTTTCTGGCATGCTTCACAAAGAGCATCTGAAGTGAACTTCAGATTAGGGAGTCCTCTGATAAAATTAAGTTTATTAATCTGAGATATACGTCTCATATTAATATGGCCCAATCTTCTGTGCCAGACCCATTGCTCTTCATTATAAGACAAGAGGCATTTAACATTTTGAACTTTAAGTTCTGAAAGATTTATTTTATAAATGTTGTTTTTCCTCTTACCACTAAATAGGATTGAGTCATCCTTTTGACTAATAGCTTTACAACATTTTTGATTAAAGGTAATATCATAACCATTGTCACTTAATTGACTTATGGACAATAAGTTATGCTTTAACCCTTCAACAAGTAAAACATTAGTAATAGAGGGAAGTTTACCATTTCCAATAGTGCCAGATCCAATGATCTTGCCCTTCTGGTTCCCTCCAAACTTCACGTCACCTCCAGATCTAAGTTCCAGGCTTTGGAACATAGACTTTTCTCCTGTCATGTGTCGTGAGCATCCAGAGTCCAGGTACCATGATTGGCGTCCTGACCTTGCTGCTAAGAACATCTGCAACAGGAATTATTTTGTGTTTAGGTACCCAGATCTTCTTGGGTCCTTTGGGGTTAGTTGGTTTGTAGGTTTGTCTAAACTTCTTTTTTTCAACATAATATTTATTCTGACTTGCCTTTGGTTTAAACACATAAGTATTCTTCTCAGAGCTTGTGTGTTTAATGTCATTTAAGTGACCAAATTTAAATTAAGAATACAGAGGTGTCTTCTTGATGAAAAGTTTGTCAACAGGTTTTGGATTGCTTCCAGATGAAGATTCATATCCAATACCTCTTCTTTTGTTTCCACTAACACCATAGATCATGGAAGCCATCTTGCTTCTGTCTATGCTCTTAGTAAGAAATCTCTGAAAGCTAGAGTCATATTTTTCTAAAATGTTTTCACATGAGTTAGTCTCAGATTCAGATTCTTGTTGAGTTATTTCAAAGTCATTTTTGATTTTCAGATTAATTTCTTTTTGCTCAACAAGTTCTGTCTTCAGAAAATCAATCTCAGATTCAAGATTGCTTTTCAGCTTCTTGTATTTGAGTTTGATATTGTTATAACTTTTAAGAACTTCTGTTAAAACTTTTATAAGTTCTTCTTTGGTAAGTTTAGCCATTACCTCTTCTGCGTCATCATCAGATTCAGAATCTAATTCATATCCTGAGGTACCTTCCTCTTGATCCTCTGTGCTAGCCATCAGTGCAACATTAGCACATTCTTCTTCTGATTCAGAAGATGATTCAGATTCATCTGAGTCATCCCATGTTGCCATCAGAACCTTCTTCTTTTTGTTAAACTTCTTCTTGGGTTTTTCTTTCTGAGGTTTGGGGCAATCATTCTTGTAGTGCCCAGGTTCTTTGCACTCATAGCACACAACTTCTTTCTTGCCAGATCTTCTGTGTCCAAAAGATTCCTTTCTATTATCAGATCTTATGAAGTTGTTGAACTTCTTTCCCTTGTGCTTCCAGAGTCTGTTGATCCTTTTGGACAGCATGGATAATTCATCTTCTTCTTTAGAAGAAGATTCTTCAGAGCTTTCTTGAATGACCTGCAAAGCTTTAGCAGTTTTGTTAGATTTTAATGCAACAGATTTACCTTTTTCTTTCTTCTGAGGTTCATCTTCCTCAAGCTCAATCTCATTGCTCCTCAGTGAGCTGATGAGTTCTTCTAGAGAGATCTTGTTCAGATCTTTAGCCATCTTCAAGGCAGTCACCATTGGTCTCCATCTGGTAGGCAGACTTCTGATGATTTTCTTTACGTGATCTAATGTAGAGTATCCCTTGTCCAGAACTTTCAGCCTAGCTGTGAGTATCTGAAATCTGGAGAACATGGCTTCAACAGATTCAGAGTCTTCCATTTTGAAGGCCTCATACTTCTGGACCAGAGCCAGAGCTTTTGTCTCCTTAACTTGAGAATTCCCCTCATGAGTCATTTTTAGGGATTCAAACATATCAAAAGCAGTTTCCCTGTTTGTAATTTTTTCATACTCAGTATGTGAAATTGCATTCAATAATATAGTCCTGCCTTTGTGATGATTTATAAAATCTTTCTTCTGAGCATCTGTCATAGATTTTCTATCAATCTTCTTGCCATTCCCATCTGTGGGATGGACATATCCATCTATGACTAGATCCCATAGATCAGCATCATATCCTAGGAAAAAACTCTCAATTCTGTCTTTCCAGTAGTCAAATTTCTCCCCAATCAAACATTGGGGGTTTGGTGTTGATCCTGTCCCTTTCTTCATATTTATTGTTAATATTGGATATTGAATTATCAGCCATTGTAACAAATAAATATATATCAAAGTATTTCTCTCTGGATCTTTACTGACACTGTTAAGTGGTAGCACACACAGAACCGGAGCTCTGATACCAACTGAAGGTGAAATAATACTTAGAAGGGGGGGTTGAATAAGTATGAAAGATTAAGACTTTAGAAATAATAACACAATTATTTTTATCCTGGTTCGTTGAAATCAACTACTCCAGTCCACCCTTCCTAGAGTGATTTGCCTTTCTCAACAAGGACTTAATCCACTATTTAATCAAACAGATTACAATAGTAACACCTAAGAACAACTGTTCTTAGTCTTCTCAAGAGCTACTGATTCCAACTGAATCCTCTTAAGGAAAACCTTTACAATCAATGTAAATCAAATACAAGAGTACTAATGCTTCTATAAAGCTATTATCACAACAGTGATTTTCCTCTTAAGTTTAAGTACAAGAAATTCTAAGAAGAATATGAAAGAATGAGAGCTTTGAATATTATGATTTCTTTTCAGCAAATTGTGTAACTGAAGAATTTGGTGGAGTCTTCCTTTTATAGGCAGCTGATCCAAGGATGCTGAGCATTGAAAAGAGAGTCCCAAAAAGGTCTGAGCCTTTTTGTCTTCACATCAAGTGACCTTTCCTAGAAGTAGATAGCACAGAAAAATCCTTTTTGTCTGTGTTATTATGTCTAGCACAAATGAGGAAAGAGACGTTTGATTTACTCCAACGGATATAATCTTTGAATATTTCTTCTTCAGTTTTCAGCAAGTTCTTCAGAATTTGAATGAGTCAGAGTCTTCTAATGATGTTCAGAACCTTGCTGTATCAGAGTCTTCTGCAGCATGTGTGCTTTCAGCGTGTTGATCATCAGAGCATATTTGACACAGAACTTCAGTACTTGGCAGCGTTAGTACTTTCAGAAACTTCTGTAGAAACAATGCTTTGAGAAACTCTTCATACAAAATCCTTCTTAGCTTCAGATGCTTCTGACTAACTTCAGAATCTTCTGAAGTTTTTTGCTTTAGATCCTTCTGGAGACTACGCTCAGGATCTTCTGTAAACAGCAATCAGAATCTTCTAATGAGTGCATCTGGCGCTTCAGAGTCTAGATAACTTCTTGTATACAATTCAGATTTGCTTCTAGAGAGTTAATTTCATTTCAATCTGCAGTAAAACTCTCAAACAAATTTTAGAGTATATAATTCTTAAATATAAAATTTCCTAACAGTTATCATCAAAATAAAGAGTTATTATTAAGAACCAATCTGTGTTCTAACACTAAGGAACCTACATCTGACATGGATTGTATATAACTGAGAATCACAGAGGGAAGGGTCATCGTGAGTTTGGGTTTCAGAGGGGTGATAGGGTCAGATGGTTCAACTCTGTCATAAAAATCTTTGAGTTTGAAACCATAATCCAGATTATGAAATAGTGATGAAACTTGGGCACAAGAAATAGATGATCTTGGGTTAGAATTTGGAATCAGTATTTCAGATGATGGTGCAGGTGTGGGAATAGGATCTGGAATGGGAGCTTTAGAAGGTATAATGGGGTCTGGTTGGTTTACCTCAGAGTCTTTGTGATATGGAGAGACTAGAAAGTCTGGGTGGATGTCAGATTCTGAGGAGTTTGAAGAGGTGGTTGGTGTGCAGGAAGTAGAAGATACTTGAAACACAGTTTTTAATGGTGTGACATCAAGAACTTCTGTCTCAGGAATGTTGGGTTCAGAAGTGTTGGTTGGTTCTGAAGGAATTTCAGAGGGTTTTGATGGTTGTTCTGAGATGGGTGAATTAGATGAAATTGTGATTGGTTCAGATGATTTGGATGGAGGATTATCTGATGGTGGTTGATGTTCAGAAGCTTTTTCTGGTAGAGGTTCTTGTGGTTTTTCTGGTTGTTTTTCTTTTGGGTGCTTTTGTTTAGATGGTTCAGAGGATTTTTGTTGTTCAGAAGGTTGTGGTTGTTGTTCTGTAGGTTGTTGTTCTGATGGTTGTTTCTGTGGTACAGTTTTTGTGATTTGAATTTTTGGTGTTTGAATTTTTGGTTGAGATGATTGTGGTACAGAGACTTTTGGTGTTTGAATTGTTTTTGTTGTTGGTGTTGGAACAGATGCTTGTTTTTGTGGTGATTTGGAAATTGGAGCAGTAACAGAAGTATTTTGTGTAGAGGGTGGTTTTGGAATAGACTTAATATTGGAATCATTTAAAACAACAGTATTTGCAGAAGATACAGAAGATTTAGTACCTTTGATTTTGATTCTCTTGGCTGGTATAGAAGAAGTGTCTCCAGATTCTTTCCTCTTCAAGAGCTTCTGTGGCTTCTCAGCAATCTTGATCTTCTTCTGAGCAGGTGCAACTTCTGCTTCTGGCTGAGTCCTCTTTCTTTGTAGTTGTTCTTCTTCTTCTCCTACATCAGGTAGTGGTTGTCTTGCTAGCTGTATTATGTTTGTAGGAACAAACTTTCCTTCTTTCTTACACTCATCAATGTACATCACAACAATGTGCCTTGGTTCTTCAGCAAAGAACAGTGGATAATCATCTATAGGAATCCTCTTCTTACTCAGTTCAGAAACATTCAGCTTCTTGGGAGCTGTTGTGAGTTCATCCACTATTTTAAGTCTCTGAAGACTTTTGGCATTCAGAGGCTTTCCCATACTGAATTCCAATTCCTCTGTAACTCCAGCAGCGTACAGAGCATTGACCAATCCATTCTCAGTTAGAAGATCTGAGATCAACCTTCCAAAAGGGATCCAGGTTCTGATCTTCTGTCCTTTTTCTTTCACATACTCTCTAGAGGCATTTATATGGTTCCACAGATGCATAAAGAGAATATATGGAAGATCTACCTTGGTGCTCTGACTGAGGCAATACATGAAATAGAGTTGTTCATTATTGACATAGTCTGGAGAGTTTGTTGACTTCCTATGATGAATGCATCCCATGAAGATCTTGGCCCAGATCTTGTAGTCAGGCTTCAGATCCTTGAACTTGTTAGAAGTTTGACCAGCAGTCATCACTTCTTCATACACTTCATCCATATCCACACGCCCAACTGGCAAGTGTGAAACTCCATCTGTTTCTTCATATCCAATAAGCTTTCTAATCAGATCTTCTGTGATTATAATCTCTTTGCCCAGTACAGAAGATAGGATAAACTTAGGGTAAACTGAAGCATGGATCCAAGAACTCTTTCACAAGGAGGGGGTAAACTGGTCCAAAGAGTCTATCAAAGTATTTCACCCATCCTTGAGCACCTATGATTGAACGAAACTCAAAACCATTTTCTGCAAGTGAATCAAATTCTACCATTGATTCACACAAAACTTCCAGCTTTTCAACAGGGGTTAATAGAGTTCAATTTGGTGGAGAATAAGGAGCAATACCCATGTTTGCAGAAGTAACTGCAGCCATTGAAGATTGAAATTGAGCAGCTGTTGATGATGAAGTTGCCATTGAAGATTGTTTTGTCACACGCTTAGGGTTTTTATGCAGAGAGAAGAGAAGATGAAAATGCATAAAATTTTCTGAGATTGTGAAAAGTGTGAAAGTGAAGAGAGATCATGTATTTATACTAAAACAAGTAGGCATATAAACAGTCAGATTTTGCACATTTGAATCAAAGCATTAAATTAAAAGAATAAAAATCATTTCAAGCATTTATTACTTCTGACAAATTGGGGGGAAAATCAAGATTTTCACTATTCAAACTTCACCTCAAACGTCTCTTTAGTAATGTACACGCCACCTTTGCAGATTTGGTGTGACACGTGTTTGCTTGCATGTGTTCTGAATTCACTTGAGAAATGAAACGTTAACCAACATTCAGATCCTCTAAGGATTGTTAGTTCAGAGTTTCACAAAACCAAATTAATAAAATAAATAAGCAATCAGAAGAATTACTTCTGGGCATTAGGCATTTTTGCATCTGTAAAAATTTGCTTCTGACAAATATCATTCTGGACAAAAATCCATACCAATATTTTTCAGAATAAATTTGAATCTATCTTCAACAAGGGGTTTTGTAAAAATATCTGCCCATTGATGATCTGTGTCAACAAAGGCTAAATTTATGATTCCCTTCTGAACATAGTCTCTGATGAAATGATGCTTAATTTCTATATGTTTTGCCTTAAAGTGTAAAATAGGGTTTTTAGACAAACATATAGCAGAAGTATTATCACAAAAGATAGAAATGTTACTTTCAAATATTTGATAATCTTCTAGTTGACTTTTCATCCAGAGCATTTGTGTGATACATCCAGTAGCAGCAATATATTCTGCCTCTGTGGTTGAAAGTGCAATTGTGGGTTGCTTCTTGCTGTACCAGGAGATTAGATTTCTTCCTAGAAATTGACAACTTCCAGAAGTACTTTTTCTTTCCACTCTGTCTCCAGCGTAGTCAGCATCACAGAATCCAACTAATTTGAAATCATCAGATTTTCTGTAACACAAACCCACATTAGAAGTACCTTTCAGATACCTTAGAATCCTCTTGACAGCTGTCAAGTGTGATTCTCTAGGATCTGATTGGAATCTAGCACACAAGCATACACTGAACAATATGTCAGGTCTAGAAGCAGTTAGATAAAGAAGAGAACCAATCATACCTCTGTAGAGCTTCTGGTCTACTTTCTTACTTACCTCTTCCTTTCCAAGTGAGCTAGTTGGATGCATGAGAGTCTTTGCCAGCTTACTATCAGTCATGTTAAATTTCTTCAGAAGTTATTTAACATATTTGGTCTGATGTATGTAAGTGCACTCTGGAGTTTGATTGACTTGGATTCCTAGAAAGAATCTGAGTTCTCCCATCATGCTCATTTCAAATTCTGCCTGCATACATGTAGCAAACTCCTTTCCCAGCATAGTATTGGTAGATCCAAATATTATATCATCCACATAAATTTGACAAATTAGAAGATCTTTCTTAATTGATTTACAAAAGAGTGTTGTGTCCACTTTGCCTCTGATGAAAATTTTCTCTAGAAGAAAATTGCTCAATCTCTCATACCAAGCTCTGGGAGCTTGTTTTAAACCATATAGAGATTTCTTTAATTTGAAAACATGATTTGGAAATTTTTCATTTTCAAAACCAGGAGGTTGGTGGACATAAACTTCTTCTTCTATAATACCATTAAGAAAGGCACTTTTAACATCCATCTGATACAGAGTGATGTTATTTTGTGCAGCAAATGAAATAAGAAGGCGTATAGATTCTAACCTTGCCACTGGAGCATAAGTTTCAGTGTAATCAATACCTTCTTGTTGACTGTACCCTTGAGCAACCAGCCTTGCCTTATTTCTTTCAACTTCTCCTTTCTCATTCAGCTTATTTCTTAAGACCCATTTTGTTCCAATTATATTGAATACTTGTGGTCTTTGAACTAGATCCCATACATCATTTCTGGTGAATTGATTTAGCTCTTCTTGCATGGCAATAATCCAATCATTGTCTTGCAGAGCTTCATCTACAGAAGATGGTTCAATTTCTGACACCAGTCCCAAAAAGTGATGCTTCAGATGATCTTAGAAAGGATCTTGTTCTGATGGGATCATCTTTCTTTCCAATAATGACATTCTCTGGATGAGAGGCTTTAATTCTGGATGATGATCCTCTAACAGTTGATTCTTCAGAAATGTTTAGATTGTTCATCTGAGAAGTTACAGGAATAGCATCTGGCGTTGCTTCTGGTTCCTTCACTTGAATTTTGTCTACTTCTAGAACATCAGAGTCAATGAAGACTACTTCTCTATCTGCAGAGTTTTCAGTCTGCTTTGGCTTTTCAGAGCCAAGCTTATCATCAAATCTGACATGAATGGATTCTTCCACAATCTGTGTCTCAGTGTTGTATACTCTGTAGCCTTTAGAGCGTTCAGAATATCCAAGCATGAAACACTTATGTGCTTTGGAATCAAACTTGTTCAGATTTTCCTTAGTATTTAACTTATAGCAAATACATCCAAAAGGATGAAAATATGAAATGTTGGGCTTTTTATTCTTCCACAGTTCATATGGAGTCTTCTTCAGAAGAGGTCTTACAGACACTCTGTTCTGAATGTAACAGGCTGTGTTGATTGCTTCTGCCCAAAAGTGTTTTGCCAGATTTGTGTCATTGATCATGGTTCTGGCCATTTCTTGCAGAGTTCTGTTTTCCCTCTCTACAACCCCATTTTGTTGTGGAGTTCTAGGACAGGAAAAATCATGAGCAATGTCATTTTCAGAAAAATATTTTTCAAAAAATTTATTTTCAAATTCACCACCATGATCACTTCTGACTTTTATAATTTTGAAATCTTTTTCATTCTGGACTTGCTTGCAGAAGTCAAAGAACACAGAATGTGACTCATCCTTGTGTTTTAAGAACTTTACCCATGTCCATCTACTATAGTCATCAACAATGACTAATCCATATTTCTTGCCTCTGATGGATGCAGTTTTCACTGGTCCAAACAGATCAATATGAAGTAATTCTAGTGGTTTGGAAGTAGAAACAACATTTTTTGATTTAAAAGATGATTTTGAAAACTTCCCTTTTTGGCATGCTTCACAAAGAGCATCTGAAGTGAACTTCAGATTAGGGAGTCCTCTGATAAAATTAAGTTTATTAATCTGAGATATACGTCTCATATTAATATGGCCCAATCTTCTGTGCCAGACCCATTGCTCTTCATTATAAGACAAGAGGCATTTAACATTTTGAACTTTAAGTTCTGAAAGATTTATTTTATAAATGTTGTTTTTCCTCTTACCACTAAATAGGATTGAGTCATCCTTTTGACTAATAGCTTTACAACATTTTTGATTAAAGGTAATATCATAACCATTGTCACTTAATTGACTTATGGACAATAAGTTATGCTTTAACCCTTCAACAAGTAAAACATTAGTAATAGAGGGAAGTTTACCATTTCCAATGGTGCCAGATCCAATGATCTTGCCCTTCTGGTTCCCTCCAAACTTCACATCACCTCCAGATCTAAGTTCCAGGCTTTGGAACATAGACTTTTCTCCTGTCATGTGTCGTGAGCATCCAGAGTCCAGGTACCATGATTGGTGTCCTGACCTTGCTGCTAAGAATATCTGCAACAGGAATTATTTTACTTTTAGGTACCCAGATCTTCTTGGGTCCTTTAGGGTTAGTTGGTTTATAGGTTTGTCTAAACTTCTGTTTTTCAACATAATGTTTATTCTGACTTGCCTTGGGTTTAAACACATAAGTATTCTTCTCAGAGCTTGTGTGGTTTAATGTCATTTAAGTGACCAAACTTAAATTGAGAGTACAGAGGTGTCTTCTTGATGAAAAGTTTGTCAACAAATTTTGGATTACTTCCAGAGGAAGATTCATATCCAATACCTCTTCTGTTGTTCCCACTAACACCATAGATCATAGAAGCCATCTTGCTTCTGTCTATGCTCTTAGTAAGAAATCTCTGAGAGCTAGAGTCATATTTTTTCTAAAATGTTTTCACATGACTTAGTCTCAGATTCAGATTCTTGTTGAGTTATTTCAAAGTCATTTTTGATTTTCAGATTAATTTCTTTTTGCTCAACAAGTTCTGTCTTCAGAAGATCAATCTCCGATTCAAGACTGCTTGTCAGCTTCTTGTATTTGAGTTTGATATTGTTATTACTTTTAAGAACTTCATGATAAAACTTTTATAAGTTCTTCTTTAGTAAGTTTAGCCATTACCGCTTCAGCGTCATCGTCAGATTCAGAATCTGATTCATATCCTGAAGTTCCTTCCTCCTGATCTTCTGTGTTGGCCATCAGCTGCAACATTAGCACATTCTTCTTCTGATACAGAAGATGATTCAGATTCATCTGAGTCATCCCATGTTGCCATCATAACCTTCTTCTTTTTGTTAAACTTCTTCTTGGGTTTTTCTTTTTTGAAGTTTGGGGGCAATCATTCTTGTAATGCCCAGGTTCTTTGCACTCATAGCACACAACTTCTTTCTTGCCAGATCTTCTGTGCCCAGAAGATTCCTTTCTATGATCAAATTTTCTGAAGTTGTTGAACTTCTCTCACTTGTGCTTCCAGAGTCTGTTGATCCTTTCTGGACAGCATGGATAATTCATCTTCTTCTTCAGAAGAAGATCCTTCAGAGCTTTCTTCAATAACCTGCAAAGCTTTAGCAGATTTATTAGATTTTAAAGCAACATATTTACCTTTTTCTTTCTTCTGAGGTTCATCTTCCTCAAGCTCAATTTCATGGCTCCTTAGTGAGCTGATGAGTTCTTCTAAAGAGATCTTGTTCAGATCTTTAGCCATCTTCAAGGTAGTCACCATTGGTCTCCATCTGGTAGGTAGAACTTCTGATGATTTTCTTTACATGATCTGATGTGGAGTATCCCTTGTCCAGAACCTTTAGCCCAGCTGTGAGGATCTGAAATCTGGAGAACATAGCTTCAGCAGATTCAGAGTCTTCCATCTTGAAGGCCTCATACTTCTGGATCAGAGCCAGAGCCTTTGTTTCCTTGACTTGAGAGTTTCCCTCATGAGTCATCTTTAAGGATTCAAACATATCAAATGCAGTTTCCCTGTTTGTAATTTTTTCATACTCAGTATGAGATATTGCATTCAATAATATTGTTCTGGCCTTGTGATGATTTCTAAAATCTTTCTTCTGAGCATTTGTCATAGATTTTCTGTCTATCTTCTTGCCATTCCCATTTGTGGGATGAACATATCCATCTATGACCAGATCCCATAAATCAGCATCACATCCAAGGAAAAAACTTTCAATTCTGTCTTTCCAATAATCAAATTTCTCCCCATCAAACATAGGGGGTTTGGTGCTGATTCTGTCCCTTTCTTCATATTTATTGTTAATGTTGGATATTGTATTATCAGCCATAGTAACAACTAAATTATATATCAAAGTATTTCTCTCTGAATCTTTACTGTCACTGTTAAGTGGTAGCACACACAGAACCGGAGCTCTGATGCCAACTGAAGGTGAGATAATACTTAGAAGGGGGGTTGAATAAGTATGAAAGATTAAAACTTAGAAATAAAACACAAGTATTTTTATCCTGGTTCGTTGAACTCAACTACTCCAGTCCACCCTTCCTAGAGTGATTTGCCTTTCTCAATAAAGGACTTAATCCACTATTTAATCAAACAGATTACAATAGTAACACCTAAGAACAACTGTTCTTAGTCTTCTTAAGAGCTACTGATTCCAACTGAATCCTCTTAAGGAAATCTTTTACAATCAATGTAAAACTATTACAAGAGTAAGAATGCTTCTAAAAAGCTTTAATCACAACAGTGATATTTCTCTTAAGTTTAAGTACAATGAAATAAGTTCTTAGAAAGAATATGAAAGTATGAGAGCTTGAGTGTTTTAATTTCTTTTCAACAAAACGTCTAACTGAAGAATTTAGTGGAGTCTTGCTTTTATAGGCAGCTGATCCAAGGTGAGCTGCACATTGAGAAGAGTGTCCAAAAGGTCTGAGCCTTTTTGTCTTCACATCAAGTGACCTTTCCTAGAAGAAGAAAGCACAGAAAAATCCTTTTTGTCTGTGTTCTTGTGTCTAGCATAAATAAGGAAAGATACGTTTGATTTACTCTAACGGATATAATCTTTGAATATTTCTTCTTCGGTTTTCAGCAAGTTCATCAGAGTCTGATTGGGTCAGAGTCTTCTAATGATGATCAGAGTCTTGCTGGATCAGAGTCTTCTGCAGCAGGTGTGCTTTCAGCGTGTTAGATATCAGAGCATATTTGAAACAGAACTTCAGTACTAGCAGCTTTAGTACTCTCAGAATCTTCTATAGAAACTATACTTTGAAAAACTCTTCATACAAAATTCTTCTTTGCTTCAGATGCTTCTGACTTGCTTCAGATTCTTCTGGAGCTACTTCTTCAGATCCTTCTGGAGCTTCTGCTTCAGAATCTTCTGGAGGCTACGCTCAGAGTCTTCTATTGGCAGCAATCAGAGTCTTCTAATGAGTGCATCTGGCGCTTCAGAGTCTAGTTAATTTCTTGTATTCAATTCTGATTTGCTTCTGGAGTGTTAATTTCTTTACTATCTGCAGTAAAAACTCTCAAGAAAATTTTAGAGTATATAATTCTTAAATACAAAATTTCCTAATAGTTATCATCAAAACATAGAGATATTATTAAGAACCAATCTGTGTTCTAACAGTTGTATGTAAGACCTTTTCTTGATGTTATGCATATTGAAAAAAATGTATTTGAAAGTGTTATTGGTACGTTACTCAATATACAAGGAAAGTCTAAGGATGGCCTTAAAGCAAGAAAGGACATGGTAGCAATGGGAATAAGAAATGAATTAGAACCCTTGAAGAAAGGAAATCACACATATCTACCACCTGCTGCTTATACTTTATCTAGAAAGGAGAAAAATATATTGTGTAAGTTTCTGAGTGAAGTTAAAGTTCCAGAAGGATACTCTTCAGATATTAGAAGACTTGTTTCTATGAAAGACCTCAAGTTAAAGAGTTAAAAGACACATGATTGCCATGTTATAATGGAACACTTTCTACCAATAGGTATACGTTCTATTTTGCCAGAAAAAGTGAGAGGCGCAATAACTAAATTGTGTTTTTTCTTTAGGTCAATCTGTAGTAAGGTGATAGATCATGCGATCTTACCAACATTGCAAAGAGAAATAGTTATTACTTTGTGCGAGCTTGAAATTTATTTTCCTCCATCATTTTTTGACATAATGGTACATCTAGTTGTTCATCTTGTGAAAGAGACACGACTGTGTGGACCTGCCTATATGAGATGGATGCACCCTGTTGAACGTTATATGAAAATATTGAAAGGGTATGTGAAAAACCAAAGTCGACCAGAGGGATGTATTGTTGAATAATACATTGTTGAAGAAGCTATTGAGTTTTGCTTGAATATTTGTCCAACGTTCAATCCATTGGCCTCCCAAAATCTCATGTTGTTGAAAAAATAGTAGGTAAACAGTTAATTGGAAATAAAGTTGTGACGATTTCAAGGGATGAACGGGAGCAAGTGCATTTGTATGTTCTGCACAATGACATTGAGGTTGAGCCGTATGTTGAAATGCACAAGGACGTTCTCCGAGGTTTAAATCTGAATAGAAATGAAAATTGGATAGTACGTGAGCACAATCGAAGTTTTATAACATGGTTCAAGGAGCATATTTTTTCAAAGTTTTATTTTGATCCCGCTTCAATAACAGAAAGGTTGAGATGTTTAGCATATGGTCCAAGTTTGCATGTGTTTTCTTATAGCGCATACGCAATTAATGGATACACATTTTATACCAAGGAACAAGATGATAAAAGTACAATGCAAAATAGTGGTGTCACCGTGCTTGCCGAAGCAATACACATTTCCTCATATTATGGGGTTATCGAGCGCATTTGGGTGTTTGATTATGAGAAGTTTCAGATTCCTATCTTTGGATGCAAGTGGGTTGAAAATAATAGTGGCATACGAATGGATAAATCAGGTTTTTTGAAAGTGGATCTTAATAAGGTGGGGTACAAAGATGAGCCTTTTATTCTAGCCACGCAAGCTAAACAAGTGTTCTATGTCACTGATCCGACAAGTACGAAATGGTCTATAGTTCTTTTTTCCAACAAAGTAATCGATGATAACATTGGAGAAAAGGGGGATGTTGATGTTGAGAATGAATCTTATATTATAGATAATCCAGATGAGAATATTAGAGCGGACGAATCATATATTAGAAATGATCATAACGAGGGAATTTGGATCATCCATCTGCCCGTGTTGTTAAGAGACAAGTAAACCCCATTAAAACGAAAAAAAGAAAGAGATGTTAAAGGTACTTGTAACATATTATTTCTTATTTATACCATGTTTTTCTTATTTACACATTTCTTATGTATATATTTGTTATTTACATATTTGCATGTCATTCATTTGATACTTTGGTTTTTCTGAATTACAGGTATATATATTATGGCCAGCAACGAGGAAACATCACATGATGGAAAACAAACAACAAAAGACGTAGAAGGCGATATTAAAAGAGGCATAACGATTATGAACAAAAATCATTTGTGCGAGAGATAAAGGAGTAAAGTATGATGTCCATTGGAATGAAAGAGATCAGTTAGTTGAGCCTAACGGTGCGTTGCTAACAAGTTACATCGGAGCACTTGTACGTTCCAAGTTCCGATTACTTGCGATAATTGGAGAATTGTTTCATTACAACCGGCTAAAGATAAAATTTGGACTGAGATTCAGGTATGATATTTGATTATTTTTAATTATGTTGACAGTTACGTCTTTAAGTTAATTATACTAACATGTTATATGTATGTGTGTTTGTTTGTAAAGATCTTTTAATATTGAAGATCGTAGGAGAAAATATTGTATTCAATTGGCCGGAAAACGCTTGAGGGGATTTAGAGCGTTTTTAACAAACAAGTTTCTAAAAGATTCTGAAGGAAACTTTGTTGACTCGGAGCGTCCAATGAAGTACGCGGATTTGATTTCGGAGGAAGAATGGGACACGTTTGTTGCAAAGCGAAGAACAAAAGAATTTGAAGTAAGTACAACTTATCATGAACTATGTATAGTATATATACTTCTTCCACAAGAGTTCTGATAAACTTGTTTTTTTAGGTTGTTAGTGGCATAAATCGTCAACGGGCATCAAATCCCGCATATCCATACAGAAAGGGGCGTTTGGGATATGCACGCTTAAAACAAAAAATAGTAAGTACATATAAATGCTTTAATATGATATATTTATAAAAAATAGTAAGTATATATAATAGGATATAATGCTTTATTATCCGTCTTAATGCGTAGTTGGAAGAGGAGATGAGTGATGCGACATCTCTTCCGGACCATGTTGTATGGAAGGCTGCCCGTGTGGGACGAGATGGAGTCGTTCAGGAAGAAGTTCAACAAGTCTTTGAACAATGTGTAAGTACAACGGTATCTTTGTCAGTAACTGATAAAAAGTGTATAATATATTTATATATATTTTTATCTATATTTCAGGAGACTCTATCCCAGACCATAACTCCCGCTGAGGACGATGATTGTAGGAGCTTATTGAGTTAGGTGTTGAATATTCCTGAGTATTCCGGGCGTGTGAGGGGTAAGGGATTTGGTGTCACTCCATCCAAACTGTATAAGCAGCCAAAGAAAAAAAATCCAACCAATAAAGAAGTGATGGATACTTTGGAGGAATTGAAAGCGCAGATCCGTGAATTACAGAAGGACACGGAGAGATACATGTCGGAAAGACACGCTCCAGAGGGTAAAACTACTAGTGACAAAGATAGTATCGGTTGTCCGCAGAAGCTTCCAGAGGTAATTGTATATATTACATTGAAATTAATTTAGCACAGTTTACTTAATTGACACATTAACTGATCATTATTTGTTTAGGGAATTTCACTTTGCCGGCTATATTTATCGTCACCGACTCATCGAATGGTTGGCAAGGGAAAGGTGCATAATTTTCTGGGAGACTTACTTCACCATAAACCGCTCCCTTCTGGATTTTTGAAAGTATCTATTGATATTGCGTTAGAGGGGGGATGTTGTTGCCTATACCAGATGATATTTCAGGCGCAACAGTGGTGGGAGACGCAATAGGAGCGTATGTGGCATGGCCGGAAAATCTCATTTGCATAGATGATGAGGTAGGTTGAACCTTTTAATACTCAAAGGTTTTATGATCCAGACATGAAAGTTATTCTTACATTTACATTTTCTTATTTACATGATGATCTTAGACTCCTACAAAATCCAAATCAAAATATGATAGAATTATTGTGCGGGATACCGATTCAGCTGCATCAAAGAAACAGGTACTACTACAGTTACATGATTATCTTGTTATACATTAATTACTGAACTTATATATGACTTTTAGGTTCATGATCAGCAGCGCAACAAGTCAGCAAGGGTAAGATGCCTGAAACTTCCAAGGTTCCTAGAAAAGCATTTGTTTCTCGATTTAGGATGTGCCTTGAAACATATGTGGGAACATCAGATGTGCCTGAGGGTGGCATCCGTCAAATACATATGGACGGAGGTATTTTCGGTTTTGAATATCCCAAAACAATTGCTAAGGAGGATTTTGATCAGGTTTTCAACCATTCTGAATTGGGCGTCGGTGTTATACATTCATATATCAGGTACTTCGATCCATTTTAATTAAATAATTGAACATTTTAAAATTTGCTCGTTTAACTAAATATTCTAATGTTGATTATGTTTTTTTAGGTTCTTGTATGACAAGTTGTTGGTCCCGAATGAATTGACTTCAGTATTCGCATTCTTATCTGCTAGCTGTGTCAACTCACGGCTGATAGACCAGACACTAGATACAGTCAAAGAGTACACAGTGCAGAGATTTATGGGCGCGACTACGGAGAAGTTGTTCTTGTTGCCATATAATACTGGCCATGGGTTAGATTTTATTCTAAATTCATTTATTATAATTGTTCGATTTTTCCCTTTCTATATAACATTTCCGTCTAAACTGTTGTCTTATTTTATAGTGGACATTGGTTGTTGGTCGCGATTAATCCGAGGAAAGAAATAGTGTATTATATAAATTCATTGGATGGCGATACAACAAAATATGAAAATCTGAGGAACATGGTTGATTCATAAGTGATGAGATATACTGTTGTCTTTAATTATATATCTTTATTTATTATATGACATTGTTCTAAATATGCGTTTATATTATGTTAGAGTTATACAAATATTTAGAGCACAAAGAGATGCAACGGTGCCAAAAAGCAAGGCTAACAACATCAACTGGATCAGAGTGGAGGTATATTTTCCCATGTTTGACTGTTATAGTGGTTCTACTTGATAAAACTATTTAAACTATATATCCTGATAAATGTTCGTTTATTTTTTCCATTTACAGTGTCCTCGGCAGCGGAATGGTATTGACTGTGGATATTTTGTATTGCGCTTTATGAAGGAAATTATTCTTTCTGGTCAACTTGAGATTCCAGTCATGGTATGGATCAATTCATTATATAAGTTATATGATTCATTTTGATAATTATCCGATACTTCATCTGAGTAATTAGTTTTAAAATTAAATCTTGCATGTTCTGTTATATTATGTAGTATTTTGATGAACTCAAGTGCGCTACTTACACGAAAGCAAAATTGGAAGAAATTAAAGAGGAATGGTGTCAATTTATTCTTGGGTTGAGAATTGTATAAAGTTATCGGATTGGAAGAATTGTAATTATATGTAAATTGAATGTATTTGTGATGTTGTAATTCTGAGGATCGAATTTTGTTGTAACATATTTAAGCAGGTTTATGTGTATTAAAATGTTTATGAACAAAGTGATGAGTTACAATGTATCCAAAGTTTTGAATTGTATATATAAGGCCAAAGTTTTGAATTGTATATTTAAGGCCAAAGTTTTGAATTGTATATATAAGGCCAAAGTGTTGAAATAAAGGCCTGAATTATAAGCAGGTTTGTGTAATATAAGCAGGTTGTTAGTAAATATACAAAACAGGGTGAATATTTAAATTTTATTTTTTTAAAATCTGGGACATTAGACAGCGCTTTTACAAAAAAGCACTGCTAAAGGTCACAAACATAGCGCTACAAAAGCGCTGCTATAGGTTTGGAAGGGGGGGTCTAAGACAGCGCTTCTAAAAAGTGCTGCTAAAGGGTGGGGGGGGGGGGGGGGGCTATGGCAGCGCTTTGTAAAAGCGCTGCTAAAGGTGGGCTCTAAGACAGCGCTTTGTGAAAGCGCTGTTAAAGGGGGGGATGGTTGGGGGGGAATATGCATCGCTTATGAAAGCGCTGCTAAAGGGCTATAAAAGCGCTGCTAAAAGTGCTGCTGAAGGGAGCCTTTAACAGTGCTTTTTCCATAAAAAAAGCGTTTGCCTTTACCTTTAGCAGCGCCACTTTTGACAGCGCTTTAAAGCGCTGCTAAAGGTCTTTTTTGGCATAGTGAGGGTTTTGAGTGAAAAAAGTATAGGAGTATGATCATGCAGGTCTGTGATTTATCATATTATTTCAAAGATGTATCTCCGGAAGTATCTGACATGCAAAGTTGATAGTAAATTACAAAATTCCGCCATAAACTTCGGAGATGCATCTCCGAAATAAACAGTAGGCGTATTAATTTTCATTATATTTGTTGAAAATACTCGAAGATGTATCACCAGTATTTTATTTAGCATTCATCTAGAGTGGCACTTAGTTGGTAAGACATAATGTAACACCCTAACTAACCCCCGCGTAATTTAAATAAAATTAAGAGTAAAATTAACCAAATACATTATTTAGGATGCTACTCACAACAATTATTGCCCATACATATTGATATGTAACACAATACTATTGAAAATTATTATTAATAATAATAATAACGATAAAACATGTATGAATTTCATCTTTTATTATTAAGCAGCGGAAATCATCAACATCAACTAATTATTCAGAACATAACCATGGTTTCAAAATAAACAGTCGACACTAAAATTAAAGGCAACATTCAAACAGTGAGATATCATAATTATATAAAGGAAAGTATGATAATAAGCAAGCATTAGATTACCACATGCGTAAACACCCATTCCATAACATACATTCACACCTCCAACACAATCAATATCTAAACACAATAACAAATACAACCAAGATGCAATGCAATGAGACTCACAACTTGACTCAATGCATTTGGTACCATTCGGTTCCTATTTCAGAAACTGATCCCTATTTCAGGGTCACAATTCACATCAGAATTTCCATTTCATCGCTAACACCCCACACGGGCACACGACTTCCATGATTGCTCACACCCCGCATGGGCACATGATCACCTCAACAACAACACAATTCTACAACTAGAATCCAGATAAGACGCTCACACCCCACCTGGGCACACGACTTATCTCACAACTCATGCAAATTATGAAATGCATGACAACAACAAATACAATGACCTTCATTTAATCAATGTATCACGCCACTATAGGCTACAACACAACATGCCATAGCAGTTCAACAACATCGACATACAACATAGCAAGCAACTACAAAGGTATTTACAGTTAGGTTTCACCACAACATAATGATACTAATGCACTTAACACCATCATACAACAAAATTACCTAATTTTTGGTATAGAAACCAATTTTAGAATAAAGTTCGTCGCGCCGGCTTCCTAATGCTTCGAACGACACTCGAACGACACATCAAAGCACAACACAACCACAATTATCACATAATTAAAATACGGAAAAATAAATAAAATAAGTCGGAGTGTTACACGTAACGTTGGTGTATGATGCTTCTGGAGATACATCTTAACAATTTGAAGGACATTTTAGTATTTTAACGTGGTGCGTAAGTAACATATAGGGTGTGTTAAGAAATCCTCATAAAATGGATTAGTTAAATGGATGTTTTTTTTTAGGTTTTATGTAAATTAATAAATTAAATTAAGAGATTAAATAATATTTTTTTAGATATTTTTTAAATTCTTATAAAAAATTAGTAATGATAGAAAAAATGCAATAAATTGAAACTATCATCATCATGTTTTTTTATTTTTAAATTTGGATGATAAATAAATAAAATATTCAATTTTATTATTTCATGATATTTTTTTCTAAACATTGAAAAAAGATATGAAACAATAAAAGTAAAGATTATAAAAAAAATTAATTATTATGATAAAATAAGGGTATGGCAATCTCCTTTCTACCTTTCTCTCCTCCTAGGACGACGCATTTTAGGAGGAGTGTGGCTACCTTTAATTCCTTTGGGATCAAAGGAAGCAGTATGGCCTATGTGCCGCCGGCGGCTTGGAGACTTTTGAACCTCTTTTAGATCTTTTCTTTGTTCAAGAATGACAATTTTGTGCGAAGTGGCCTCTTATGCACCGTTGTTGCATGCATTGACGTTTTGTAAACTTTCTTTAATCTGAGTCAGCCTTTCTACTAAGGCATGAGAGTTCTGTTGCTGAACCATTTGGTAGACATTGTTCAAGGTTTCATTGGCTCACTAAAAACCAAGATTAGCCTATAAGATTAGTCTGTAAGAGGTGAAAGTCAGGGAGCTTTATTTAAAAATTATGGTTCGTAAACTCACTTATTATTTGTGGAAGAAATTTATTAGTTTGCTTGGATTAAGAAATTCAATTAGCAATACTCTATTTGTTCTAACTTCTCAAAGTTTATTGATGTTCAAAATTGTGTTGAGTTGTTACTTTTTAGAGCATGGATGGAAAATGTCCTCACATTATGTCTTCCACTGTATTTGTACTTTCTATATTTTATGTACGGATGGACAAATTTGAACCGACCGATTGAAACCGACCAACACATTGTTTTTTTTTTTTTGCAAATGGATCGGGTCGGGTCAGACGTTGGGTTGATTCAGTTGCTTAATTTGGATAGTATATGGTTATTTCGGTCGGGCTCAGATGCTTATTTTGGATTCGACGAAAACCGAAACCGACCGAACTTAATTAATTTATATTTTATGTATTTTTATTATTGTATGAATGAGTCACTATAAAAATGAGATTCATAATGTTAATGATGATTTGATGTCAAAATTAATGTCAAATATTTTTATAATTTGATGATTGCATAGTATACTCTCAAGAATACAAGATAAGAAATATAAAATTTTAAATATTATTTAGTGTATTGTTTAAAGTATTATAATGATCAAAATTAATGTCAAATAGTATTGAAAATACTATCTCGTAATAATAATTTATTTTAATAATAAAAAACAGTTATATCCTAAAAATTTAATTTTTTTTTTATAAAAAATTAAAAAAAAAATCTTTTTTATAGGTTTGTTCTAATAAATATTAAACTGACTAAACCAATCCGACTTAACCACCAAACCAACTTAACCGAATTCGACGAAAACTAAAATTTTATCGGTCGAAATTGGACCATATAAATGAAACCGTAGTTTACTTCGAATTTAAATTTTGGCCCCGAAACCGACCGATTGTCCACCCCTAATTTTATCTAATGCATGATGTTATTTACTGTAAAAAAACAACTCTTTTCTATGAAACAACATGTCGATGAACTCTAATGCGAATATGGTTTAGACATAAACTTCTACGACATTATTCTACATTTAATCGGTGGAAAAACCATTGAAAAAAAGATTCATAAATTTTGAAAAGTAAGATTTGATTTGAATATTTATACAAAATAATTTGTTTTCAAAAGGTTCAGGCTACATATTTAAATTGATTAATTTAAAGAACAAAAGATCTATTATAGAGGGTTTTCAAACTTTAAACAACAAAAAATCTATTATAGAGGGTTTTCAAACTTTAAATACCGACATAACATTTTTAGGATGTCTTATTTGACATATTTCGATGTGCCAGAGTATCTGTGAAGAAAAATTTGTCCGTGAATGTTTTGACTAACTCACAGGAGGACAAATTGACACTTAGGCTAGCCGATGTTCTAGTGTACAAGTGGGTAAGAGGAAAACATGCTTGTGTAGACTTGACAAGGATTTCCCCATAGATGGGACTGAAAACTGAAGGTTTTTTGTGTGGATCAAGCAGTCTTCCAAACCACTTCAATTAAGTGGTTAAATATGGGAAAACGTGTTTCGATAATCAACATGCTTTCATATCATTTTTCTTTAACACTTTTGATTTTCTAGCACTGAAGACAAAAACTCTTTTAGACACAGTCCAACGGCTCACATATATCAGTGTTATGTCTCTTAGAGCAATGCATATAATTTTTAAGAAGATTGATCTTGTCGTCCAAAAACAATAGCGTCACAACTTGTTGTCCGTTAATCTTCTATTTATATATAACTTGAATTATATCCGAAGAATTTTGATTATAGTTTTCAAATTAGATCTTTTGATTTTTACTTTTGACAATTTCCCCAAACTTTTTTTTTCTAGAGTTTTTGTTATTTTGTTTTTATTTATTCAAATTAAGGGTAGTTTGGAGAGTTTGTGTATTTGGGTTGGGTATAGGTGTAATTGCTGGTGTATTGAGTAAACATTTCAAAATTACTTTATATTGGACCAAATTTGTTTTTGATGACGCACTAAGCCTACTCAAAACAAAATTGGCAATGACATAGTAGTTAGGTGAAATCCATTTATAGCATCAATAAACAAATTAAAATGTTCACAAAATCACAACCACCAATCCAAAAATCATTTTTAACAATCTCTATTTCTAACCATATATATATATTTCTCAATGTCGTTTCAAAATTTCAAAACAAAGCTATCAGTTTGTTCCCACCTTTCATCTCCAGCCCACTTTTACAATCATCTTGCTGGCGGTGGAAACAACTCTTAATATATATTTAATTAAAAACACCATTTTCTCAATTCTGTGAAAACCACAAGATTTTCTTGCCCACCTTTTGCTAACTCTCCGGTTGCCGGCCGCCGTTGCGCCACCAGCACATTATCCTTCTTGAGGTTTGTGTCAAGAATTTGGAGTACTCAATATTGATCTAATTAGAAGCTTCGGTAATTTTAAGGTTTTGATTGCAAATTAATAAAGTATTAAAACCCTATTTAATTTTGATGAAAATTTACAAGGACATTATAAAATATCAAAACCATATTTAATCTTGATGAAAAATTACAATGATTCATATGTTCAAGAAGAGAATTTAAGGATTCCAAAAAATAAAACTTGTTGAAAGTTTTTATTATTTTAGTTTGCATATTGTAATAAAAAAAATCTTGAGTTGGATTCATGTTAAGGATTCTTCATTTTTAGGTACATTTTTATTGTGGAGCAAGTTGCCTTGTTTATCAAGCAATCTACAAATTTATTGGGGAGAGTTTTCCAATGGGTGCAGCAGAAGAACTTGTTAACAAAATTGCTTTCGAAAACGATGTAAATGATAAAGAAAATTATCTATCTTGTCTTCCAGATGAAGCGAAAAAGATATTGAAATCGTTGGCGAGTAAATGGGAGAATGTATTGGATGCAAATGCATTGGAAGTTATTCCTCTTAAAGGAGCGATGACGAATGAGGTATTCCAGATAAAATGGCAGACAAAAGAAGGAGAAATGTCGAGAAAGGTTCTTGTTAGAATCTATGGTGAAGGTACTGACATTTTCTTTGATAGGGATAACGAGATTCGAACGTTTGCGTTCATTTCGAAGAACGGACAGGGACCTCGTTTGTTAGGACGGTTTGCTCAAGGTCGCCTCGAAGAGTTCATCCGCGCAAGGGTAATCATGTCCTTAAGTTTTTAAAATTTTTGTTCATCTTAATCTTTATAAATTCAAGCAAAATTTATCCAATGAGTTAAGTCTTATGTGGATTTATCAGACATTATCTGCACCTGATATACGCGATCCATCTATTTCGGCTCTTATAGCCTCCAAAATGAAGGAGTTTCATGATCTTGATATGCCTGGTTCCAAGAACGTGTGCCTATGGGATAGATTGCGGTATGTAATATTCGAAATTCGAAAGAAGAATATGTTTATGTCACAAATCTGAATACAGTTTCGTTGGTTCTAATAAAATTTAATTTCATGATCTAGAAATTGGCTTATTGAAGCAAGACGATTGTCATCTACCGAAGAAATAGAGACATTTCGTTTGGATATAATGGACAAAGAAATCTCTTTTCTACAAAACGAATTATCACTATCTCTTGAACGCATAGGCTTTTGCCACAACGATCTGCAATACGGTAACATAATGCTTGATGAAGTAACCGATTCTCTAACGATAATAGTGAGTTTATTTTTTTCTGACATTTTTGTGCTAAAAATAAGTTACAATTTATAACTTTCTCATAAGTCCTTATCCAATAAATATGATTTTAAAACTGTACTTTTGTAACACAGGACTATGAATATGCAAGTTATAATCCTATACAATATGATATAGCAAACCACTTCACTGAAATGGCTGCAAATTATCATACCGAAACTCCACATGTTCTCGACTTCAACAAATATCCTGGTACGAACAATTTATCCTCGTCTTTTTTCGTGTTGTAATATATATCCAAAAATTAATCTATGTAGTTCATTCTCTTAATAGATTTGGAGGAACGTCAAAGATTTGTGCAAACATATCTAAGTTTATCAGGTAATATTTCGCATTTTGTACGTTAAAGATTGTGTTACATACTACATTAATTTAACAGCTAAATCTTTTATGTTAACTTGATGTAAATTTATACATACCTTTGAAATTCATATGCATGCATATTCATGTTCTAATGATGAAATTATGAATTTGAACACAGAAGAAAAACCTAGTGATAATGAGGTGCAACAACTAGTTGATGAAGTTGAAAAGTACACACTTGCAAGTCATCTATTATGGGGCCTTTGGGGAATAGTTTCGGTATTGTCACCTTTTCACTCTAACACTAGTTTTCATGTCTTTTTAAGTTTCTTATAAGACTGAAAAATTTTATCCCTCTTATTTCAGGCGCACGTGAACAAAATTGATTTTGACTATAAGGATTATGCAAAACAAAGATTTCAAGAGTATTGGTCAAAGAAAAACAATCTTTTGAACCATGATAGCTCTTCTGATAATAGTGTTACTTCTGATAATAATGGTAATTGAAGTTAACTTGATTGAAGTTGTTTTTGTGTTATTAGATTGTCACTAACAGAAACAAAACATTATTTTGTGTTCATCATGATCATACACCATGTGAATATTTGACATAGTATATGATATATTTCTTGAGGTACTTAGTCATGCTCATTGTTATTTTATAAACATAGGTAATCAATATATATTTAAAACATTTTAAGATTAAATTGATTTTTTTTTTCATTTTTCATGGATAAACTAAATATTACTGAGGCATCATTTTGATTCAATTTGTAAGTTTTATTATTGTCTTGCAGGGCAAGAAGAATTGGAATCAACATCAAATGAAAAACCTAGAAAGAGTCATCGTATCTCCAAGAAATTAAAGAAATATTTAGGATTTGGTTTATTCAGATCAAAACGTTAGAGCATTGTATTATTCTATTTTAACATTTATGAATGAAAATCAAAATATTCATAAAAGAATATAGAAATAGAAATGTGCAACGCATTTTCGCATTTTTTCCCCCTAAAAGTAAGTACTCTCTCCGTAATTAAAAAAATAAACAAAAAAATATTTGTAATTTTTTGTCATAAATTATAAGAAAAAGAAATTAATTTGTTTCTAGTTAATTATTTTATTTCAAAAATATATATTTTTTAAGATAAAATTAATGTAAATTGCTTTTAATTTATTTTCTCTTTTATTTTTTTGTGATCAACAATCAATGAAAATAATTTTTACACTTTTAATGATATTTATTTTTAAAAAATACAAAAAATATGACTTCAAATGATTATATTTGTATTTTTTTAATTAATTGTGAAAAATATATTTGTTTATATTATGTTTCGGAGGGACTATTAACCATCCAGACCCGTACATATTAAGAGTTTGTAAAAACTAATTATGTAGTGGGTAACCAGTGCCTACAAATTTCTTTTCTATCATGACAAGAAGGTTGAGAAAGACTAAATCTATCATTTAATTTATTTTATTTAAAAAAAATAATAATTATTTTTTATAAGTAAGAATTTCAATTCACCAAGATATTAGGGGTACCCTAACCCAATTGCAACCAACAATTAATATTCATAGACTCTAGAGAAACTCCCAAGAATATTTACACAATTCATAATAATTACAAATAAATTTATGATTTGTTTTTTTTTTTCTTTTCATAATCCAAATATATTTATTCATCAACACATTACTATGTACTAGGGGTACCCCAACCCACTTCCAACCAACAATCCAACAAAATTTACAGCATCATTAAATAAAATTTAATGGTTGTTTATACCAATTATAGAAATTACAACAAATTCTACCTTTGGATAGAGTTAGAATCCACCACGAAGAAAAATACATGGATCTTACCACGATCGATTCTGAATATCCAATCGCATTATTGAACATAACTTGATTTCTAGTCGACCAAATGCTCCAGCAAACCACTATCCAAATGCTACAAGCAATCCTTTCGGAACACCTACCTTTAAGCCTATCCATCCAAAACAACAGATGTTTTGACGTACATATATCGATAACCCGTCGAACTCCTAGCCAAATACAAATTTTCTTCCAAATAATCCTTGACAAAGAACAAGTGATAAAAATGCGGCTTGAATCTTCCATTGGACTAAAGAAAAATCCACAAATAAGATCATAAAGGATACAAATAATTCGACGATAAAAGAGATTAGCTCTCGTAGGTGTTGCACCCCAAAATTTGCCCTCATTTTTCCTAACCATAACTGGCTTTTACTTCTCATTTCATATGCATTTTCTATTAGGTCATAAAGTCACAATCATGCATTTCATTGAGGCTTAAGGAATTGGATCAAGGTATTATGTGCAAGCTAGGGATTCTCTATTGCTGTGAGGTTCTCATTTTCATTCAAGATTGGTTCAAGTTGTTTCTTCACCAGTTATGGTTGGAGTGAGGTTTTGGATTCTTGATCAGTGTGAGCTTAGTTTTCCTCAAGTTGCAAGTGGATTAGGGTTTTCATTGGTGTAAGTCAAAGTTTTCATCCTCACACAAGTTGTGGCTCAAGCGGATACAAAAATCATGGAGTTAGGGTTTCCCCTCATGATTAGGTTTTGGTGAGCACTCAAGGCATTGGCTACACAACCATCAAAAGAATCATCTTCTTATGTTCATCATCATTTGATTAGGGTTTATTTCCCTGGTTAAGTGGCCTTTAAGTGATTTCCTCACGAGGACTATCCATTGATGCATCTGATTGTCTAAAGTATCATCACTACTTAAGAAACAAGTTATGGGCAAATTAATGTAATTTACTCATGTGGCACATTCAAGTGCGTTCAAGATCCATGGAAGACAGGTTTCATTCATGGCCAAGTTCTTTGGTTATTACCTATTATATGGTTATGTGTTCATTAAGATATGATTCAAATGGTGCATTGGAAGATTTCTTGGGATTCAAGTTTCATTCAAATGGTAAGGTTACTTCATGGTTAAGTTTATTTCAAATTCATTTATAACAATTCAATGGTTAAGTTTGGATGGGAGGCCATGGCATTATTCAAGGCATCAAGTGCACGTTTTCAAGACCTTCAAGGCTCGTATTCATTCCAAGATTATTCACGTGATTCAAGATCTTCAAAACATTCAAAATTAATTAAAGTCATTCAAATGTAAGGTGGATATTTCAAATTTCAAAACTCAAATGGAGGGAAAAGGAAGTTTCTTGTAAAACAAGTTACCATAATTCAAAAGGTCAAATTTTGATTTCAAAGGGCAAATGTTCATTGCAAAATGCATTACAAAAGAAATACAAAGAAATACAAAAATAACATTCGTTGAACAATTGTTGACTTTGGTAAATAATTGACTTTTTGGTCAACTTTGACCAAAGTCAACCTTACTACTCCTAACCCTAGACCTACTTCCAGGCCTTCTCCATTCTAATTGCTCCACATTCAAGTAGGAGTGCAAGTATGCTTCATGACTTTGATGCACCATGCCATGACAAAACTTCGTTTGCCAAAACCTTGTCCACTCATGCCAAAACCTTACATCTGCAACATACATTAACCAAAACAGCCCCACATAAAACCAAAACAAGAAAAAAGTATCCGTAGTGATATACATATCATGGCCTATGTCACGAAAAGTCAGTCCAAGGCAGTGGAATTTCACTTAGACTATGCAGCAAGACTAGGCATTCATCACTATGGCGCATGTCATATATCAAAGACAAGCACAAGACTCATGTTGTTGATACTGCTGGAAGAGTTATATCCAATGCATGTGGATTTCTATATTAATGATGACACCGTTCATGTGGTGGAGTTTAAACCTGCTAAAGGGTATGAGGATTATTTCCTGCGTCAGGTGGTTAACCTTGAGAGAGTGATCAATGAGCTAGATAGTATACCTTAAGAACTGTCTTGATGACATACAATACACTCATATTCTATTCATTGTCAACAAACAATTCAAAAAAATCAGTTCATTCAAATGATCCCTAACTCAGATTGTCTTGCTAATTCTAGCATATTTCAAACATGCACAATCATGTTCTACACATTTTCGTTTGATTCAAAACAGAGGCAAACCAAGCAAAGGGTTAATGCAAGAGGAGACATATCAAAGCTAGTCTTGACATACACGATTAATGAGCATACCCGCAATACAAAAAGTCAATTTAAGCATAGCAGTTACACCATTAATTTTCAATCAAGCTCATAGTGCAGGTTCATCATGACAAGGATAATATGCTAACTATTTTTCTCAAGTTCCATTAGTAGTTTTCTAGCAGAGCACCATCAATTTTAACAGTCATGCTGTTTTCAACACCAATCCATTTACTAACCAAGAACATTAAGGAAGAGAGCTACACCTCTATAGTTAACATTCAATCCCATATTCTCTTAAATGTCCAATCGAGTACCGGTTGGATTTATTAAAGCTCTTAAGTGCTCTAAATGTCATTAGTTGGGATCAATATAGTAACTAGTAGACTCTGAAGAGATCAATTATTGTTGAAAGAGAGAGACCAATATTAGTAAGTATAAGAGAGGATATTTTAGTAACTCTAATATTTGATCAATTGGTGTTAGATGACAAAATATCAAATAGAGATATTTTATACTATTATGTAATATTATATTATATTATATCACATATATATATATATATATATATATATATATATATATATATATATATATATATATATATATATATATATATATATATATATATATATATATATATATATATATATATATATATATATATATATATATATATATATATATATATATATATATATATATATATATATATATATATATATATATATATATATATATATATATATATATATATATATATATATATATATATATATATATATATATATATATATATATATATATATATATATATATATATATATATATATATATATATATATATATATATATATATATATATATATATATATATATATATATATATATATATATATATATATATATATATATATATATATATATATATATATATATATATATATATATATATATATATATATATATATATATATATATATATATATATATATATATATATATATATAATTGGTGAATGAGAAAGAGAAAGAAGAAAGTTAGTAAAAAGAAAAGAAGAAATAAAAGAAGGGAAGAGAAGAGAAAGGGAAAGAAGAAGAAAACCTAGAAGTGGAAGAAGAGAAACCCATCATCATCAATCTTCTTCATCTTGATCCTGTTTTTAAAGTGAGTTCCATTAGATAGTATAGCTTTTGGGGGGAAAACTAGAGAACGTTTGTGGGTTAGGTTTTGTGTTGAAATTGAATCAAATGTTGTTTCATGTGGTGTTTGATGCTATATTGTTGTTCTACATGCCTATTGATGTTGCGGGGTGCAAAAATCATGAGACTTTGGGGTAGAATTATGAAATTTGGGTGTTTTAGAAGTTGGGGCCGCAAGGGATTGTGCTTAGCGTGCCCTGATGGCGCTTAGCACGCTTGGAGCCATTTTGATTATGTTTTGGGCTAAAATCGTGCTTAGTGCGCTCAACTGCACTTGGGTTTTTCCCTTTGTATTGTTTGGGTCATAACTTGAGGCACAATCGAAAGCGTTGGAAAGCTACTTCAATGCTTTATGTGATAGTGAAGTAGAAACATAGATTTATTCCATTGATTGATAGAATAGAAATGGATGTGAATAATATGATTCTTGTTTACTCCATAATTGAAGAATCGAGAATCCGGTTGATATGGAACTTGAAGCCTTGGAAAAATAATCCAATGGGATATTAAATGGTGATTTGATACCATGAGTTAACCAAAGATAATTGGTGGAGGATAATATTGGATGGTACGCCTTATAAGTATGTGAACTCTCATGGTTGATTATGTTTGATATGTTATACTACTATATATGTGTGCTTCTTGTTTGATTGTATTATGCTACATATGTATAATGATTGTATGTTTTGATTCTGTGATAACATGCTTAAAATACTATAAGAATGGTGACAAAACCCTTGATATTATTTAATGGAATGAACTAGTAAAGTGATTAGGACATAATGAATAACATAGATGACAATGCTTGTGAGAGGATTCATAGGTGTGCATTATTGGCAAGTAGTTCTCTAGTTGTACGGAGAGCTTTGTATGGAATGTGTATGGTTTTATGTTACTTGTGATTAAGGTGAATGTGTTCCCCTTGTGATTTTCGAATACAATCACGTTGTGCTGTGCTTTATCACGTAGTCAGAACTAATCCCTTGAGTTATGCCAGTCCAAAAGTGAGGCTTATGTAGAGAACTCCTCTAGAATGTATGCACTATTACTTTGACAAGAGATCCCATAAATTAATGGAGCCTATGGGAAAAAGACTTGAGATGGGGGTGGTCCCATGGGAAGTGACGATTCATGTGGGAATAACCTTAAATCTGAATTCATTCATTTATCCCGTGTGTGAGTATGAATGGAGCCTACGAGTATGATACTTGATATGGGGGTGGTCCCATGGGAAGTGATAATTAATGTGGGAATAACCTTGAATCCGAACCCATTTCATATGCCAAAGTACATTACAAGGATCTATGACCCGAGCCGAAAGTCCTATACGTAGGAGAGGACAGGAAAAAGGGGATGCCTTAGTAAGGTTTCCGACTAGTAATCGTTTGAGTGGATGGGCTCAAGAGGCATGCTTCCATACATTGAGAATTGTATGAACTCAAGTCTTATTCCCTTTGCCTTTTTGACTTGAGATAGAAATTGGTTAGAACCTTGTATAGCTGAGTGAACCCATAAGATAGGGGAACTCATTGAGATTATTATTTCACCCCATTATTGTTGTTGTTTTTCAGGTATTATTTGTAGGTATGATTTACAAGTGGAGCTATGCTTGGATGTTTCTAGAGAAGCTTTGTTTAAGTTTATTCCGCTGTGTATTATTTTCTTGTACAATGAAGGATATTGTACCTTGATCTTAGATATTATTATTTTGACGAATTTCCATGTCTTGTACCATATCTTGTTTTTGTTGTTTTTAGAAATGGTCAAGTATGCAAATTACGCTATTAGGCCCTTAAGATGGTGTCAGTACCGAATAAAACACTTGTATGGTATTATTCTAGATGTTTATTATACAAGGTGTTACAGTTGGTAGCAGAGCAGGTTGCATCCTCGACCTAGCCTTGAAACATCATAAGTAAATCAATTCCTGCCTCATAAGTGTGTCTTGCCGACATGTTCTTAATATCATATTATGTAATATTGGGCTTGATCAACCTAATGCTATGTACGTGCTATGTAGGATCATGGTTGAGCAACCACGAAGTCTTCAAAGTATTGGTTGAACTTGCTCCTTGATGGTAGGCTTAAACCAAGAGTTAGAAGTAAGGAGTTTTGGTTAGCTCGGTTGAAGTCTTAGAAGAAGTTGTGCTTCCAGTAGTATAGAATCGAAGAGTAGTGGATGGTTCAAGCAATTCTTTAGAATTGATGGAGTTGAAAAGTTGAGGATCTCTATCGGATGTATGGTTAGAGTATAGAGGAATACACATATTTGTTAGTAGAACTTGATTGACCACTAGTATGGACAAGAATTTCAAGTAATCCTATTCGATGAGCAAGAAAAGATGTTTTGTGGAACATACAACGCGAGGTCTGGAAGTGAGATAGTTTTTAGTGTTTTAGTTTCTAAGGTCAGTATAGCATCTTGGATGAAGAAGAGTACCTTAAGGAATGTGTTCGGAACAATATCTTCCAAATGGTTGAAAGTTGAGAGTTAAGGATGTTCGGTTTTATTGGGAACCTAAAGTAATGGTGAAGTGTGAGAAGAAACTCGAGGCTGTTATTACATATTTCAAGTGAAACAAGTATGTATCAGACGAAGGATGGAAGATAAAGAAAGTACATTCAGTCATGGAAGGAAGATCTGGTTCAGGATAGTGCATCAGGGTTTTGGTATTCGGTGAAGACCAATTTGGAATTGATGAGTTACCCAAGGATTCATTTGTAAGAGCTTGTGTTGGAGAGATAAAAGTATTTTATAGTAACATAAGTTTTAATAATATGGGAAAGAGGGGTGTAATAAGAGATAGATTAAGCAATCAGGATTTAAGGAAACTCTAGTAAGATTGTTTTATAATTGGAATTAAGAGAGATACCTTGAGTAGAGAAGCAAACACAAGATGGAGCGCAATGTCAACATTACAATATGAAAGTGGCAATAGGATGTACTTTTAGACGGGTAACCAATGGAATTATTAAGTTTTATTGAGACTAAGTAAGGAGGTGTACTCGATGGTTGTTCACTCATGAAGACTCATGTCACGTGAATTAGAGTGGAAGAGGTTGCACCTTGGGACAATGAGATACATGGTAGTAACCTTGTGGTCGCAAGTGTACGTAATGGATTCTTAGTCTTGAGACAAATGCGAAGTAACAAATTTCTGATGGACTGTGAGGATTGTATCCAAAGAAGTGAGATTTTTGTAAAAAACGTGAAGCGAACCAAGATTTAGTACATATTAAGTGTAATCATTGAACGATCTGTAATGGAGGGTCTTGTAAGTAATTGGTGAGAGTGTTAGTTGCGAGTAATTCAGTGACTGGTTTCGGTGTAGTAGAGTGTTTAATGGTATTAGATGGGAGGAGGATCCCAGTAAATGGGTACGTGGAAGATGTCAGGGTTCTACAAGAGAGTGTATTACCTTGGTTGTCAAGAATGGAAGAATTTCCTGTAATTATGAATGATTGGAGTATCCCAAATAGACTTTTATTGGACTAAGAAAGTTTGTTGTCTTATTTCTCACCAAGGAATACCAGTGAGAGTTTGAGGTTGAGTGGTTAACATGATATTCTAATAAGAGTATAATACCAAGTAGTGGTTCTGGGTTGATGTTTGCTTTTGGGTGAGTCAAGTGCGAGTCGTGATCAGAGCCTCTAGAATGCCATCAGTGGGAAAAACTCTTCCATCGTTGTTGTGTGAGCCTTGGCAAGTAGAAGGCGAGCTTGTTGGCTGCTCGTTGTGCGACTATGACAGAACTTTGGAATTTTGCTTTGTTTTTAGTTTGGAGTGTGTCATCTGCATGTTTTAATCCTTGCCCTATGCACTTTGTATTGGTTATGGTTGGTGAGTATCGTACGAGTGGGGATGAAATTTCAAGTTAATTCCAAAAGGATTGGTGTTCTTGAAATTGGATTATCCAGAAGAGTGTTATGTGATGACCATCTAAGTATATGTCAAAATAGTTTGACATTGGGAAAAAATATTATGAACCATACTCAGTGTGATTGAATCTTTGATGTATTACTATTATGACTACCGAGGACCTTGTAGATGCTTTTGATTGGCTGCATTTTGTGGCAAAATATTGATGGATGTATGAATGTTATGACTGATGTTATGACATGCATGATGAGTATTCAGCAGGGTAAGTTTGAATAGCTAAGAGCAACATAAGTTGGATGTCATGCTGAATGTTATGACATCAAGCGTATGACATCAGGGCGCGTAGGTTTTAGTTTCTGGTATTAGCTCAGGCTATACTTCAGGAAACATTTTAGGAAGCCTAGTTATCTAAGGCGACATATCAGGCATTACTAAGGATAACATGGAATGCCCCTGACTTAATTGGAGGTGCGCAATTTCATGAAGAGAGGTTTATCTTGGGTAAACCTAACTTCTGCACGAAGGCCCAAGGATTGTATGCTGCCTATATATACAGAGGTAGCAATCCTATTTGAAGGGGGTTCTTAACAGGGTTTTAGAGAACGTGTATTTGTGAGTGAAGAGTTTTGTTCTTCACGTGTATTTGTGTGTCTTAGGAATACTTGTACACCAAGCAATTATCTGCTGTATGATTACATTGGTCTAGAGTTCTTAAGCTGTCTGTTAAGTGTGTCACTCTAAGATTTTAAGCAAGAGTGATGTGTCACTTGATCAAAGCTGTGAAGCAAGATCAAGGTGTGTTTGAAGTGTGTCTTCAATTTTATTTGTAACTTTGAATTGGTTGATATCACTGTTGTGATTGAGGGGGAGTGAGTTGGTAACTCTGGTCTAGTGTTAGGCTGAAATGTCATTGGGTAGGTCTTAAGTGAAGAGTGCAAGCTGGGTGTTTGACTCTGAATTAATTCTACTAATAGTGAATTCCCTCCCTGGCTTGGTAGCCCTCGGATGTAGGTGTGATTTGCACTGAACTGGGTAAACAATTACGTGTGTTATTTACTGTTCTCATTTACAGTTTGTCATCAAGTGTTGTAGTCTGTGTTACAGTGAATGTCATAACATCCACTGTTTGGTACCTAGAATTTCAATTGGCATCAGAGCAGGCACCCTGCCTGTTATTTTCTGGGTGAGATCTAGGGAAGATAAATTCTGGTACTATGGACAAGGATATAGGATTCACAAATAGACCAACAATTCTGGATGGCTCAAATTATGACTATTGGAAACCTAGGATGATAGCCTTCTTGAAATCTTTAGACAGCAAGGCATGGAGAGCTGCAAACGGAGGATGGGAACATCCAGTGAAGACTGATGAAGATGGATTATCTGTGTTAATACCTGAGGAAGAATGGACCAAAGAACAAGAGCCCTTGGCTCTTGGGAATTCTAAGGCCTTGAATGCTCTATTAAATGGAATAAACAAGAACATTTTTAGACTGGTGAATCACTGTGAACTGGCCAAAGAGGTTTGGGATACCCTTAAAACAACTCATGAAGGCACCTCAAAGGTCAAGATGTCAAGATTGCAGATGCTGACCACTAAATTTGAAAATATGAGAATGAAAGAGGATGAGACTATTCATGAATTCTACATGAATATTCTTGAGATTTCCAATACCTCAGGAGCTTTAGGAGAAAAGATGTCTGAAGAAAAGCTTGTGAGGAAGATTCTAAGATCTTTTCCTAAGAGGTTTGCCATGAAAGTCACTACTATTGAAGAAGCTCGGGATATAAGCAACATGAAAGTGGATGAACTCATTGTTTCTCTCCAAACTTTTGAGATGGGAATGTATGGTCAGGCTGAGAAAAAGAACAAAAGCATAGCTTTTGTATCAAACACTACAAAGGACCCAGATGAAGACAATGATGGAAGCAAGGAGAATCTCTCAAAAGCTGTAGCTATGCTTGGAAGACAATTCAACAGACTCATGAAAAGGATAGATGAGAAAGGTAGACTTAATGTCAAGAACATCTCATCTGACATTAAAAAAAGAGCTAAGTCTGAAGAAAAGTCCAACCAAGGCAAAGGAGCTCAGTGTTATAAATGTGAGGGATATGGGCACATTAGAGCTGAATGTCCCACATATCTCAAGAAGCAAAAGAAGGGCCTAGCAGTCACTTGTTCTGATGGAGATTCTGAGAGTGGATCAGAAGAAGAATCAGCCAAACATGTCACTGTTCTGAATAGTGTATGCATATCTGATGGTGACTCAAGTGAAGATGAGTTGATCTTTGATGAACTTGCAGCCTCATATAAATAGCTATACATCAGAAAAGTTGAAGTATGTCAACTAGGGGAGAAGCATAAGAAAATTATCAAGAAGTTGGAAGCTGAGAAGAAGGAGACTCTTGTAACCATTGACTCACTCAATAGTGAGGTCAAAATGTTAAACTCCAACCTTGATCAGATGAAAAAATCTGTTAGGATGCTAAACCCTGGAACTGACACTCTAGAAAAAATCCTACAGAGTGGTCAGAAAGCAGGAAAGATATCTGGACTGGGATTTGTTGGTGAAAAGAAACCCACCTTGGGATTCAAGAAACCAAAGGCTGAAAATCATAGACCAAACGGGATGTCACGACCGATGACACAACTCAGAAGAACAAAAACATGAATTAGGCAAGGAGAAAGTCCCAAAGGTGGAGGTGTCACTACTGTGGTAAATTTGGACATATAAAACCATTTTGCTTCAGTTTGCATGGATTTCCTAGTCACTCTCATCAAGATGCTCCTGCCAAGAAGCAAAAATGGGTGGCAAAGGAGTTTGGTCTGATAGCTCATACTTCTCTGAGAGTGTCAGCTAAAGAAGACTGGTATTTTGATAGTGGTTGTTCTAAGCACATGACTGGAATAAAGAATCTATTGGCGTACATCAAACCACATTCCGCTATGTATGTGACCTTTGGTGATGGAGCAAAAGGGGAAATCAAAGGTATTGGGAAACTAGACTGTCCTGGAGTTCCTAACCTAGACAATGTATTGCTGGTGAAAAGGACTGATTGCCAACTTGATCAGTATCAGTCAGCTCTGTGACCAAGGGCTCAATGTCAACTTCATAAAGGGAGAATGTGTTGTCACAAATAGAGATAAAAAGGAAGTCATGAGGGGAGCTAGGTTTAAAGACAACTGCTACTTGTGGGAGCCTCAAATCTCAAGTAACTCCACGATCTGTTATATGGACAAAAAAGAAAAGGAAGTCAAACTGTGGCATCAAAAACTTGGGCATCTTCATCTAAGAGGAATGAAAAAGATCATTTCCAAGGAAACTGTGAGAGGAATTCCAAAGCTGACTAATGATGAAGGTAAGGTTTATGGTGAATGTCAGGTTGGCAAGCAAACCAAGATGTCACATCCAAGAATTAACCATCTTGCAACATCCAAAGTTCTTGAACTGTTGCACATGGACTTGATGGGACCAATGCAAGTAGATAGTCTTGGTGGAAAAAGGTATGCTTATGTAGTTGTTGATGATTACTCCAGATACACCTGAATAAATTTCATCAGATAAAAATCAGATGTATTGAAGTCTTCAGAGAGCTGTGTATCAGACTTCAAAGAGAAAAAGAATATGGTATGGTCAGGATCAAAAGTGATCATGGTAAGCAGTTTGAGAACTTTAAGTTTGCTGAATTCTGCTCATCTGAAGGAATCAGTCATGAATTCTCCTCCCCTATTACTCCTCAGCAAAATGGAGTAGTGGAAAGGAAAAACGGGACTGTCCAAGAATCTGCTAGAGCCATGATTCATGCAAAGAAATTGCATATGCATTTTTGGGCTGAAGCAATGAATACAGCCTGCTATGTTCACAACAGAGTTACCTTGAGAAAAGGAACTACCTCCACTCTGTATGAAATATGGAAAGGAAGGAAGCCAACTGATCTACGGTAGCGCGTGAATCAAAATCGAGTGATTTTAATTAAACATAGTAAAAGCGACGGTAACTCGGATATCGATTCACAAGGATTCTTATTTATAATAGCCAATTGAGAAGAATTGGGGGGGGGGGGTTGTTTGGTTAAGAATTCGATTAAGAAAGTAAAAGTCAAAAATAAGTGATTTTGAAATAAGTGATTAAAAACAGGTAAATCCACCGGTTTGACTCCCAACTTATCATCGGTTATTACAATTTCATATTTTCACATGGTTTCAGTTCCTATTCGATTGCAATGTTGACGAACAAGCTTCAACAACACCACACGACTTTTATTTCTAATTACCGAATTAAGTAGACAGTTAAAGATGACACAAATCAACGAAAAAGCTAAGTTAATCTGCGATTAAGTTAAGGAATATTGATCGATCGAATTAAATCCAATTTATCTTACAATAACAAATTAAGCAAACAAAGTTATAAAACAATTTGGAACGGGATTAAATAAAATAATTCAAAATTGAAATTGTAATAAACCTCAAAGAATTACGGGATTCGAAACCGGCGGATATTCCCTTAGGATTAGTTCGCCATGAAAACAATGGAAAGCAAGAAAGAAATTCGTAAAATAAACTAGGTTGATTTGTTTTGCATCACAACAGCAACCTTAAATAGAATAAGGTTTGCTTTGCACACTTAACTGGGCCAGAAACCTAAACCAGGCCCGAAAGGGATAAAAACTACATTATCACAAGTTCGAAACTTCAACGAATTATTTGAGACTTAAGCACTCCAAATCAGCTTCCTCGTGCAACATGAAAGTTGTATATCTATTACATAGCTTTCTAACGACTGGTAGAACGCCTCGATCTGAGATATGTAGCTCCAATTATGAATTTTTTATTAAAAGTTGCTAATTTTGAAAATAACAAACGAAAATTAAATAAAGCTGAAAATAAAATAAATTGTAAAAACATCATAAAGTAGGAAATTAAGCACGCTAAACTATAGAAATGCCTAAGTCTAAACATAGAGGAAGGTGCATTAAAATGCACTGATCACCAGCTGTGAAGTATTTTCATGTATTTGGGAGCAAGTGTTACATCTTGACAGGTCGTGAACAAAGGAGGAAAATGGATCCCAAAAGTGATGAAGGTATTTTTCTGGGATACTCTATAAACAACAGAGCTTATAGAGTATACAACTCCAGAACAAAAGTCTTGATGGAGTCCATTAATGTCATTATTGATGATCAGCATGAAGAAACCAATGTCATAGATGATGTTGGAACATTCCTTGAGACACCTCCTGAGGGTATGGTCAATGCTGAAGATACTCAAGCTGTAAGCCCTAATTCTGAATCAGAAAATCCCAATAAAGAACCTCCTATCAGGATCCTGAAAGATCATCCCAAAGATCTTATCATTGGAGACCCCAACAGTGGTGTAAGGACCCGAGCTAGAGAAATCATCTCAAACTCATGTTTTGTGTCCAAGATTGAACCAAAAAATGTGAAGGAGGCTTTAACTGATGAATATTGGATCAAGGCCATGCAAGATGAATTGGAACAGTTTAAAAGGAATGAAGTGTGGGAATTGGTTCCAAGACCTGAAGGAACAAACATCATTGAAACCAAGTGGATTTACAAGAACATGTCTGATGAACAAGGAGTTGCAACCAAAAACAAGGCTAGATTAGTGGCACAGGGTTATACTCAAGTTGAAGGAATTGATTTTGATGAAACTTTTGCACCAGTTCCAAGACTTGAGTCAATCAGGCTGTTGTTAGGAATTGCCTGCATCCTGAAATTTAAATTATTCCAGATGGATGTGAAAAGTGCTTTTCTGAATGGATATCTGAATGAGGAAGTATATGTGGCACAACCCAAGGTATTTGAGGATCCTAAATTGACAGACCACGTATACAAGTTGAGGAAAGCACTATATGGATTGAAACAAATTTATGAGAGACTGACTGAATTCCTTACCACCAATGGATACAGAAAAGGAGGGATAGACAAGACCCTGTTTGTAAAGGATGAAGGTGGAAAAATCATGATTGCACAAATTTATGTGGATGACATAGTGTTTGGAGGGATGTCAGACAAAATGGTAAAACAATTTGTTAACCACATGCAATCTGGGATTGTTTGACTCTGAATTAATTCTGCTGATAGTGAATTTCCTCCCTGGCTTGGTAGCCCCTAGATGTAAGTGTTGTTGACACTGAACTGGGTAAACAATTACTGTGTTATTTACTACGTTCCTTTACAGTTTTAATTATTCCAATAGTCTGTGTTACAATGGATGTTATAACATCCGTGATAACATCCATTGTGTGCTTACCAGAATTTCAATTGGCATCGGAGTAGGCACCCTGCCTGTTATTTCTGGGTGAGATCTAGGGAAGATAAATTCTGGTACTATGGATAAAGACATAGGATTCACAAACAGACCACCAATTCTGGATGGCTCTAATTATGATTATTGGAAACCGAGGATGATATCCTTCTTAAAATCTTTAGACAACAAGGCATGGAGAGCTGCAAACACTGGCTGGGAACATCCTGTGAAGACTGACAAGGATGGAGTATCTGTGTTAATTCCTGAAGAGGAATCGAACAAAGAGAAAGAGGCCTTAGCTCTTGGGAACTCTAAAGCATTGAATGCACTCTTCAATGGTATAGACAAAAACATCTTCAGACTTGTACACCATTGTGAACTGGCTAAGGAGGTTTGGGATACTCTAAAAACTACTCATGAGGGAACCTCAAAAGTGAAGATGTCTAGACTACAAATGTTGACCACCAAATTTGAAAGTCTGCGAATGAAGGAGGATGAGACTATTCATGAGTTCTACATGAATATTCTTGAACTAGCCCGCACCTCAGGAGCCTTGGGAGAAAAGATGTCTGAAGAGAAGCTGGTAAGGAAAATTCTCAGGTATTTACCGAAAAGGTTTACCATGAAGGTCACTGCCATTGAAAAAGCTCAAGACATATGCAACATGAAGATGGATGAACTCATAGGTTCTCTCCAAACATTTGAGATGGGGATGAGTGATCATACTGTGGAGAAACAAACCAAAAGCATAACTCTTGTCTCAAACACTGAAGATGAGTCAAATGACGAAGATCATGAAAGCAAGGAGAAACTCTCAGAAGTTGTAGCTATGCTTGGGAGACAATTCAACAGACTCATGAAAAGAGTGGAACAAAAGGGAAAATCCAATGACAAAAACATCCCATCTGACATTGGAAGAAGAACTAAGTCTGATGAAAAGTCCTACCAAGGCAAAAGAGTTAAGTGTTATGAATGTGAGGGATATGATCAAATTAAAACTGAATGCCCCACATATCTCAGAAGGGAGAAGAAAGGACTTATGATCACTTGGTCTGATGAAGACTCCGAAAGTGGATCAAAAGTAGAATCTGCAAGACATATCATGTAACACCCCAACTCTAACGCTTGCGGAAAATAAGAAAGTAACAACAACTTGTATAACATACAGAGTGCGACATCATAAAAATTGTGTGCATGACGACCGTAATGAAGGTGTGACGGTCGTCACACACCTAAATTCTTCACATCAGAGATGTTACATTCAACTGAACATACAACATGCATTTATGTGCAACCACTCTCAAATAAGATACATAGCACGAATTTGGATGAACATTTAACTCATAATGCAACCAATTCTTATTCCAACGGAATTGTAGTAAAGCTTACAATACGTTCAATTTAAAACAATTTAATGAAAATACTGTAACAAGTTCAGCAACAAGACATCAACTAAAGTAATAACGATAAAACGTCCATCCCCCAAGAGTGCTACGTATCAGAGCGACCAACGACAACTTAAACGACAAAGCGGAACTTCATTCCGAACTACCTGCAAATTACCACCAGAGGAGGTAACATACAACGTAAAGGGTGAGATATCAATAATATAACATAGAGCATGATAGAAAACATGCCAGAAACTCATCACATCATTATAAGTTTCAAAATCATAAACATCATCGACAACAACTGCAACAATCCATATCTCACGTAAAACAACATTAATATACAACTAACATAATTATGCAACATCATGTGACTCAACAATGCGACTCAACTGTGCATATGCATGTGGTACCAATTTGCCATCAAGGCCGCCAATACAGGCCATCGCAAAATTTGCCACTAAGGGCCTCCAATACAGGCCATCGCAGAATTTGCCACTAAGGGCCGCCAATACAGGCCATCGCAGAATTTGCCACTAAGGGCCGCCAATACAGGCCATTGCTAATATGCTATGCCATGAAATACCTCTATTATGGACCACAACATCACCAACTATGCAACAAGGCATCAAGCCTACAACAAAACGTCCATAACAAAACATTGCTATTTCATATGCATCATATGTTCATCATCCCAACTATTCATGTAAAGAACATTACAACATCGTACCAACAAATAGGAACTCAAAGTGTTCATACAAAACAGCTATTTCTATACAGGTATAACATCAACATCAGTTCAACAATTAAGGATTCAGCATCTTATCGTAATAACAACATTACGACATTTTCTCACATAATTAATTACAAATCAATCACAACCAGGTAACTGTCCTTTTTGGCCCATTAGGGAAAACCATTAGAGCGTTGTGCGAATAACCGTATAGCATATCCGTTCTACGTATTTTCCCATAAGGAAAACCTTAGATCATCGCATTAATAACTACATAACACATTCATTCCTACATAGAAATCTTGTCCCATTAGGGAAACCTTTTCCTTAATATTTATCGATTAATGAAAACTATATCTATGACTCGATTCCCCACATGAATTCGATCATACTCCCAGTTATAGAATTGAACCCCACCCTTATCTTAGAATTGAGGTCAATTCCATGCTTTCCGATTCCGCTTCTGCTCTACGGTGATTTTTCTGCAACAATCTTCCAAATCTACCGATCGACAATTCTTCTCTCTTCCTTTCTCTCCATTACGTAACTTCTCTTTTCAGTCTTTTCTTTCCCAAAATGATTTAATTGAGGGTAAAAGAGTCTACGGGAATATATTTTTGCTACAAATTCTCATTCCACCAGAACACGTTCAAATTCTGCATAACTGCAGTTTTTGCTCGTGTGACGGTCGTCACACTCCTATGACGGTCGTCATAGCAGCAAAATTTCATTTTTTTTCCAGATAGAACATCTTTTTATCTTTCCAACGCTTCGAACGGGGGTCAAATCCGACTTACGGATCAAGAGATATAAATTTTCAAAGTTTTTCGACAAAACCAGAATTTTTCCGACAATTCGACCGATTCAATTCCTTTCTTCGAGACGAACTCATACTCTAATACGACTACGACGCAACGAGACATGGCAAATTCATAATTGGATTTAATCGAAATAAAATGGGCGTTACATATCACAGCTCTAACTGGTACATGTATGGTTGATAATGAGTCTGATGAATATAAGTTAACTCTTGATGAATTGGCAGCCCTATACAAACAGTTGTACATCAGAAGCACTAAAGCATGTCAACTAGGGGAGAAGTATAAGAGAATCATCAAGAGGATGGAGGCTGAGAAGAAGGAACATATTGCAACAATAGACTCACTCAAGAGTGAGGTCAGCCAATTAAAAGGTCAACTTGAGCAGATGTCAAAATCAATCAGGATGCTGAACCTTGGGACTGACACTCTTGAAAAAATTCTACAGAGTGGTTAGATGGCAGGAGACAATTCAGGACTAGGGTTTGTTGGTGAACAGAAACCCATCTTGGGGATCAAGAGATCTGAGTCTGAAAAACAGAAGTCAAACCAGATGTCACAGCCAATGTCACAACATCAGAGGAAAAGGAACAGGAATCAGTCAAGAAGGAAGTTCTAGAGGTGGAGGTGTTAATACTGTGAAAGAATTGGTCACCTGAAGCCTTTTTGCTTTAGGTTGCATGGATATCCTAGCCACACTCATCAAAGTACTCATGTCAAGAAGCAACAATGGGTGGCAAAGGAGGTTGGTCTGATAGCTCACACCTCCCTAAGAGTGTCAGCTAAAGAAGACTGGTACTTTGATAGTGGTTGCTCCAAGCACATGATTGGAATAAAGAACCTGTTGGTGGACATCAAACCTCATTCCACTAGTTATGTGACCTTTGGAGATGGGGCAAAGGCGGAAATCAAAGGGGTTTGGAAACTAGACTTTCCTGGAGTTCCTAACCTATACAATGTACTGCTGGTAAAAGGACTGACTGCTAACTTGATTAGCATTAGTCAGCTCTTTGATCAAGGGCTAAGTGTGAAATTCATTGAAGGAGAATGTGTGGTCACAAATGGTGATAATAAAGAAGTTATGAAGGGGGTTAGATCTAAGGATAACTACTACTTATGAGAGCCCAAGGACTCTAGTAGATCCATAATATGCTCTATGGCCAGAGAAGAAAAGGAAGTAAAATTGTGGCATAAAAAACTTGGACATCTTCATCTGAGAGGAATGAAGAAGATCATCTCCAAGGAGGCTATGAGAGGAATCCCAAAACTAACTATAGATGAAGGAAAGGTATGTGGTGAATGTCAAGTAGGTAAACAAACCAAGATATCTCATCCAAGGGTTAGACACATGACTACCTCCAGAGGTCTAGAACTATTGCACATGGACTTGATGGGACCAATGCAAGTAGAAAGTCTTGGTGGTAAAAGGTATGCCTATGTAGTTGTTGATGACTACTCCAGATACATCTGGATAAGATTCATCGAGGAAAATTCAGATGTATTTGAATTATTTAAAGAGCTGTGTCTGAAACTTCAAAGAGAAAAGGAATGTGGTGTGGTCAGAATCAGAAGTGATCATGGTAAGGAGTTTGAAAACTCTAAATTTGCAGAACTCTGCTCTTCTGAAGGGATCAGTCATGAGTTCTCCTCTCCCATTACACCTCAGCAAAATGGAGTAATGGAAAGAAAAAACAGGACTATCCAAGAATCTTCCAGGGCTATGATTCATGCAAAGAAATTACCTATGCATTTTTGGGCTGAGGCTATGAACATATCCTGCTATGTTCACAACATAGTAACCTTGAGAAAAGGGACTTCTTACACCTTGTATGAAATCTGGAAAGGAAAAAAGCCAATAGTGAAATACTTTCATGTCTTTGGGAGCAAGTGTTACATCTTGACAGATCGTGAACAAAGGAGGAAAATGGATCCCAAAAGTGATGAAGGCATTTTTCTGGGATACTCTATCAACAACAGAGCTTATAGAGTATACAACTCCAGAACAAAAATCTTGATGGAATCCATTAATGTTATCATTGATGATCAACTTGAACAACCCAATGTCATTGAGGATGTTGAAACATTCCTTGAGACACGTGCTGAGGACGTGGTCAATACTGAAGAGGTTCTAAATGGACAACCAAACTCTGCATCTGAAATTCCCAACAAAGATCCCTCCATCAGGATCTTGAAAGATCACCCCAAAAATCTTATCATTAGAGACCCCACTAGTGGTGTAAGGACCCAAGCTAGAGAAATCATCTCAAATTCATGTTTTGTATCCAAGATTGAACCCAAAAATGTGAAGGAAGCCTTAACTGATGAATACTGGATCAAGGCCATGCAAGATGAATTGGAACAGTTTAAAAGGCATGAGGTATGGGAATGGTGCCAAGACCTGAGGGAACAAACATCATTGGCACCAAATGGATTTACAAGAACAAATCAGATGAACAGGGAATTATAGTCAGAAACAAGGCTAGACTGGTGGCACAGGGGTATACTCAAGTAGAAGGAATTGATTTTGATGAAACCTTTACACCAGTTGCAAGACTTGAGTCCATCAGGCTACTGTTAGAAATTTCCTGCGTTCTAAAATTCAAACTATTCCAAATGGATGTGAAAAGTGCATTTCTAAATGGATATCTAAACGAGGAAGTATATGTAGCACATCCCAAGGGATTTGAGGATCCTAACTTGATAGACCATGTATACAAGTTAAGAAAGGCACTGTATGGATTGAAACAATCCCCTAGAGCATGGTATAAGAGATTGACTGAATTTCTTACTACAAATGGATACAAGAAAGGAGGGATAGATAAGACCCTGTTTGTAAAGGATGAAGATGGAAAAATCATGATTGCACAGATCTATGTGGATGACATAGTGTTTGGGGGAATATTAGACAAAATGGTCAAACAATTTGTCAACCACATGCAATCTGAGTTTGAAATGAGCATGTGTGGAGAATTAACCTATTTCCTTGGTTTGCAAGTCAAGCAAATTGATGATTATATATTCATCTCCCAGAGTAAATATACCGAAAGCATAGTCAAAAATTTTGGGATGGATAAGGCTGGTCACAAAAGAACACCTTCACCCTCTCATCTGAAGTTATCAAAAGATGAAAGTGGTACTAGTGTTGATCAAAGCCTGTACAGAAGCATGATTGGTAGCCTACTGTATCTAACAGTCAATAGACCTGATATTGCTTTTGTAGTTGGTGTATGTGCTAGATATCAAGCAAATCCTAAAGTGAGCCACATAAATCAAGTCAAAAGGATTCTCAAATATATGAATGGTACTTGTAATTATGGTATACTTTACTCTCATGGATGTAATCCCACTCTATCTGGGTATTGTGATGCTGACTGGGCTGGCAGTGCTGATGATAGAAAGAGCACCTCTGGTGGATGTTTCTTCTTGGGGAATAATCTCATATCATGGTTTAGAAAAAAGCAAAACTGTGTCTCATTGTCCACTGCGGAAGCTGAATACATAGCAGCTGGCAGTAGCTGTTCTCAGCTGGTCCGGATGAAGCAAATGTTGACAGAATACAATGTCTCGCAGGATGCCATGACATTGTATTTTGACAAACTTAGTGCTATCAATATCTCGAAGAACCCAATTCAGCATAGCAGAACTAAGCACATTGATATAAGACATCACTTCATAAGAGACCTTGTGGAAGATAAAGTGATCGCCTTGGAACATGTGTCCACAGAACTACAGCTGGCTGATATTTTTACAAAGGCTCTAGATGCTGCTCAATTTGAGAATTTGAGAGGAAAATTGGGTATGTACATGTATGAGGACGCATAGCAATTACTGGAACGTGAGAGTTTTAAAACTTCAATGCAGTCCAAGGCCTTGACCACAAAAGCTCTTCATTTCACACAAACGTGCATACATTATCTCTGCATCCCCCACTCCACAGAATCCTCCATCAGCATGCAACAACAAGATGTCATTCCATCATGACGCCTCTTCATCCAAGGCTCCTCCCAAATCCTCAAAAAGTGACCCTCCCACTGGTGAAAAACCCAAATGCAAGTATCCTCCACCCACTAATGAAGAACTTAGGAGAATCAGCAACAGGGAAGGCTCGGCATACGTGGAAAAATCCATTGGGAAAATTGTTGATGATATACTCAAAAGAGGACTGCCATTTCAGGGCATCACCGTTCCCTTGGCTCGCAGGGATCCACCTCACGATTCGGATATGCCAGAGGAAGACTCGTGTGACAAAAACCAGGATTTTTCATTATCTGATCTGGATGATAGTGACTCCAGTTCCTCTTATGAGGAAGAGTGATATCTTGATAGACTACTATGTGACTCAGTCTGCTGCTGAGGTGATAAAGTGTGCTGCTGTTTTGAAATTTGCTGATTGAGACTTTTTGTTTTTGTGACAACACTTGTGATGCTCTTAATGAGCAATTTTTTGTAATTACCTAACCACTGTAATGTACTTATTCTGATCTATGCTAGTTTAGTAGTTGGGTCTTAATTTGTGGCTAAAAAGGGGGAGAGATGTTAGGTATCAGCAGGTTAGAATTGTGTTATCATTGTGATTCTCACAGGTTGAAGAACAGGTTGAAGACTTGCTTGTGTTGCTAGAGCAAGTATATGTTGTTGTGGATATGTGTGATAATAGCTGATGCTGTTAGCATTGTGTGAATTCCTAGAATGTATGTTAGCTATGTGAGCTCCCAGCTGCTGCTTGGGAGTGTATGTGTGTGTCTGTAGGATAGTAGCAGAATGTGAGTGTAATGCATCTCTTCCGGGGGAGTAGCACAGGATTATATGACTTCAGGATGTTATCCTGAATGTCATGACATGCATAACAGGTTGGATGTTTGTGACTGCAGGGTGTCTGCAGGTTTTGTACAACGGGTGTGACATGCATCAGTTGAGGGGGAGTAACTTTTGATATGGTACTCAACAAATTATGACATCTGTAGTGCTGACTAACAGATGGTTACAGTGTGTGACAAGTTGATCCTGAGAAGCTAAGAGCTAACTGTGTGAATATAAACAACTCTACTAGGGTGTTAGTGGTTTACCTGCATAAAAGGTTATTTGTTAGACTTCTGCTGCTTGTAAACTCTGTTAACAGGGTGTTTTAGCCAAAAATTTGCCAAAGGGGGAGTTTGTAACTACTTCTGGTTGGCTGCATTTCGTGGCAAAACATTAGAGTGTGTATGGATGTCACGACTGATGTTATGACACACACTATGCAGGGTAAGTAGAGTCAGCTAACAGTAAGTTGAGTTGGATGTCATACTGAATGTCATGACACTGATCGTATGACATCAGACATGCAGAGTTTATTTTTCTGGTATTCAGAATGAGGAAGCTCAGGCTAGAATTCAGGAAACTTTATAGAAGCTCAAGCTGGAAGTCAGGAAAAATTTTAGAAGCCCTGGAGAAATTAAATATACCTGACCTAAGTAGTAAGGCCATCTTTTTGAAGAGAGGTTTGGGTAAACCTAATTTCTACACCAAGGCCCAAGGACTGACTGGTGCTATAAAAACAGAAGAAGTAATCCTAGAAGAGCAGGTCTTGATAGAAGATTAGAGAGTGCATACTAAGAGTCCTTGTGAGTGAAGAAGTTATGTTCTTCACGTGTGAAGTGTGTCTTAGAAATACTTGTAAACCAAGCAACTGTATGTTGCATTGGTTAGGTAGGTTCTAAGCTGTTGTGTCACTCAAAGCTTTTAATCAAGAGTGTGTGTCCCTTGATCAAAGCTGTGAAGCAAGATCAAGGTGTGTGGTTGAAGTGTATCTTCATAATTTTCTGTAATTGTATTTGGATATCACTGAGGTGATTGAGGGGGAGTGAGTGGGAATACTCAGGTCTAGGGTGTCTCTAGGTTGAAGTGTCATTGGGGTAGGTCTTATGTGAGGAGTGCAAACTGGGATTGTTTGACTCTGAATTAATTATGTTGATAGTGAATTTCCTCCCTGACTTGGTAGCCCCCAGATGTAAGTGTTGTTGACACTGAACTGGGTAAACAATTACTGTGTTATCTACTGCATTCCTTTATAGTTTTAATTATTCAAATAGTCTGTGTTACAGTGGATGTTATAACATCCGTGATAACATCCATCGTGTGCTTGCCAGAATTTCAGGTATGATCACCATTTCCCAGCAAGTGAAGGTTGTGCATCTCTATCCCCAGCAAGGGTTTGTTTCTACAGCAGAAGGTGTGTAGGTAGAGGGTATACACTTCTACCCAGAAGATTGTTTGTATACCTTCATTCCTCGGCAGTTCAGGTTGAATTCTCTGGCTGAGAAGAATCATCCCCAGAGAGTTGAGATTGATATCCCTCGGGCAAGTCAAGTATGTGTCTGTATCCTCAGCAGATTGCAAGTACGCATTTACTCCTCAGCAAAGTCGACAGAGTTTTCTCTATCCTTAGCAGAGTCAGCAGAAGCTGGTTTCCCCACAGAATCTAGACATAGGATCTGGTATCCCCTCAGAGTCTTAAGTGGTGATTCGTTCCCCAAGCAGAGGTCGAAGAGGTTTCCTCTCGTAGGCTAATCCCCGGCGGAGTCAGCAGAGAACAGTTATTCTTCCCCGCAGAGTGAAGTTACTCCCTGAGAATTGTCATCTTCAGCACAAAGAGTTTGGGATCGTTTCCTAGCCAATCTTATTCGATTATCCTCAGCTGAGTAATCCTCGACAGGGTGGATTTTTATCTCTAGAAGAGCAGAATGTCTGGCATAATAGAGCTATTCCCCAGCGGTAAACTTTGCCCCCCCGGTAGGGTCGTCTGTTCCCCCAAAGTTGTATTCTAGGAGGCTATTCAGGGTTAATTTCTTCGGTAATGTGAAGTTAGTCTCAGTGGTTGATTGTTATCCCCTGTAGAGTCGTTGATTTCCCCAACAGGTTAGACTTACCTCCAGCGTATGGTTTGTCTTTCCTCGGTCGGTTTGTGTATTCCCCAAGAGAGTTGTATCTTGGAAGGCCGGTCAGGGCATTGTCTCTCAGCAGGATTTGACTTGATCTCCGGCGGAGTAGAGTTTTTGTTTAGCATGTTGTGCTATTTCCCCAGTAGAGTGGATTGGTTCTCCCCAGTCGAGTCGGGCGAACCTCAGAAGAGTGGTATTCTGGTTGGCCGTTCAGAGCTATCTCCCTAGTAGAGTTTGCGTTGATTCCTCAGCAGAATGAAGTTTTGTTCTCGTCAGAGCAATTTTATTCAGGGAAGTTCTTTTTCAGAAAGCCCTCAAGGACTCGTTTTTTCCAGCATAAGTCCAATCGTAATTGGCGTATTCTATCCATCCCCAGTAGGGTGGCCTTTGTCTCTTCAGCATTTATTTTTCCGATTCGGTTCCGGTGCATTTTGCATTTTGCATAGCATTATCATAAACGCGTAGTATTTCCATTTCGTATGGAGCATTACGCCATATTCAAACATGTGCATGTGAAACATAAGCTAGGTTGTTACCTCTTTTTTTCAGATGTATCCCCAACAGATGGTTGATTTACTTTACCTTTGTGGTATCCAGACCATGGCAGCTTGTAATGTGTTCTTTGTGGTATCCAGACCATGGCAGGTTATGACAGATTATGATTTCTTTTTCCCGTATGGTATCCAGACCCCGACAAACATTGATATTTCTTTATTCCCCACGGTGTCCAGACCATGGCAATTTGTGACATGTTTCTTTAGCCCGTACAGGTATCCAGACCTCGGTAAAAGTTCTTGATGGATGTGTTTCATCTTATCAGGTGTTTCCCCAATAGAATTACTTGGTTAAGTTTCTCATCATTCCCTAGTGGGGTCGCCACCAGAGTTGCTTGGTTAAGTTTCTCTCTTTTCTCTCCCCGCCAGAGTCGTTTGTTTAAGTTTCTCTTTCCCCAACAGAGTTCTTTTGTGACTTGTCATAAGAAGATTATCAACTGCGTGTTGATCCGGCCTTTGGGTTCGATGCTCGCTTTTATTTAGCGAATGCCTGCTGGTTAGCAGATGTTTCTTATCAACTTCGTGTTGATCCGGCCTTCGGGTTCGATGCTCGCTTTTATTTAGCAAATGCCTGCTGGTTAGCAGATGTTTCTTATCAACTTCGTGTTGATTCGGCCTTTGGGTTCGATGCTCGCTTTTTATTTAGCGAATGCCTGCTGGTTAGCATATGTTTCTTATCAACTTCGTGTTGATCCGACCTTCGGGTTCGATGCTCGCTTTTTATTTAGTGAATGCCTGCTGGTTAGCAGATGTTTCTTATCAACTTCGTGTTGATCCGGCCTTCGGGTTCGATGCTCGCTTTTATTTAGAGAATGCCTGCTGGTTAGCAGATGTTGCTTATCAACTGCGTGTTGAGCCGGCCTTCGGGTTCGATGCCTGTTTTTATTTAACAGATGCCTGGCGGCGATATCAGATGTTCTTCTCAGCTGCGTGTTGAGCCGACCTTCGGAATCGATGCCTATTTTTTATTTAACAAATTCCTGGCGGGGATGTCAGATGTTGTTCTCAGCTTCGTGTTGAGCTGACCTTCGGGTTCGATGCCTATTGTTCCAAATAGATGCCTGATGGTGATATTAGATGATCTTTCTGACTTAGTGTCATTGCCTGCGTGTTAGCAGGTGTTTCTTCCGACTACTTGTCGATGCTTTCTGATTTATAATCAGTTAGTTTATTATCGTTGCAACTATCGATTCAGTTATTTCCATAGATTTTGTCCCCAGGAGAGTTTGCAATCCTATTTTTGTGGTAGGCAAATTTCCGGGTTCTTTGGTATTCAACCGTCTTTTACCTTCATTGTTTGAAAGTCGTTCACTTTTCACTCATTCAGGTCCAAGTCGCTTGAATAAGGGCAACTGTTGTACCCCAAAATTTGCCCAACCTTTTTCTAACTTGGCTTGGGTTTCATGTCATTTCTTTGACATTTGCATGTGCATATCATTGTTCTTTGCAAGGGATTAAGAGAGGTGTGTATCCAAGAGAAGAGTATAAAGGATTCTAAGCTCAAGCATGAGTGCTTATGCAAGTTGTCAAGTGCTCATAATCATCAGTAGGCAGTCAAAGCTCTTTGAGGGAGTGGCTTGATAGTTGATGCTTACCTCCTATCTTGGAGGTCAACTGAGGATCATCAGAGGTTCATAAGCTCTTAGTCATGGACAAGAGATGTTGGAGAGCTCATGGAGTGCTTTTAAAGCCATTGTGGAGCTCAGCCGAGTGGTTATATCAGGTGCAAGAGGTTGTAGTCAAGGATTGTACACCTAGGGTTTCATCTTCTTAGTGCAAAGTCAACTGAAGACTTAAAGGAGATTGAGACTTGGTTTTAAGTCATTGGAGTCATGGGAAGTTGTGTGGAGACATCTAAGATGTTATTTAAAGATAAAATCAAGAAGAATCAAGAGTGTGAGAAGTTACTAAATTAGGGTTTCAGAGGTTTGTCAATGTAAAATCCCCTGTTTAGTGCCTAACTTCAAGACCACATATCTCATGATACAAGTTGAATCTCATTTCCTTGCAAACATGAGACTTTTAGGGCATGTTCTAATATTTCTTTTAAGTACTATAACTCATCCATTGGGTGTGTGGAACTCATGTTATGATGGCATCAAGTTATAGGTCAACAAAAGTCAACTCACTTCCAAGGCACATTTGACCTAGAATCATGTTTCTCCTCAACTTTTGATGAACATGAAAGTTGTTCCTTATGATCTTAGCTTTCCAAAAAGTCCTGGATGTCCTTCATTTCATTTGTGGAACTCAAGTTATGAAGCTTGCAAGGCAGGGGTATTTTGGGAAACTTTGATTATAGGTCATTTTGGTTATGGATCATTTACATACACTTGTGCACTTCAAATGGAACTTTCACCAACATGAAAGTTGTCCCAAATGACCTCAATTCCATCATGAAACTCAATATTGGCATGAATTGTGCATGGATAAGGAGATTGGTGAAGAAATTCAAGGTGAAAATAGACTTAAAAAGGTGAATTCAATTGAATAAGTTACGGGTATTTTTCATGCCTTAATTTGATGCCAATTTGTTCACAATGTTCAAACAAGTAAAATGCACCAAACCATTATGGTGTATGCAAGCAAAAACATGTGAATTATGAAATTGCTTCATGAAAAAGTTTCAATTCCAAACTCATTAAATGGATCAATTCAAGGCCCAAAATCAATCCACATGTACAATTCATATCCTCAGCTGCAAAATCAAATGAAATTCAGGTGTGTATGGTGTAGTTTTCACGTGTGCATGAGGTGAGTTGCCAAATTGGGCATTTCCATAATTCAACAAATTGGAGCCTCATTGGGCCTCCATTTCAATCCATATCCATAATATAAAAACTCCAAGTCAATTTTGAGGGCTCAGAAGTTGCAATTCGTGGAAGGAGTTCAGAGTTGAAGTTTGAAATTCAAGAGAAAATTTGAAAATTGCAAATCCAGATCTAGCTCAATTCAAGCAAAATTGAAGTGACATTCCTCTTTCTCAAGTTCAGTGGAGTGAATCTGCAAGTTTTGGATCAAGCTTAGTATCATTTGAAGCTCCAACGAAGAGACTCCGTTAGGTAATCTTGAATTCCAAATATCTCTCATGTTAGGCATTATTTTAAGTTCACTCTTGTGGCATCTGAAGTCCTTCAACTTGTAGGCAAAATCTGGTAGATTAATTTTGATGTTTGATGCATTTTACAGTTGTGTGCTTGGATTTTAAATCATTTGATTCTCTCTGTACAAGCATGATAAATGATTTTTGAGTCTGGATTCATGATCAACGTGGCTTGGCGTTCACTTTGATGTATAATTTTGTGAGTTTTGGTTAGGTTTTGGAACCTGAACTCCGGCCACCTTGCCGGAAAAGATGACCGGAGCTAGGGCTCCGTCACTGGTTCAACCTCAGGCCATCCTACGTGTGAATGTTTGACATGTTGACCAGCTCTGATGAACGAATAAGATTTGGCTGACTTGTGTGCGTGGCCTTGTTGACTGCCAGGTCAATTAATGGAACACTGCGTTCCACTTAGTCTCTGATTTGTTTTGATTGTGGGCCTGGCGTGCTATCTGCACCTCCCTTGGGATCCAGCCCAATGTTTTGAACTATTTTCTTTGCTATTCACACCACACAGCTTTTATTTGTTTTATTTTATTTTTATTGTCTTCTGTTTTGTTTTAATTTAATTAAAAATAACTCCAAACATTGAAAACTTCCACAAAAAGTATTTTAGGACACTTTAGTGTGTTAATTAATTTTTGATATTTTTTATTTTCATTTTCCATTTATTTTTCAATTAAAATTGGAATTAATGGTTGGAGGTGTTTTTGAATGGATTTTTCACTTATCATTTTTGTTTCATGCTTGATTATTGACCATTTTAAATTTCCAATGAATGAGACTTTTTTCCTCATTTGAATGATGAGTTGAGAGGTCTTAGACGATGGTTTTGGCACTGGTTTAATTTCTTTTTGGTTGACTTTTATGATCATTTGTTTGAGCCTCGACAACCCTCCTTCAAAATGGTGCATCCTTGTGGATCAAATCCTTTGATGATGTTTTGAATGGACTTTGGTTGTGTCCTTATGGCCTCTGGTTTCCAACATTCTCTTGTTCTTTGAGCATTTTATTTGAATTTATTTGAATCATTTTCTTATTTTTGGAGTAGCTTTCAACTTAAGCTATCCCTAAGGGTTGTTCACATACACACTTGACCTAGTTTTGATGGGAAATGACCCTTGTGGATCCCAAATGCTCCCAACTCCTCTTGATTCACATTATTAACACGTCGAAGTAGTTGGTTTCCAATTTATAGGTCATACACTTGCCTGATGCTTGTTGTAAGTTGGATTCTTTTTAGGCCTTCCATTTGGTTTCAAATGTTGAGAGTGTTTAGAACTTAGGTTTTTTGCCATGCCTAATCTTGCAATTTGCTTTGCGTCTTTTCTTCTTTGCTTTTTGAATTCTTTCCTCTTGCTCTCACCTCTGCCCTAGGGCCTTTGAGTCCCATCTAATATGATTTGGTCCCTCCTTTGGAGGTACTTTGAGTTTCTCTTAAAAGGTGATTCATCTTGAGAACTTTTGGTGTGTTTGTTTTGCATGATCTTTGAGATGCTTTGGTTGAGTTTGCTTTTAATGTTGCTTGCTGTGAGGGAAAATCCTCATGTACCATACATACTTGGGTTTCGATAATGACAAAACACAATCATGGATGAATCGATTTTTCGAATCTACCACCACAAGGCAAATGCATATCACATCTCTCATATCTTTCTTATGACTATCTAAACTTGCCATATTAAGATTCAATATAGGTGGAAGATCATTTGTTATGCCTGGAAGCATAAAATCCACAAAACAAGCATTTTTACAAATCTGCAGGCTTTGAGTCGACCACAGGTCGACGCATGGTCAGCGCATGGAGTAGTGCAATTTCCCACATGTCGGCGCTTGCTGACCTATGGTCGATGCATACTGTTAAGATTTTGAATCTGCTTAAAACTGCAGGCTATGCATCGGTGCATAGTCCTGCTATGGTCGACCGTTCGCTCGTTTATACTGTTGCTGAAGACTTTCTACTTTGTTTGAAAAGTGGTTAAGACTGTTGGCTTGTGGTTACTATATATAGTAATTTTTTGTTCTTTTCTCATTAACAATTGAAACATTAAGTCAATTACACAAGAACAAGAAAAGTGAAATAGGTGCCCTAGTTCTCTTCATCTTCATCCTCAACATTTCACAACACAATAATTACACACTGTCGCTACTGCGAAAAACGAGGCCGGCAAGACAGAAGAGTCGCCACCTCTCGTTATTTATCCCTCAGAACGGGAAAGGAAACGATCGGAAAAAACCTGACGAAAAGGTATAAGACAAGATAATCGCAACCATCGTCTGGGTTTGGGAGTCGGTTACGCAAGGGGAAGGTATTAACACCCCTCACGTCCATCGTACTCGATGGGATCCACGCTTGTTGTGTTTATCTGACGGGTTTGTTACATCTATCTGTTGGTGTAAGCCCTAGAGGCCAATACTTTTTGGTACTTGTATCGGATTATTCGTTTAATAATAAAAGGCATTTCTTTATTATGTTTGTCTTTCAGAATAATAAAGTCCCTAGAATAGTTAGTCTGTTTAATGAAATGTTAAGTGTGACTTAATCATGAAATCCCATTAAACATAAAAACATTATTCTTAAAATATCCGTAGTCAAGCTTTATTGCAAAGTGGGATAACATTAAAAGCATTGAGACTATTATGAAGATAGACTGATGATCACATCTCATGGATCATGGATAAAGAGTTATCAAGTCTTGACATAGGTATAAATATTAGGAGTAATATTTATACCGGATTGACCCGCTATGAGAATACTACATAGTATGTTATGCAAAGTGTCATAAGTTATTCTCATGGTGATAATGGTGTATTACCACCCTTCGACCTGAAACCACTATGGACCCTAGATGTAGAGTCGGGTGCTTTATTGCTGATCAAACATTATTCGTAACTGGATGATCATAAAGACAGTTGATGGGCACTCCACGAAGCATGCTGAGGGACATGAGTGTCCTAGATGGAATTTGCCAATCCTGCATAACAGGAGAAATGTCTAAGGGCCCAATATTGAACTGGACAAGGATGACACAGAGTATGCCTTGTGTTCAATATAGACATAGGGGCAAAAGGGTAATTGTACAAACATATATTATCACGAAAAAGGTTTTGTCAGATCACATGACATTTTCGTGGCTTGGGTAGCAGTGATGTGTTGCTAGATACCGCTTACTGTTTATTATGTTAAATATATAATTTAATATAATTACCAACGTTACGAAATCCTACAGGGTCACACACATAAGGACAGTTTGATGAGAGATAGAGAAATCAAAGGAACACCGTAAGGTACGGTGCACTTAAGTGAAAATAGAAATTCGGATAATATAATAATAATTATTGTTATTTTATAATGGTTATAAAATAATAATAAAATAAATATATTTATTATAATAATAGTTATTATAATAATATATAATATTATTATGGATCATGTGAATTAGGGTTTTAGCCCGCAGCCCACAAGAGAGTCTATAAAAGGAACCCTTGTGATGAAGCTTTCACTTGATGCAATTTCGTTTTGATTCTCTTTTCTCACTCAAATAATTCCGTTCGTAAGCAGCTAGCACTGTGACCGGAAGCTGTTCGTGTGGACTGAGTAGAGGCGTTGCACCTCATCAACGCTTGTGATCGCTGCATCAAAGATCTGAATCGCCACAAAGAGGTAACGATTCTATCACTGACCATGCTCATTCGTGAGGATCACTAAAGGAAAATTTTTGTTTTCCGCTGCGTTTAGATCGCGATTTTCCTTCACTATCTACACTAAAGGTCTGGTCTGAAAAGAAAAGAAAATGACTCAGCAAAGCGTCACACTTTATGCCTATGTATTCCCGTCTGGAACGAGAAATCAGAGTCAACGTAGTTCGCCTAACTACGGGGAAAGGTTGCTCGCCGAGATATCGCATCTCGTGCCTACGTACTTTCACACAGCGCGAAAGATCAGAGCAAACGTAGTTCGGGACACAAGAGACATAGGTTTGTCTTTTTTATCCAAGTAGGGTTAACAGACGGTTCCTGCAGTTTGGTGTATGCAGCTCGACCTTTGGATACTTAGGCGTTACCGTTTGCAGTAGAACCGGGAGTTAACAGAACTCTCCTTCTGAAAAAGGGTTTCCAAGAATTAAAGGTCCAAGAGGAAAAAAATAGTTTGATCTTTGTTTTCTGTTTTTTAGAGGAAGTATCTTTTATGGATGTTTGCAACCAATATGGCACTAGAGACTATGACCTGAGAGTGAATGCGTCGCATGTCACCCAAAGGGTACCATACTAAACATCCAGACTGTTGGAAAGAAACTCTCCAACAACCCTTTCTCAAGTAGCTTAAGGCTCGTAGCGTACGACGTCAATTAACCTTTATTACTGTATTTTGATTTGTTTGTAGATGAGAAGAGAAAAGACGCACTAAAGGGGAACTGATCCAATCCTAAAGTTGTCATGCAAAATTGATCCTATGGTTGAGGTTAGAAGGGAACTACCTAATGTTATCATGCATGGTTATAACCCTAATGTCTGTCATAACTTCTCCTGAACAAGAGAAGTCAGAGTTCCTAGGGGAACATGGCAAAGGAAAACAACAGTAGAAAAATAAAGAAATTACTATAAAGAAACAACTGTAAAGAAACAACTGTAAATAAAATGCATGCAATGCAACAAACAAGCAGAAGGAGCCAAGCTCAACTTCTAGAGAAAGCAAGCCCAAAGGCAACACACAAAGCACAGGCAAGGGAGACAGACTCAACCTTAAGCCAGCAAGCAAAGCCAATCAATAACAGTCAAGCAGAGGGAGACAAACTCAACCTCTAAATACAGACAAGCAAAGGGATCTATTCTCAACCTTTAGGATGCTCCTAGGCCTAGAAACATCTACATGAGTCCTAGTCTAAATGCAACACACCAAACAGTCACACAAGCAAAGCAGAGCAGTCATAAAAAATAGCAGACAAAATAGCAGACCAACAGCTCAACAGCAAAGCAGATAAACAACAAACAATCAAACAGTCTGCAAACAACTTCAAGCCATCTTCAAGAGTAGTCTTCATCTTCATGCTTCAACAAGCTCCAACAAAAGGGAAGAGAATTAACATCAAGATTAATGGATGATGATGGGAAGCAGGAAGGAAACCAATGGAATCCAACCTGACACTCAACCAATCATCTGAGAAAGGCATCCTCAAAGGTTCTACCTCTTGTAAAATGCCACACATCCTTCCAAAGGAAATATTAGGCTTTCACATAGGGACCTTGAATCATAGGATGAGAATGGAAAGCAAACAATGCAATCCATATTTATTTGAATAAAAGAGAAAGCAAACTAGGCTCTTTCTAACCCTAATTGAACAAGCTCAAAGAAAGCTTCTAAAGGAAAGTCTAAACACCAAATCCAACACCACCATCTAGCAAACATATGCTTAAGCATGTCTAAAACACCATTAAAGAAGATTTACAAACCTATTATGCACTAAAGGCAACCATTGAAGTCAATCTAAAGCAAGTGCTATGTTGAAAGCATCTTAAAACTAGCCTAAGTATTAAATCTATGAAAAATACTAAAACATCTCCTAAAATCCTAAGAAATTTTCTAAGGGAACCTAAACATGTGAAGGACCTATGGGCAAAGGATCAGAACCTTAATCTAAAGGGAAGTCACCTAAAGAAATCCTAGATCACAAGGTACGACATAAGAACCCTAAAAAGGAAAGTCTAATGATCCTAATCCAAAACAGAACTTAATGTTGTCCAAAAAATCTAAATTAAATCATAGGGGATCATGCATCTCTAATCTACCAACTAGCAAAAAATCAGCCCCAAACTCAATACCAATTGCAAGAACAAAAATCAGCAAAATCATGTATCAAATATGCAAAATTAAAGAAAAAACAAAAATGGAAAAATACTCAATAAATGGAAAAATAAGCAAAAATGAAATGTAAAACCACAGAAAAATCACAAATAAAAGGAGGATCATGGACATATTTTTCTTTTATTTTTCTGATGAATATTGAAATTAAAATGAATTTTAGAATGAAAATGAAATTAAAATAAAAAGAAATGAATTAAACAAAATAAAAATGCTGAAATAAAAGGAGGGGCGTTGGATGAGGAGACTGGTCAAAGCATCTGAAGGCTCTAGTGGCGCCACCTCATTAATGAAACGACCGTGTTTTGGTTCAGTCAGAGGAAAATTCAAATTGAAACGTGGTCGTTGTATGTGCATACAAAGTCAAATTTCCAAGCTGATCCAAGGGTGATCAATTCATCTTCTTCGTTTGAATGTTGAAAGGGAGGGAAAGTTGCAGAGGTGGACCAGACGGTGGTCCGATGATGCGCCACTGTCTTCTCCAGCGAACATCCAGTTGCAGGTCACCAAACTCTAATAAAATTTATATCAATCCACTCCAAATTCCACGCTGATCTCAAATATGACCTCCAAATCTCCTAATTCCTCATAGATTTCAAAACACAATGGAGATCTTAAAATTCACCTCATTCTGAAATCTCACCAATCCTCAATCTAAAACCATAGATCTGTTCCTCACACTTCACTGATCATCCTAAACCATCTAGACCGTGTTGGATCCTCATAATCAAGCTAAACCAACTCCAAACAGAAATCCTACATCAACCTAATTTGTCTCTAATCTTCCAATTAATGATCCAAAATCCATCTAAGCAACTTCATAAAACCTAACCGCATGCTATCATATGCTAAATCATGATGAATCTTCAGCAATTTTGAAAACTACATACCTGTGTTAGAGCTTGAAATTGAGGTATCTAGAACACGATTCTCAGCCTCAAATTGTGCAGATCTACTCAATGCTTGATGCTGAAGGTGTTTGTAACTTCAATTTGCTTTGAATTGGTCTGAAATTGAAATCACGATTTTCACTTTCTCTCTTGAAACTCCACTTGCAAACTCTGGTTCTGGCACGAAATGATCTCCAAAATTGTTCTAAATCATTCACAAAACTTATATAGAAAGTGTTTGTGGGCTTTGAAGGTCCATTGGAAACCCAAATCCAGAATCCACATTTCACTTTCCTTTGAAAAATTCAAACATGGTAAACACGCATTCTGGCTCAAAACTTCCCTTGGAAGCTTCAATTCAAGTGCTTGTGGTCTATGGAAAGTGTATAGAGTGATTAGAGAGCTTGAACTTATCATATGAACAAGTTGTGATATGTTATTTATTTGTGAAGTTACAAGTCAAAATACCATGAATAAGACCTCAAATGAAAAATCCAATAATGCCAAAGTGCTTAGAATTCTTTTTCTGATTAAAATGAGTACCCATTTGCCTTGTTTGAACACAAAATGAATTAATCTTGAATTTTTCACTTAAATGCCTTTAGATTCTTCTTTTTGCCAAATTTCTCAAACCAAGTCTCACCCTAAGCCAAATCAATTCATCATGAGGACATGGTTGACCTAAAAACATCATTTTAAGCATGTTTTGTGTTGAACAAAATTTCATTTGAAGCTTGCAAGATAGTGAAAATGACCTATAATGCCAAATGACCTATAATCTCACTTTCCCAAAATACCCCTAACTTGTAAACCTCATAACTTGAGTTCTACAAATTAGATGGAAGACTTATAGTACAATTTGGAAAGCTAAGATCAAGACCTACAACTTTCATGTTGGCAAAAAGTTTAGGAGAAACACCCTTCTAGGTCTAACGTTCCTTGGAAGTTGGTGAACTTTCACAGACAAATTTCACATTCCTCAGATGACCTGCAACTTGTCTGGACCATAACTTGAGTTATATAAATCCAATGGAGGAATTCTAGTACTCAAATTAAAGCTAAGAGCATGTTCTACAAGTTTCATGTTGGTCAAAAGTGGAGATGAAACTTGCATCTTGAGATAAGTGGTCTTGAAGTTAGGCACTAAATAGGGGATTTTACCCTGAGAACCCTAATTTAGCAACTCCTCACATTTTGAATTCTTCTTGAATTGATCTTGGAATATCATCTCATGTATCTCAACACAACTATCCATGATTACAAAGACTTATAATTGGGCTTTGACCATCTTCAATTACACAGTTGACTTAGGATTATCCAGATGAAAACCCTAATTGCAATACCCTCAACTGTGGCTCTTCATACTTGGCACAATGACTTGATTGAGCTCTCTCATGACCCTCAAGCCACTCTATGACCTTTATCCACACACTCTCTCCTTGATCAAGGCTCCACAACCCACTGATGGTCTTCAATTGGTCCTCAGATTAGGAGATTAAACACATACAAACAACTGAACCTCTCAAGAACCCAACCCTCTTCCTGATGACTATGGTGACTTCTCAAGCTTGCATAAGACCTCTAGAAAGGCTCCTTTGGATATAAACCCCACTTGATCCCCTGCACAAATGAACAATGCTATGCTATGCAAATGTTAGATCAATGACATGCCAATGCAATGAAACATAAACCAAGTAAGAAAAGGTTAGGCAAATTTTGGGGTGCAACAGCTACCCCTATTCAAGCGGCTTGGACCTAACTGGATGAAAAGCGAACGGCTTTCAGCCAATCGAGGTAGAAGGCGGTTGAATACCAGAGAACCCGGAAATTTGCTAACCGAAGAAGATAAACTGCACAAACTGCTTGGGAAAAAGGGTCCAGAAAATTGAATTCGGTTGTCACGGAAACAATTGATCAATCATCCGATACAGAACATGATTTCAATATCAACCACCTGTGTGATGCCACAGGCATTGAATCAACAATCAACTTCAAATATACGCTACAATAAGCGGGCACTACGTAAAGCGCGTCATCCCTGTATTATTCCGGATCTTCCATAAAACGCGGAACTGTCAATGTACTATCTTTTGACCTTCCATTTCCGGGCATACGCTACGTAAAGCGAGTCATCCCTGTACCATCCGGAATCTTCCATTTCCGAAGAAACGGGCATCGCACTAAATAAAAGTGCGACATCAGGCATCCGAAGACTTGAACAAGCAACTCTGCAGGGAAAATATGGTAACAACTCCAAAGTCTAATTATGAAGCCGTTCAATGCTGACGACAAACTCCAAAGTCTAATTATGAAGCTGTGTGATGCTGGTAACAACTTCAAAGCCTAAATATGAAGCCGTGTAAGGCTGGCAACAACTTCAAAGTCTAATTATGAAGCCATAACAGCCATTCGAGGAAAATTCTTCCAAACTCCAAAGTCTAATCATGAAGCCCTCCAAAACTCTTCCGAGGAAATTCTGAAAACAACTTCAAAGTCTAATTATGAATCCGTTCAGAACCGACAACAACTCTAAACTCCAATTATGAAGCCGTTTCAAACTGGCAACAACTTCAAGGTCTAATTATGAAGCCGTTTCATGCTGACGTAACAACAATTCAAGGAAAACTCTGTCGAACTCCAAAGTCCAATTATGAAGCCTTCTAGAACTCTTCTAGGTAATTCTGACGTCGACTCCAAGGTCTAATTATGAAGCCTGTCAATGCTAGCAACAACTTCAAAGTCTAATTATGAAGTCATGGAATGCTGATAACAACTCCAGAGTCTAATTATGAAGCCATTTGGAACTGACAACAACTCTAAAGTCTAATTATGAAGCCGTTTCAGCCACTCGAGGAAACTCTGCCGGGGAAATTCTGACGTCAACTGCCAGACATTAACCTTGACGATGAGTAATGACTTCAGATGTCTAATCTCTGAAATATTTCTCTTTTGAAATGCTGACGTGACAGCAACTCGAGGACAACTCCACTGGGGAATTTTTTGACAACAACCCCAAAGTCTAATTATGAAGCCGTGTAAAGAAAACTCCGCCGGGGAAGAAGAGAAACTTAATCAAGCAACTCTGATGAGGGAACACATGATAGGAAGAATGTGATCATCACATACCTCATGCCAAGAATTTGAATATCCGAAAACCATCCTGAACAAGAATTCTAATTACCTACAGGGAAGAACACCTGAAAACAAAGAGGTAACCAACATAGCTTATGTTTCAAAATGCATATATTTGCAAATGATGTAATGCTCCATATAAGATGGAATGCTACGCATTTGGGTAAATTGCTATGCAATGCAGATATGATGCAAATGCAAATGCAGGCACAGACACTAGCTGTCGGAGAAAAGCTGGATACAGAACCGCTTCAGCAAAATAAATGCTAAAGACAAAGCCAACTCCGCTGGGGATAACCGGGTATCGCAAAATTATTCCAGCAAAATAAATGCTGGAAAGGTGAACCGGCTCCGTTGGGGAAAGAAACAATCCTGTCGGGGGACAGCTTAGCAAATCCGTAATCACGAACTCTGCTGAGGATAATCAACCTATTAGAGGAAAGACAACATGCTGGAGAAACAGAAAGAACAATCCTACGCGGGGACGATCTTTTCAAACCGTTGACAAACTGGTTGTGCCCTGTGAGGACTTTACTGGGGATTAAATGTGCACATGATCATCACTGGCTGGGGATGCACATTACTGCCTGACCTCTTGCTCACTCGCCTTCAACTCTTGTGGGGATAAAAATGCGACTTCCATTTGCTGGGGAGAAATAAGATCACTTAGAGCCTGCTCCTACGTTAAGGGACTACGGCTGGGGAAACACGATCCCTTAGCTGTTTGCTGCGAAGGTAGCGACCCTGCAAAACATGAGCAACAACAAGATACCCTATACAAAAGGAAATATCCAGGTCAATAGTCGTGACAATTGCTCAGTCAATTCAAAGTTTTAACAATTATTGGCCGAGGCCTGCAAGTTTATGCACGTGCAAGTTTATCAAAAACATCGGCGTTTTCCACAAGCAAACAGTAAAAGTTAAAACAAGGACAAACATCAAGTACTGAATAGTATGTGTTTATTGATAATGGGCCTGTAAATAGGCAAGGTTTGTACAACGGATGCAACTCCTGAAATGAGGAAGCTACAAGAATAAATACAAGTATGTACAGAGGTACAAAGAAATTTGTATACATGTCGGCAACGTGGTACAAACGAACACCATGAGCTGATCCTTCTATGACTCGCCTGACTTCGACGCTTTTCCAATATTTCGTCTTCGGAAGAGATTGACTTGGATAACCGACCCTCAGGTACTCCCACACCATTAAGCAATGCAGTATCAAACTCGGACCACAGTCATTTGCTTTTTCTAATCCTTAACTTTTGCCTGAATCGCCCTTTGCGGGTTTTCGATTCACCGAGATACCCTTTTTCGCCGAAGTCGCCTTTTCAGGTTTTCGACTTCGCGGGTGTACATCTTTTCAATTTTATCCCTAATTTTTTTCCCGAACCTTTTTCTTTTTCTTGGTTCGCCGGGATGCCCCATTTTTTCCTGGACTCTCTTTTTTATGTCCAGCGGGTCTCTTTTAGAAAAGTATTTTTTAATTGCGTCCGAGTTCACAGGGGATGTAAAATCTTCACCATCCATGGTCGAATGATATATGGACCTTCATAGTTGGGAGTCCATTTTCCCCTGTGATCTGATTATGGTGGGAGAATCTTCTTCAGCACAAGATCGCCCGTCTGAAAGCTTCGAGGGCGCACCTTTTTGTCGTAAGCTTTCTTCATCCAGCTCTGATATAGCCGACCATATGCGATAGATGCAAGTCTCTTCTCATCCATCAAACTGAGCTGATTCAGCCTATTCTTACCCACTCTGCCTCATCAAGTTGGACATCGAGAAAAACCCTCAAAGAAGGAATCTCAACTTCTAATGGTAGGACAACTTCCATACCATACACCAGTGAGAAAGGTGTTTCCCTGGTTGATGTGCATACCGTCGTACGATAACCGTGTAAAGCGAAGGGCAACATCTCGTGTCAGTCTTTGTATGTTACAACCATCTTCTGGCACAATTCCTTCATCATCTTGTTATTCAGGTTCGAACCATTGTCAGTAATGATTCTTTCAGGAATGCCGTAATGACAGATGATGTCCTTTTTGATAAACCGGGCTACCACTTGCTTGGTAACATTAGCGTAAGACGCTGCTTCGACCCATTTGGTGAAGTAATCGATAGCTACCAAGATAAACCGGTGTCCGTTGGATGCGGTGGGCTCAATCTTCCCAATCATATCTATGCCCCACATGGAGAAAGGCCACGGGGACGCCATAACATTCAAAGGGCTCGGCAGCACCTGAATCTTGTCCGCATAAATCTAGAATTTATGGCACTTCTTTGCAAATTTGAAACAGTCTCTTTCCATTGTCAGCCAATAATACCCTGCCCGTAATAACTTTCGAGACATAGCATGTTCGCCGGCGTGCGTGTCAAAGGTACCTTCGTGGACCTCCTCCATGAGCAGATTAGCTTCTTTCTCATCAACACATCGCAATAGCACCAAATCATGGTTTCTCCTATATAGAACACCATCTGGATTCAAGTAGAAGTTGCCAGCCAATCTCCTAAGAGTCTTCTTATCATAGCTGGATACCCCAGTCAGATACTCTTGGTTCTTTAGGAAATTCTGGATATCAAAATACCACGGCTTGCCATCGGAAGCTTCCTCAATGGAGAATATGAAGGCGGGCCTATCAAGGCGAGAAATAACTATTCTGGGAGCCTCATTCCAGAAGTTAACTTTGTACATCGAAGACAATGTCACGAGAGCGTCAGCCATCTGGTTTTCTGCCCGTGGCACATGGTGAAACTCTACTCTATCAAAGAAGGGCAATAACCTCCTTGCATAATTCATATACGTTATCAGATTAGGCTGGCGAGTCTCCCACTCTCCTTTGATCTGATTCACAACCAGCGCAGAATCTCCATACACATCAAGGTTTTTAATCCTCAAATCAATAGCCTCCTCGAGACCCATGATGCACGCCTCATATTCAGCCTCATTGTTGGTAACTGGAAATGTCAATCTGGCAGTGAACGGGATGTGCGTCCCATGGGGAGTCGTAATGATTTCCCCAATTCCACTTCCATATGAATTCACAGCACCGTCAAAAATTAATTGCCATTGGGAACCCGGCTCAGGACCTTCACCATGCAACGGCTCTTCGTAGTCTTTCATCTTTAAGTACATGATATCCTCATCAGGAAAATCAAACTTCATCGGCTGGTAATCATCGATTGGCTGCTCAACCAGGCACTTTGACAGTATGCTACCTTTGATAGCCTTTTGCGAGACATACTGTATATCGTACTCTGTCAGTACCATCTGCCATCGGGCAATCCTTCCTGAAAGTGTCTGCTTTTCAAAGACGTATTTGATCGGATCCATCTTCGAAATCAACATGGTTGTATGATTTAGGATGTATTATTTCAGATGTTTGGCGGCCCAAGCAAGTGCACAACACGTCTTTTCGAGCATTGAGTAACGGGACTCACAGTTTGTGAACTTTTTACTCAAGTAATAAATCACATGCTCTTTACGTCCAGTCTCGTCATGTTGACTGAGAACACAACCCATACTGTTCTCCAGAACCGTCAAGTACATGATCAGTGGTCTCCCGGCTACTAGGGGTATCAAGATCGAAGGTTCCTGCAAGTATTCTTTTATTCTTTCAAACGCCTTTTGACAATTTTCATTCCAGACAATTGTCTGATCTTTTTTCAATAGTTTAAACATGGGCTCACACGTAGCTGTGAGGTGAGATATGAACCGGGCAATGTAGTTCAACCTCCCCAAAAAAACCACGAACCTCTTTCTCTGTTTTTGGTGCTGGCATTTCTTGTATGGATTTTATTTTGGCAGGATCAACCTCAATTCCTTTTTCGCTAACAATGAACCCCAGTAGCTTACCAGATCTCACCCCGAAGGTGCACTTATTAGGATTCAGCCTCAGCCTGAATTTCCTAAGCCTCTCAAACAATTTCAGAAGATTCACCAGATGCTCTTCCTCCGTATGGGATTTGGCAATCATATCATCAACATAGACCTCAATCTCTTTATGCATCATGTCATGAAAGAGTGTTGTCATAGCATGCTGATATGTTGCCCCAGCGTTCTTCAAACCAAAGGACATCACTTTGTAGCAGAACTTTCCCCACGGGGTAATAAAAGTTGTTTTCTCCATATCCTCCGGCGCCATCTTAATCTGATTATAGCCCAAAAAGCCGTCCATGAAGGAAAACACATAGAATTGAGCAGTGTTGTCGACCAACACATCAATATGAGGAAGCGGGAAGTCATCCTTAGGGCTCGCCTTATTCAGATCCCGATAGTCAACGCACATGCGCACCTTACCATCTTTCTTTGGTACAAGTACTATATTGGCGACCCAAGAAGGGTAAGTTGTAACAGCTAGAAAACCAGCGTCCCACTGTTTCTGTACTTCCTCTTTAATCCTTACAGCCATATCTGGTTTCGTTCTTTTGAGCGTTTGCTTGACTGGCGGACAGTCTTCACGCAATGGCAAGCGGTGGACCACAATATCAGTGTCTAGCCCAGGCATATCCTCATAAGACCAAGCAAAGATGTCACTATACTCTCGAAGCATCTCGACAAGTCTCTGCTTGATATCACTTTGCAGCGCAGCCCCTATCCGAACATTCCTAACAACCTCTTCCGAACCCAAATTAACGACCTCGATATCCTCCTGATGAGGCAAAACGATTCTCTCTTCTTGTTTCAAAAGACGAGTCAGCTCTTCTGGTAAGTCATCATCCTCAACAATCTCTTCTTCGGCTTGGAATATAGGGTGCTCAAAGTCGAAGCAAGTCATAGGAGTTCTTGGTTGGTGTCATCTGAAATATGGATCCTGCAAGAGAAAGGGTTAAATGCTTCAAATGATATGCAAACGAAGCATACAACCACATTACCATTTTACTGATAAAAATAAAAATAGAAAAAAAGGGATCACAAAATTTGCATGAGGAAAACGCCTTTATTTGATGAGTAAAACAAAGCATACACATAAGCAAGTAGGCCCTGAAATAAAATCACTATGCCCCGGGTAGGACACAGGATTGTACAATAATCGAAAAAACAAGGCATTACTGTTTCGGCGTCACTTGAATAAAGTGCATGATAGACCAGTTGCATAGGCTCTATCCTGGCTCGTTGGGCTTGATCCACGAATCCATGTCACAGTCGCTATCTCCGTCTTCACTGTCAGACACGTCATTGATCTGCTCAAAACTGACTCCTCCTGGAGTAAACACAATCGGCCCTCTAATCCTTGGTGCGCTCTGTGATGAAGACGACGATGACGGGCGATACCCCAAACCAAATTTGTCCTGCTTAACAGGAATCTCCAGAACTTGACCCCAACCTTTGATCTCTCCGTCCTGAACTACGGCTTGGGCTTCTCTGTACGACGACATAGCCACTTCTGGCCCTCTGCTAATGACAGGAGATTTGTCTTTGATCTGCACCCCTTCAAAGGCTTGGCATAATGTCTCATGGATCTCACCATCCACTTTGACATATTTGAATGAAGACAGGTGACTTACCATGATGTCTTCCTCCCCACACACGGTGACAACACTACCACCGATCAAGTACTTAAGCTTTTGGTGCAACATAGATGTTACAGCCCCTGTAGCATGAATCCAAGGTCGTCCAAGCAAACAGTTATACACTGGTTGTATATCCATAATATAAAACACAATGTCAAACACCTCTGAACCAACCTGGATTGGCAAAGTCAATTCTCCAAATACAGACCTTCTAGTCTCATCAAAAGCTCTCACTACCAAGTCGCTTGGCGTGCATATTATGCCTCGGGTATTAGGCTTCAACAGCGCCTTCTTGGGCAAAACATTCAGGAACGAACCAGTGTCAACAAGGACATGAGACATAATAATGCTCATACATTCAACTGAAATATGCAACACACTGTTATGCTTGCGACCCCTGGGTGTCAAATCAAAATCTGTAAAGCCAAGGCCATGCCCCGCATTCACATGCGCAATCACTCCTTCGAGCTGATTAACGGATATCTCATGGGGTACATAAGCTGCATCAAGGGCTTTCAACAACGCGTTCCGATGAGCCTTGAAACAAAGCAACAATGAAAAAATCGAGATCTTGGAAGGCGTCTATTGCAGATGATCGACAATTTTATAATCTCTCTTCTGAATTAATGTCATGAATTCTTCCACGTCTTTGGTCAATGCCTCTTTTTCCTTCTCCTGAGAAGGTCCTCCTTCATCGACTTTATTCTTCCCTCTGGCAGCTCTCTCAGCTTCTACTTCTGGCGACGCGAACATTCTACCACTGCGGGTTATGCCCCCTGCCCCCACAAGGTTATCAACTGACCCTACCGGCGGGCTTGCCAGGTTAATCTTCTCCCCATTGCAGTAAACTTCCACCCCATAATTCCAAGGGATGGCTTTAGTTCTTTCATACGGAACGGATCTAGCTTTGGTTATTGTGATAGTCGACCTCTTGGGAGGCGCCGATATCGTGACAGTTTTAAACGGGATCGTAATCGTTGCACATTCGCCCTGCCTTTTAGCTATTGCCTCAACAGGCTTCTCTTCAGTAGTACGGTCGAATTGCAGCATTCCTTCATCAATCAGCCCTTGAATACCTCTTCTCAAGTGATCACAACCCTCAGGCCGGGCCAAACAATCAACACAATCAGCATCACAACCATGTAATACTCCCCCTTTAAGCAATCTACCCTTGACATAACCCAGAGGTGTCTTTAATTCATCCACATTCATAACCAGATTCAGACTAGCATCTTCCAAAATTGCACCCACCTGCGCAGATTCGTGAACCGGCATCGGATTTTTCTCAATGTTGGGCGCTGTTGCACCCTAAAATTTGACCAACCGGTCCCCATATCTGGTTTATGTTTCGACGCATTTTGCATTCACATTTGCATATTGCATACATTGCATTTTTATCATTCAAATTGATTTTTATCAGGATTATAGCCTCTGGCGTCTCAGGCAGTTCAGGCCGGTTGGAATAAAAGTCTGTTGAGAATTGGTGCTCGTTCCCTGTGTTTTCAGGCCATCTCGGTGCCCGGGTTTCGCTACGGTTGCGCAATTGTCCTCCATTCGATTTAATCGGCTTCATGGCATTTTTAGGATTTTTCTGTCATTTTTCTGGATTTTTAATGCATTTAATTGGATTTTTCTGGATTTTATAGATTTTTAATATTTTTTTTTTAGAGTTTAAATAAATTTTCTTTTCTTTTTTAGAAATTAATAGATTTTTAAAGAATTTTTAGATATTATAGTTTTTAATAAATTTTAGATAGTAATTTTCTTTTAATAGTTTTTAATAGATAAATAGATATTTTTCTTTTAAAAGAGCAGATAAAAAAAAATAGATAGTATTGTTTTTTTTAGATTTGTATTAGAGTTTTATTGTTTTTTAAAAAAATTAATAGAATAGATTTAAAAAAAATAGAGATTAAATGTTTTTTTTAGATTTTTATTTGATTAGGTTTTTTAAAAGATAATTTTTTTTAGATATTAGATAATAGTTTGTAGGTTTTTTCTGATTAATTAGGAGTATATTTTTAATTTCGTTTTATAGGTTAATCAGGATTAATATTAGATTTTAATTAGGTTTTACCTTTTAATTTTCGTTTTATAGATTAATTAGGATTTAATTAGGGTTTATTAGAAGTTTTAATTAGATTTTATGTGTAATTTTCGTTTTAGACTAATCAGAATTTAAATGCAGCTAATCATGTTTAGTCCACTAATCATCAATTAATCCAGAGTGTAATTCATATTGGGCCAATTATGCAAGTCCATAGGCCCAGTCAAAGGTCCATTCGCCAGGCCACATGTCATATAAAAGCTTCGCCACGCGTGCGTTTCCTCTTTCTTCCACCTCACTCTCTCTCCCCCTCAGAATCCTCCACGCGTCACACATGCACTAACCCTCAGCACACGTGTCTCACTCTCACACCTCCCTCTGCCACTCGTCCTCTCGCCAGAGACTCTCACCGCCGGCCATGCAGCAACCCACCGGACCACCTTCCTCCACCGCAACTGTCGCCGGAGACCGGTGAATTCACCGGAATCTGCAAAAATCTCCAGAAATTCATCCAAACTTCATCTTCTCCGATCCATCTTCATCAACAATCATCCATCATCGCCGGAATCTCATCAGATTTTTTTCCCAACTCCATCTTCGCTCATTGATGTTCATCAATTCATCATCTGGATCTTCAACCGGTCACCAGATATCCATAAAATATCTTCGTGTTGATCACTCTTCAGAAGATTCTCCAGCTTCATCATCAGTTTTTGCCAGATATTCATCCCGAGCAACATCAGATCTTCAAGCGAATTCCAGAAATCTTCATCGTCTTCCTCATAAAGCTTCATAGTGTTCTTGAGTTTTTTTCCAGAAATCTTCTTTGACGTTCATCAACCTTCAACCTTCGTAGATCCAGATTTTCCAGATTCGATCCGTCAAGATCCATAAAGATCCAACGCCAAACTTCGCAGATCTTCTCCTCTTCAACAAGGATCCTCAGTCTTCAACAAAGATCAAATCCTTCCAGATTCTTCCAAGTTCTTCACCTCCGTCTCCATCAGAATCTCCAGGTTCCTTTTCTTCTTCCCCGAACTTGTAAACATGCGTGTGATTTGATGTAGTTTCGAGCGTTAGATTGGACAATAAGATTAGGGTATATCTTAGTGTTTAGGTTGAATAACAGATTGGGGGAGGCGATTGTTAGGGATTAGGGTTTGATTGGTAATGATGTTGAGAATGTTGCATGTCTGAGAGAGAGTTTGAGAGATTAGGGTTGAGCGCCGTTTAGGGTTAAGTCTGAGGGCGATGAACAGTACCAACGGATGGAAGTGATTAGAGGTAGTTCTAGGGTTTTACCTTGCTGAAGTTGGATTGAAGGGATCTCGGGCCTTAAGCCTAATTACCAGTTACTGAATGCACTCCCATTATTCCCATTCACACCCCTCTCCCCTTGTTCAAGTTTGGTTTGGGCCCAGGCAGTTTTGCTGTTTGTACCCCCGCTTGGGGCCCAGAATGAATAACAAGGCGAACTCACTGATTTTTGCACCCCCCGTTCGTTTTTTCTCTTAGTGTTTGTAGGTTTTTTTTTCCTGAATTGAACATGGGCCTAACCCAACTGCTATTAACACCCCTGTTTGGAGGCCCAAACCTGGATACAAGCGAACTTGATGCTATTCGCCCCCCCCCCCCCCTGGTTTTTTGTTTGATGTGGTTTTTCTGAATCAAACATGGGCCCAGCGCATTGCTGGCTGCACCCCCTCCTGGGCCCAATGTTTCTTGCAATGTAAATAAACTGCTTTTACCACCCCCCTGTTTTTTCCATTTTAATTGAATTTCCATTTTCACTTTGTTTGCATATGTCTTACAAATTAATGCATAAAAAAAATTCAAAAATCATCCTTTTTGCATGGAAATTTTTTCCTCATTTTAATAATGATGTCAAGAAAATTGTGAGAAAATAAAAATATCATTTTAGGCATTTTTCCATTTATGGTGAATTTTCCCATTTTAATAGCTTTTATTTTCATTTTGTTCATACATACATTTTGGTGAATTTCGTTTAGTCATTTAAATTCATATTTTGATTCCATTCTTTTTGTACTAGTTAGATTAGAATGTTAAGTTCCCTTAGAGATTTATTTCATATTTTTTTGATTAAATCTTGATTAGTTTTGATTAGAGAACATTAGGGTAGTATAATTAGGGTTCAAACTCAACATAGGTGCATTCTACCATTTTATTTTTGGGTTTTTAGCATGAATTAGGTTATGGGACATATAGGGTATGTAGGGTAGATATAGAAATCCCCTTAGAATAAATCCTAGAATTTTAAATACTATTTTACTATTTTTAGTATATTGTGCAAATTGTGTGATTGTTTGGTGTTCCCATTTGGGGTTTATGTTGCTTGCTTGAGCTTTTGGTTTTTTTTATTTGGGGTGTGGGCATGGTTTGAGCTTGTGGAAGCATGAAGAATCAATAGAGAAGATTGAGTACAAAGATCAAGGTTGATGCATGAAGATTGCTTGGATTGAAGATGCTGGTTGAAGACATAGGAAATAATAGGAATAAGCAGAGCCTTAGAATAGACTGAATTGTTTTGTACAAACATGGATGGCTTCATGTGCTTCCATTCCTCTCTATGACATAAAGTCCCTCTATTGTATTCACCTCTCTCCTTAGGAGGGATAAGTGGCCTTACCTTAGAGGTAGAACTTTGAGAGAACCACTCTGTTACAATGTCAACTATTCATAGACTTCCTTTGGTCGTCAATGAATTGTTTGACATTCAATTTATCCTGATAAATCAATTCTTTGCTGGAGTGCTCACCTTGAAGAAAGAAGCCATTTAAGATAGAGACAAAGATCAAAGATTGACAAAGATAAAGATTATTCATGTCAAAACTGTGCAGCTGTTGAAGCTAGGGTTTACTGTTGTCTGGAGCTATCTGCTGTCTGATGCTGTCAACTGGTTAAGATGTTGTGCTTGCTTAAGCTTGGGGATTTCTTGGAGATGGAAGCTTGTTGTATCTTGGGTACCATTGGAGCTTGACTTTAGGGTTCATTGGGGAGATTGTTGTTTGCTGTCAGGGTTTGCTGTTTTTCAGAGTTGCTGCTGTAGGAGCTGGGGTGTTGTCAGGGCTGGTTTTGGGGTTTCTTTTCTTTGCTGTATTGTTTGTTAATTTTTCCCATAGGGTTAAAGTGAAGCCATTTCACTTTGCCTATTGTTTTCTAGGTTCGAGGTTGAGCGGGACTCTCTTGCCTCACTTGTACTGCTGCATTCATGCATTTTACTGCTTTACCGTATATATGCTGTTGCTTTCCCGTTTATCCCCTTAGGATCTCTGTTTCGCTCTGCGCAAGAGAGAAATATGACAAACATTAGGTGTTAACCCATGCATGACAACATTAGGGTAGATTTTGATTCCCATTTTAACCATAGGTTTTAGAGTTCTTTCTCTTCTCATCTCAAAACAATCAAAAAATACAATAAGAGTTCAAACATCAATTAAAGACAGTTCTTGCGTAAAAGACTGTAAACCAATCAAAGAGTCATTTTTGTCCGCTTGGACCCGTAATCAGGAGAAAACATTTTTTAGAAGGATAAAAAAACAGCCAAACAAATCTGTGTCTTCCGTGGCCCGAACTACGTTTGCTCTGATCTTTCATGTTGTATGAAAGTACGTAGGCATAGGATGCGATATCCTAGCGAGCAACCTTCCCTTCCTTTCCAGTAGGTAGGAGAACTACGTTGACTCTGATTTCTCGTTCTAGACGGGAATACGTAGGCATAAAGTGCGATACTTTTCCGAGTCATTTTCTTTTCTTTTAACCCCAGACCTGTAGAATAGATAGAATAACAATCTGTACTAGAAAACAAGCGTGGATCCCGTCGAGTACGACGGACGTGAGGGGTGCTAATACCTTCCCCTTGCGTAAACGACTCCCGAATCCAGGATTTGGTTACGATGACCATTCCTTTCCCGTCTTTGAGGTAGGTTTACTTCGAGCGTTTCCTTTCCCTCCTTTGAGATAAATAACGCACGGTGGCGACTCTTCTGTTCAGCCGGCGCCGATTTTCGCAGTAGCGACAGCTGGCGACTCTGCTGGGGATCCAACGTCCCTCAAGAGAGTCAATCCTAGCGCTTGTTTTCCCGTCGAGGATTTTGTATGGATTTACGTTTCTGTATTTTACTTTCAGCTTTATTTTGTGATTACTGCTGTGGGTATGAGCGGGTTCTATGATTGAGAGATAAGTCGGACCTGGGCTTGAGTGCACCTAGAATTAGAGTGGAAATTAGTGGGCGTGTGCATGCTTTGCATGTACTAGTGTCTCATGAAATCCACGCTCGGACGAGGTTCTTCTGGTTGACTTCTTTTTCAACCCTTTGGGTTGAGGGGGTTGTTGGTTAGTTGGATTGTCGACTCCGGGGACCGATCATTTAGAAGTTGGCTAAGTGAGGCCTCTTCAGGACATGATGATGCCACACCTTCTGGGTATCGTATCATCAGTCTTGAAAGTCTGTGACGCCAACGACCACATAGGATGCCATACCTTGTGTCAGTTATTAGGACACCTACCTGTGAGAGGGGTTGGGGCATGCAGGTAACTTGACCTCTAGATTACAGGTTTTCTTGATTGAGATTCAGTGGCGTTGATGCTTGAGGGCAGTGTTATTGGGTCTATTGGAGACCAGGTTCGAGTACTGATTTGGCTTGTTGAGACCAGGCTTGAGCAATGTTATGGGTCTGATTAAGACCAGTATGGTGGATTCTTCTCAGCCAGGGGCACTTGGTCCCTTGTGTATGCATTTTGCATTTTGCATGATTGTTTGCATTTGCATTTCATTTTGCATATTCATCCTCAGTCGGAACAGGGAGCTTACCCGTTTTTGTCCGCTTCGTCAGTTGATTTCCCGACATTCGTTTTGGACTTGAGTTAGCATCTGGAAAGATCATGGCTTCAGGAGAGTAGAATTTGGTTGTTACTCGGGCGGAGTTTGAATTGTTGAAGTACCAGGTGAGTCAGGTCATGGAAGCCATAACAACTATAAATGGAGGAGGAAACAATGGTCAAAGAGCTCAGATGAACAATGTTGCTCAGCCTGTGCAAACCCCTGTCAGAGGTCCATATTCTTTCAATGATGTAGAGTGTCACAATTACACTTTCTCTACGCCAGATTCTCCAAGGATTGTTCCCTCTCCAAGAGTTGTTCCGCAGGTTAATATGCAGGACCCGAGGACTGCTGAGTATATGAGAAGACTTCAGACGTTGGAAGATCAAATTGCCGCCCTGGTGAATAAGAATACTCTTGATCTGAATGCTGCGAGCATGTGTTTGGTGCCAGGTCTTGTATTGCCTCCGAAGTTCAAGATGCCCAATGTTGAGAAGTACAAAGGGGATAGCTATCCGAAGCTACATTTGGTTATGTTTTGCAGAAGAATGACTCCGCATACCACCAATGACAAGCTCATGATTCACTGTTTCCAAGATAGTTTGATCGGAGCGTCTTTGGACTGGTACATGCACTTGAAGAGTGATAGTATCAAATCATGGTCGGACTTAGCCAATGCCTTCGTGAAGCAGTATGACTACAGCCTGAAAATGGCTCCTTTTCGCGTGCAGTTGCAAGAATTATCTCGTGCGGAGAATGAATCCTTTAGGGGGTATGTGCAAAGATGGAGAGAATTGGCTGCTCGTGTTCAACCACCGCTTCTGGAGAGAGAAATGGTTAGCCTCTTTTTGGGTACTCTGAAGGGCCGTTATTACGACATGATGCTCACTTGTACAAGCTTTGAAGGCTTGATGAGAATGGGAGAGCTTGTTGAGAGAGGACTCAAGAATGGAAAACTTCGAGATGCTCCTTATATCCCAGTTGATAAGAATGAATCAGTTATCAGTTCTCAAGAGGAGTGGGAAGAAGGAAGCGATGTTGTCTTAGAATCTCTAGCGTCTCAGGCTCAGTTGTCAGACACTTCAAACCAGCAGTCATATTATCGTCAGCCGCGTCGTCACGCCCGACAAAGACCAAGGAAACCTGAAAGGCAGTTTACTCAGCTACCAGTGTCGTACAACCAGTTGTTGCCAGATTTGGTCGAAAGTGGATTGATAGTGCCGAAAGAGACTAATCCAAGGATCCCGCCTTATCCTCCAGGTTCTGATGCCAGCGCCTGCTGTGAGTACCATGTTGGGGTACAGGGGCATTCGACAGATGATTGTAAGGTGCTTAGAAGCCAGATTCAGAATCTGCTAGACTCTAACAAGATCTTTGTCACGCCTCAGGGTTTTGTTCGGATTATTGATTATCCTTCATCCAGTTATGGGGGTTCTTCAGTCAATGTTATGGAATACTCCGCTGAGAGTGTATGTTTGGAATAATGTCCAATTGAGAGCTCAGTTGAATATGGAGGAAGTTGCTAGAGGTTTCTGTGCCGGGTGTCGCATCTGTTTTTCTCTGCTGCCTGCTTAGCTTTCGTGCATTGTTGATTGCTGACCACCACCAGGCTTGTTGGCTGGGGTCATTGTATTTTGTACTTGGGTGTGCTTGTTTGCTGTTCTTGTTGGCTTTGTATAATGGTGTGAGGTGTTTATCTCCGTGTTTATAGCTTGGGGTTTCTTTGTCTTATTGTGAATATGTGTTTGATTTCTGCATTGCATTCTCATATAACAGGTACATCAGAACCGTGGGTCTTATTTCATCATCTCCAGTTTGTTGCAGGAATTCCTCAGAGATATGGAACAGAATCAGGCTGAATTGATTGAAGTCCGAAGCCAGCTAGGGCAGATGATGAAAGATATGCAAGAGTTGCGTCTGGATCAGAAGATACTCAAAGAGGAAAATAATCAGCTGAAGACCCAAATGAGCTTGATCATGGAAGTAGTCAAGAATGTGATTAGGAAAGAGGATGATCAGCTATCTGAAGCCGCAGTGAAAGAGTTTGCTCCACCTGTGCCTGTGGAGCTCGTGCCTGTGGAACCTGAGATTAAAAGACGTGTTGATAGACACCACCAACAACAACAAAAGATACATCCGGTTCGACGAAGGCCAAGGAGGATATTTGAGGCGCCTCCTTCAACATATGCTAAGCTCTTTCAGACTTTATCGAGTTTGAAGCTGGTTGAAAAAAGAACATTGGAGCCGCTCACAGGAACGATGCTTCCTTATGGATATGACACTAATAAGCAGTGTGAATTTCATTTTGCGGCACCCGGACATGATGTGGAAAGTTGCCACGCTTTTAAGCACAACGTTCAGGACTTGATTGACACAAAAGTTATTGAACTCACGTCGGGCGGCGTAATTGTGCCTAATGGTCTTACCCCAGTTGGTGCTAAAATGATGGACGTTCCCGAAGCTGCCGTAGATCAGAAGTATATTCTGCAATCATTGGTGTCAGAATCTCCCTATCCTCAATTGCTGCCTAGAACAAGCCTGAGGATGAAAGCGCTTGAACAAAAGGAGTCCCTGATAATTTAGACTCGACCTCCAAGTGGTTTGACTGATTAAAGTCAACAATCTGTCCAGTCTTCGCAATAGACGTCAACTCCTTTCCAGAGTCATCAGACTTATCGTTATCGGTCAAACCTGCGTGCTAGACAGAGCCCACTGAAGTCAGAAAGGCAATTCACCCGGCAGCCGTTTTAATCAGTATGGTTTCAATAGGCAACTTTGAAGATGGCTGGTTCAGCAGCAAGTCAGATGTGAAAGCCCGGTCCTCGGAAGCTGATGTTTTCCTGTGTTTCATCTTGTCATTTCTTTATGTTTGTAGTTTCTTTCTTGTTAAATTGAAATCTTATTTGTAAAACTTGTTGTTTCATTCAATTGATGATAATGAAATGAGTATGCATGTTTTGATTAAATCCATTCGTGTTCACTAATTGATTTTTACAGATATCCAACGCTTGGTTAAGCGGAATCCGGGGAGGATGACGAGAATGAACGACATGCAAGCTTCCGATATTGTATGCCTTTGAAATAAAACCTGTTGATGATGTACAGGCATTGTTTCAAATCCCTAAACACCGGAGATATAAGGAAGATAATCCCTTGATAAACCCTTTGAGCCTAGTAGTAGGAGTTCTTTCTGAAAGTGAAAAACCCTCAATCTCAACCTGGGGCAGGGTATGTGTTAGCTAATTTGACCGAGCGTCCAAATTGCAAAAGGAGTGTCCGTTCGAGGATCAATCACACCTCCATAGGTCGTGCCTAAAAAGCCGCAGTGGTTAAGCGTCAGGAGTGACCCAGTCACATTATTCCCCAAAGAGTCAGACAATCAATGTCACACGACTTGTTCGGAAAAAAAACGAAAAGCGAAAAGAATCAAAAGCCCGCTAAGTCAAAACTTGAGAATAAACGACTTAGGCAAAAATAAGGGCATCCCGCTGGACTGGAAAATCAAAAGAAACTCAAAAGAGTCAGTCGAGGCAAAAGTTAGGGAAAGAAAAGATGAAAAGGATTACAAAAGAAAAGTCCTCAAATGAAATACGAGTCGTGTGACCCCAAGTGTCAAAGGCGAAGAGTGAGTGGCTGTCACTCCAAAAGCTCATAGTTTCTCGAACTATCACTCCTATATTTCAACCTCTAAGAGGTGAGCGCTAAGGTCGAATTAGCTGAACGTAGGATCGGAGAACATCAAGGAGAATGGGTGGGTTAAAATTAGACTTTGAGCCGTTATCCTTTCTCTCAAAACCGTGAACCTGACCACGTTACAACCTTCAAAAGTCCTAATTGAAGCAGGGTCGTTTCGAAGGCATACATCGGTTAAGATCGCGTCGAAGCTGACTCCTAAAAGGGTTCTTCTTACCATGTTGATACTGATGTTGATGTTTTGATAAATGATTTGTGCATTATGTGTCATAAACGGTTTTTTCCATTTTTCCAGTGAACAGATTGGATGTTAAAACTGTCATATGCATTGCATTAATGTATCTCTTATGCAGAACAACTGGTTTTACATACGAGTAAGCGCTTGACAGCAAGAAAGTTTCCTACAGTGGAAGGTCTGATCAGGATAGAATGCAGGACGCCCGAATGGTCCGGGAGCCGGGGCAAGCTAGTATCAAGTGATCCCTAGTGAGGTCATCCATCCAAAGTTGTTATTCCGGGGCAATCAGGTCGAGATTCGGGAAATCTCTCGTAGCTAGAGTCACTATACCGAATCAGCCAATCAGGGGCAAAGTCATTGCAGACAGGGGCAGGCTATCCTAAGAGCGCGGAAGTTATTCTTTATTCAAGAGGCAGTTGATTTGAAGCATTTCTCCGAGGTTCAGAATGTTGGGGCATTTCATATCAGACCGATAGGGTACAGATTTTCAAATTTCCTTTTGAGGACTATCCCCACAGAGGTCCCACAAGCTGGGGCATATCAGAAGCGAAGGAATTGTTCTTCTCCATGTCATCAGAGTTACTCAGAGCTACTCAGAGCTATTCGAGCAGATTCAGCTAATCTCCAAGTGTGAATCGAATGTCGGGAAGTCGTGTTACCGTCTATTGACCCTTCAATCAGAAATTGTGAACTCAGACAAGACATTTTCCAGAGTCAGTCGTACCTGACCCATCACGGATAGCCTAAGGCCCAATTCTTATTGGCAATTTTCAGGAAGCCCAATCCTTATTGGCAATTTTCAGGCCCAACTTGTGGTGGCGCATTAGTTTCAAAATCCAATCTTCATTGGTACGCAGGAAGACTCCGTCTGTTTTCCTCAGCAAAAGTCCAATTTTCATTGGCACGGGTAAGCTATCCCAGACAGAAGTCCAATCATGATTGGCGCATTCGGTTATTCCCCAGTGGAGTTGGCTTCACTTTTCCAGCATTTATTTTGCTAGAATAGTTCTGTGATAGCCTGTTATCCCCAGCGGAGGTGGCTTTGTCTTCAGCATTTATTTTGCTGAAGCGGTTTTTCTGTATCCGGCTTCTCCGGCAACCCGAGCCTGCATTTGCACTTGCATGTAGCATCATATTTGCATCATACTTGCATTTCATCCTCAAATGCATAGCATTTCCATCCTATATGGAGCATTACGCCATAGAAAAATTCAAACATACGCATATGCATACGAAGCATAAGCCAGTTTTGCTATCAGCCTTCAGTGGCAACATGAAGTACTCTGTAATCAGTTCAGGGGCATTTATCCAGCAGCTTTATTCAGATAGCTCTTTGGTGTTCGATTCTCAGATCATGCAACGGTTATGCTTTACTCATCAGTCATCTGATATTGGCAGACTTCTCTTTCCGTCAGTTCACATTGACGATGGGTTTCCCCCAGCGGGCCTTCTCCGTCTATCATTAGACTTCGGGAGTTGGGATATGGTTTTCTCCATCTATCCTTAGACGTTGAGAGGTTTCAAGGTGACCTTTCAGATATTGGCGTTCTTTCTGTTTATTGGACGAGATGGCATTTCAAGAAGGTTTTTCTGACCGTTGATCCTTATCGACGTCGAGGCTCTTCGAAGAATGTTTGGTTTTCCTAGTTGTTGATCCTTATCAACGGCATGGCTCTTTGGAGGTGGTTTTTCTTTCTGTCAATCCTTATTGATGATGTGGCCCCTTTGAAGATATTGTTCTTTCCATCAATTCCTGTAGACGAAAGGATTCTGAAATTTGATGGGTGGTGATGAATAAGGTTCTCTTTCCGCTGACGGGTTTTCCTTCGGGATGGTGTCTCTCCGTCTATCATTAGACGAGGTGAGTATGGGTATGGTGTTCCTTCGAGATGGTGCCTTTCTGTCTATCCTTAGACAATGTGAGTAATGGATAATGGTGTTCCTTCGGGATGGTGTCTTGCTGTCTATCCTTAGACAATGTGAGTATGGGTATGGTTTTCCTTCGGGATGGGGTCTTTCTGTCTATCTGTAGACGATGTAAATATGGGTATGGTTTTCCTTCGGGATGGTGCCTTTCTGTCTATCCTTAGACAATGTGAGTATGGGTATGGTTTTCCTTCGGGATGGGGTCTTTCTGTCTATCTGTAGACGATGTAAATATGGGTATGGTTTTCCTTCGGGATGGTGCCTTTCTGTCTATCTGTAGACGATGTAAATATGGGTATGGTTTTCCTTCGGGATGGTGTCTTTCTGTCTATCCTAAGACAATGTGAGTATTGGATATTGGTTTTCCTTCGGGATGGTGTCTTCCTGTCTATCCTTAGACAATGTGAGTATTGGATATTGGTTTTCCTTTGGGATGGTGTCTTTCTGTCTATCTTTAGACAATGTGAGTATTGGGGTATGGTTTTCCTTCGGGACAGTGTCTTGCTGTCTATCCTTAGACAATGTGAGTATGGGTATGGTTTTCCTTCGGGATGGTGTCTTTCTGTCTATCTGTAGACGAGGTAAGTATGATTATTGTTTTCCTGCGAGATGGTGTCTCCGTCTATCATTAGACGATGGGAGGTGATCAAGTGCATGTTGATCCAACCTTCGGGTTTGTTATTTGTGGTGTCACACAAGTAACTGGTGTTAAAGTCAAATCTCTTTATCAGAGGATCGATCAGTTTGTTGCCATAATAATTGGATTCAGTTCTCTGGATGGTGTTTCCCAAGCAGTTTTGCAGTTTATTTCTGCGGTTGACAAATTTTCGGGTTTATTTTGTATTCAACCGTCTTCTACCTTTGAATGTTTGAAGGTTGTCCGCTCTTCAACCCTTCAGGTCCAAGCCGCTTGAATAGGGGCAGCTGTTGCACCCTAAAATTTGACCATCCGGCCCCATATCTGGTTTATGTTTCGACGCATTTTGCATTCGCATTCGCATATTGCATACATTGCATTTTTATCATTCAGATTGATTTTTATCAGGATTATAGCCCTTGGCGTCTCAGGCAGTTCAGGTCGGTTGGAATAAAAGTTTGTTGAGAATTGGTGCTCGTTCCCTGTGTTTTCAGGCCATCTCGGTGCCCGGGTTTCGCTACGATTGCGCAATTGTCCTCCATTCGATTTAATCGGCTTCATGGCATTTTTAGGATTTTTCTGTCATTTTTCTGGATTTTTAATGCATTTAATTGGATTTTTCTGGATTTTATAGATTTTTAATATTTTTTTTTAGAGTTTAAATAAATTTTCTTTTCTTTTTTAGAAATTAATAGATTTTTAAAGAATTTTTAGATATTATTGTTTTTAATAAATTTTAGATAGTAATTTTGTTTTAATAGTTTTTAATAGTTAAATAGATATTTTTCTTTTAAAAGAGTAGATAAAAAAAATAGATAGTATTGTTTTTTTTAGATTTGTATTAGAGTTTTATTGTTTTTTTAAAAAAATTAATAGAATAGATTTAAAAAAATAGAGATTAAATGTTTTTTTTAGATTTTTATTTGATTAGGTTTTTTAAAAGATAATTTTTTTTAGATATTAGATAATAGTTTGTAGATTTTTTCTGATTAATTAGGAGTATATTTTTAATTTTGTTTTATAGGTTAATTAGGATTAATATTAGATTTTAATTAGGTTTTACCTTTTAATTTTCGTTTTATAGATTAATTAGGATTTAATTAAGGTTTATTAGAAGTTTTAATTAGATTTTATGTGTAATTTTTGTTTTAGACTAATCAGAATTTAAATGCAGCTAATCATGTTTAGTCCACTAATCATCAATTAATCCAGAGTGTAATTCATATTGGGCCAATTATGCAAGTCCATAGGCCCAGTCAAAGGTCCATTCGCCAGGCCACGTGTCATATAAAAGCTTCGCCACGTGTGCGTTTCCTCTTTCTTCCACCTCACTCTCTCTCTCTCTCCCTCAGAATCCTCCACGCGTCACACATGCACTAACCCTCATCACACGTGTCTCACTCTCACACCTCCCTCTGCCACCCGTCCTCTCGCCGGAGACTCTCACCGCGGCCATGCAGCAACCCACCGGACCACCTCCCTTCGCCGCAACTGTCGTCGGAGACCGGTGAATTCACCGGAATCTGCAAAAATCTCCAGAAATTCATCCAAACTTCATCTTCTCCGATCCATCTTCATCAACAATCATCCATCATCGCCGGAATCTCATCAGATTTTTTTCCCAACTCCATCTTCGCTCATTGATGTTCATCAATTCATCACCTGGATCTTCAACCGGTCACCAGATATCCACAAAATATCTTCGTCTTTGTCGCACCTCGAAAATTCATTCGAACATACGACCCTCGCGCGAAAGGCGCGGAAATGCGGTTCGACAGAGTCGCCACCGAACTTTATTCTTCCCGAATAAACGGGAGAGGAAAATATCGAGAAAACCTCTTAAACGAAAGGATAGGAACGGGGCTGTCGCAACCATGTTCCGGGTTCGGGAGTCGGTTACGTGAGGGGAAGGTATTAACACCCCTCACGTCCGTCGTACTCGACGGGAACCTCTTAAGGTAAATGTGGGGAGTGTTGTCTAGGTTTTCTTATTTTCTTTTCGTTGATAAAGGTAGAATTGGTAGGGTAAAAGGTTAAAGACGCTAAGGAGGGATGGGTAGTTAGAAGATGGGGTGCTCGCCAAGGATTGAGGCCCTTGTGCCTACGTATGCTCATTCGGACGAGAATGAGAAATCAGAGCGTCGTAGTTCGACTACGGGAATGGATAGGGGAAATGGAAGATGGAGGGGATTGTGTGCTCGCCAAGATCATCACAATCTTGTGCCTACGTATCTTATATTCAAGAATGAATAAAGAATCAGAGCAGTCGTAGTTCGTGGAGACGACCACGAAAAGATGAGGTTGAAAAGAATTGAAGTTTGAGTTTGAGACGAAAGGGTAACTGACAAGCAACCCAAGAGCGTGCCTCGAGAGCTTGTCACTCAAAAATTCAAAGAATGCGAGATTCCAAGAACTCAGTTCTTTCGGGAATTGACGGAATAGGTTGGAGATAAAGAGTTGAATGTTTTGAAATCGAAAGAATAAATTAATAACAATTCGAGGGCGCGCCTCGAGAGTTACTCATTCAAATATTCAAAGAATGCTAGATTCTAGGAATATCTCTCTTTCGTAAGTTTTAGAAATGTTTGTGAAAGGACCGAATCATGCGAGGCCAAAAGGAAGTTGTTTTGAAGTAGTTCGACGACGTGTCGAGAATTTGATCGAAGATTGAACCGGCTTGACGACGTGTCAAGGGTTAGGATTGCGAGAAACGATATTAGTCCCTGAGGGTGCTCCTAATATCGAGACCACGAGGAATTGTGAATGTGTGTGCGAAGTGTCAAAGGTTGCGAATGCGTGCGAGCAATCGTCTTAGGAGGATGTTTGAAAATGTTTGAGTTTGAAGGAAGGTCGAAAGGTTGAGTGAATAACAACTCAAGAGCGTGCCTCGAGAGCTATTCACTCGAAGATTCAGGGAATGCTAGATTCTAAGAATCTCCTTCTTTCGAAGTTTGATCGAGAAAAATATTTTAAAAAGGATTTGAAGCGAAATGGGGTATGAAAATAATTTGTGAATGTGTGAGAAGTGAGAACGTGTGATTGAGTTTGAAAATATCAATTATTTAATAAATGAGACGTCGGCCCCACAACTAAATAATCGGGGTATTACCGAAATGCTAGATTCCAATAACACCATTTTTATTTGAAAAATATTTGGATGAACAACGGAAATACTACACAGAATACTAGATTCTTATAATATTTTGTTCTAAATCGCGCACTAAACGAATAGTTGAATGACATATTATTTAAGGTGTACACCCCAATAATGTTTGTCTAAAAATTCAAGAAGTGCTAGACTTCAAGAATTTAATCTTTATGACTTGATTGAGAAATAATTTGGTATTTAAAAAAATATACTGAAACAGGATTTAAAGAAAATCAAACATATTTTAGAAATAAACTGAAAAAATAGATTGTAAGTTAAAATGGATTGATTTAAATAAAATAAATTAATTAAAATTTAAAAGTAAATTTGAAAATCTAAAGCGCGATTTATTGAATTGTTTAAAATACGTTACTTACTAATACAAAAAATAAAAGTTGAATTGCCTAATAAATTAATTATATATATAAAAAATGAACAATACATTATTTAAGGTGTACACCTTAATAACGTTCATTCGAAAACTCGAGAAGTGCTAGACTTCAAGAGTTTAATTTTAAATAATCAAAAGGGCGTATTTTGAAGCGAAGAATGTCGAACAGTGCACTACTTAAGGCGTATGCCCCAATAGTGACTATTCAAGAATTCAAAAGATGCAAGACCTTAAGAATTCTTCCGTTATTAATTAAAAAAAATGTTGTATATTGAGAATAAATTGGATTAAGAAATATAATTAATTATATTTTGAAAATACAATTTAAAATAATCCATGCTTTTGTTTAGAAAATATCTTTGAATTGTCTTTAAATTAATCACATAAATAGTGATACAAAAATAAAATTCCTAATATTAGTCATTAATAATGATTGCCACCTATTAATTCTAACATTCCAATTAACTTATAAAAGCCACCATGAGCAATATGACTACCAGCAAGAAAGGTAAGGATCATTTATGAAATTGAACGAGATAATTCAAACATTTGGCTTTTTGTGTCGTCACCTCCTCTCCACAAGATAATCGTACAAAACATCGGAACGAAACTCGAAGCAGTAACATTATTCAGAGCCAAGAATCATAGATACATACTCAACACCATAGAAATCGCAATGAATTCACGTACAAACCTCACGATATCAGAATAAACAGAAGCAAATGTACTTATCAATTTAAACCAAATGCCATGACTAAACACAAGAAACATAGAAGACTGACTTGAATCACGGTTGAAAAACGAATAACATCTACTGCAAAACAACATACCAAACATGAAATAGAAAGCTAGAACACGGGACTAGAATGAATAGAAACACATCCAAATAGATTAGAACGTCAGGAAATGGCAACAACTTCAAACAATAGCAACAACAAGTCAATTAGACAGGGGGAATAGCATAATGCCAAAGCAATAGCGATGCAAATCAAAACATGGCAAGAACATAACCATTCGTGTACATCCTAGCAACGATGCAAACATGAGCACAAATGAATTAAAACTTAACATCAAATCATGAGCGCAATCCAAAATTATTACAACACGACTTCGGCATTCGAAGAAAAGAAAAGAAAAAAGAAGAACCACATACGACATACTCAAGGCATTCAGTGCCAACAAACTTAAAAACCAATAACTACAATCATCAACATTTTTAATCAATCTAACCATCATCGTCAACTTTCTTTTTATACTTAAATTCCAAAATCACGACATGAACATGGGTTAGAAATACACAACCAAGATAACCAGCAGCACAATCCAGCATATTGGTTTAACATTGTTCTTAAAACCGGTTATACATTGACTATCAGGCTTAACCAAAACCAAAATCAGAAAAACAAAAGTATACGAGAAAATAGCAAACAGAATCGAATAATTACATAGTGCTAAAAATCGGGCAAGGATAAAAATGTAACCAATCAATAAGCCGAAAGGTGTTGCCGCGCTTGAATCCGGTATGTGCTTGCTGAGATGTTGCCCGATATTGTTGAACTTGAATCGAATTCGCAACCCAGTCGTGACATGAATCTTTTATGATATGTTGTTGCTAGATATTGTCGCTACAGATCGCACTTGCAATTGTTTCTGCCAGAAACAGAGTGAGACTCGGTTGTACCCAAAGCTTTTGGACCCAATTTACAACTCTGTTGTTGTAGTTGCTGTAGAACCTCTCGTTTCGTACCGTCGCAACGTCCTTCTCAGCCTTTCAGGTCGCTTTGGTTCAAACTCGAGACCATATTTGTACCTTAAAAAGTTATGTCACGATTTGCGTCGTGAACATCCATCTTCATTTGATTTCAACACGAAACCTCTTTCCGAGCTTGGCGAAGGTTCCACTGAGTCAATTAATGGAAGGGCACGAATCAATCGGTGGGTTCTTCAACGATTTCAGAGAAAGACGATCACGCTGGTGGTGTGTGCTGGTGGTTGAAGAGAAGCTTTGGGGTTTGTTGAAGAGAGGGTTGCAAGCGGAGGTGTTTTCCGGTGCTGAAACGGTGATGGCGGCGCCGTTTTGAGGTAACGATGGCGTCGGCTCCAGGGAGAAGAGTAGATGTGCACCGGGATCTCGCTTTGAGTGATGATGAGTTAAAACGGCGGAATGAGTTTGAGCGGCGGTGTCGATCTGGTTTGTGGGAAGGTTTTCCACCGTTCAATTGACTTTAGGGTTTTCAAAAGAGATTTGGTGAACAGTGTCCTCATTTAGGGTTTTTTCAGCCCCTTTTAAGACCATCCGCTTCTGACCTGAAATTCAAAATGGGCCCCAAACGTGGGCCTCTTCATTCTTATTTTCTGTGAACTTTTCCTTTCATTAAATTTTAATTAATCAATGAAAAAGAATAAATGCTATTGATATAAATTGAAAAAAAAGTACCACTAATAAATGTAATTATATAATAAGTAAATGCTAATTAATAATAAGTAAATATTAACAATTAACAATTAAATAACTATTAAAATATATAAAAAACCAACTAATATATATATATATATATATATATATATATATATATATATATATATATATATATATATATATATATATATATATATATATATATATATATATATATATATATATATATATATATATATATACAAAACGAGAAAATAATAACTAAAAAAAAAAGAAATAATATTAATAACATTTAAAAGAGAGAAAAAAAAGAGAAAATAATATTCACACAAAGGTTGCTAGGCCACGTGTCACGCCTTGATTGGTCATAGAGATAAAATTTAAAAAAAAAAAACGACCAATTGCGAGCGGACATGTGTCTAAATGGCATGGAACAAAAAGTAAAAAATATTTTCAAAAAGGGTAGGACAAATTTAGGGTATGACAGATGCCCCTATCTAATCGACTTAAACCCAGGAGAATGAACTGCATTGGCGTTCACATTCCTGAGGTAGAAGTCTGTTAGATATAAAAAGACCCTGAATTTGTCCGAAAGAAAGAGAGATGTTTGGGAGTTGAAAATGCCGATAAATGTAAACCTATGAGTAAGCTGTAAATAGCCGGCAAAAGTCGTTATCACCAAAAGGATAATGGGATGAAACATACACGAAGACATCGCACAATCTATCATAAATGACCATGATAGACCCCCCACCAAAAGGATGACGGAGCGAAACACGAAACAAATCGCACAATCTACCATTAATAACTATGATAGACCCCCCCACCAAAAGGATGACGGAGCGAAACACAAATAAACGATCGCACAATCTGACATCGACGAAATGTCAGACCCACCACCAAAAGGATGACGGAGCGAAACTCACACCAAAACATCGCACAATCTGATATCGACGAAATACCAGACCTACCACCAAAAGGATGGTAGAGCGAAACTCACACCACAACATCGCACAATCTGATATTGACGAAATACCAGACCTACCACCGAAAGGATGGTAGAGCAAAAACATCGCACAATCTATCATTAATGACCATGATAGAGCCCTCACCAAAAGGATGACGGAGCGAGAACACAAAATTCGCACAATCCATCATTAATGACCATGATAGACCCCCCACCAAAAGGATGACGGAGCGAAACTCACACCAAAACATCGCATAATCTGATATCGACGAAATACCAGATCTACCACCAAAAGGATGGTAGAGCGAAACACAAACAAAATACCGCACAATCTAACATCGACGAGATGCCAGACCCACCACCAAAAGGATGGCAGAGCGAAACTCACACCAAAATATCGCACAATCTGACATCGACGAAATGCCAGACCCACCACCAAAAGGATGGTAGAGCGAAAAACAGAACAAAACATCGTGCAATCTGATATCGACGAAATACCAGACCTACCACCAAAAGGATGGTAGAGCGAAAACATAAAAGGAATATCGCACAATCTAACATCGACGAAAGGCCAGACCTACCACCAAAAGAATGGTAGAGCGAAAACATAAAAGAAATATCGCACAATCTGATATCGACGAAATACCAGACCTACCACCAAAAGGATGGTAGAGCGAAAACATAAAAGGAAAATCGCACAATCTGATATTGACGAAATACCAGACCTACCACCAAAAGGATGGTAGAGCGAAAACATAAAAGAAATATCGCACAATCTGATATCGACGAAATACCAGACCTACCACCAAAAGGATGGTAGAGCGAAAACATAAAAGGAATATCGCACAATCTGACATCGACGAAATATCAGACCTACCACCAAAAGGATGGTAGAGCGAAAACACCAATAAAACATCGCGCAATCTGATATCGACGAAATATCAGACCTACCACCAAAAGGATGGTAGAGCGAAACACAACACACAGGTCGCTATCACCAAAAGGATGATAGGACAACACAAATCTGAAGTTTACCAACACCAAAAGGATGCAGGCTAGGTTGAACTGACGAAGATCGACTATCACCAAAAAGGATGATAGTAAGGCAATTGACAACGGTCACGCTTGCTAGGTACAACTCATTGGGGAACCCCTGAGAAGAAGATTGAATTGAAATGAGTTAACGGGGTACGCCCACCGTCTTGTTTGGGAATCACAGTTTTGCTGAGATGGTTTCATGGTTACGCCCATGAATTTTGAAGAGGATGCCCCCGACTGGGCTGAGTTTGTCTTGATGTCTTGGTTTGCTCAACAGAAGGTTGAACAACTTCATGAGGTACGCTCACGGTTTTGCTGAAGATGCCCCTGTTCGGGTTGGATCTTGCACTGAACTTCTTGGATTTGCCCAACAAAAGGTTGAACAACTTCGTGGGGAACGCCCACGGTCTTGGATGGTATGCCCCTGGCTGGGCTGAATGTTGATTTGCGTATTTGATCAACCACGAGGTTGAAATTCGTCACGGGAGACGCCCATGGTCTTGAAAAAGATTCCCCTGACTGGGCTGAATCTTGCTTTGAATATTTTGAAATTTTGCGGGAGAAACCCACAATTGCAGAAGATTGCCCCTGACTGGGTTGATGACTGCTTTGAAGCTCTTGAAAATCGTGGGGTAAACCCACCATCTTGCGGAAGATGCCCCCTGATTGGGCGATCGACGGTCTGGGAAGTCTTCGGGATTGATCCTGGACCTTGACTTGCGTATATGAATGCTGGATGATAAATGATATTCTATATGAGTGGAAGTGCAAATGCAAATGCGACGCGCGGAGATGCAAGAATTGGGGAAGCATGATATGGTTATATATGCATATGATGCAAGATGCTTATGATAGCAAATGTAATGCGCGTGATGCACATGATGCAGACGAGTAATTTGGAAATGCAGGTGAAGATGCCATCGTGGTGGACTTTTGGTAGTTGCCAATGCGGATTGGACTTCGGGTGGTGGGAGGGATTGACTTCCTCGACACGCAGTTTGTTGAAGACGTCACGATCGAAGCAGGAGATGATGCTCTGGATGCCTCAAGTCTGGGTACTTGGTGATTTGTTGTCAATTTCCTTCAGAGAAGGTTGCAACTCTGCTTGTTGGTCAGGACGACCTGGTCTGGCCTCAGTCTGAACGTGGTAATGGCCTGCCCCAGCTTAACCAGTTCTGATATATGGAAGTTGAACTCGGATGACTTGCCCCTGCTCGAGCTGTTGAATGCTTTGCCCCAGCCTGTGGGTTCTGAAATTATCTTGCCTCGTGTACGCCACTGAAAGTCAAGCTCTTCCTTGATTGCCCTTTGCTGAAATATCTTTGGATACCTAGCACTGTTTTGCAGTTAAAATTGTACATTCATAAATGGTAATAATTAATGCAAAGTTCGATGCAAGTTTGAAAAAGTATTGTTTATTTGGAAGTGTCGTGGTAGTGAGACAAATGGACTGCTAGCCCAAACATTGTGTTGTTTGATTGGTGCGAAAATATGTTTGTAAGAATAATGACACCAATGTTGATGTTTAGAAATCATGTGAGGAGTCAGGTTACGCAACCTTGCGACAATATGCTTTCAGAATAAACCTCGTCTCAATTAGGTCTTTCAAGGGTTGTAACGTGGTCTGGTTCACGGTTATGAAACAAAGGATATTAGGCTCAAAGTATGATTTGTACCCACCCCTTCTTCTGAATGATCTCCAGTCCTACGCTCAGTTAATTCTACACTTGTCTGGATGGTGTAAACTTTATGATTTAAGGTTTGCTTGATGTGGCAGTCACCTTATTTTGATGGATGCCAGTGCCCCTTTGATCTAGGTGGCCACTGAATCTTTTGTTTTTGTTGAGGATTTCGGGGTCCTCTCTTGCTTTTGTTTTGATCCCTAACTTTTGCATGGATTGACTTTGTTTGTCAGATCCATCGGGATTGCCTTGATTTTGCCTAAGTCCCCTCTAAGGTGTCTGACTTAGCAGGCTTTTGATGTTTTTTTTTTTGATTTTGTTGGAAGGTTGTGACTGCCAGGTCATGCGTCATTGATAAACAGTCATCTCCTAAATTTTGCTTGTTGACTCGAGTGCGGAGTTGAATTAACTGAACACTACCCTGCCCCAGGTTGAGTGTAAAGGTTTGAATATCCGAAGGAAACTGCTACTTCTAGGCTCGAAGTGGTTCACTAGGGATTAACTCCTTATATCTCCGGTGTTTGGGGAATTGAAGCAATGCCTGTACATCATTGACAAGATTCTATCTGAAAGCATACCGTTTGCAATTATGGGTATCTCGTTTTCATCATCCTCCCTCAAATCATGCTAAACAACAGTGAATATAGTGGAGTAAATAAATGTGTCGGTGATAAGCGAAAAATGAGTGAATACGACATAACTAATTCAAAACATGCATAAACGATACATTAATGAAAAACAAAATACGAATGGCAATTGTTCAAAGGATACAATACTTAAATAAACAAAGACAAAACATAAGAAACTGCGAATAATGAAATGGCAACATGACTGCCTTCTTCGGGGGAACAAACTTGACTGGAATCAATCTGCCGTTGGCGCTAGTTGACTGGTGGCATCGGATTGTTGATGATGTTTGGAGACTTCCCATTGAAGTTGATAGCATCCCTGTCGATCATGTCTTGAATTATGTGCTTGAAAGCCCTGCAGTCCTCAATAGTGTGACCTGGAGCGCCCTTATGAAACTCACAATGAGCATTTGCATCGCAATCGGCAGGAATGATGGTTGGAGGAGCTAAATCTCTCGGAACAATAGCCTTCTTCTCCATAAACTGATCAAAGATTTTGGCATATGGCATTGGTAGACGATCAAAGACTCTATCTGGCCTCCATGTTCTCTGCGGACGCTGTGGGCGAGCACCTTGTCGTTGCTGAGTAGCTTGCATCTGCTGTTGTTGAGGAGGGTACTGATATCCTTGCTGGTTGTAGGCTTGTTGTTGAGGAGCCTGTTGCCGTGGCATCTGAGCTTGCGCTGCATGAACAGCTGGATGATAAGGCATTAGAGCATATTGCGCAGCAGCAACATATGGATACTGATAACAGGGAACTTGATAAGGCATAGGAGGAGCTTGTTGAGAAGCTTGCCCTTTCTGCACAAAGATGGCGTTTGTTTCGCCCTCCTTCTTCTTGTATCCATTAAAAGGCCTCTTGGCATTAGCCTGACTATTGGAACCTCCTGGGATCTTCCCACTCTTCAGCCCTTCCTCAATCCTCTCACCGACGATCACCAAGTCAGAGAACCCAGCGGAGACACTACCGATCAACTTTTCGTAGTACTGGCCTTGCAAAGTACCCATGAAGATGTCGATCAATTCACGGTCAACAAGAGGTGGATGCACCCTTGCAGCTAGCTCTCTCCATCGTTGCCCGTACTCCTTGAAGGATTCGCTGTCCTTCTGAGTCATACTCTGAAGCTGAGTACGATTCGGAGCAAGATCGGTGTTGTATTTGTACTGTTTGACAAATGCATCGGCTAGCTCGGCCCAAGTGCGCACACTATTACGTTCCAGTTGCATATACCATTCGAGTGATGCCCCAGACAAGCTGTCCTGGAAGCAATGGATCATGAGCTTCTCGTCTCTGGCATAGGCAGCCATCTTGCGACAGTACATCTTCAGATGAATGTTTGGGCAACTAAGACCTTTGTACTTTGAAAATTCGGGCACCTTGAACTTGGGAGGAATGACAACATCAGGCACCAAGCATAATTCCAAAGCACTGAAAGAATTTGAATTGTGCCCCTCCATGGCTCGGAGTTTCTCGGCTAGATCTCGGCACATCTTCATGGCTTCTGAATCCTGAGCAGCAACAGGACTGGCGATAGGAATAGTAGCGTGATAGTTCTGAATGTCGTCATACTGGTCCATCAGAGTATCTTCGACATGTGGAGCTGGGATCTGCACAACAGTAGGCTGGGCCTGCGGGATAACTCCAACGGTAACTCCAGGCGCTGGGATTGGCTGAGAAGTGTTTCCCTCGACCGCGTTGTTGAAGTTTAGCGGCATCCCATGAGAACTTGGAATTGGAACCAAAGGGATAGCAGTAGACCCTTGTCCATTGACGACAGCGGCGACTTCACGTTGTTCTTCCTCTCTCCTGGCTGCAAGGATGGCTTCGAGGATCTGGTCGATCTTTCCTTTCATAGAATCCAACTCTTCCCTGAAGGCAACTTGCTCCTGCTGAATCTGCTCCATCATACGTCTGGTATTGGCTCTAGTTGCGTATTGGTGTCGAGGAATCAGCTTGATTTACTGGAGAAGAAGGAACGGAGACATAAGATTCTGTTGAAGGACTGGAAATGCAAAATGCACAACATATGAAATGCAATGCGAATGATATGCAAGATGCAATGCAAGATACAAGATCCAGGATCACAGGATCACAATCAAACAACTCCTGAAGCTGGTAACTGCGATAAATAAGTAACCATAATTCCTGCTCAAAGAAAAATGACAGGTACAACCTATACGGGAAGGTCTAAACATTCTACCCATAGACCCTCTTACGGGATGGTTTCTACGTTTGGTTCCCAGGATCACAGACACTAGTTGTATTAGCGTCACGCAACAGGCTGGCTGTATTACAACGATAATAACGATAAGGTCTCTCCTTAGAGGGGTCCTCATGCTAGGCGCACAAGGAGCGAGTCCTTGGAGACTAACACTACACGACCACCAATATCGAAACTGGTGCTAACAAAAGGTTCCCAGAATCACGGACCCTTCATTAATCAAGTCGCGCAACAGGCTAGCTGTGTTACAACAAGATCTACGAATAGGTCTCCTCTGGAGGAGCTTTCATGCTAGGCCCACAAGGAGCAAGTCCTCGGAGACTAACACTACTCGACTACCAATTCTAAACTATGTGTTCTCTCTGCTTTTACCAAAGCTCGGGCGTAGAGCCTTACTCATGACGTCATCCCAAAAACCGACAGGCCACCAAGATAACAAGCGCAAATAAGATCTACAAGAGAACAAATATAAAAGAAAACAAATAAAAAACAAACACTCCTCACAAACCAAAACATAGGCTCGACTCTCTCTTTGCATGGAGCAAAATGTCCCCAGCAGAGTCGCCACCTGTCGCACCTCGAAAATTCATTCGAACATACGACCCTAGCGCGAAAGGCGCGGAAATGCAGTTCGACAGAGTCGCCACCGAACTTTATTCTTCCCGAATAAACGGGAGAGGAAAATATCGAGAAAACCTCTTAAACGAAAGGATAGGAACGGGGCTGTCGCAACCATGTTCCGGGTTCGGGAGTCGGTTACGTGAGGGGAAGGTATTAGCACCCCTCACGTCCGTTGTACTCGACGGGAACCTCTTAAGGTAAATGTGGGGAGTGTTGTCTAGGTTTGCTTGTTTTCTTTTCATTGATAAAGATATAATTGGTAGGGTAAAAGGTTAAAAATGCTAAGGAGGGATGGGTAGTTAGAAGATGGGGTGCTCGCCAAGGATTGGGGCCCTTGTGCCTACGTATGCTCATTCGGACGAGAATGAGAAATCAGAGCGTCGTAGTTCGACTACGGGAATGGATAGGGGAAATGGAAGATGGAGGGGATTGTGTGCTCGCCAAGATCATCACAATCTTGTGCCTACGTATCTTATATTCAAGAATGAATAAAGAATCAGAGTAGTCGTAGTTCGTGGAGACGACCACGAAAAGATGAGGTTGAAAAGAATTGAAGTTTGAGTTTGAGACGAAAGGGTAACTGACAAGCAACCCAAGAGCGTGCCTCGAGAGCTTGTCACTCAAAAATTCAAAGAATGCGAGATTCCAAGAACTCAGTTCTTTCGGGAATTGACGGAATAGGTTGGAGATAAAGAGTTAAATGTTTTGAAATCGAAAGAATAAATTAATAACAATTCGAGGGCGCGCCTCGAGAGTTACTCATTCAAATATTCAAAGAATGCTAGATTCTAGGAATATCTCTCTTTCGTAAGTTTTAGAAATGTTTGTGAAAGGACCGAATCATGCGAGGCCAAAAGGAAGTTGTTTTGAAGTAGTTCGACGACGTGTCGAGAATTTGATCGAAGATTGAACTGGCTTGACGAAGTGTCAAGGGTTAGGATTGCGAGAAACAATATTAGTCCCTGAGGGTGCTCCTAATATCGAGACCACGAGGAATTGTGAATGTGTGTGCGAAGTGTCAAAGGTTGCGAATGCGTGCGAGCAATCGTCTTAGGAGGATGTTTGAAAATGTTTGAGTTTGAAGGAAGGTCGAAAGGTTGAGTGAATAACAACTCAAGAGCGTGCCTCGAGAGCTATTCACTCGAAGATTCAGGGAATGCTAGATTCCAAGAATCTCCTTCTTTCGAAGTTTGATCGAGAAAAATATTTTAAAAAGGATTTGAAGCGAAATGGGGTATGAAAATAATTTGTGAATGTGTGAGAAGTGAGAACGCGTGATTGAGTTTGAAAATATCAATTATTTAATAAATGAGACGTCGGCCCCACAACTAAATAATCGGGGTATTACCGAAATGCTAGATTCCAATAACACCATTTTTATTTGAAAAATATTTGGATGAACAACGGAAATACTACACAAAATACTAGATTCTTATAATATTTTGTTCTAAATCGCGCACTAAACGAATAGTTGAATGACATATTATTTAAGGTGTACACCCCAATAATGTTTGTCTAAAAATTCAAGAAGTGCTAGACTTCAAGAATTTAATCTTTATGACTTGATTGAGAAATAATTTGGTATTTAAAAAAATATACTGAAACAGGATTTAAAGAAAATCAAACATATTTTAGAAATAAACTGAAAAAATAGATTGTAAGTTAAAATGGATTGATTTAAATAAAATAAATTAATTAAAATTTAAAAGTAAATTTGAAAATCTAAAGCACGATTTATTGAATTGTTTAAAATACGTTACTTACTAATACAAAAAATAAAAGTTGAATTGCCTAATAAATTAATTATATATATAAAAAATGAACAATACATTATTTAAGGTGTACACCTTAATAACGTTCATTCGAAAACTCGAGAAGTGCTAGACTTCAAGAGTTTAATTTTAAATAATCAAAAGGGCGTATTTTGAAGCGGAGAAGGTCGAACAATGCACTACTTAAGGCGTACGCCCCAATAGTGACTATTCAAGAATTCAAAAGATGCAAGACCTTAAGAATTCTTCCGTTATTAATTAAAAAAAATGTTGTATATTGAGAATAAATTGGATTAAGAAATATAATTAATTATATTTTGAAAATACAATTTAAAATAATCCATGCTTTTGTTTAGAAAATATCTTTGAATTGTCTTTAAATTAATCACATAAATGGTGATACAAAAATAAAATTCCTAATATTAGTCATTAATAATGATTGCCACCTATTAATTCTAACATTCCAATTAACTTATAAAAGCCACCATGAGCAATATGACTACCAGCAAGAAAGGTAAGGATCATTTATGAAATTGAACGAGATAATTCAAACATTTGGCTTTTTGTGCCGTCACCTCCTCTCCACAAGATAATCGTACAAAACATCGGAACGAAACTCGAAGCAGTAACATTATTCAGAGCCAAGAATCATAGATACATACTCAACACCATAGAAATCGCAATGAATTCACGTACAAACCTCACGATATCAGAATAAACAGAAGCAAATGTACTTATCAATTTAAACCAAATGCCATGACTAAACACAAGAAACATAGAAGACTGACTTGAATCACGGTTGAAAAACGAATAACATCTACTGCAAAACAACATACCAAACATGAAATAGAAAGCTAGAACACGGGACTAGAATGAATAGAAACACATCCAAATAGATTAGAACGTCAGGAAATGGCAACAACGTCAAACAATAGCAACAGCAAGTCAATTAGACAGGGGGAATAGCATAATGCCAAAGCAATAGCGATGCAAATCAAAACGTGGCAAGAACATAACCATTCGTGTACATCCTAGCAACGATGCAAACATGAGCACAAATGAATTAAAAATTAACATCAAATCATGAGCGCAATCCAAAATTATTACAACACGACTTCGGCATTCAAAGAAAAGAAAAGAAAAAAGAAGAACCACATACGACATACTCAAGGCATTCAGTGCCAACAAACTCAAAAAACAATAACTACAATCATCAACATTTTTAATCAATCTAACCATCATCGTCAACTTGCTTTTTATACTTAAATTCCAAAATCACGACATGAACATGGGTTAGAAATACACAACCAAGATAACCAGCAGCACAATCCAGCATATTGGTTTAACATTGTTCTTAAAACCGGTTATACATTGACTATCAGGCTTAACCAAAACCAAAATCAGAAAAACAAAAGCATACGAGAAAATAGCAAACAGAATCGAATAATTACATAGTGCTAAAAAACAGGCAAGGATAAAAATGTAACCAATCAATAAGCCGAAAGGTGTTGCCGCGCTTGAATCCGGTATGTGCTTGCTGAGATGTTGCCCGATATTGTTGAACTTGAATCGAATTCGCAACCCAGTCGTGACATGAATCTTTTATGATATGTTGTTGCTAGATATTGTCGCTACAGATCGCACTTGCAATTGTTTCTGCCAGAAACAGAGTCAGACTCGGTTGTACCCAAAGCTTTTGGACCCAATTTACAACTCTGTTGTTGTAGTTGTTGTAGAACCTCTCGTTTCGTACCGTCGCAACGTCCTTCTCAGCCTTTCAGGTCGCTTTGGTTCAAACTCGAGACCATATTTGTACCTTAAAAAGTTATGTCACGATTTGCGTCGTGAACATCCATCTTCATTTGATTTCAACACGAAACCTCTTTCCGAGCTTGGCGAAGGTTCCACTGAGTCAATTAATGGAAGGGCACGAATCAATCGGTGGGTTCTTCAACGATTTCAGAGAAAGACGATCACGCTGGTGGTGTGTGCTGGTGGTTGAAGAGAAGCTTTGGGGTTTGTTGAAGAGAGGGTTGCAAGCGGAGGTGTTTTCCGGTGCTGAAACGGTGATGGCGGCGCCGTTTTGAGGTAACGATGGCGTCGGCTCCAGGGAGAAGAGGAGATGTGCACCGGGATCTCGCTTTGAGTGATGATGAGTTAAAACGGCGGAATGAGTTTGAGCGGCGGTGTCGATCTGGTTTGTGGGAAGGTTTTCCACCGTTCAATTGACTTTAGGGTTTTCAAAAGAGATATGGTGAACAGTGTCCTCATTTAGGGTTTTTTCAGCCCCTTTTAAGACCATCCGCTTCTGACCTGAAATTCAAAATGGGCCCCAAACGTGGGCCTCTTCATTCTTATTTTCTGTGAACTTTTCCTTTCATTAAATTTTAATTAATCAATTAAAAAGAATAAATGCTATTGATATAAATTGAAAAAAAAGTACCACTAATAAATGTAATTATACAATAAGTAAATGCTAATTAATAATAAGTAAATATTAACAATTAACAATTAAATAACTATTAAAATATATAAAAAACCAACTAATATATATATATATATATATATATATACAAAACGAGAAAATAATAACTAAAAAAAAAATAAATAATATTAATAACATTTAAAAGAGAGAAAAAAAAGAGAAAATAATATTCACACAAAGGTTGCTAGGCCACGTGTCACGCCTTGATTGGTCATAGAGATAAAATTTTAAAAAAAAACGACCAATTGCGAACGGACATGTGTCTAAATGGCATGGAACAAAAAGTAAAAAATATTTTCAAAAAGGGTAGGACAAATTTAGGGTATGACAGTCTTCATCACTCTTCAGAAGATTCTCCAGCTTCATCATCAGTTTTTGCCAGATATTCATCACGAGCAACATCAGATCTTCAAGCGAATTCAAGAAATCTTCATCGTCTTCCTTAGAAAGCTTCATAGTGTTCTTGAGTTTTTTCCAGAAATCTTCTTTGACGTTCATCAACCTTCAACCTTCGTAGATCCAGATTTTCCAGATTCGATCCGTCAAGATCCATCAAGATCCAATGCCAAACTTCGCAGATCTTCTCCTCTTCAACAAGGATCCTCAGTCTTCAACAAAGATCAAATCCTTCCAGATTCTTCCAGATTCTTCCAAGTTCTTCACCTCCGTCTCCATCAGAATCTTCAGGTTCCTTTTCTTCTTCCCCGAACTTGTAAACATGCGTGTGATTTGATGTAGTTTCGAGCGTTAGGTTGGACAATAAGATTAGGGTATATCTTAGTGTTTAGGTTGAATACCAGATTGGGGGAGTCGATTGTTAGGGATTAGGGTTTGATTGGTAATGGTGTTGAGAATGTTGCATGTCTGAGAGAGAGTTTGAGAGATTAGGGTTGAGCGCCGTTTAGGGTTAAGTCTGAGGGCGATGAACAGTACCAACGGATGGAAGTGATTAAAGGTAGTTCTAGGGTTTTACCTTGCTGAAGTTGGATTGAAGGGATCTCGGGCCTTAAGCCCAATTACCAGTTACTGAATGCACTCCCATTATTCCCATTCACACCCCTCTCCCCTTGTTCAAGTTTGGTTTGGGCCCAGGCAGTTTTGCTGTTCGTACCCCCGCTTGGGGCCCAGAATGAATAACAAGGCGAACTCGTTGGTTTTCGCACCCCCCGTTCATTTTTTCTCTTAGTGTTTGTAGGTTTTTTTTTCTGAATTGAACATGGGCCTAACCCAACTGCTATTAACACCCCCGTTTGGAGGCCCAAACCTGGATACAAGCGAACTTGATGCTATTCGCCCCCCCTCCCCTTGGTTTTTTGTTTGATGTGGTTTTTCTGAATCAAACATGGGCCCAGCGCATTGCTGGCTGCACCCCCCTCCTGGGACCAATGTTTCTTGCAATGTAAATAAACTGCTTTTACCACCCCCCCCCCCTGTTTTTTCCATTTTAATTGAATTTCCATTTTCACTTTGTTTGCATATGTCTTACAAATTAATGCATAAAAAATTCAAAAATCATCCTTTTTGTATGGAAATTTTTTCCCCATTTTAATAATGATGTCAAGAAAATTGTGAGAAAATAAAAATATCATTTTAGGAATTTTTCCATTTATGGTGAATTTTCCCATTTTAATAGCTTTTATTTTCATTTTGTTCATACATACATTTTGGTGAATTTCGTTTAGTCATTTAAATTCATATTTTGATTCCATTCTTTTTGTACTAGTTAGATTAGAATGTTAAGTTCCCTTAGAGATTTATTTCATATTTTTGTGATTAAATCTTGATTAGTTTTGATTAGAGAACATTAGGGTAGTATAATTAGGGTTCAAACTCAACATAGGTGCATTCTACCATTTTATTTTTGGGTTTTTAGCATGAATTAGGTTATGGGACATATAGGGTATGTAGGGTAGATATAGAAATCCCCTTAGAATAAATCCTAGAATTTTAAATACTATTTTACTATTTTTAGTATATTGTGCAAATTGTGTGATTGTTTGGTGTTCCCATTTGGGGTTTATGTTGCTTGCTTGAGCTTTTGGGTTTTTTTATTTGGGGTGTGGGCATGGTTTGAGCTTGTGGAAGAATGAAGAATCAATAGAGAAGATTGAGTACAAAGATCAAGGTTGATGCATGAAGATTGCTTGGATTGAAGATGCTGATTGAAGACATAGGAAATAATAGGAATAAGCAGAGCCTTAGAATAGACTGAATTGTTTTGTACAAACATGGATGGCTTCATGTGCTTCCATTCCTCTCTATGACATAAATTCCCTCTATTGTATTCACCTCTCTCCTTAGGAGGGATAAGTGGCCTTACCTTAGAGGTAGAACTTTGAGAGAACCACTCTGTTACAATGTCAACTATTCATAGACTTCCTTTGGTCGTCAATGAATTGTTTGACATTCAATTTATCCTGATAAATCAATTCTTTGCTGGAGTGCTCACCTTGAATAATGAAGCCATTGAAGATAGAGACAAATATCAAAGATTGACAAAGATAAAGATTATTCATGTCAAAACTGTGCAGTTGTTGAAGCTAGGGTTTACTGCTGTCTGGAGCTATCTGCTGTCTGATGCTGTCAACTGGTTAAGATGCCGTGCTTGCTTAAGCTTGGGGATTTCTTGGAGATGGAAGCTTGTTGTAGCTTGGGTACCATTGGAGATTGACTTTTGGGTTCATTGGGGAGATTGCTGTTTGCTGTCAGGGTTTGCTGTTTTTCAGAGTTGCTGCTGTAGGAGCTGGGGTGTTGTCATGGCTGGTTTTGGGGTTTCTTTTCTTTGCTGTATTGTTTGTTAATTTTTCCCATAGGGTTGAAGTGAAGCCATTTCACTTTGCCTATTGTTTTCTAGGTTAGAGGTCGAGTGGGACTCCCTTGCCTCGCTTGTACTGCTGCATTCATGCATTTTACTACTTTACCGTATATATGATGTTGCTTTCCCGTTTATCCCCTTAGGATCTCTGTTTCGCTCTGCGCAAGAGAGAAATATGACAGACATTAGGTGTTAACCCATGCATGACAACATTAGGGTAGATTTTGATTCCCATTTTAACCATAGGTTTTAGAGTTCTTTCTCTTCTCATCTCAAAACAATCAAAAAATACAATAAGAGTTCAAACATCAATAAAAGACAGTTCTTGCGTAAAAGACTGTAAACCAATCAAAGAGTCATTTTTGTCCGCTTGGACCCGTAATGAGGAGAAAACCTTTTTTAGAAGGATAAAAAAACAGCCAAACAAATCTGTGTCTTCCGTGGCCCGAACTACGTTTGCTCTGATCTTTCATGCTGTATGAAAGTACGTAGGCATAGGATGCGATATTCTAGCGAGCAACCTTCCCTTCCTTTCCAGTAGGTAGGCGAACTACGTTGACTCTGATTTCTCGTTCCAGACGGGAATACGTAGGCATAAAGTGCAATACTTTGCCGAGTCATTTTCTTTTCTTTTAACCCCAGACCTGTAGAATAGATAGAATAACAATCCGTACTAGAAAACAAGCGTGGATCCCGTCGAGTACGACGGACGTGAGGGGTGCTAATACCTTCCCCTTGCGTAACCGACTCCCGAATCCAGGATTTGGTTGCGATGACCATTCCTTTCCTGTCTTTACGGTAAGTTTACTTCGAGCGTTTCCTTTCCCTCCTTTGGGATAAATAACGCACGGTGGCGACTCTTCTGTTCAGCCGACGCCGATTTTCGCAGTAGCGACAGGCGCTTCATTACCGAAGTTTATAGCCTTTCTATCTATCAAATCTTGCACCTTGTGCTTGAAAGCATGACAGTTATCGATGCTATAATCGGGTGCCCCTGAATGGAATTCGCAGTGTGCATTAGCATCATACCCAAAAGGAGGCGTGCTCTTTAACGGAGCCAACGTCCTTTTCTCAACAAGCTGCAGTTGTAACAAAGTTGGAAGAAGCTGAGCATACGGCAATGGAGGTGCATCAAATACCCTTTTCACAGCTCTATCCCGACCTTGGTATCTTTGTGGAGCATAATTCTGTTGTCCTCGTTGCTACTGTGGCTATTGTTGTTGCTGTTGAGGCACAAGAATTGTCACACTAGCAATTTGCTGCTGACGGTACTGGTTTCGACCTCTACCTCTTCCTCGAAAGCTATATACTGAATTTGTATCCCCCTGTCTCTTGTTTCCAAAAGCCCTTTTACCAACTCCAACTAAGGTTGACTCTCCCGCTTGAATCTTACCAATCTTAACACCATTCTCGATACGTTCACCCAAGAGTATAAACTCAGAAAAGTTAGTCGTCGTACAATTGGTAAGCCTGTCATAATACAGCCCAGAGAAAGTGCCCACAAACATATCCACCAACTTACGCTCCACCATGGGTGGGTGCACCCTGGCTGCAAGCTCACGCCACCTCTGGGCGTATTCTTTGAATCTCTCGCCACTCTTCTGAGAAAGATTTTGGAGTTGGACCCTGTTTGGCGCAAGGTCGCTGTTATATTGGTAACGTTTGACAAAAGCTTCTGCCAACTCCTTCCAGCTTCCAATCTGAGTAGGCTCTAACCCCATATACCATTCCAATGACGGTCCAGATAGGCTATCCTGGAAAAAATGCATCAGCATCTTTTCGTCATCAGAGTAGGCGGACATTCTCCGATAGTAAGACCGCACGTGAACTCTTGGGCAAGTATCCCCCTTATACTTGTCAAAAGTGGGCGCTTTGAACTTGAGTGGCACCCTCAAACCAGGAACCAATCCCATGTTAGCCACGTCCAACCCTGTGGAATTCTGATTAGCAAGATTCTTCATCTGTTCTTCCAACAACCTGAACCTTCTATCACAATTAGTGGGCATCTCAATATCTCTGCCTGGAGGAGGGAAAGCATCTTCCTGACGATCTTCGCCCCAGTGAGAATCCCCATTGTCATACCCAGCATAAGCAGTATTAGGACAAAAACCAGCCTGATTGATCCTGGGTCCATACCCCATATTACCAAAGCCCTGGTTACCAGCACCTGGCCCAAAACCAGCATTGTGGCCACCCATTCCAACACCATTGTTGCTTGCATTGCCAAAACCTGTGTTACCGAAGCCCTGATTGCCATAACCATGATTTCCATAACCCTGGTTGCCATAGCCTTGATTTCCCACAAAATCAGTGTTGCCAATACCAATACTCATACCAGCATTCCCAGTTCCAACATTGAACCCAACATTACCAGCACCAATATTACTGTTGGTTTCCACATGCCCATTGCCGTTACCAGTCACATTTCTATTCCCAGCCCTATTACCGTTCTCAGTCGTATTGGGGACAACCACCGGTATAGCATCGCCAGCTTGGAAAGTCTCGCCATAAGGAGGATCAATAGCAATTCCGCCATGTAGCACACCCTGACTATCAACCCTAGCGATCAAAGTCTGCAGCTACTCCTGGCCCTTGGCCACAGTCTCCATCACTTGCATGAAATGCGCCATCCTGTCGCGCATCTCCTGCATCTCAACTTGTATCTGATCCATAGCTTTCTTGCAGTTGCTTCTGGTAGAGTAGCGATGAATTCGCTGGTCGGCAATCCTGGAACCTGCATCGACAGAGGGTTAGGAAACACAACACAAGGTACCTGCTATGCAAATGATTTATGCAGATGCAAACGTGTGTTTGTGCATTAGGAAGATTTTTCCCCCGATTGGAGTGGCAGAGTGCTAGTGCTGATAACAAGAAGTCTGGATCTAGTCACTGGAATAACATCTCATATATAGATGGCCCAACAAGGCAGCAGTACAAAGTCAATGAATACAGGGGTAATCAATAGCATGACCTCGACCAACAAGCCTGGTGATGGTCAGCCTACAACAAAGATCAGAAAAAAACAAAGGGTTACAAAGACAATCAAGTGCGACAACGGGCATGAAACTCCTTTAGCAACTCTTTTGTCTTGGGGTGATCAGGCCGCTTGAGTAACCCCTCAAAAAGCAACTCTCTCTGCATAATAGTGCACTGGAGACCTTCAACAGAATCTTCCCATGCTCCTGGGCCAAAACAATCTTCCAACCTTCGCTTCTTAGATTCAAACTTCTGCTTGCGATCTTTCAAGTTAGCGAGAGCTTTGTTCAGCATGTCTTCAGTGGCATATCTGCGAGCAGTTTCCTCATCAAACATCTTCTCACTAGCCTTCACCTGAGCCTTCAATTTGGAGATCTGCTGTTTCAGTTTGTCCTGCCTCTTTTTGTTGCTGGCTAAAGTAGCATTCCACTGCTGATTGAACTTGGATATTCTCTGGTATGCTTCATCCAAGTGCTGCTTCTTAGTGGCAGCTACGTCATTTACAGATTTGAAGTCCAGACCCAAACGTTCATGATCAGGTATCTGCTTGGTCAAGTCCGTACCTAACCTGTTCACCAACTCTGTCTGCTTTTTGAAGGAGTGGACGACTTCGCTTCTCTCACTTTTGATCTGTGCCAGCTCTTTCTCCAACTCTTCATTGGCATTCTTCAGTTCTTCCCTCTCAGCTAACACCTGATTATACTGCTGAATTGGCACGGTAGTAGGCTCTTCAACCACTGGAGGGCACTCCTGCTTAGCAGGTGGGACAGGCATCCATATGGTCTCTGCTCTGGTCCTGATCCAAGTCATGTAAGGAGCATAAGCTTGGCTATTGCTCTTACCCAACAAAGATTTTCCTCGTCTACTGATATAATTCCATGCATGCTGAAGCTTAGATAACATATCCCCCTCCAGAAGGCCGGTGAGGTACAGAGATTCCTGCACCTCTTTATCTTTTGGCGGAACTCTCAAATCATATGCAAACTGTCTGACAAGTAGAGATGGATTATAATTGATACAACCCTTTCTTCCAATCAATGGCACATTTGGAAACCCACTGCAGCTGAATATGACCTCAGTACCCAACATATCTCTATCAAACCACACAATTCTCTCTGCTGATAAACCCATCAAACGCTCAGACCACTCAGTTGTGGCTGCAGATGAAGCAAAGAGACCCTTCTTAGGCAGGTGACTATCAAACCATCTGTAGAGTAAGGGCACGCAGCATGATACATTCTTACCCCTCCTATTTTCGTTCTTGTAATGGACGAAATGATACAAATCGCCAATCAAGGTAGGGACTGAATTCCCTGATGCAAAGATATGAAAGGCATCTAAGTCTACAAAATCAGGCATGTTGGGAAACAAAATGATACCATATATGCAGAGAGCAAGAATGACGTTGAATACGATCCAACAACCGTCTTTGGCACACTGTTGGGCTTTCCCAACTAAGAACTGTAGAGAAAAACCAGGAACCCCATTCCAACTAGACAGGATCAACTCAGAGGCATCCAGATGAAGAGACAGAGCTGGATTAGCCAAATTAGGCTTAGCATCCATGTGAACAAAAGGCAGCTGACTCTTGATAGGCACACCCAACAACTCAGCATACTCCTCTAAAGTAGGTGCAAGAATGAAATCCGGGAAAGTGAAGCATCTCAAAGGAGGATCATAGAACTGCAGCAAGGCATACAACCCATTCAACTCATACACAGAAGGTTTACGAACCAGACTGAGCAGCTTCCCATAAGATTTCCTAAATTCCCCTCTCACTGTATCATCTCCCAAAGCAATTAAACTTGACAATAGAGCAACATCTGGTGTAAAGAGCTTGTAGGTCACATTCTTCTTCAGAGATCCCATAATAGCACAACAAAAGGCAAGAAAACCGGAACCGGGGGATAATGTACCTGCAACACAGACACACGTTAATGATATGCAAATGAGTATGCAAAATGCAAAATGCAAACATGCAACAGGGGATCAAGCTGGTGCTGCTGAGGAGACCAAGGCTCTGATCCAACACGATCACAACTGTTTTGACAACACAACCCTGAGGAGGACCAACAAATATGCACTGTCGAGAACAACCACATCTCTGACGATAAGAACCCTCTGAACCCAACAACACTGATTCATTATCAAGAAAACCAGGTAGTCTGAAGGTTAAGGTTTCCTGCAATAACCCGACCCCGCTCATAGACAAGGTATGGCATCCTATGCGTTTCCCAGCGTCACAGACTTTCAAGAGCGATGATACGATACCCAGAAGGTGTGGCATCATCATCTCTTGAAGTGGCCTCACTCTGCTGAGTCACAAATGATCGGTCCCTAGAGTCGACAATCTTCCAAACCAACAACCCCTCAAGCCCAAAGGGCCTGAAAAAAAGTCAACCGGGAGAACCTCGCCTCAACGTGGATTTCACAAGACACTAGTGCCTGCAAAGCAAGAACGTGCTCACTAATTTCCACAACTAATGCTAAGTACACTCAAGCCTGGGTCTGGCTTCTCACTCATCAGAGCCCCTTCCCACAACAGCACAATAGTAATATCATACTGAAAAATAAAATGCGGAAAGTAAAGTGCGATAAATAAAACCCAACAGGTAAACACACAAGCGCTAGGATTGACTCGCATAGGGAACCAGAGGTCCCCAACAGAGTCGCCAGTTATCGCTACTGCGAAAAACGAGGCCGGCAAGACAGAAGAGTCGCCACCTCTCGTTATTTATCCCTCATAACGGGAAAGGAAACGATCGGAAAAAACCTGACGAAAAGGTATAAGACAAGGTCATCGAAACCATCTTCTGGGTTCGGGAGTCGGTTACGCAAGGGGAAGGTATTAGCACCTCTCACGTCCATCGTACTCGATGGGATCCACGCTTGTTGTGTTTATCTGACGGGTTTGTTACATCTATCTACACTAAAGTTCTGGTCTGAAAAGAAAAGAAAATGAATCGGCAAAGCGTCGCACTTTATGCCTACGTATTCCCGTCTGGAACGAGAAATCAGAGTCAACGTAGTTCGCCTAACTATGGAGAAAGGTTGCTCGCTGAGATATCGCATCTCGTGCCTACGTACTTTCACACAGCGTGAAAGATCAGAGAAAACATAGTTCGGGACACAAGAGACACAGGTTTGTCTTTTTTATCCGAGTAGGGTTAACAGACAGTTCCAGCAGTTTGGTGTATGCAGCTCGACCTTTGGAGACCTAGGCGTTACTGTTTGCGGTAGAACCGAGAGTTAACAGAACTCTCCTTCTGTTGCACCCAAAATTTGCTCAACATCTTTTACCTGGTTTATGTTTCATTGCATTATCATTTTGCATAGTTCTATCATTTGCATAGCATGGCATATCATTCATCCAACAGGGGATCAAGTGTGATTATTATCAAAAGAAGCCTAGCAAGAAATCTCATCCAAGCTTGAGAAGTCATCCAAGTCATCAGGAGGTGGTGGGAGGTCTTGATCAGTTGAGGACCATCAATAAGGTGTGAATATGATATGTGTATAAAGCTCATGGAGTGCCTAGAGAGCCATGTTGGAGCTAAATCAAGTCATTATGTCAAATGCAAGAGCCACAGTTGAAGTGCAGACAATTAGGGTTTCATCCGGATCAACCCTAGGTCAATTATACAATTGAAAAGCATTCAAGCCTACTTTTAGGTCATGGAGTTCATGGAAGGATGTGATAAGACATTTTTGGTGTTGTGCCAAGATCAAATCAAGGAGAATCAAGAATGTGGGAAGTTGCTAAATTAGGGTTTCAGTGCAAATTACCCTGTTTAGTGCCTAACTTCAAAGCCACATAAGTCAAGATACAAGTTTCAAATGGATCTTTGGCCAACATGAAACTTGTATAGCATCTCAATACCTTTAATTTGGGTATTAGAAGTCCTCGATTGGATTTGTAGAACTCAAGTTATGGTCCAGACAAGTTACAGGTCCTCAGATGCCTCTGAAATTTATTTGTGAAAGTTACTTGACTTCCAAGCAACTTTTGACCTAGAAAGAGGTTTCACATGAACTTTTGTCCAACATGAAAGTTGTTCCTCATGATCTTAGCTTTCTAAATTGTACTAGAAGTCATCCATATGATTTGTAGAACTCAAGTTATGAGGTTTACAAGTCAGGGGTATTTTGGGAAAGTGAGATTATAGGTCATTTTCAAGCATAGGCCAAAATCTCCAACTTGCAAGCTTCAAATGGAAAATTTCTCAACATGAAAGTTTCTTGGAATGATGTTTTGAGTGTAACTAAGTGGTCATGAGAGTTTTTTTTGGCTCATATCAAAAAGACATTTGAAATGGCTTGAAAAGGAAGAAAATTCAAATGATTAAAGGAGGGAAAAATGGGATTTTGTGTTACAAAACCAAAACCAAGCAAGTAAGTGCATATTTTGATTGGAAATTGCATTCTAAGATCATTGGAAATACCAGAATTTGGAGTTTAGTTCAAGTTTTGAGAGATAGCATGTTGTTACTTCATAAACAAGTCACATATCCAAAATCAATGCACAAGGCAATTCAGGCCAATTTCTCCATCCAAACTCACTCTAAATGACATGTGCAAGGTGTGAGAACATTCTAGAACCACTGCCAAGCTTGCAAGGCACGACTGTCATATTGAATTTTGAAGGAAAATCAGAAAAATGCAAATCATTGTTTTGGGCTTCAACTTGGATCCATAGGCCCATGAAACTCTTCTATATATTCATTAGAGTGAGTTCAGATCAATTTTGAGCTTCATTTGGCGCCAGAGCAAGAAAGAGCAAGAAAATTTTCTCAACTGCAACTTGAAATCGGATTCTGAGTTTGGAGCCAATTCAAGCCAAATTAAGGTGTGCAATCTCTTCCTTGTGGATCATTGAAGCTATCTGGAGCATTTGAAGGCAAGCCACGAGCTCTAGATACCTTTGTTGCAAGATCTATACCAGGTTTTCATTTCCTAAAATTCAGCATGATTTAGCATGATTCAGTTAGATTTGAACTTGTGGTTAGGATCTAGACATGACATAAATCGTTTTAGGCTTGATTTGAACTCAATTGGTGATGGTTGAAGATGACATAGCTGATCTGTTTGGACTTGAATCTCTTGATTCATAAGGTTTCAATGTTAAATGTTTAGATCAGGTTGATGTACGCAATGAGATGAAGAGATCTATATCATTAATTTTGAGTTTAATGAAATTTGTTGAAGATGCTATTTCTGAACTTTGCTTCGTGTTTGATTGTGTGTTGAGAATTGGATGATTTTGATGATGGATTTGGAATGTACGTGAAAAACTGAGTTGATTTGGTGTATGGTTTGTCATTTTTGGTTGCCTGAACCCGGACCTTCACCGGAGAAGACGACCAGAGCCACCACCAACCACCATCCCTGATCTCCACCTGGCCTGCCTGAGACTTGGAGAAGATGATATTTGAACCACAAGATCTGGCCTTGACCTTTGACTTCAGATCAGATCCAACGCCTGTGTTTTAATATGAGAGTGGAGAGTTTTAATCCAAAACACTGCCGTTTCATTAAATTGCGTGGCATCATGAGGAGCGCTGGATGTGCATTGACTCGTTGACTGGCTTGCTGATCCAAAGGTGGTGTTATTTTCGTGGCTTTAATTCATTTTTTTTATTTCATTTTCTTTATTTTAACTGCATTGTTATTCCAAAACTCATATAAATTCCAATTTTGATCACAAAATTATTTTAAAAATATCCTCATGATCCTTATGGAATTTGTAATTTTCTGAGATTAACAAAATGCAATTTCATGCATTTTTCAATTTAATGTGATTTTTCTCATTTTATTTTATTCTTTATTTTTGCATATTTGGCTATATGTTTTGTTGAATTTAGTTCTCTCATTTGGTTTATAGTTTGGATTTGGTTTTTTAATATGTGTTAGGGTAGACATGTATGTTCCCTTAGATTTTTTCTTGGATTTTTAGAAAAATATTAGGATCTGTTTTAGGTATTGAGAATAGGACCCTCCCAGCTTATGGATTTCCTTGACCTATCTCAATGTAGGAATTGTTTAGATAACTTAGAAGTTGATTTAGGCTTCAATCTTTTTACACTAGGTTGTTCAAACATTCATGTTCCCCTAGGAACTTTATTAGATTTTTGCAATTTAATTTTCTATTTTAGTTGTATTTTTCAAATGGCTTGTGTTTATGAATTCCTCTCTTGAGTGCTTTGGTTTGTTTGGCTTGGTTGGCTGCCTTGGAGTTGGTTTGAGCTTGAGTTCTTTTTGTTGGAGCTTCTGGATTCATTGAAGATGCTGGGGATGAAGGATTGGAGCTTGGAGTTGAATTCTTTTCCTCTTGTGGAGCTTTTGTTTAGAAGTTCAGAGAATTAGGGTTCTAGGAAGTGCCTTAGACCTAGTTTTGATTATTTCTTCAAACATAGAGTGCATTGTTTGCCTCTATTATATCCAATGACACAAAGTCCTCCTTGGGAAACTCCATCTCTCCTTAGGAGGGATGAGTGGTATGCCCAAGTGAGTAGAACTTTGAGGATACCTTCCATTTGCTATGTTGAGTTCTTAGTGATTTCCTTTGGTTGTCATTAAGTTTCTTAACATTATAACTTGATCTTGATGTTTAATCCTCCTCTTGAAGTGTGCTTGATGAAGCTTGAAGGTAGAAGCTTGCTTGAAGATGAAGCCCTTGCTGTCAACTTTGCTGTCAATCCAACTTTGCTGGTTAGAGCTTGTTGTTGCTGTTGCTGTAGGAGTCTGGTATTGCTGCCTGAGCTGCCTCCCCTGAGTCTTTTGTTTTTCTCTGTATTGTTTGTTTAATTATGCTGATTAACTCTAGGTTTGAGGTGGAGCTTGTCTCCTCTTGCCTATTGTTTTCTCTCTTGCCTTATTGGCATTGTTTCATTGTATATATTCTGCTGTTTACTATAATTGCTTGCTATCTTTTGCTGTTTATCCCCTAGGATCTCTGATTTTCTCGGTGCAAGAGGAAATTATGACAGACATTAGGTTTGTAAACCATGCATGACAACATTAGGTTAGTTCCCCTTTCAACCATAGTGTTAGGGTCTTTCTCTTCTTACCTCAAAACACTTCAAAAAAACACAAGTAATAAAGATAACGCGTGTTGTACGCTACGAGCCTTAAGCTATTTGAGAAAAGGTTGCTGGAGGTTCACTTTTCAGTAGTCTGACTGCTCAGTATGGTACCCCTAGGGTGACATGCGACGTAGTCACTCTCAGATCACAAGTCTTTAGTGCAGTACAAGTTACAAACAGACTAAAAAACATTTCTTTCGTAAAAAAGCTCAAACAAATATTCAAACTCTGCTTTTGTCCTCTTGGACCCTTAATCAGGAAAACCCTTTCATAAGGAGATAAAAAAACTGTCAGACAAGCTTGTGTCTTCCGTAGCCCGAACTACGTTTGCTCTGATCTTTCATGTTGTATGAAAGCACGTAGGCATAGGATGTGATATCCTAGCGAGCAACCTTCCCCTCCTTCCCTGTAGGTAGGCGAACTACATTGACTCTGATTTCTCGTTCCAGACGGGAATACGTAGGCATAAAGTGCGATACTTTGCCGAGTCATTTTCTTTTCTTTTTAACCCAGACTTATAGAGTAGATAGAATAACACACCCTTAGATAGAAAACAAGCGTGGATCCCGTCGAGTACGACAGACGTGAGGGGTGCTAATACCTTTCCCTTGCGTAACCGACTCCCGAATCCAGGATGTGGTTGCGATGACCATTCCTTTCCCTTTTTGTGTTAAGTTTACTCTGAGCGTTTCCTTTCCCTCTTGTGGGATAAATAACGGACGGTGGCGACTCTTCTGTCATTGCCGGCGCCGATTTTCACAGTAGCGACAGCTGGCGACTCTGCTGGGGACGTTCGGTTCCCTATGCGAGTCAATCCTAGCGCTTGTTTTCCCATCTGGGGTTTTGTATGTATTTACCTTTCTGCCTTTGCTTTCAGTACTATATTATTGTTGTTGTGTTGGGAAGAGGGTTAGATTGAGAGATAAGCCAGACCTGGGCTTGAGTTTGCACATAGACTTAGAAGTAGAGAGTAGTGGTTAGCCTGCTTGCTTAGCTTGCACCAGCTAGCCGCGAAATCTGCGCTCGGACGAGATTCTCTTTGATGCTTCTTGCCTGACCCTTAGGGCTCGACAAGTTGTCTGACCCGAGGATTGTCGACTCTGGGGACCCATCATTTAGGATTCAACTAAGTGAGGCCGCTTCAAGGGATGATGATGCCACACCTTCTAGGTATCGTATCATCGCTCTTGAAAGTCTGTGACGTTGAACCCGCATAGGATGTCGTACCTCGTCTGCGAGTTAAGTACATACCTGGGAGGGGTAGGTAGGTCTGTTTACAGGAAACCTTTGACCTCAGATTACCTGGTTTATCTCTATCAGTGAGATATGGTTACAGGGTTCATTTGAGTGGTTGGTTTGGTTTGAGGCGAAGATTTGATGGTTCTCAGGCTTCAGTACGGAGCAGCACAGTTCATCAGCATTGCACTTGATCTCCTGTTTGCATCTGCATGTCCATTTTCATGTTTACATTTCATTAACGTGTATTTATGTTGTAGGTGTGATCATTCCCCTCTGATTCTAGTGTATCTTCTGGCCAAACATGGAGTCCATGAAGAGGACAATTGCTTACCGGTTGCATTCACTAGATATCAGTTCCTTGCTGGGATTAGTTGCTCTAGCAGATGAGAGAGTGAGGGCTGAGTTCAGAGTATCTTATGGGAGATTGCTTAGTTTGTTGTACAGGCCTTCAGCATTTGAGACGACTGGGGTGTATACTTTGATGCAGTTTTATGAGCCTCAGCTGAGATGTTTCCTGTTCCCCGACTATATTCTGGCGCCCACTTTGGAGGAATATTCTGCTATGTTGGGAGTACCTGTGTTAGACCAGATGCCCTTTATACATGATGATACTGAGCCTGAGTTTGCTACGCTTGCTGAGATTGTCAATTTGGATGCTTCTAAGTTCCCTGGAGGTTTGGTCAAGCTGAACGGAGCTTATGGTTTTCACCTGTCTGTCCTAGTTGAGAAGGCTACACAGTGCGCAAAGAGTGGATGTTGGGTTGCCTTCAGTGCCATTCTAGCTGTTTGCATCTATGGGATTATCTTGTTTCCTAATGTGCCAGATTTTGTTGACTCAGATGCCTTCTTGATTCTTGCCTCGAAGAATCCAGTTCCTACTCTCTTGGGCGATGTTTATCATTCTATTCACTATAAGAATGAGAAACGTCGTGGCAAGAATGTTTCCTGCTGTCTTCCTCTTTTGTACAGGTGGTTCCAGGGACATCTTCCGAAGACAGGACCTTTTGTTGATGCTGTTGATACTTTGGATTGGTGTTCCCGGTTGATGGGGCTGTCTGCTGAGAACATCATTTGGTTTGATCGGAGTATGCTTGGCACTGATATTATATATAGTTGCAGTGGCTTTCCGAATGTCCCTTTGGTTGGACGGAAAGGTTGTATCAACTATAACCCTTCTTTGCTGGTGAGACAGTTTGGTTATGCCTTGAGAGATGCTCCTATTGAGGTTGAGATACAGGAATCTCTGTATCTCACGGGCTTATTAGGCGAGGCTGTTTTGATTAGGTTAAGACATGCATGGGCTAACATCCATTGGAGAGGGAAAGAGCAACAACAAAGCTTATGATCCTTATTTGGCTTGGATCCACGAGAGAGCTAGGATTTCCTTGATGCCATATCCTGCTGTGGAACCTTTGTATCTTCTAGTGATTGAGGTACCTACTTCGGTAGAGATTGAGAAGTATAACAAATTGTTGGCTGAAAACGAAAAATTGAAGAAAGCCAATGACGAGTTAGAGAAAGAGATATTCCAGTTGCGTCACGAGAAGAATGAAGCTACCTTCACTGTGAAGGAATAGACGGAGTTGATTAATAGGTTGGGTTCATATTTGACTGAAGAGACCAACAAGAGGGAAAAGGTGGGAGTAGCCTTGAACGGTGTTAGCAAGGTGCTTGCTTCCAAGAAGGAACTCTTAAACAAAGCTTATTCCCGACTCGACAAGTGGGAAACATTGTGGAATACCATGCTTACCAAGCGGAAGGAGCGTGAAGATGAGTTGAAGATACAGATTGCCACGCTAGAAGCGCAGGTTAGAGCTCAGGATGTGAAGATTGTTGAGGAGACATCACTTAGGAGTGCTGTTGAGCTTAGAGTAAGTGACCTTGGCAAGGAGCTGAGAGGTTGTGAATCGAAGTTCGGCTCCAAGAGATGCAAACTTGACGAGTGTTTTGGCGAAGGAACCTGCAAGGACGACGCCAAAAAGCTGAGATCCACTGCTAAGCGACATGCCTTACTGATACAGGAGCTAATCTCCAGGCTAGGTCATTCGGAGACATTGAGGATATTGGAAGATGTCAGAGCGTGCCATTTAGCCTGATTTATCTTTGCTTTGCTTTTGTTATCTATACTTGTATTTTGACCATCGCCAGGCTTGTTGGCCGAGGTCTTTTCAGCTGTATTCAATTATATCTTTGTACTTTGCCTCTTGGAATTTGTTTATGAATGAGGTTTTTCTGATTCCTTGCTTGCTTGATTGGGACTCCATTGTCGTGATGGCCTTCTCTCTGAAACTAGAATCGGGGGGGAATATAACCTGTAGCATATTTATACATTTGCATCTGCATACTCATATTGTATGACCGGTATTCTTTGAATTTGTATCTTATTTCCTGCATCTCACAGGTTTCAGGATTGACAACCCAAGAACGCACCGTTATTCTACCAGGAACAACTGCAAGAGAATCATGGATCAAGTTCAAGTTGAGATGCAGGAAATTCGTGAGAAGTTGGCACTTTTCATGCAAGCAATGGAAACTGTAGTCAAAGGCCAGGAGAATCTACAGACTCTAGTGCAACCGCTGCTGGTGCGGGCGAATGGAAATACTGATTATCACTCTGTTGGAACTCCTCACAGGGAAGACGGGATACCTACAGTGGTCGTTCCCACAAGTGGTGGAGTTGGTGCCGGTGAAGGCAATGGCAATGGAAATACTGGTGCTGGTGCTGGTAATGGTAACACTGGTAATGGTAACATTAGTACCGGAAACGCTGGAAATGGTGATGGGAATGTTGTTAACAATACTGGCAATGTTGGAGATGCTGATCAAGGGTTAGGTGACAACACTGGTTTTGGGAACAATAATCAAGGGTTTGGAAATGGTAATCGTGATGGTAATTTTGGTTTCAACAATCAAGGCTTTGGCTACAATGGCTATGGTAACAACAATCAAGGGTATGGAAACGGTGATGTTGGCTTTGGTAACATGAATAACAACGATGCTGGGGTGGTGCCTTTCAACACTGGTTATGGACTAGGTGGGGTCAACCAAGGATTCGGTAACAGAGGACGGGGTCCTATTTTCAATCAACAGGGATATGGCCGTAACGCTGGTTACGAGGAATATGGCAATGAGAATTTGAACTGGGGCAAGGATCGCCAGGAAGACGCTTTCTCTGGACAAGGCGTGGGATTTGAAAAGCCTAATGATAATGATAGGAGGTTCAAAATGCTGGAAGAGCAGATCAAAGGGATAGCCAATCAGAACTTTGTTGGGTTAGATATGACCACCATGGGACTAGTGCCTGGGTTGAGGGTGCCTTTGAAATTCAAAGCTCCAACATTTGACAAGTATAAGGGGGATACATGTCCTAGAGTTCATGTACGTTCTTATTACAGAAGAATGTTTGCATACTCTGACGACGAGAAGATGCTTATGCATTTCTTTCAAGACAGTTTATCGGGGCCATCGCTGGAATGGTATATGGGGCTGGAGCCCACCCAAATTAGAAGCTAGAAAGAATTGGCTGATGCTTTTGTTAAACATTACCAGTATAATAGTCACTTGGCACCAAACAGGGTTCAGCTGCAGAGTTTGTCTCAGAAGAATGGTGAGAGCTTCAAGGAGTACGCGCAGCGCTGGCGTGATATTGCGGCTAGGGTACATCCTCCTTTTGTTGAAAGAGAGTTGATTGATATGATTATTGGAACGTTCTCTGGAATGTATTACGACAAATTGCTTAATGTCTCGATGGGCAATTTCTCCGACATGATTCTCATGGGAGAACGAATTGAAAACGGAATTAAGATTGGGAAGATTCAGGCAGGTGAATCCACCTCAGCTGGAGGTGCAATGAAAGCCTTTGGTGGAAGGAGACAAGGCGACGTCAATGCGGTATATGGTGGTCGAGGTCGTGGAAGAGGTAGGAATCAGTATCAGCCACAGCAAGTTGCTAGTGTCACTATCCCGATACCTCAGCAAAAACAACAACAGCAACAACAACAACGACAACAACAGCCGCAGCAACAGAGAATGCACCCTGCTCAGCGTAGAATTCAAGAGGGTAGGCCGAAGAGAGTATTTGAAGCACCTCCTTCAACTTATATTGAACTTCTTCAAACGCTGTTGGGTTTGAATTTGGTTGAAAAGAGAACGATGGCCCCGTTGACGGGCACTCCTCCATTTGGTTATGACGCTGGTAAACATTGTGATTTTCATTTCGGGGTGCCCGAACATGATATTGAAGGTTGCCATGCTTTCAAACATAAGGCTCAAGATTTTCTTGATAGTAAGGCCATTAACTTTGGTCAGGATGGTCCCAATATTGTACAACAACCCATGTCAAATCATGGAGTGAATGCTATCATAACGGAAGAAAAATTGAACTTGGTTATGGATGTGAATGAATTAAAAACACCGTTGAGTTGTGTTAAAAGTAGACTGTTGAAAGGGGGCGTATTCCCCGGATGTGACGAATATTTGTCTGGATTGCTGGACCCAACTAGAGGGTTGCGTTGATTTGAAAAGAGGTATCCAAGCCATGATAGATGAGGGGATTTTGCAATTTGATCGGACCGTTGTTGAGAAGTCTATTAAGGCATTAATCGAAAAGCAGGATGAGATTGCAACTGTTACGATCCCAAGGAATACTATTACGATATCGGCGCCCGCCAAGCGACCGACTATCACAATAACAAAAGCAGGACCTGATCCTTTTGAGAGTACAAAAGTTGTTCCATGGACGTATGGGTTGGAAGCATATTGTAATTGAGAGAAGATTGAGGTGAATAGCCAGCCGGCAGGGGCAGTTGGCAATGTTGTTGGAACGGGAGGCATGACCCGTAGTGGAAGAATCTTCACCGCACCCGAAGTTGAAGCAGAGAGGATTGCTAAAGGCAAGGCCAAAGTGAAGGAAAGTGGACCATCCCAGTTGAAATAAAAAGACACTTCGCTCAAGGACGTAGAAGAGTTCATGAGACTAATTCGCAAGAGCGATTATAAGATTGTTGAGCACTTACAGCAGACACCCTCAAAAATTTCAATCCTATCTTTGTTGCTGTGTTCTGAGGCTCACCGAAATGCTTTGTTGAAAATATTGGACACGTCATTTGTACCTCAGGAGGTTTCTTTCAACCAGTTAGAGGGGGTATTGGCGCATGTCAATGCAGGACATAGTTTGGGTTTCACTGATTTTGATCTAACACCCAGAGGCCGAGAGCATAATATGGCTTTGCACATATCGGTGGAATGCCGGGGCACCGTAATGTCGCATGTTCTTGTGGATACCGGATCGTCTCTGAATGTATTGCCTAAGAAGGCTATGATGAATTTGGATATCCGAGGAATTATTTGCACGCCAAGTGATTTGGTTGTGAGGGCGTTTGATGGAACGAGAAGGTCGGTGTTTGGATCGATAACATTGTCGTTGCAGGTCGGGCCGGAAATATTCGATACTGAATTTTATATTATGGATATCCATCCAGCTTACAGCTGTTTGCTGGGACGTCCATGGATACACTCTGTAGGGGCTGTGACGTCCACGCTGCATCAGAAGCTTAAGTTTGAAGCCGGTGGTGGCATCGTTACTATTTGTGGGGAAGAGGATATCTTGGTCAGTCATCTCTCATCATTCAAGTACGTTGAAGTGGATGGAGAAATCCACGAAACGCCCTGCCAAGCTTTCGAAGGGTTGCCGATCAAAGACAAGTCCAGTGTTCCCAGCAAAGTGCCGGAGGTTGCTGTAGCTTCATACAAAGACGCTCAAGCGTTGGTTCAGAATGGTGAGACCAAGGGTTGGGGTCGAGTGCTGGAAATTCCTGTCAAGATGGACAAGTTTGGACTAGGGTATCGCCCAACATCAGCACCTTCCGCATCAGGCGCGCCCAAGTTTAAAGGACCGGTGGTGATTACTCCAAAGGGAGTCTGCTTTGAGACGATTCATGCTGTTTCCGACTCTGAAGACGGAGAGAGTGATTGCGACATGGACGCGTGGATCAAGCCTAGCGTGCCAGGACAAAGTCTCTGCAACTGGTCCATCCGAGAAATTGTCCCAGTCACTACTGTCGCTACTGCGAAAATCGGCGCCGGCTATGACAGAAGAGTCGCCACCGTGCGTTATTTATCCCACAAGAGGGAAAGGAAACACTCAGAGTAAACCTAACACAAAACGGGAAAGGAATGGTCGTCACAACCAAATCCTTGGATTCGGGAGTCGATTACGCAAGGGGAAGGTATTAGCACCCCTCACGTCCGTCGTACTCGACGGGATCCATGCTTGTTTTCTAGTACGGATTGTTATTCTATCTATTCTAAAGGTCAAGGGTTAAAAAGAAAATAAAATGACTCGGCAAAGTATCGCGCTTTATGCCTACGTATTCCCGTCTGGAACGAGAAATCAGAGTCAACGTAGTTCGCCTACCTACGGGAAAGGAGGGGAAGGTTGCTCGCTAGGATACGACATCCTATGCCTACGTACTTTCATACAACATGAAAGATCAGAGCAAACGTAGTTCGGGCTACGGAAGACACAAGCTTGTCTGACTGTTTTTTACCTTATGAAAGGGTTTTTCTTGATTAAGAGTCCAAGCGGACAAAAATGACACTTTGATGTTTGTTTTGAATCTTTTACGAAAGAAGTGTTTTTTTAGTTTGTTTGCAATCTTTGACGCACTAGAGACTATGATTTGAGAGTGACTATGTCGCGTGTCACCCAAAGGGTGCCACACTAAGCAGCCAGACTACTGGAAAGAAGCTCTCCAGCAACCCTTTCTCGAATAGCTTAAGGCTCGTAACGTACGACATCAATTAACCTTATTACTGTATTTTTGAGTTGTTTTAAGATGAGAAGAGAAAGAAGCTCTAAAAAGCCTAGGGTTGAAAAGGGAATAAAAACTAACCTAATATTGTCATGCATGGATAAGAATCCTAATGTCTGTCATGATTCCCTCCTGCACAGAGGAAATCAGAGATCATAGGGGATAAATAGAAAAGAAAGCAAGCAAATACAGTAAAATGCATGTAATGCAGCAGTACAAGCGAGGCAAGGGAGTCCCACTCAACCTCGAACCTGAGAAAACAACAGGCAAAATGAATCAACATTCACCTCAAACCTAGGGGGCAAGCTGAACAAGCCAACAAACAAGACAGAAAACAAAACCCCAAAGCAGAGGAGGCACACTTCAAACTTACAGCAAACAGCAGCTCTGACAGCAACAGCAAGAACCTTCAAACTTCAATAATCTTCAATCTCCAACCTCCAAGGAAGAGAAAGCACACTTCAAATAAGGCTTCTCAACACCTAAACAGTTAAGCTCCACAGCTACAGAAAACCCCAGCTCAAAAGCAACAGTAAACCCTAGCTTCAATACTCCAGCAAGCTCCTGACAGCAAAACTGACAGTAACAACTCCATCTTCAAGCAATCCTCATGAAAGGCATCTTCAGCATCTTCAAGCTTCATCTTCAAGAGAGAATCAATTACCAGATTAAGTTGAAATGTTAAGAAGCTTAGTGACAACCAAAGGAAGCCCATAAGCACTTAATATTATAAGAGACAGGTATCCTCAAAGTTCTACTTCTAAAGTATGTCACTCATCCCTCCAAAGGAGGGATGTGAATACTTTAAAAGGACTTTGTGTCACAGGAATGTATAGAGGCACAAGAAGCTCTCTATGTTTGAAAGAAGAAACAAGTCTACTCTAAAGCTCTTCCTACATAGCCTAATCCCTAAGCCTTCAAAAGCAATCTTCACAAGGAAAGACCTTCATGACCAAGCCCCAAGCTTTATCTCTAAGCATCCTCAATGCCTCTAGAAGCTCCATCAAGCAAAACCCAAGCCCAAAGCCCAAATAAGACAACCCAAGCAAAGTAACCAAACCAAACATCCAAGGGGAAAACCCACAAACATCACACCAATTGCAAAAATCAAGTAAAATTCTAAAACTCATCATAAAATCCTAGGTAAATTTCTAAGGGAACCTAACTCTATACCCAATACCCCATATACATCCCAAGGCCTCAATCAATCATAAGTCCCCAAACTATGCCCTAAACTACAACTAGTTGTGGTAAAACCCTAATTCTAACACCTCTCCTATTCATCTCTCAAACTAACCTAAATTTTAATCAAAAACATATGACAAAATTCCTAAGGGTACATGCTTCCCTAATCTAATCAACCTCACAAGAATCACTTCAAAATTCCTCACCAAACTCTCATACTAAATTCAGAAAAATGAAGTATCAAACAAATGTGAAATAAAAGCATTAAAATTGTAAAATATTCCAGAAAATATAAAATGCATGAAATTAATATTTTTTGGTTTCATTAAATTCTAGAGGTCCTAAGGGAACTATGGAAAAAAGTCTCATCCTAAAATGATCATTTTTCAATTTATTATGAATTAATCTCTAACCATATGCAAAACATGAAAATAAAAGAAAATAAGAGGAAATTGACAAACAGGCGTGATGAATAGCAATTGATCCAAGTTATAAATCAGAGTTAGCGAGCGCGCTATGAGCCCAAACCAACTACAAAATAAAATCAGAAAATCAAAGGAAAATCAATAAAAATCTGTGACAAATAGCAACTAAACCATGTGCATTTCGCTGGTGGGCCTCAAACAGGGGTGTGGATAGCAAGGTTTGGTCCTAAGCCCAAAACAAATCATAAGTGAAACGGGGCATTTTGCTTGTGTTCAGATTCTTTCACAAATGAAAATCAAATTGTGGTTGTGGGATCCAACTTCAGTCAAGGTCAAAGCCCTCATCTAATGGCTAAGCAGTCTTCTTCTCCATTTCAAATTCTGGGAGGGAAAGTGAACCAAACGGTGGCCGGAGGTGGCGCCACCGTCGTCCCCAAACATCAACTCCATGAAAACCCACCAAAACTCAACCCTAAGCACCCTAATCAACTCGCTTTTTCTCACTGAATCAATTAGTGATGTCCAATCATATTGATTCATCCCCTAAAGTGGAATCCGATCCAAAGTTCATCCATGGTGTCCAACCTCAAGTTGCACGATTCTTGAAATTAAAAGCCCTAATCTCATCTACGTGCTTCACTGAGTAATTATCACTATCTAAACAGGCTCAATTTATCAAGAACTCGAAGAAACAACCTTCAACAGAAATGGTGTCATCCTATATTTTGTCTCCAATCACCATTTTTCCTTACTAGAAACGATCCTAGCCATGTCTACAATCTATTTATGCATTCAAAACCTAGCAATTCTACCTAAATCAAACTATGAGATGAAATTTACATACTTGTGAAAATTGAGTGAACAGAGCAAGAAATTCTTCAAATTACACTTCAATCTTCTCCAGATACAATCAATGATGCTTGATGAAGCTTCTGTATGCAATAGTTTGCTTTGAATCCCTCTCAAATCTTGAAACCGATTCTTGTTGCAGCAACTACAATTTCAAGTGCTCTTGCTCGATTCTCTCCACTTCAAGCCACAAAATCCTCTAAATTCACTCAGAAGTTCATGATGAAGCTTCTACAATCAATGATTTGTATGGAAACTACTCCAATTTCAGAACTCGAATCTTGATGCAAGGAAGAAATTTTTAATGGCTCTTTTTTGTTTCTCTCTAATTCTCACCCAAAAAACCAACTGAATAAGTTATGATCCTTATATAGAAACATGTTAGAAAGCTCTAGAATGCTCTGGAATGATCCATGTGAGAATTTGAAATTCTCATGCACCATGAAATCTCATGAGAAGCTTGCACATGACAGCTGAGTTGTAGCTTGCTTCAGCACCTTGATTCTGATCCAATTTCTCTCCACATGATATTTTGAATGGATTGGTAAGGGTTAGGGCCTTGGTTCTGATCTAAAGAAGTGTTTTGCAAATGTTACTTATGATGTAAGAAAGCATTTTTCAAAGCAACTCATAAAATAATGGCCCATCTCAAAATTGTGACATTCCCAATGTGTTTGAAATTCAATTTCCATTCAAAATGACTACCCACATGCCATGTTTATGTCTTGCAAGTCAAAAAATCATTTTTCCCTCTCTTGAATCATTTGAAAAATCTCACTTTTTAGGCCATTTTGGGGCACTTTGTGAAATAAGCCCATCCAACTCACCATGACTTCATATTTGACCTAGAAACACCATTCTAAGCACCTCTCATGTTGAACATTTTTTCATTTGAGGGGTGGAAGATAGAGATTTTGACCTATGTTGAAAAATGACCTATAATTCAACTTTCCCAAAATATCCCTGGATTGCCAAGATCATAACTTGAGTTCCACAAATCTTCTTGAGGACTTCTAGTACTCAAATTAAAGGTAAGATCAAGCCCTACAATTCTTATGTTGGCCAAAAATCCATTTGAAAACTTATTGAGGGGAAAAAGTTTCTTGGAAGTCAAGTGACTTTCACAGATAAATTTCAGTGTCCTCTGGTGACCTGTAACTTGCAAGAACCATAACTTGAGTTCTACAAATCTCCTTGAAGACTTCTAGTACTCAAATTAAGTCTATTGATAATTCCTACAAGTTTCATGTTGGCTAAGAATCCATTTGAAACTTGTATTTTGACTTATGTGGCTTGGAAGTCCAGTGCTATGTAGGGGATTTTACCCTAGGAACCCTATCTCAAACACCTTCAACCACTCTTGATTCTCTTGAACTTGACCTTGACTCATCCATACACATGCTTCAAAATATCAATCCATGACTTTCATGACCTAGATCTAGGTCTTGATGCCCTTTCTTTGCTCTCCTTGACCTAGGGTTACCCAAATGAAACCCTACTTGTACACACCTCAACTGTAGTCCTTGGACTTGATACAATGACTTGTCTAAGCTTCAATAGGGCTCTCTAGGCACCCCCATGAGATCCATACACACCTCAAATACACAATCCCATGTTGATGATCTTCAATACACCTCAAGTTAGGAGAGAAATCCACCTGTGGGCACTCAAACTTCTCAAGACTTCAAATCACTTCTTGATGGCCTGGAAGACTTTTCCTCTTGGATAAAACACCTTGCTAAGCTCTTCTTTTGATAGACACCTTGATCCCTTGTTGGAGGCATGCTATGCTATGATATGCAAATGATTATACTTTGTATATGATGTAACTATGCAAATGAAATGCAATGAAACATAAATCAGGCAAGAAAAGGTTGAGCAAATTTTGGGGTGCAACAGCTGCCCCTATTCAAACGGCTTGGACCCGACTGGGTGAAGAGCGAACGGCCTTTAAATAATCGAGGTACGAGACGGTTGAATACCAAGACACCCGGAAATTTGCTAACCGCAGAAATAAACTGCACAACTGCTTGGGGAACGACATCCACCAACTGAACCTGGTTGTTACGGCAACACCTGATTCAACGTCTGATAATAACTCTGATTCCAACATCAACCACCTGTGTAACGCCACAGGTACCGAATGACTCCGTTCACCACTGGACTACTCTTGTCAACACAAGAAGATAAACAAATTTGCCAAATCACAACTAAACACCAATCGGTCCACGTCAGGACTCACATTTCGTCAACCCGAAGAGATATTGTCCACATCCGGACTCCACATTCCGTCGGCACGGAGAAATCCCGGCTACTCCGCGGGAGGTGAGTTGGTCGCCTCCCACCAACACGAGGAGGTCCTATCAAACATAGGCAATAAAATTCGTCGACTTCATACGGGAAACATTTCTATATAATCACAGGAAACTCCTCTGCCTATCCATACAGGAAAATCATCTGCCTAAACACAGGAAACTTCATCCGTCTTCTTCATACGGGAAAAGTCATCTGCCTGATTACAGGAAACTCCATCCGTCTTCTTCATACGAGAAAAGTCATCTGCCTGATTACAGGAAAGTGCATCCGCCTGCTTCATACGGGAAAATCATCTGCCTGAACACAGGAAAGTTCATCCGCCTGCTTCATACGGGAAAATCATCTGCCTGAACACAGGAAAGTTCATCCGCCTACTTCATACGGGAAAATCATCTGCCTGAACATAGGAAAGTCCATCTGCCTGCTTCATACGGGAAAATCATCTGCCTGAACACAGGAAAGTTCATCTGCCTGCTTCATACGGGAAAATCATCTGCCTGAACACAGGAAAGTTAACTTGGATATAGCTTCTTTGCCTATTCTTTGCAGTAGCTAACTCCACTGGGGATATTATGAAAATAACTTCCCGGCACCCGTTTTGACAACAAGTGACCATTTCTGAAATCTTGATTCATGAAACCATGATATGCCGCCGCGACAGCAAACCTGAAGAAAAACACTCCGTTGGTCAGATAAGAGAAACTTCAATCAAGCAATTCTGTGGGGAATAATAACGAGAACTGTATCGTCACATGTCTCACGGCGAGACCTCGATCGTCTGGTAATAGATCTGAGCTGTAACTCCATACTCCTGCTGAGAAACACACCTGAAAGCAAAATGTTAACCAACTTGATTTATGTTTCAAAATGCGTATGTTTGACAATGGCGTAATGCTCCATACGGCATGGAAATGCTACGCATTTTTTGGGTAGATACAAACATGATAATATATTCAAATGCAAATGCAGGTTCAGGTTGCTGGGTGAGGCTCTGACAAGCTTGCTCCAACACGACTGTTGAGGACAAATACCACCCTGTTGGGGATGAACGGGTATCACAAAGTATTCCGGCAAAATAAATGCCGGGAACACAACCAACTCTGCCGAGGAGAGATTAAACATCGACTTCCGCTGAAAGAAAAGAACAACACCTGCTGGGAAGATTAACTCAGCTGGGGAAGAAGTGACCCTTCTGGGGGACAACTGTCTGGGTACAGTTTACAAACTCGGAGCTAACACTCCGCTGGGGATAATCATCCTGACAAAGGCATGACAACCTGTGAGGAGAAAGAAATCCATCTTCTATGGGGATAGCCCTTCTGAACCAACTGAGGCTTGGTTAAACACTGCGGGAGTCTTCCATGCTGAGGATTGACCCTGCACATATCTGACTCACTGAGGGGCGCAACCTCTGCAGGGGATATTGATTTTGACTTGCAGGGGATATCCTGTGACCACTTCCCTGAGGACACTCTTTTGGGAAAATGATTCCCTCCTTCGGGAAGGGCTAAACGTCATTTCAAATCTCGGGGATAAGCTGCGACTAGCTGAGGGATGACGTCAACTGAAATCAGGCTCTAACGTCCAGCGATTTGGCTAGGGAATACAATCTCTGACTGTTTGCTCCAAAGGCAAGAATCCTGCAAAACACAAACGAGACAAAACAGGCCTATACAACAGAATCTACCCAGGTTAGCATCCGTGACATTACTTCAGTCAATTCGAAGTTTTAGCAATTATTGGCAAGGGCCAACAAGATTATGCAAGTGCAAGTTTATCAAAAACATCGGCGTCTTTCACAAACAAAGCAGTAAAGAACAAGCATCAAATACTGAATAACATGTTTTATTGATAACAGGCCTATGAATAGGCAAAGTTTTGTACACCGGATGCAACTCCTGAAAAGAGGAAGTTACGCACACACACACACATACATATATGCACAAGGAGCATAAATAAAATACAAAACAATATTTGTATACATGTCGGCGACGTGACCCAGACAAACACCATGAGCTGATCCTCCTATGACTCGCCTGACTCTGCGCTTTCCCGGTACTCGATCTTCGGAAGAGATTGTTTTTGGATAGACGGCCCCCAGGTACTCCCAAACCACTAAGCAATGCCGTATCCAATCCGGACTGCAATCATTTGCTTTTTCAATCCCTAACTTTTGTGTGAACCGCCCTTTGCGGGTTTTCAATTCACCGGGATACCCTTTTTTGCCGAAGTCGCCCTTTTTAGGTTTTCGACTCCGCGGGTGTACATCTTTTCAATTTTATCCCTAACTTTTACCCGAACCTTTTATTCCTTTTTTATGGTTCGTCGGGATGCCCCATTTTTGCCTAGAATCTCTTTTTGCTGTCCAGCGGGTCACTTTCAAGCAAAGTATTTTTTAACTGCGTCCGAATTCACAAGAGACGTAAAGTCTTCACCATACATGGTGGATAGTAGCAAGGCTCCTCCAGAGAAGACTCTTCTGACCACGTAGGGGCCTTCGTAATTAGGAGTCCACTTGCCCCTGTGATGGTACGTTATAGGATATTCGAAAAAAAGCAAGTAGGACAAAATGACTGAGGTAAAATGGCACGCGGTAGTCATTCAAACAAAAGACGCTGAGGAACCTCCATCGAGCCACGTGATCCGCTACAACTCACACAAAGACTAGGTTCGGCTTCTCAAAAGAAAAGGGGAGGAGAAAAGAGGACAGGGGCGCTCCCCGCTAACCGAAATCTGTTTGTGGTGGGAGAATCTTTTTCAAAACAAGATCGCCCGTCTGAAAGCTTCGAGGGTGTACCTTCTTGTCGTAAGCTTTCTTCATCCGTCTCTGATATAACCGACCGTATGCTAAAGAAGCCAGTCTCTTCTCATCCATTAAACTGAGCTGATTCAGTCTATCTTTAACCCATTCTGCCTCGTCAAGTTGGACATTACGTAAAACCCTCAGGGAAGGAATCTCGACCTCCAACGGTAACACTGCCTCCATCCCGTACACCAATGAGAAAGGGGTTGCCCCGGTTGATGTGCGCACCATCGTATGATAACCGTGCAAAGCGAAGGGTAACATCTCGTGCCAGTCTTTATACATCACAACCATCTTCTGAACAATCTTCTTTATGTTCTTATTTGCTGCTTCAACAGCGCCATTCATCTTGGGCCAGTAAGGAGAAGAGTTATGATGTTCAATCTTAAAATTCTGACACAGCTCTTTCATCATTTTGTTATTCAAATTTGAACCGTTGTCAGTGATAATCCGCTCAGGGATTCCATATCTGCAGATAATATCTCGTTTGATAAATCTGGCGACCACTTTTTTGGTGGCATTGGCATATGATGTTTCTTCCACCCATTTGGTGAAGTAATCAATTGCCACCAAGATGAACCGGTGTCCATTGGATGCCGTAGGCTCGATCTTTCCAATCATATCAATTCCCCACATCGAGAAAGGCCACGGTGATGACATCACATTTAGAGGACTTAGAGGCACATGGATTTTATCCGCATAAATCTGGCATTTATGACACCTCTTTGCAAACTTGAAACAGTCTGTTTCCATAGTTAGCCAATAATAACCTGCCCGCAGCAGTTTTCTCGTCATAGCATGCCCACCAGCATGTGTACCAAATGTACCCACATGTATCTCTTCCATGAGCAACTTCGCCTCTTTCTCATCTACACAACGTAGCAACACCAAGTCGTGGTTTCTTTTGTATAGGACATCGTCCGGGTTCAAATAGAAATTGCCAGCCAATCTCCTGAGAGTCTTCTGATCTCGACTGGATGCCCCAGCCGAATACTCCTTGTTCTTCAGGAAATTCTGGATGTCAAAGTACCAAGGTTGACCATCGGGAGCCTCATCAATGGCAAATATGAATGCAGGCCTATCGAGCCGAGAGATAACAATCCGGGGAGCCTCGTTCCAGAAGTTAACTTTATACATTGAAGACAATGTCGCCAGGGCGTCAGCCATTTGATTTTCTGCTCGCGGCACATGATGCAATTCCACCTTGTCAAAGAAAGGCAACAATCTCCTTGCATAATTCATATATGGTATCAAATTGGGCTGACGTGTCTCCCATGCTCCTTTAATCTGATTCACCACTAGAGCTGAGTCTCCGTATACATCCAGATGTTTGATTCGCAAGTCAATAGCTTCCTCTAGACCCATGATGCAAGCCTCGTATTCAACCTCATTATTGGTAACGGGAAAGGTCAATCAGGCAGTAAAGGGGATGTGCGACCCATGATGAGTAGTAATAATTGCACCTATTCCGCTACCATAGGAATTTACAGCTCCGTCAAATATCAACTGCCACTTGGAACCCAACTCTGGTCCTTCGTCCGGCAACGACTTTTCACAATCTTTCATCTTTAGGTACATGATATCCTCGTCAGGAAAATCAAACCTCATCGATTGGTAGTCCTCAACAGACTGCTCCGCAAGGTACTCTGACAGAACGCTACCTTTAATAGCCTTTTGCGGGACATATTGGATATCGTATTCGGTTAACACCATCTGCCATCGGGCAATTCTTCCGGAGAGTGCTTGCTTCTCAAACACATATTTGATTGGATCCATCTTTGAAATTAGCATGGTTGTATGATTCAACATGTATTTCCTCAAACGTTTGGCGGCCCAGGCTAGTGCACAACATGTTTTCTCGAGCATTGAGTATCTGGACTCGCAGTCGGTAAACTTCTTACTCAAATAGTAAATCGCAGGCTCTTTACGTCCGGTCTCGTCGTGTTGACCGAGAACACAACCCATACTTTCCTCAAGAACCGTCAAATACATAATCAAAGGTCTCCCGACCACTGGGGGTATCAAAACAGGAGGTTCCTACAAGTATTCTTTTATCTTGTCGAACGCCTTTTGACAATTTTCATTCCAGGTCAACACCTGATCCTTTTTCAACAACTTGAATAACGGCTCGCATGTCGCAGTTAGGTGAGATATGAACCGGGCGATATAGTTCAACCTCCCTAAAAATCCACGCACTTCTTTTTCTGTTTTAGGCGTCGGCATTTCTTGTATTGCTTTTATTTTTGCAGGATCAACCTTTATTCCTTTTTCGCTCACGATAAACCCCAGCAGTTTACCCGATCTCACCCCGAAGGTGCACTTATTAGGGTTCAGTCTCAACCTGAACTTCCTAAGCCTCTTGAACAGTTTCAGCAGATTAACCAAATGCTCCTCCTCCGTCTGGGATTTGGCAATCATATCATCAACATAAACCTCGATCTCTTTGTGCATCATGTCATGAAAGAGAGTCGTCATAGCACGTTGATATGTTGCCCCAACGTTCTTCAATCCGAAGGGCATCACTTTGTAGCAAAATGTTCCCTAGGGAGTAATGAAGGTGGTCTTCTCCATGTCTTCTGGCGCCATTTTAATCTGATTATAGCCCGAGAAGCCGTCCATGAAGGAGAATACGGAGAACTGAGCAGTGTTATCAACCAGTACATCAATGTGAGGAAGTGGAAAGTCATCTTTCGGGCTCGCCCTATTCAAATCACGGTAGTCTACACACATTCTCACTTTACCGTCTTTCTTCGGTACTGGTACTATATTAGCGACCCATGACGGATAAGTTGTAACAGCTAGGAAACCAGCGTCCCACTGTTTTTGAACTTCCTCCTTGATTTTCACAGCCATGTCTGGTCTAGTTCTTCTGAGTTTCTGTTTAACAGGCGGACATTCTTCTCACAACGGCAGACGGTGCACAACCATGTCCGTATCTAACCCAGGGATATCTTCGTACGACCAAGCAAATACATCACCATACTCTCGCAGTATCTCAATCAGCCTTTGCTTAACGTCGCTCTGCAGCGCGACCCCTATATGGATATTTCTCACAACTTCTTCCGACCCCAAGTTGATAATCTCAATTTCCTCTTGGTGAGGCAGAATGATTCTCTCTTCCTGTTTCAACAAACGAGTCAGCTCCTCTGGCAGGTCGCTATCCTCAACAATCTCTTCCTCTGCTTGGAATACCGGGTGCTCGAAGTCGAAACGAGTCATAGGCGGTTCGTATGAGATGTCATCTAAAATATTAGTCCTGCAAAGGAAATGGTTAAACGCTTCAACACGCAAACAAGGCAAATAACCACGTTGCCATTTATTGTTAAAGTAAAAACAAGAAAAACATGGATCACAATATTTGAATATGAAAGACGCCTTTATTTCATGATTAAAACAGTGCAATACACATAATCAAGTAGCCCTTATGTAACATCAGTATGCCCCGGGTAGGACATATGATTATTCAACAATCGATAAAACAAATCATTACTGTTTAAAAGTCACTGGGACAGTTTCCCGGATGGACCAATTGCAGAGGCTTTGTCCTGGCACGCTTGGCTTGATCCACGCGTCCATATCGCAGTCGCTATCTCCGTCTTCAGCATCGGAAATAGCGTTAATAGTCTCGAAGCACACCCCGCTCTGCGTGATCGTGATTGGTCCCTTGAACCTGGGCGCTCCTGAAGATGACGCTGACCACGTCGGTCGATACCTTAGCCCAAACTTATCATTCTTCACGGGAATCTCCAGCACCTGCCCCCAGCCTTTAGTCTCACCAATTTGCACTAAAGCCTGAGCCTCTTTGTAGGATGACACTGCCACATCTGATATTTTGCTGGAACCCTGATCTTTGTCTTTAATTCGCAACCCCTCGAAGACTTGACAAGGTGTCTCGTGTATTTCTCCGTCGACCTCCACATATCTGAATGATGACAGGTGATTGACCAAAATATCCTCCTCCCCGCAAACGGTAACGACACTATCACCCACCATGTATTTCAGCTTCTGATGCAATGTGGACGTTACGGACCCTGCAGCGTGGATCCATGGGCGCCCGAGAAGACAGCTATAAGCTGGATGGATGTCCATGATGTAGAATTCGGTATCAAAAATTTCTGGCCCCACCTGCAGCGGTAATGTTATCGACCCAAACACTGACCTTTTTGTCCCGTCAAACGCCCTCACAACCAAATCGCTGGGCGTGCAAATAACTCCCCGTATGTCCAACTTCATCATGGCTTTCTTTGGCAATACGTTCAACGACGATCCAGTATCCACCAGTACATGCGACATTACAGTGCCCCGACACTCCACCGATATATGCAAGGCCATGTTGTGCTCCCGACCCTTGGGTGTTAGATCAAAATCTGTGAAGCCCAGGCTATGTCCAGCATTGACATGTGCCATTACCCCCTCTAACTGATTTACAGAAACTTCCTGGGGTACGAACGACGTATCTAGTATTTTCAGCAAGGCGTCCCGGTGCGCTTCGGAACATAACAACAACGACAAGATAGAGATCTTCGACGGCGTCTGCTGTAGGTGTTCAACAATTTTGTAGTCGCTCTTTCGGATTAGTCTCGTGAACTCCTCTACGTCCTTGAGCGACGTGTCCTTTTATTTCGACTGAGAAGGCCCGCTTTCACTTACTTTAGCTTTACCTTTGGCCAACCTCTCCGTTTCTATTTCGGGTGAGGTAAAGATCCTTCCGCTATGGGTCATGCCCCCCGTACCAACAACATTATCAACAGCTCCTGCGGGCTGGCTATTCATCACAATCTTTTCACCGTTGCAATATGCTTCTAATCCGTATGTCCATGGGACAACTTTCGTACTTTCAAAGGGAACAGGCCATGCTTTGGTAATTGTAATAGTTGGCTGCTGGGCGGGCGCCACTATCATTATAGTCTTCCTCGGGATCGTCACCGTTGCAATATCATTCTGCTCTTCACATAATGCCTCCACAGGCTTCTCAACCGTAGTTCGATCAAATTGCAAGGTCCCTTCATCGATCATGGCCTGAATGCCCCGCTTCAAACCGTTACAACCCTCTGGCTGGGTCCAGCACTCTAAATAGTACTCATCACAACCCGGAAATACTCCCCCTCTGAGCAACCTGCTTTTCACTTCCCTCAAAGGTGTCTTCAACTCATTAACATCCAACACCAAGTTCAAATTTTCTTCCGTTAAGATAGCATTTGCCCCATGATTAGGCATGGGCTGTTGTACAATATTGGGCCCCACTTGCCCAAAGTTGATGGCTTTACTGTCCAACAAATCCTGAACTTTATGTTTAAATGCCTGACAAGCTTCTACATCATGCCCGGGCGCCTCGGAATGGAATTCGCACTGCTTGTTAGCATCATATCCATAAGGAAGTACCGACCCTGTAGGCGGTGCCAAAGTCCTCTTTTCAACCAAGTTCAACCCTAGCAGGGTCTGAAGAAGTTCTGCATATGTCGACGGAGGCTTATCAAATACCCTCTTCGGCCTTACATTCTGAAACCTTCCCTGACCCTGATTCTGCCTTTGTTGCTGCTGCGGTTGTTGTTGCTGTTGTTGTTGAGGAATTGGAATAGTAACGCTGGCTATCTGTTGAGGCGGAACATACTGATTCCTTCCTCTGCCCCTGCCCCTGCCACCAAACACGGCACTAGTATCACCCGGTCGTCTACCACCGAATGCTTTTCTTGTACCTCCTGCTGAGGTAGACTCACCTGCTTGGAATCTTCCAACTTTAATCCCGTTCTCGATCATTTCCCCCATAAGAATCAAATCTGAGAAACTGCCCAACGACACACTAAACAATTTTTCGTAGAATATCCCCGTAAATGTCCCAATGAACATGTCGTTCATCTCCCTTTCAATTAAAGGAGGACGCACCCTCGCTGCCATATCGCACCACCTTTGCGCATACTCTTTAAAACTTTCACCGTTTTTCTGTGACAAACCCTGTAATTGGACCCTGTTTGGCGCCAGATCGCTGATATATTTGTAATACGTCACGAAAGAATCGGTCAACTGCTTCTAGGTTTTAATCTGAGTGGGCTCCAGCCCCATATACCACTCAAGCAACGGTCTTGACAGGCTGTCCTGAAAGAAATGCATGAGCATCCTTTCATCATCCGAATATGCGGACATCCTTCTGTAATAAGAGCGGACGTGGACCTTAGGGCAGGTATCCCCTTTGTACTTGTCAAATGTTGGAGCCTTGAATTTCAACGACACCCTTAGCCCTGGTACCAACCCCATAGTAGTCATATCTAATCCAGCGGAGTTCTGATCAACCACACCTTTCATCTGCTCTTCTAGCATTTTGATCCTCTGAACCAGATCAATAGGGCCTTCAGGTCCCATACCTCTTCCTGAGAAAGCGTCATCCTGTTGATCCACATTTCAGTCATTGCCATACCCATCATAACCCATATTACAGCCAAATCCTTGATGATTGAACACAGGACCCTATCCTCGGTTTCCGAACCCCAGATTGACCCTAGTAGGTCCAAAGCCATTGTTGAAAGGAAGTGCTCCAGCCCCGTTCACATTCACATTACCGAATCCACCATTACCGTAGCCGTACCCCTGGTTGTTGCCGTAACCGTCATTACCGAAGCCTTAATTGTGGAACCCGAAGTTCCCGTCCTGATTGACATTGCCATACCCATTGTTTCCAAGTCCAACATTGTCAATGAATCCTTGATCGGCATCCACAGTGTTGCCTTTGTTGTTAACAACATGCCCATCACCACCACTCCCAGTATTGCCGTTACCAGCGCCATCACCTGCATCCGTACCAGTGTTTCCATTGACAGTCACAACAGGTGGAGTGACAACTGCCGGTATCTCATTCTCCCAGCGAGGAGTTTCAACAGAAATGTGGTCAGTGTTGCCATTTCCGTTTGCCCGCGGCAGCAGCGGCAACACCAAGGTCTGAAGATTCTCCTGGCCCTTGGCCATGTTTTCCATAGCTTGCATGAACAAAGTCAACTTCTCACGGATTTCCTGCATCTCGACCTGAACTTGATCCATTATCTTCTTGCAGTTGTTTCTGGTTGAATAGCGGTGAACTCTCTGGTCGTCAATCCTGAAAAACCTGTGAGATGCAGGAAATGAGATACAAATTCAACAAATAACTGGCGATGCAAAAATGAATATGCAGATGCACTATGTGTCTGTGTGTTAGGGAAATCAACCCCCGATTCTAGTGCCAAAGTGCCAGTGTAATGACAGCGATAGTAATAAGAAGCTCGAAATCCAATCATGGAAAACATCTCATATATTGCTGAAAAAGCCCATCGAGTCAGGAATACAATATCACTGAGTGTACAATAGGAAAGCATGACCTCAACCAACAATCCTGGTGATGGCCAGTACAATGCAAATAAAACATGCACGTCAATACATAAGATAATCAAGTGCGACCATATGCCTGGTACTCCTCTAACAATCTCTTAGTCTTGGGATGATTCGGCTGAGAAAGCAACCCTTCGATGAGCGAGTCTCTTTGCCTGATAACACGCTGGAGATCACCAATGGATTCCTCACAAACACCTTCTCCAAAGCAATCTTCTAGCTTCCGCTTCTGGGACGTGGACTCTTTCTTGTGCTTGATAACTTTGTTCAAGGCATTCTGGACATCATACCTCCGCATAACCTCTTATTCCAACCTCTTCTGGCTAGCTTTCAACTGACCTTCCAGCTCAGAGATCTGCAGCTTCAATTTGTCTTCTCTTTCCTTATTGCCGGTCAGCGTAGCATTCCAGGTTGTGTTGAATGCAGAGATCTCCCGGTAGGCTATATCAAGTGCTTTCTTCTTAGACTCCAGCATATCATGGGAGCTCTTGAAATCTATCCCCAAACGTTCACGCTTCTTTCGTTGTTCAGTCAGTTCTGTGCCTAGTTGATTCACCAGCTTCGTTTGCTGCTCGAAGGAATATACGACTTCATTCCTTTCGCTTCTGAGTTGCACTAGCTCTTCTTCCAACTTCTCGTTGGCTTTCATCAGCTCTTTTTTCTCCTTCACAACCTGCTTGTATCTCTCAATAGACACAGTAGTTGGCTCTTCAATCACGAGGGGAGCAGGAGGTAATACTGCAGGGAACGGCATTCGCACCTGCTTTGCCCTATCTTGGATCCAGACTTTGTACGGAGGATAGGCTTGACAATCATTCTTACCCAACAACGGCTTACCCCTCTTGTGGATATTATTCCAAGCATGCTGAAGATTGGACAATAGTTCTCCCTTCAAATCACCTGTGAAATACAGAGATTCCTGTACTTCCTCCTCTTTTGGCGGGTTTTTCAAAGCATACCCGAATTGCCTGATCAACAATGATGGATTGTAGTTAATGCACCCTTTTCTCCGAATCAGAGGAACGTTAGGATATCCGGCGCAGCTGTAGATAATCACAGATCCCAGCAAATCTTTATCAAACCAGACAACGTCTTCTGAAGAAAGTCCCATCAGATGCTCAGACCAATCCACCGTATCTGCAGGCTCAACGAAGATACCCTTCTTGGGAAGATGACTCTCAAACCACATATACAACAAAGGCACACAACAAGAGACGTTCTTACCCCTCCTGTTCTCGTTCTTATAATGCAGTGAGTGATAGAAATCTCCAATCAAAGTAGGCACAGGATTGCCTGAAGCAAATATATAGAACGCATCCAGATCAACGAAGTCAGGCAGGTTCGGGAACAGTACAATGCCATAGATACATAAAGCAAGGATAGCATTAAACACAACCCAACAGCCACTCTTGGCGTACTCTTGTGCTTTCCCAACCAAGAACTTGAGAGAAAAACCAGACACTCCATTCCACGAGGTTAACAGCAACTCTGAGGAGTCTAAATGCAAGGCAACAGCCAAATCCTCCAGCTTGGGCTCAACATCCATATGAATGAAAAGTACCTTGTTCTGAATAGTCTGCTCCAAGATCTCAGCATATTCCTCCATGGTCGGAGCCAGAATGAAGTCAGGGAAAGTAAAACATCTCAGCGGGGGATCATAGAACTGCATTAGCCTGTACAATCCGTTACGCTCATACATGGATGGTTTATAAACCAACCTAAGTAATTTCCCATAACTCTTCCTGAAGCTTCTCTTCACATCATCATCAGCTAGAGATATCAAACCAAGCTAAGAAAAAACATCTGGAGTAGGCAACTTGTATGCCACAGTCTTCTTCAAAGTATCCATAATAGCAGCAGACAGAAATCCGGGCAACTAGAATCAGAGGGTGTGAAAATGCACCTGCGGCACAGACACACGTTAATGATATGCAAAATGAGTATGCAACAATGCAATATGCAAACATGCAACAGGGACCAAGTGATATATTGCTGAAGAGATCCATCCACAACTCTGTCTCAACAGACCTGTAATGCTGCTCAAACCTGGTCTCAACAGACCCATAACAATGCTCTGATGAAGAACCCCAAGTATCCACACATACTGATCCAATATCAATAAAACCGGGTCGTCTGGAGGTCAAGTTTCCTGCATGCCCCAGTCCCTCTCACAGGTAGGTGTCCTATCAACTGACACAAGGTACGACATCCTATGCGGTCGTCAGCGTCATAGACTTTCAAGACTGATGATACAATACCCAGAAGGTGTGGCATCATCATGTCCTGAAGAGGCCTCACTTATCCAACTTCCAAATGATCGGTCCCCGGAGTCGACAATCCAACTAACCAACAACCCCCTCAACCCAAAGGGTTGAAAAAGAAGTCAACCAGAAGAACCTCGTCCGAGCGTGGATTTTGCGGGACACTGGTACATGCAAAGCATGCACGCGCCCACTACTTTCCACAACTAATTCTAGGTGCACTCAAGCCCAGGTCCGGCTTATCTCTCAACAAATCACCCTCTCCCCACAGCAGCCATAACAATATAAAGCTGACAATAAAATGTGGAAAGTAAAGACAGAAATGTAAATCCATACAAAACCCACGACGGGAAAACAAGCGCTAGGATTGACTCGCGTAGGGAACCGTTGGAGTCCCCAGCAGAGTCGCCAGCTGTCGCTACTGCGAAAATCGGTGCCGGCTATGACAAAAGAGTCGCCACCGTGTGTTATTTATCCCACAAGAGGGAAAGGAAACGCTCAGAGTAAACCTAACGCAAAACGGGAAAGGAATGGTCGTCGCAACCAAATCTCTGGATTCGGGAGTCGATTACGCAAGGGGAAGGTATTAGCACCCCTCACATCCGTCGTACTCGATGGGATCCACGCTTGTTTTCTAGTACGAATTGTTATTCTATCTACTCTAAAGGTCAAGGGTTAAAAAGAAAAGAAAATGACTCGGCAAAGTATCACGCTTTATGCCTACGTATTCCCGTCTGAAACGAGAAATCAGAGTCAACGTAGTTCGCCTACCTACAGGAAAGGAGGGGAAGGTTGCTCGCTAGGATACAACATCCTATGCCTACGTACTTTCATACAACATGAAAGATCAGAGCAAACGTAGTTCGGGCTACGGAAGACACAAGCTTGTCTGACTGTTTTTTACCTTATGAAAGGGTTTTTCATGATTAAGAGTCCAAGCGGACAAAAATGACACTTTGATGTTTGTTTTGAATCTTTTACGAAAGAAGTGTTTTTTTAGTTTGTTTGCAATCTTTGACGCACTAGAGACTATGATTTGAGAGTGACTACGTCACGTGTCACCCAAAGGGTGCCACACTAAGCAGCCAGACTACTGGAAAGAAGCTCTCCAGCAACCCTTTCTCGAATAGCTTAAGGCTCGTAGCGTACGACATCAATTAACCTTATTACTGTATTTTTGAGTTGTTTTAAGATGAGAATAGAAAGAAGCTCTAAAAAGCCTAGGGTTGAAAAGGGAATAAAAACTAACCTAATGTTGTCATGCATGGATAAGAATCCTAATGTCTGTCATGATTCCCTCCTGCACAGAGGAAATCAGAGATCCTAGGGGATAAACAGAAAAGAAAGTAAGCAAATACAGTAAAATGCATGCAATGCAGCAGTACAAGCGAGGCAAGGGAGTCCCACTCAACCTCGAACCTGAGAAAACAACAGGTAAAATGAATCAACATTCACCTCAAACCTAGGGGGCAAGCTGAACAAGCCAACAAACAAGACAGAAAACAAAACCCCAAAGCAGAGGAGGCAGCCTAAGCAGCAGCACCAAACTCCTACAGTAAACAGCAGCTCTGACAGCAACAGCAAGAACCTTCAAACTTCAATAATCTTAAATCTCCAACCTCCAAGGAAGAGAAAGCACACTTCAAATAAGGCTTATCAACACCTAAACAGTTAAGCTCCACAGCTACAGAAAACCCCAGCTCAAAAGCAACAGTAAACCCTAGCTTCAATACTCCAGCAAGCTCCTGACAGCAAAACTGACAGTAACAACTCCATCTTCAAGCAATCCTCATGAAAGGCATCTTCAGCATCTTCAAGCTTCATCTTCAAGAGAGAATCAATTAACAGATTAAGTTGAAATGTTAAGAAGCTTAGTGACAACCAAAGGAAGCCCATAAGCACTTAATATTATAAGAGACAGGTATCCTCAAAGTTCTACTTCTAAATTATGTCACTCATCCCTCCAAAGGAGGGATGTGAATACTTTAAAAAGACTTTGTGTCACAGGAATGGATAGAGGCACAAGAAGCTCTCTATGTTTGAAAGAAGAAACAAGTCTACTCTAAAGCTCTTCCTACATAGCCTAATCCCTAAGCCTTCAAAAGCAATCTTCACAAGGAAAGACCTTCATGACCAAGCCCAAAGCTTTATCTCCAAGCATCCTCAATTCCTCTAGAAGCTCCATCAAGCAAAACCCAAGCCCAAAGCCCAAATAAGACAGCCCAAGCAAAGTAACCAAACCAAACATCCAAGGGGAAAACCCACAAACATCACACCAATTGCAAAAATCAAGTAAAATGCTAAAACTCATCATAAAATCCTAGGTAAATTTCTAAGGGAACCTAACCCTACATCCCAAGGCCTCAATCAATCATAAGTCCCCAAACTATGCCCTAAACTACAACTAGTTGTGGTAAAACCCTAATTCTAACACCTCTCCTATTCACATCTCAAAATAACCTAAATTTTAATCACAAAAATATGACAAAATTCCTAAGGGTACATGCTTCCGTAATCTAATCAACCTCACAAGAATCACTTCAAAATTCCTCACCAAACTCTCATACTAAATTTAGAAAAATGAAGCATCAAACAAATGTGAAATTAAAGCATTAAAATTGTAAAATATGCCAGAAAATATAAAATGCATGAAATTAATATTTTTTGGTTTCATTAAATTCTAGAGATCCTAAGGGAACTAGGGAAAAAAGTCTCATCCTAAAATGATCAATTTTCAATTTATTATGAATTAATATCTAACCATATGAAAAACATGAAAATAAAAGAAAATAAGAGGAAATTGACAAACAGGCGTGATGAATAGCAATTGATCCAAGTTATAAATCAGAGTTGGGCCCAGGAGGGGGTGTCATTAGCAAGCGCACTATGAGCCCAAACCAACTACAACATAAAATCAGAAAACCAAAGGAAAATCAATAAAAATCTGTGACAAATAGCAACTAAACCATGTGCATTTCGCTGGTGGGCCTCAAACAGGGGTGTGGATAGCAAGGTTTGGTCCTAAGCCCAAAACAAATCATAAGTGAAACAGGGCATTTTGCTTGTGTTCATATTCTTTCACAAATGAAAATCAAATCGTGGTTGTGGGATCCAACTTCAGTCAAGTTCAAAGCCCTCATCTAATGAAAATCAAATTGTGGTCGTGGGATCCAACTTCAGTCAAGGTCAAAGCCCTCATCTAATGGCTAAGCAGTCTTCTTCTCCATTTCAAATTCTGGGAGGGAAAGTGAACCAGACGGTGGCCGGAGGTGGCGCCACCGTCTTCCCCAAACATCAACTCCATGAAAACCCACCAAAACTCAACCCTAAGCACCCTAATCAACTCGCTTTTTCTCACTGAATCCAATGGTGATGTCCAATCATATTGATTCATCCCCTAAATTGGAATCCGATCCAAAGTTCATCCATGGTGTCCAACCTCAAGTGGCACGATTCTTGAAATTAAAAGCCCTAATCCCATCTACGTGCTTCACTGAGTAATTATCACTATCTAAACAGGCTCAATTCATCAAGAACTCAGAGAAACAACCTTCAACAGAAATGGTGTCATCCTATATTTTGTCTTCAATCACCACTTTTCCTTACCAGAAACGATCCTAGCCATGTCTACGATCTATTTATGCATTCAAAACCTAGCAATTCTACCTAAATCAAACTATGAGATGAAATTTACATACTTGTGAAAATTGAGTGAACAGAGCAAGAAATTCTTCAAATTACACTCCAATCTTCTCCAGATACAATCAATGATGCTTGATGAAGCTTCTGTATGCAATAGTTTGCTTTGAATCCCTCTCAAATCTTGAAACCGATTCTTGTTGTAGCAGCTACACTTTCAAGTGCTCTTGCTCGATTCTCTCCACTTCAAGCCATAAAATCCTCTAAATTCACTCAGAAGTTCATGATGAAGCTTCTACAATCAATGATTTGTATGGAAACTACTCCAATTTCAGAACTCGAATCTTGATGCAAGGAAGAAATTTTCAATGGCTCTTTTTTGTTTCTCTCTAATTCTCACCCAAAAAACCAACTGAATCAGTTATGATCCTTATATAGAACATGTTAGAAAGCTCTAGAATGCTCTGGAATGATCCATGTGAGAATTTGAAATTCTCATGCACCATGAAATCTCATGAGAAGCTTGCACATGACAGCTGAGTTCTAGCTTGCTTCAGCACCTTGATTCTGATCCAATTTCTCTCCACATGATATTTTGAATGGATTGGTAAGGGTTAGGGCCTTGGTTCTGATCTAAAGAAGTGTTTTGCAAATGTTACTTGTGATGTAAGAAAGCATTTTTCAAAGCAACTCATAAAATAATGGCCCATCTCAAAATTGTGACATTGCCAATGTGTTTGAAATTCAATTTCCATTCAAAATGACTACCCACATGCCATGTTTATGCCTTGCAAGTCAAAAAATCATTTTTCCCTCTCTTGAATCATTTGAAAAATCTCACTTTTTAGGCAATTTTGGGGCACTTTGTAAAATAAGCCCATCCAACTCACCATGACTTCATATTTGACCTAGAAACACCATTCTAAGCACCTCTCATGTTGAACATTTTTTTATTTGAGGAGTGGAATATAGAGATTTTGACCTATGTTGAAAAATGACCTATAATTCAACTTTCCCAAAATACCCCTGGATTGCCAAGATCATAACTTGAGTTCCACAAATCTTCTTGAGGACTTCTAGTACTCAAATTAAAGGTAAGATCAAGCCCTACAATTCGTATGTTGGCCAAGAATCCATTTGAAAACTCCTTGAGGGGAAAAAGTTTCTTGGAAGTCAAGTGACTTTCACAGATAAATTTAAGTGTCCTCTGGTGACCTGTAACTTGCAAGAACCATAACTTGAGTTCTACAAATCTCCTTGAAGAGTTCTAGTACTCAAATTAAATCTATTGAGAATCCCTACAAGTTTCATGTTGGCTAAGAATCCATTTGAAACTTGTATTTTAACTTATGTGGCTTGGAAGTCCAGTGCTATGCAGGAGATTTTACCCTAGGAACCTTATCTCAAACACCTCCAACCACTCTTGATTCTCTTGAACTTGAACTTGAATCATCCATACACATGCTTCAACATATCAATCCATGACTTTCATGACCTAGAGCTAGGTCTTGATGCCCTTTCTTTGCTCTCCTTGACCTAGGGTTACCCAGATGAAACCCTACTTGTACACACCTCAACTGTAGTCCTTGGACTTGATACAATGACTTGTCTAAGCTTCAATAGGGCTCTCTAGGCACCCCATGAGATCCATACACACCTCAAATAGACAATCCCATGTTGATGATCTTTAGTACACCTCAAGTTAGGAGAGAAATCCACCTGTGGGCACTCAAACTTCTCAAGACTTCAAATCACTTCTTGATGGCCTGGAAGACTTCTCCTCTTGGATAACACACCTTGCTAAGACCTTCTTTTGATAGACACCTCGATCCCTTGTTGGAGGCATGTTATGCTATGATATTCAAATGATTAGACTGTGTATATGATGTAACTATGCAAATGAAATGCAATGAAACATAAATCAGGCAAGAAAAGGTTGAGAAAATTTTGGGGTGCAACAACTACAAAACAATAATGATTTGTTTTCTTGATTATTGTATAATCCTGTGTCCTACCCGGGGCATAGTGATTTTGTTTTAGGGCCACCTGATTATGTGTATGCACTGTTTAATCATTAAATAAAGGCATTTTTCTCATACAAATTTTGTGTTCCCTGTGGTTCCTGTTTTTATTTTAACAATAAATGGCAATGTGGTTATAAGCTTTGTTTGCACTCATTTGAAGCATTTAACCATTTCCTTTGCAGGATTCATATTTCAGATGACACCGAACACGAACTTCCTATGACTCGTTTTGACTTTGAGCACCCGGTATTTCAAGCTGAGGAAGAGATTGTTGAGGACAGCGACTTGCCAGAAGAGCTGACTCGACTGTTGAAACAGGAAGAAAGAATCATGCTGCCTCATCAGGAAGAAATTGAGATTATCAACGTGGGGTCCGAGGGAGTTGTCAGGAACATCCGGATAGGGGCTGCGCTGCAAAGCGGCATCAAGCAAGGTTTGATTGAGATGTTGCAAGAGTACAGTGATATCTTTGCTTGGTCGTACGAGGATATGCCAGGATTGGATACTGACATGGTTGTTCATCGTCTGCCATTGCGAGAAGAATGTCCGCCTGTTAAGCAGAAACTTAGAAGAACCAGACCAGATATGTCTGTGAAGATTAAGGAGGAAGTTCAAAAACAATGGGATGCTGGGTTCCTTGTTGTTACAACTTATCCATCGTGGGTCGCTAATATAGTACATGTACCAAAGAAAGACGGTAAGGTACGGATGTGCGTATTTTATCGTGATTTGAATAGGGCAAGCCCAAAGGATGACTTTCCGCTTCCTCATATCGATGTGCTGGTCGATAACACTGCTCAATTCTCCGTGTTCTCCTTCATGGATGGTTTCTCGGGTTACAATCAGATAAAAATGGCGCCAAAAGACATGGAGAAAACAACCTTCATTACCCCATGGGGAACATTTTGTTACAAAGTGATGCCCTTTGGTTTGAAGAACGTTGGGGCAACATATCAACGTGCTATGACGACGCTCTTTCATGACATGATGCATAAAGAGATCGAGGTTTATGTTGATGATATGATTGCCAAATCCCAGACGGAGGAAGAGCATTTGGTTAATCTGCTTAAATTGTTCAAGAGGCTTAGGAAATACAAGCTAAGGCTGAATCCTAACAAGTGCACCTTCGGGGTGAGATCCGGTAAACTACTGGGGTTTATTGTGAGCAAAAAAGGAATCGAGGTTGATCCTGTTAAGATAAAAGCAATACAAGAAATGCCAACGCCTAAAACAGAAAAAGAAGTGTGTGGGTTTTTAGGGAGCTTGAATTACATTGCTCGGTTCATATCTCACCTAACTGCTACATGCGAGCCATTGTTCAAATGTTGAAAAAGAATCAGGCTGTGACCTAGAATGAAGATTGTCAAAGGGCGTTTGAAAAAATAAAATAATATTTGCAGGAACCTCCAATACTGATACCCCCAGTAGCCGGGAGACCATTGATTATGTATTTGACGGTTCTTGAGGAAAGTATGGGTTGTGTTCTTGGTCAACATGACGAGACTGGACGTAAAGAGCATGCGATTTACTACTTGAGTATAAAGTTCATAGATTGTGAATCCCGTTACTCAATGCTTGAAAAGACGTGTTGTGCGCTAGCCTGGGCTGCCAAACGTTTGAGACAGTACATGTTAAACCATACAACCATGCTAATTTCAAAGATGGATCCGATCAAATACGTATTTGAAAAGCAAGCACTCTCTGGGAGGATTGCTCGATGGCAGATGGTGCAGACAGAATATGATATTCAATATGTTTCTCAAAAGGCTATCAAAGGTAGTGTTCTGTCAGAGTACCTAGCGGAGCAGCCAATTGAAGATTACCAACCAATGAGGTTTGATTTTCCTGACGAGGATATCATGTACTTGAAAATGAAAGATTGTGAGGAGCCGTTGCCGGATGAAGGTCCAGAGTTGGGTTCCAAATGGCAGTTGATATTTGATGGCGCTGTTAACTCCTACGGTAGTGAATAGGGGAAATTATCATTACTCCTAAAGGGACGCACATTCCCTTTACTGCCAGATTGACCTTTCCAGTTACCAATAATGAGGCTGAATATGAGGCATGCATCATGGGTCTTGAAGAAGCTATTGATCTGAGAATCAAATATCTTGATGTGTACGGGGACTATGCTCTAGTGGTCAACCAAGTTAAAGGAGAATGGGAGACGCGTCAGCCCAATCTGATACCTTATATGAATTATGCAAGGAGATTGTTGCCTTTCTTTGACAAAGTACAATTGCATCACGTGCCACGAGCAGAAAATCAGATGGTCGACGCTCTTGCGACGCTGGCTTCAATGTATAAAGTTAACTTCTGGAATGAGGCTCCCAGGATTGTTATCTCTCGCCTTGATAGGCCCGCCTTCATATTCGCCATTGAGGAAGCATCCGATGGCAAACTGTGGTATTTCGATATCCAGAATTTCCTGAAGAACCAAGAGTATCCAGCTGGGGCATCCAGTCGAGATCAGAAGACTCTTAGAAGATTAGCTGGCAATTTTTATTTGAATCCGAATGGCGTCCTGTACAAGAGAAACCACGACTTGGTGTTGTTGCGATGTGTGGACGAGAAAGAGGCTAAGTTGCTCATGGAAGAGATCCATGAAGGTACATTTGGCACGCATGCTGGTGGACATGCAATGACGAGAAAACTGTTGCGGGCAGGTTACTATTGGCTAATGATGGAAACATATTGTTTCAAGTTTGCAAAGTGGTGCCATAAATGTCAAATTTATGCGGACAAAATTCATGTGCCTCTGAACCCTTTGAATGTTATGTCGTCACCATGGCCTTTCTCGATGTGGGGAATTGATGTGATTGGCAAGATTGAGCCCACGGCATCAAACGAACACCGGTTCATTTTGGTAGCTATTGATTACTTCACCAAATGGGTGGAAGCAGCGTCATATGCTAATGTCACCAGACAAGTGGTAGCCAGATTTATCAAAAGAGATATTATTTGCAGATATGGAATCCCGGAGCGGGTTATCACCGACAATGGCTCAAACTTGAATAACAAGATGATGAAAGAGTTGTGTCAGAATTTCAAGATCGAGCATCACAACTCTTCTCCTTATCGGCCCAAGATGAATGGCGCTGTCGAAGCGACCAATAAGAACATAAAGAAGATTGTTCAGAAGATGGTGGTGACCTATAAGGACTGGCATGAGATGTTGCCTTTTGCTTTGCACGATTATCGTACGACGGTACGCACATCAACCGGGGCAACTCCTTTTTCACTGGTATATGGCATGGAGGTTGTCCTACCATTGGAGGTTGAGATTCCTTCTCTGAGGGTTTTGCGCGATGTCCAACTTGATGAGGCAGAATGGGTAAAAGATAGACTGAATCAGCTTAGTTTAATGGATGAAAAGAGATTGGCTTCTCTCGCATATGGTCGGTTGTATCAGAGCCGGATGAAGAAAGCTTACGATAAGAAGGTATGCCCCCGAAGCTTTCGGACGGGCGATCTTGTGTTGAAAAAGATTCTCCCACCATAATCAGATCACAGGGGCAAATGGACTCCCAACTATGAGGGTCCATATGTCGTCAGAAAGGTTTTCTCTAGAGGAGCCTTGTTGTTATCCACCATGGATGGTGAGGACTTTACGTCTCCTGTGAATTCGAACGCAGTTAAAAAATACTTTGCTTAAAGTGACCCGCTGGACAGAAAAAAGAGAATCCAGGAAAAAATGGGGCGTCCCGGCGAACCATAAAAAAAAAAGGAATAAAAGGTTCGGGCAAAAGTTAGGGATAAAATTGAAAAAATGTACACCCGCGAAGTTGAAAACCTGAAAGGGGAAACTTCGGCAAGAAAGGGTATCCCGGTGAATTGAAAACCCGCAAAGGGCGATTCACGCAAAAGTTAGGGATTGAGAAAAGCAAATGACTGTGGTCCGAGTTTGATATTGCATTGCTTAGTGGTTTGGGAATACCTTAGGATTGTGTATCCAAGACAATCTCTTCCGAAGATCGAGTACCGGGAAAGCGCCAGAGTCGGGCGAGTCATAGGAGAATCAGCTCATGGTGTTTGTCTGTACCGCATTGCCGACATGTATATCAAATTTGTTTTGTATCTTTTTTTTTGTGCTTCTTGTGCATATATTGTATTTTTCTTGTGCGTAACTTCCTCTTTTCTAGAGTTACATCCAGTGTACAAAGCCTTGCCTATTTACAGGCCCATTCAATAAAGCATGTTATTCAGTACTTGATGCTTGTTCTTTACTGTTTTGTTTGTGAAAAATGCCGATGTTTTTGATGAACTTGCACTTGCATAAACTTGCTAGCCCTTGCCAATAATTGCTAAAACTTTGAATTGACTGAATGCTCGGATAGATTTTGTTGTGTAGATTTGTTTTGTCTCGTTTGTGTGTTGCAGGGTCCTTACCTTTGAAGCAAACGGTCGGGAATGGTATTCCCCAGCCAAAGTCTCTTGACGTAGGACCTGACTTCAGTTGATGTCGATCCTTAGCAAGTTGTATTTTATCCCCGGAAAGTGGAAACGGTGCTTATTCCTACCAGATGTGGAATTGTCCTTCCCGAGAGAGTATCACCAGGAATGTCGCCTAAAGAGTATCCTCATGGAAGTTGTCCATAGGATATTCCCAGAAGGTCAAAATCAATGTCCCCGGCAGAGGATGCCTTCCCAGAGGATGGTTATTCTTTCCCCCGCAGGTCGTCTTTTTTTTCGTCAGGATGGTTATCCTCAGCAGGGTTTGTAGCTCCGAGTTTGTAGACTGTGTCTCGACAGTGTAGTTCTTCCCCCCCCCCCCCAGAAGGGTCGCATCTTTCCCCAGCAGGGTCTGTGTTTTCTTCCCAAATGTCTGATCTCTCCCCAGCAGAGTTGGTTGTTGTTTCCGGCATTTATTTTGCCGGAATACTTTGTGATACGCGTTTATCCCCAGCGGAGTTGGTTTTGTTCTTAGCTATTTCATACCGGAGTGTTTCCCAGCAGCTTGAGCCTACATTAGCATTTGCATATATCATCATATTCACATCTACCCAAACGCATAGCATTTCCATGCCGTATGGAGCATTACGCCGTTGTCCAACATATGCATTCTGAAACATAAGCCGGGTTGGTTAAACTTTTGTTTTCAAGTGTCGGCTTCCCTGCAGGTGGAGGGAGCTCTTGCTCAGATTAATTACTAGATAAGCAAGGTCTCGGCGTGAGACATGTAATGATAATGTTCGTTTTGTCATTATTCCCCACAGAGTTGCTTCGTTAAGTTTCTCTTACCCCTCCAGCGGAGTATTTCTTCAAAATTGTTGCTATGACAGTATCAAAAGATTTCGTGAATCAATTTTTGGAAGTTGCCGCCTGTGACGAAGTAGGTGTATGGCAGTTTGGGTTCAGAAAATCCCCAGTAGAGTCCTTCTCAGATTTGCTGCCATGTCCGCGCTAAAAGTTTGAAGATTGGACCTGTATTTTATTACCCATTTGATTGATGGAGTTAGCTACTGCAAAGATAGGAAGAGAAGCTGTACCTGGAGTTATTTTCCTATAGTGATGACAGAGTATGTCCTGTAGTGATGGCGGAGTTATTTTCCTGTAGTGATGACAGAGTATTGCCCGTAGTGGTGACGGAGTTAGTTCCTGTGTGTTGGCAGAGTTATTTCTTTATTTGGTGATAAAACCTTTTCCTCAGTGGAAGTCGCCAAAGTTACTCCCTGTGTTGTTGGCAGAGTTATTTCCCCAGTAAATGCGTCAGAAAAGGTCGTTACCTGTAATGGATAGAGATCGCGCCTGTATTGACAAAGATTGGTACCTGTGATTGACAGTGATTTGCACCTATGGTGATGGTGATTGCTACTCGTGTGGACGGAGTTATTATCTGTAATCGATGGATTATCCCCAGTGGAGTTGTTACCTGTGACTGATAGAGATACTTATTCCAATCAAAGACGGAATTGTACCCATGTGGATGGAGTCCTTTCTCGTGTTGACAAAGTTTAGTCCCGTTGTAGACGAAATTGTTTCTTGTAAAATTAATTCGATGCCTGTGGCGTCACACAGGGAGTTAATGTTGAAATCAAAAGTTTATTAGAAGATTGATTAGTTGTTGTTGTAACAACTGGGTTCAGCACAACGGATGTTGTTCACCAAGCAGTTTTTGCAGTTCGTGTCTGCAGTTGGAAAATTTCCGGGATTCTTGGTATTCAACCGTCTTTTACCTCGATTGTTTGAAGGTCGTTCGCTCTTCACCCAGTCGGGTCCAAGCCGTTTGAATAGGGGCAGCTGTTGCACCCCAAAATTTGCTCAACATCTTTTACCTGGTTTATGTTTCATTGCATTATCATTTTGCATAGTTCTATCATTTGCATATCATGGCATATCATTCATCCAACAGGGGATCAAGTGTGATTATTATCAAAAGAAGCCTAGCAAGAAATCTCATCCAAGCTTGAGAAGTCATCCAAGTCATCAGGAGGTTGTGGGAGGTCTTGATAAATTGAGGACCATCAATGAGGTGTGAATATGAGATGTGTATAGAGCTCATGGAGTGCCTAGAGAGCCATGTCGGAGCTAAATCAAGTCATTATGTCAAATGCAAGAGCCACAGTTGAAGTGCAGACAATTAGGGTTTCATCTGGATCAACCCTAGGTCAATTATGCAATTGAAAAACATTCAAGCCTACTTTGAGGTCATCGAGTTCATGGAAGGATGTGATAAGAAATTTGTGGTGTTGTGCCAAGATCAAATCAAGGAGAATCAAGAATGTGGGAAGTTGCTAAATTAGGGTTTCAGTGCAAATTACCCTGTTTAGTGCCTAACTTCAAAGCCACATAAGTCAAGATACAAGTTTCAAATGGATCTTTGGCCAACATGAAACTTGTATAGCATCTCAATACCTTTAATTTGGGTATTAGAAGTCCTCCATTGGATTTGTAGAACTCAAGTTATGGTTCAGACAAGTTACAGGTCCTCAGATGCCTCTGAAATATATCTGTGAAAGTCACTTGACTTCCAAGCAACTTTTGACCTATAAAGAGATTTCACATGAACTTTTTGCCAACATGAAAGTTGTTCCTCATGATCTTAGCTTTCCAAATTGTACTAGAAGTCATCCATCTGATTTGTAGAACTCAAGTTATGAGGTTTACAAGTCAGGGGTATTTTGGGAAAGTGAGATTATAGGTCATTTTCAAGAATAGGCCAAAATCTCCAACTTGCAAGCTTCAAATGGAAATTTCTCAACATGAAAGTTGCTTGGAATGATGTTTTGAGTGCAACCAAGTGGTCATGAGAGTTTTTTTGGCTCATATCAAAAAGAAATTTGAAATGGCTTGAAAAGGAAGAAAATTCAAATGATTAAAGGAGGAAAAAATGGGATTTTGTGTTACACAACCAAAACCAAGCAAGTAAGTGCATTTTTTGATTGGAAATTGCATTCTAAGATCATTGGCAATACCAGAATTTGGAGTTTAGTTCAAGTTTTGAGAGATAGCATGTTGTTACTTCATAAACAAGTCACATATCCAAAATCAATGCACAAGGCAATTCAGGCCAATTTCTCCATCCAAACTCACTCTAAATGACATGTGCAAGGTGTGAGAACATTCTAGAACCACTGCCAAGATTGCAAGGCACGAATATCATATTGAATTTTGAAGGAAAATCAGAAAAATGCAAATCACTGTTTTGGGCTTCAACTTGGATCCATAGGCCCATGAAACTCTTCTATATATTCATTAAAGTGAGTTCAGATCAATTTTGAGCTTCATTTGGCGTCAGAGAAAGAAAGAGCAAGAAAATTTTCTCAACTGCAACTTGAAATCGGATTCTGAGTTTGGAGCCAATTCAAGCCAAATTAAGGTGTGCAATCTCTTTCTTGTGGATCATTGAAGCTATCTGAAGCATTTGAAGGCAAGCCACGAGCTCTAGATACCTTTGTTGCAAGATCTATACCAGGTTTGCATTTCTTAAAATTCAGCATGATTTAGCATGATTCAGTTAGATTTGAACTTGTGGTTAGGATCTAGACATGACATAGATCGTTTTAGGCTTGATTTGAACTCAATTGGTGATGGTTGAAGATGACATAGCTGATCTGTTTGGACTTGAATCTCTTGATTCATAAGGTTTCAATGTTAAATGTTTAGATCAGGTTGATGTACGCAATGAGATGAAGAGATCTATATCATTAATTTTGAGTTTAATGAGAGTTGTTGAAGATGTTATTTTTGAACTTTGCTTCGTGTTTGATTGTGTGTTGAGAATTGGATGATTTTGATGATGGATTTGGAATGTACGTGAAAAACTGAGTTGATTTGGTGTATGGTTTGTCATTTTTGGTTGCCTGAACCTGGACCTTCGCCGGAGAAGACGACCAGAGTCTTCTCCGGCCACCACCAACCACCATCCCTGATCTCCACCTGGCCTGCCTGAGACTTGGAAAAGATGATGTTTGAACCACAGGATCTAGCCTTGACCTTTGACTTCAAATCAGATCCAACGTCTGTGTTTTAATCTGAGAGTGGAGAGTTTTAATCCAAAACACTGTTGTTTCATTAAATTGCGTGGCATCATGAGGAGCGCTGGATGTGCATTGACTCGTTGACTGGCTTACTGATCCAAGGGCTGTGTTATTTTCGTGGCTTTAATTCATTTTTTTTATTTTATTTTCTTTATTTTAATTGCATTGTTATTCCAAAAATCATATAAATTCCAATTTTGATCACAAAATTATTTTAAAAATATCCTCATGATCCTTATGGAATTTGTGATTTTCTGAGATTAACAAAATGCAATTTCATGCATTTTTCAATTTAATGCGATTTTTCTCATTTTATTTTATTCTTTATTTTTGCATATTTGGCTATATGTTTTGTTGAATTTAGTTCTCTCATTTGGTTTATAGTTTGGCTTTGGTTTTTTAATATGTGCTAGGGTAGACATGTATGTTCCCCTAGGAATTTTATTATATTTTTGCAACTTAATTTTCTATTTTAGTTGTATTTTTCAAATGGCTTGTGTTTATGAATTCCTCTCTTGAGTGCTTTGGTTTGTTTGGCTTGGTTGGCTGCCTTGGAGTTGGTTTGAGCTTGAGTTCTTTTTGTTGGAGCTTCTGGATTCATTGAAGATGCTGGGGATGAAGGATTGGAGCTTGGAGTTGAATGCTTTTCCTCTTGTGGAGCGTTTGTTTAGAAGTTCAGAGAATTAGGGTTCTAGGAATTGCCTTAGACCTAGTTTTGATTATTTCTTCAAACATAGAGTGCATTGTTTGCCTCTATTCTATCCAATGACACAAAGTCCTCCTTGGGAAAATCCATCTCTCCTTAGGAGGGATGAGTGGTATGCCCAAGTGAGTAGAACTTTGAGGATACCTTCCATTTGCTATGTTGAGTTCTTAGTGATTTCCTTTGGTTGTCATTATGTTTCTTAACATTATAACTTGATCTTGATGTTTAATCCTCCTCTTGGAGTGTGCTTGATGAAGCTTGAAGGTAGAAGCTTGCTTGAAGATGAAGCCCTTGCTGTCAACTTTGCTGTCAATCCAACTTTGTTGGTTAGAGCTTGTTGTTGCTGTTGTTGTAGGAGTCTGGTATTGCTGCCTGAGCTGCCTCCCCTGAGTCTTTTGTTTTTCTCTGTATTGTCTGTTTAATTGTGTTGATTACCTCTAGGTTTTAGGTGGAGCTTGTCTCCTCTTTCCTATTGTTTTCTCTCTTGCCTTATTGGCATTGTTGCATTGTATATATTCTGCTGTTTACTGTAATTGCTTGCTGTCTTTTGCTGTTTATCCAGTAGGATCTCTGATTTCCTCGGTGCAAGAGGAAATTATGACAGACATTAGGTTTGTAAATCATGCATGACAACATTAGGTTAGTTCCCCTTTCAACCATAGTGTTAGGGTCTTTCTCTTCTTACCTCAAAACACTTCAAAAAAACACAAGTAATAAAGATAACGCGTGCTGTACGCTACGAGCCTTAAGCTATTTGAGAAAAGGTGGCTGAAGGGTCACTTTTCAGTAGTCTGACTGCTCAGTATGGTACCCTTAGGGTGACATGCGACGTAGTCACTCTCAGATCACAAGTCTTTAGTGCAGTATAAGTTACAAACAGACTAAAAAACATTTCTTTCGTAAAAAAACTCAAACAAACATTCAAACTCTGCTTTTGTCCTTTTGGACCCTTAATCAGGAAAACCCTTTCATAAGGAGATAAAAAAACTGTCAGACAAGCTTGTGTCTTCCATAGCCCGAACTACGTTTGCTTTGATCTTTCATGCTGTATGAAAGTACGTAGGCATAGGATGCGATATCCTAGAGAGCAACCTTCCCCTCCTTTCCTGTAGGTAGGCGAACTACGTTGACTCTGATTTCTTGTTCCAGACGGGAATACGTAGGCATAAAGTGCGATACTTTGCCGAGTCATTTTCTTTTCTTTTTAACCCAGACTTATAGAGTAGATAGAATAACACACCCTTAGATAGAAAACAAGCGTGGATCCCGTCGAGTACGACGAACGTGAGGGGTGCTAATACCTTCCCCTTGCGTAACCGACTCCCGAATCCAGGATGTGGTTGTGATGACCATTCCTTTCCCTCTTTGTGTTAGGTTTACTCTGAGCGTTTCCTTTCCCTCTTGTGGGATAAATAACGCACGGTGGCGACTCTTCTGTCATTGTCGGCGCCGATTTTCGCAGTAGCGACACCTTCTGAAAAAGGGTTTCCAAGAATTAAAGGTCCAAGAGAACAAAAATAGTTTGATCTTTGTTTTTTGTTTTTTAGAGGAAGTATCTTTTATGGATGTGTGCAACCAATATCGCACTAGAGACTATGACCTGAGAGTGAATGCGTCGCATGTCACCCAAAGGGTACCATACTAAACATCTAGACTGTTGGAAAGAAACTCTCCAACAACCCTTTCTCAAGTAGCTTAAGGCTCGTAGCGTACGACGTCAATTAACCTTTATTACTCTATTTTAATTTGTTTGCAGATGAGAAGAGAAAAGACGCACTAAAGAGGAACTGATCCAGTCCTAAAGATGTCATGCAAAATTGATCCTATGGTTGAGGTTAGAAGGGAACTACCTAGTGTTATCATGCATGGTTAGAACCCTAATGTCTGTCATAACTTCTCCTGAACAAGAGAAGTCAGAGTTCCTAGGGGAACATGGCAAAGGAAAACAACAGCAGAAAAATAAAGAAATTACTGTAAAGAAACAACTGTAAATAAAATGCATGCAATGCAACAAACAAGAAGAAGGAGCCAAGCTCAACTTCTATAGCAAGCAAGCCCAAAGGCAAACACAAAGCACAAACAAGGGAGACAGACTAAACCTTAAGCCAGCAAGCAAAGCCAATCAATAACAGTCAAGCAGAGGGAGACAGACTCAACCTCTAAATGCAGACAAGCAAAGGGAGCTATTCTCAACCTTTAGGATGCTCCTAGGCCTAGAAACATCTACATGAGTCCTAGTCTAAATGAAACACACCAAACAGTCACACAAGCAAAGCAGAGCAGTCAGAAAAAACAGCAGACAAAATAGCAGACCAACAGCTCAACAGCAAAGCAGATAAACAGCAAACAATCAAACAGTCTGCAAACAACTTCAAGCCATCTTCAAGATAAGTCTTCATCTTCATGCTTCAACAAGCTCCAACAAAAGGGAAGATAATTAACATCAAGATTAATGGATGATGATGGGAAGCAGGAAGGAAACCAAAGGAATCCAACCTGACACTCAACCAGTCATCTGAGAAAGGCATCCTCAAAGGTTCTACCTCTTGTAAAATTCCACACATCCTTCCAAAGGAAAGATGAGGCTTTCACATAGGGACCTTGAATCATAGGATGAGAATGGAAAGCAAACAATGCAATCCATATTTATTTGAATAAAAGAGAAAGCAAACTAGGCTCTTCCTAACCCTAATTGAACAAGCTCAAAGAAAGCTTCTAAAGGAAAGTCTAAACACCGAATCCAACACCACCATCTAGCAAACAGAAGCTTAAGCATGTCTAAAACACCATTAAAGAATATTTACAAACCTATTATGCACTAAAGGCAACCATTGAAGTCAATCTAAAGCAAGCGTTATGTTGAAAGCATCTTAAAACTAGCCTAAGTATTAAATCTATGAAAAATACTAAAACATCTCCTAAAATCCTAAGAAATTTTCTAAGGGAACCTAAACATGTTAAGTACCTATGGGCAAAGGATCAGAACCTTAATCTAAAGGGAAGTCACCTAAAGAAATCCTAGATCACAAGGTACCACATAAGAACCCTAAAAAGGAAAGTCTAATGATCATAATCCAAAACAGAACTTAATGTTGTCCAAAAAATCTAAATTAAATCATAGGGGATCATGCATCTCTAATCTACCAGCTAGCAAAAAAATCAGCCCCAAACTCAATACCAATTGCAAGCAAAAAAATCAGCAAAATCATGTATCAAATATGCAAAATTAAAGAAAAAACAAAAATGGAAAAATACTCAATAAATGGAAATAAAGCAAAAATGAAATGTAAAACCACAAAAAAATCACAATTAAAAGGAGGATCATGGACATATTTTTCTTTTATTTTTATGATGAATATTGAAATTAAAATGAATTTTAGAATGAAAATGCAATTAAAATAAAAAGAAATGAATTAAACAAAATAAAAATGTTGAAATAAAAGGAGGGGCGTTGGATGAGGAGACTGGTCAAAGCATCTGAAGGCTCTAGTGGCGCCACCTCATTAATGAAATGACGGTGTTTTGGTTCATTCAGAGGAAAATTCAAATTAAAACGTGGTCGTTGGATGTGCATACAAAGTCAAATTTCCAAGCTGATCCATGGGTGATCAATTTATCTTCTTCGTTTGAATGTTGAAAGGGAGGGAAAGTTGCAGAGGTGGACCAGACGGTGGTCTGGTGATGCGCCACCGTCTTCTCCGGCGAACATCCAGTTACATGTCACCAAACTCTAATAAAATTTATATCAATCCACTCCAAATTCCACGCTGATCTCAAATATGACCTCCAAATCTCCTAATACCTCATAGATTTCAAAACACGATGGAGATCTTAAAATTCAACTCATTCTGAAATCTCACCAATCCTCAATCTAAAAACATAGATCTGTTCCTCACACTTCACTGATCATCCTAAACCATCTAGATCGTGTTGGATCCTCATAATCAAGCTAAACCAACTCTAAACAAAAATCCTACATCAACCTAATTTGTCTCTAATCTTCCAATTAATGATCCAAAATCCATCTAAGCAACTTCATAAAACCTAACCGCATGCTATCATATGCTAAATCATGATGAATCTTCAGCAATTTTGAAAACTACATACATGTGTTAGAGCTTGAAATTGAGGTATCTAGAACACGATTCTCAGCCTCAAATTGTGCAGATCTACTCAATGCTTGATGCTGAAGGTGTTTGTAACTTCAATTTGCTTTGAATTGGTCTGAAACTGAAATCACGATTTTCAATTTCTCTCTTGAAACTCCACTTGCAAACTCTGGTTCTGGCACGAAATGATCTCCAAAATTGTTCTAAATCATTCACAGAACTTATATAGAAAGTGTTTGTGGGCTTTGAAGGTCCATTAGAAGCCCAAATCCAGAAATCCACATTTCACTTTCCTTTGAAAAATTCAAACATGGTAAACACGCATTCTGGCTCAAAACTTTCCTTGGAAGCTTCAATTCAAGTGCTTGTGGTCTATGGAAAGTGTATAGAGTGATTAGAGAGTTTGAACTTATCATATGAACAAGTTGTGATATGTTACTTATTTGTGAAGTTACAAGTCAAAACACCATGAGTAAGACCTGAAATGAAAAATCCAATAATTCCAAAGTGCTTAGAATGCTTTTTCTGATTAAAATGAGTACCCACTTGCCTTGTTTGAACACAAAATGAATTAATCTTGAATTTTTCACTTAAATGCCTTTAGATTCTTCTTTTTGCCAAATTTCTCAAACCAAGTCTCACCCTAAGCCAAATCAATTCATCATGAGGACATGGTGACCTAAAAACATCATTTTAAGCATGTTTTGTGTTGAACAAAATTTCATTTGAAGCATGCAAGTTAGTGAAAATGACCTATAATTCCAAATGACCTATAATCTCACTTTCCCAAAATACCCCTAACTTGTAAACCTCATAACTTGAGTTCTACAAATCAGATGGAAGACTTCTAGTACAATTTGGAAAGCTAAGATCAAGACCTACATCTTTCATGTTTGCCAAAAGTTAAGGAGAAACACTCTTCTAGGTCAAACGTTCCTTGGAATTTGGTGAACTTTCATAGACAAATTTCACATTCCTCAGATGACCTGTAACTTGTCTGGACCATAACTTGAGTTCTATAAATCCAATGGAGGACTTCTAGTACTCAAATTAAAGCTAAGAGCATGCTCTACAAGTTTCATGTTGGCCAAAAGTGGAGATGAAACTTGCTTCTTGAGATAAGTGGTCTTGAAGTTAGGCACTAAATAGGGGATTTTACCCTGAGAACCCTAATTTAGCAACTCCTCACACTTTGAATTCTTCTTGATTTATCTTGGAATATCATCTCATGTATCTCACCACAACTATCCATGATTACAAAGACTTAAAATTGGGCTTTGACCATCTTCAATTACATAGTTGACTTAGGATTATCCAGATGAAAACCATAATTGCAATACCTTCAACTGTGTCTCTTCATACTTGGAACAATGACTTGATTGAGCTCTCTCATGACCCTCAAGGCACTCTATGAGCTCTATCCACACACTCTCTCCTTGATCAAGGCTCCACAACCCACTGATGGTCTTCAATTGGTCCTCAGATTAGGAGATTAAACACATACAAACAACTGAACCTCTCAAGAACCCAACCCTCTTCCTGGTGACTATGGTGACTTCTCAAGCTTGCATAAGACCTCTAGAAAGGCTCCTCTATATATAAACCCCACTTGATCCCCTGGACAAATGAACAATTCTATGCTATGCAAATGTTAGATCAATGACATGCCAATGCAATGAAACATAAACCAAGTAAGAAAAGGTTAGGCAAATTTTAGGGTGCAACACACACAACAATTTTTGTTGTGCATTGTGGTCTGTTCAAGGTGATAACCTCTGAAGCCGTCGATTGGAAATCAGGTTTGGGTTGAGTTTGGGGAGGTTTTTCTTGAATAAAATCTTGAAGGTTTTGTCCTCCAAGATTTGTCTAATTTAGGGGGTTTTTGGTACGAATCGTCTCTACAACATTCAGCTGAGCGAAGGTCATTGAGGAACAGTGTGTTCGGTCAATCTAGTAGCGGTAATCGGTGAATTACGTAGGAGAGATCTGGGTTTGATTTGTTGGTGTTTGAGATCAGCCGGGCCGAGGTTTGAAGAACTCAAGGTTATTCAACAAAGGGGTTGTAATCAGAGGTCTATCAACAACAATCGAAGGACTTGATTCAACTTGAATCAAGGAACAAGGAGAGAAAGAATCATCAACAACCAGAGATTTTGTTTGTATATTTTGCTTGTCTATCCTTGTATAAATGTTTCAACTATACAGGTGATATCTATATTATATCTAGCTCAATTCTAGTTTTAGAATTGAGGACAGATGTACCCCGAAGCGAGGATGGCGAGGGAACTGCCTCAACAAATCTTTGTCTCCTTTACTTTTTAGCACTTTCATTTTTGCTTGATAATTGAGTAATTTTAGTATAAGCAATTTTATCGAGTTAGCATTTGTTTTAAGTAAGTGATTAACATTGTTTTTAACTCTAGTATAATAATGTATTGTACAAGGAAGCTAGAGTCACTTACTCAAGACAAAACTCACATGGAGTGCCTTGCACGTCAAGTGTTTGATAAATTGCCTACACCAAAATTCACATGTATTGTTTACATATTTTGGTTGGCATTGTGTAGCATTGGAACTAGTCTTACTAATTAGTGATAATTAATCAATTGATAGTGTGACTAGTGTGGTGATTCTATTTGCTCATTATCATGTCCATAAGGCTAGACGCATATCCGGTCTTCTAATAATGGTTCGTTTTAGACGGTATTTTTCCAGGCCGCTTCCGCATATCAAATATTTTAAAACCAATTTTAAATTGGTAGCGCCGACTGATTTTTTAATTGGGATCTATTCAACCCCGCCCCCCCCCCCCCCCCCTTCTAGATCCGTGCCATCGTCTAACAAGTGGTATCAGGAGCACCGGTTCACTCCGTGCTTCAAATATAACTTTGATAGAAAATGGCTAACGAACCTAAAAGGGATTATAATAGAGCTCCCGTTTTTAATGGAGAAAATTACAGTTATTGGAAGGACTGTATGCGGGTGCACATAAATTCCATAGATAGAAAAGTGTGGAATGTTATTCTCAATGGTCTAATGGAAATAACTATGACCAATGCGAATAATGAGATTGTGCCTAAGCCCGAAGCACGATGGGCTGATGTTGATGAAAAGAAATATAACTATGATTGGAAAGCCAAGAATATTTTGATCTCCTCATTAGGAGTTGATGAATATTATCGAGTTTCTCATTGTCTTACGGCAAAAGCTATGTGGGACTCATTGCAAGTCGCCCATGAGGGGACGAATGATGTTAAGCTAGCTAGAATCAACACACTAACACAAGAGTTTGATCTCTTTTACATGGAGCAAGGGGAAACCATTGCGGACATGCGAAAGAGATTCACTCATCTCATCAATAGATTGCATTCACTAGGTAGGCCAGTGGCCAATGATGTTGCTACTAACAAAATTTTGAGATGTCTTAACAGGAAATGGCAACCAAAGGTAACCGCCATCAAGGAAGCTAACAATCTCACAATTTTGGATTTAACAATATTGTTTGGAAAGCTACAAGAGCATGAACAAGTGCTCCAAAGCCTAGAGCAACATGAAAAGAAAGAAAAGAAGGACAAAACAAAGATATTTGAAAAGAAATCTATTGCTCTCAAGACTTCCTCCTCAAAGTCTAAATCTAAGGAGCATAGTGATTATTCATCGAGTGACGATGAAGAAGATGACAAGAGTGAGGATATGGGGCTGTTCGTAAAGCGTTACAATCGCTACATGAGAAAGAATAACATCCTACACTCCGAGAAGAACGTTGTCAACTTCCGAAAGCAATCTAGGTACTCTATAAATGATGACACCAAGGGGAATAAAACTAGAAGATCATGTTATACCTGCGGGAAGACCGAACACTATAAACCGGATTGTCCTTTAAACAAAAAGGGCAAGGAAAAAGAATCAAATAAATCACATAAGAAGCAATCAAAGCCAAGGAGAGCATATATAGCTTGGGAAAGCGATAGTGACTCCTCCGAGGAAGAAAGCTCAAGTGATGAAGAGGAATCTGTGAATTTGTGTTTTTCCGTTCACCAAAAGAACAAGAAAAAACAGGTACGACATGATAAATATGATAATTCTTTGAACATGTCTCATTTTGAATTACAAGCTGCATTTAATACTTTGCATTGTGAAGTTAAAGAAGCCTTTAAAAGGCTTGCCTCAAATCAACAAATTTTTGTTCATTTAGAACAAAAGATCCTTGATTCTGAAAGAAAACTCGAGGCACCTAAAGCTTCTATAGTGGAAAGTACTAAAGAAGGTTGTGAGGACCTTAGAAGTAGAATAGTTAACTTTGGGTGTGACACTTGCTACATTTGGAAAAATGAAGTTAGAACCCTAAATGCCAAACTTAACAAGGCTCTTGAGCCCAAAATTACTTTTGCTATCGATAAATCTGATTTTAGAAAAAGTATGGTGAATCCATATCAAAAATACAAATATTTTATAAGGGATCAAGATAGCAAAGGCAATTCAAAAGTTAATTTTTCTTGTCTATATTGTTGCAAGAAAGGCCATTTCATTGCTAAGTGTCGTTTTAGGAGATTTCTAGTTCCTAAAGGCGTTTATTAATGGTTGCCCAAATGTGACTAGTTTGTTACTCACGACTTAGGACCCAATAAGCCATTGGGTACCTCCTCTTATTAATTGCTTTTCCATAGGTAGAATGTCTTGAGAACACCGAGAGAAGATGGGTTCTCGATAGTGGCTGCTCAAGACACATGACAGGAGACATATATCTCTTCATCGACTTGGTGGCAAAGAAGAAGGGGTATGTAACTTATGGAGATAACAACCGCGATGCAATACTTGGTAAAGGTAGTATAGGTAATCCTTCTTCCACTACAATATCTGACGTATTGCTTGTCGAAAGTCTTAAACATAATCTAATTAGCATTAGCCAATTATGCGATAGAGGATATAATGTATCATTTTCTAGAGAATGTTGCAAAATTGTGCATAATGATGAAAAGAAGAGTATGTTTAATGGCCTAAGAGTTAATAATATCTATATGCTAGACTTGAATGAAGTATCGTTAACAAGAAACAAATGTCTCATGACAATGAGTGAAGACTCATGGTTATGGCATAGACGTTTAGCCCATGTTAACTTTGACTTGCCCAACAAGGTAGTATCCAAAGATCTAGTCCTAAGTCTCCCTAAAATAAAGTCTACCAAGGATCACCTTTGTGATGCTTGTCAAATGGGAAAGCAAACGAAGATCTCTTTTAAATCCAAAAATATTGTTTTAACTACGAGACCCCTCGAGCTTCTCCATATGGACTTATTTGGGCCATCTAGAATTAAAAGCCTAGGTGGAAACTATTACGGTTTCATAATAGTGGATGATTTCTCTAGATTCTGTTGGACTATCTTTTTGTCTAGCAAGAACGATACTTTCGCCGCCTTTGAGAGATTTTCTAAGCTTTCCTAAAATAAATTAAACACAAACATTGTGTCAATTAGAAGTAAACATGGAGGTGAGTTTAAAAAACATTTATTTGATGAATATTGCGGTAATCATGGAATTGATCACAACTTCTCCGCTCCACGTACTCCTCAATAAAATGGGGTTGTGGAGCGCAAAAATCGTATTTTAGAAGAGTTGGGGAGAACCATGATCAATGAAAGTGGATTACCGGAATATTTTTGGGCAGACGCCATAAGTACGACATGCTATGTTCTAAATAGGGTACTCATCCACCCCATCTTAAACAAAACACCGTATGAACTTTTGAAAGGGCGCAAGCCAAATGTATCTCACCTACATGTTTTCGGTTGCAAATGTTTTGTGTTGAATAATGGAAAGGAAAATTTAGGCAAGTTTGATTCCAAGGCTGACGAAGGTATCTTCCTCGGATACTCTCAGTCAAGTAAAACCTATAGAATTTAGAATAAGATATTGCTTACCATCGAAGAGTCTGTGCATGTAACTTTTGATGAATCTTATCCGAGAGACGTCGGAAAAGGTAGTGTTATTCATGGTGCATGTACATCTACATAAGAGATACTCAAAGGGGCCGAGTCGGGAATTGATCAACCCGACCAAGCCAAAAGATGATCTCCCTCCAGCTTAGAAGTCTTCCAAAGACTATCCAATCGACAACATCCTCGGTGATATCTCAAAAGGAGTTACAACTCGATCTCAGATAAGTAATTTTTGTTATCACTTTGCTTTCGTTTCACAAATGGAACCTAAAAACCCTAAAGACGCCTTACTTGATGAGCACTGGTTTTTATTCATGCAAGAGGAACTTAATCAGTTCAAGAGAAATGAGGTTTGAGACCTTGTTCCTCCTCCGTGAGGTTATCGAGTAATCGACACCCGATGGATGTTTAGGAACAAGTTGGATGAAAACGAGGTAATAACCCGAAACAAGGTGCGTTTAGTCGCGCAAGGGTATAACCAAGAGGAAGGCATCGACTATGAGGAGACTTATGCGCCGGTTGCCCGACTCGAGGCTATACGCCTTTTACTTGCCTTCGCCTGTGCGAAAAACTTTAAGCTATTTCAAATGGATGTCAAAATTGCATTCCTTAACGGTTATATTAATGAAGAAGTTTATGTTGCACAACCTCCGGGTTTTGAGTCTCATGAACATCTAGATCATGTTTACAAATTAAACAGAGCCTTATATGGACTCAAACAAGCTCCTAGGGCTTGGTATGAGCGACTAAGCAAATTTTTACTTGATCAAGGGTATTCAAGAGGCAAGGTCGACACAACTCTCTTCATTAAATGTCAAGGAAACCACTTAATTTTGGTACAAGTTTATGTTGATGATATTATATTTGGGTAAACTAACATGAATCTCGTGAGAGAGTTTTCTAACCTTATGCAGGGGGAGTTCAAGATGAGTATGATGGGAGAACTCACATACTTTCTTGGATTACAAATTAAACAGCTTGAGGAAGGAACATTCGTGAGTCAAATGAAGTACTATTTAGAACTTCTCAAAAGATTTGACATGGAAAACTCCAAGGCCATTGAAACACCTATGCCGACATGTGCAAACTTAAACAAAGATGAAAATGGTAAGGATATAAAGTTAAAAAGGTATCGAGGTATGATTGGCTCACTTATTTATCTTACCGCCTCTAGACCCGACATTATGTTTAGCATGTGCATGTGTGCTCAATATCAATCGGCTCCTAAGGAATCCCATTTAAAAGCTGTTAAGCGTATACTTCGCTACCTATTCGGTACTTCGAAGTATGGGCTATGGTATTCCAAAGGAAATGATTGTTCATTGGTAGGCTTCTCTGACTCCGATTTTTCCGGGTGCAAATCGGATAGGAAAAGTACTAGTGGTACTTGTCACCTTTTTTCAAATTCTTTGGTCAGTTGGTTGTTAGAACAGTGATAGAGTGTCGGGTTTTTGTTATCGTATCCATAGGGAATTTGAGATATTTCCGTCGTTCGACAGTTTTCAAGTTCTTAACTTTATAGTAACAAAAGGGGTTTGGTTTTTAATCACGGTATCTTGCATAAAAAGTAATAAATTGCGGTAAAAGATTGGTTTTACGATTTAATAAAAATTGTCAAAGTTAGGGTTCGGTAATCACTTTGCTTGTATATGTTCGATCAACAATACGCATAAACTCCTTTAGATGATAAACACATTCACAACATCCTCCCAATGTGATTATTTCTAACTCACATCGTGAATTTTCTCATTTTGATCCATTGTTGATTTCTCACACATTGTATCAAAATGACAACATTTAGGATTAACATTTTCATGAACAACCACATTCAAAACTATTTCTAGCTTAAGAAAATAGATGGATGAAAACCTAGGTCAAGAGTTGGAAAATATCTTTCAATCATAAACCAACACAAAGAGTTATAAATAAATCAAGGTTTTCACCATATATTCATCATCAAAGAGTTTACAAATGAAGATCATCCATATACATACAAAGCTTAATGATCACCTACATCTAACCTTGATAAAATGAAGAACTTAGCTACTCATTTTCATGGTAGCTTGCACAAGAAGTTTCGGAAGAAGGTTGATGAACATCCGAGTCGAAGAATCCAACTTGGATGAGGATTTGATTCTGCCCATGCGAACATTCGCTACAGCCTCGCCTAGCAAACATGCTAGCAAGGACTGAGGATTTGATTCTGGAATGCTTCGCTACTTGCTCGCTAGGTGTTCGCCTAGCGAGTTCTTCGCCACCTTCTTCGCTGCCAACGAATGATGCCAATTTGATTCTGCCCAAGTCTGGGAGGGTTCGCTATGAGCTCGCCTAGCTCAAATAAGCACAATTGGGCATCTAACATTGGCATAGCAAGAAACAAGTTTGTGTTACTTTGTCAACCGCTGAAGCAGAATACGTTGTCGCCGACAGTTGTTGCACTCAAGTCTTGTGGCTTAAGCAGCAATTGTTGGATTTTAACCTCAAACTTGAACGTATTTCTATTTTCTGTGACAACACAAGTGCCATTAATCTTACCAAAAATCCGGTGTTGCATTCACGCACCAAACATATCGAAATTCGACACCATTTTCTTAGGGATCATGTAGAGAAAGGGGATGTTATTTTTGAACATGTTGACACAAAAAATCAACTAGCGGACATTTTCACAAATCCGCTAGCCGCTGAACCTTTCTTTCATATCCGCCGAGAACTTGACATTCCCAATATTTCGGATCGTTTGTCATAATATTGCTTTTACATCTCTTTTTCAGAAGATGTAACCTTCACATTAACAAGGCGAGATAAATGATCCGCCACCAAATTTTCCGATCCTTTCTTGTCCTTAATTTCAACATCAAATTCTTGCAACAAGAGGATCCAACGGATGAGCCTTTGCTTCGAATCCGGTTTGGTGAGCAGATATTTAACCGCCGCATGGTCGGTATACACAATCACCTTAGAACCAATAAGATACGACTAAAATTTTTCTAGCGCATACACTATCGCAAGTAATTCTTTTTCGGTGGTGACATAATTAATTTGCGCCTCATTTAGAACTTTACTTGCATAGTGTATAGCATGAAGTTTTTTTTCCTTTCTTTGGCCCAATACCACTCCAATTGCATAGTCTCTAGCATCGCACATGAGCTCAAAATTTAAATTCCAATCCGGAGCGACTATAATTGGAGCGGTAACCAGTTTTTCCTTCAAAATTTTAAAAGCATGTAAACAATCTTCAGTTAAGAGAAATACCCGGTCCTTGGCGAGCAAATTACTCAAAGGCCTAGCTACCTTTGAGAAGTCTTAGTAAATCTCCGATAGAAACTGGCATGCCCCAGAAAGCTTCGGATACCCTTCAAGTTCGCCGAAGGGGGCAACTTCTCAATCACATCAACTTTGGCACCATCCACTTCAAGCCCTCTTGAAGAGACTTTATGGCCAAGCACAATCCCCTCGGTTACCATGAAGTGGGATTTATCCCAATTAAGAACCAGATTAGTCTTCACACACCTTTCAAGAACCGTTTCCAGATTATCCAAGCATAAACCAAAAGATCCACCAAATACCGAGAAGTCATCCATGAAGACTTCCATTGTTTTTTCAATGTGGTCGGCAAAAATAGCTTGCAAACATCTTTGGAAAGTCGCCGGAGCATTGCACAACCCAAAGGGCATTTTGCGGTACGCAAAGATTCCAAATAGACATGTGAAAGCCGTCTTCTCGTGATCGGCCGGGTCAACCGCAATTTGGTTGTACCCGGAATAGCCATCAAGGAAACAATAGTATTTTTGCCCCGAAAGTCTTTCCAACATTGATCCATGAATGGAAGTGGAAAGTGGTCTTTTCGAGTTGCGGTATTCAACCGCCTATAATCAATACACATTCTCCACCCCCGTTGCCACCTTCGTCGGTATCAACTCATCTATTTCATTTCGAATGACGGTAATGCCACACTTTTTTGGAACCACATGCACGGGACTCACCCAAGGGCTATCCAAAATTGGGTAGATCATTCTCGCATCCAACAATTTTACAACCTCTTTTCTCACGACTTCCTTTGTGGTAGGATTTAAGCGGCGTTGGGGTTGAGCTACCGGCTTAAAATCCTCTTCCATTAAGATTTTATGCATGCAATAGGAAGGACTAATTCCTTTGAGATCGGAAAGTGTACAACCCATGGCTCCTTGATTTTTTTTCAATACATCAATCAAACGGGATTCTTCATCTTTAGACAAGATATTGCTTATAATTACCGGTTTTTCTTCGGTGTTGTCGAGGAATGCATACTTCAGATTAAAAGGTAGCATTTTCAATTCAATTGGTGGTTTTTCTTCATTCACCTCCTTTTTCACTACTTCCTCCTCCTTTAACATTTCCTCCTCGACTTCCCATGGTTGTAACTCCTTCTTCAAACTATCAAGTTCCTTGAGGCATTCTTCAAGAGCTTGTTCTTCTTCAACGGTAAAAACTTCAAAGGAGTCATCAAGAGCTAACTCCAAGGGAGATATCTCATGAATATGCTTAGAAACTTCAAAACTGGCTTCTTCAATTACATCAATTTGAAAGCTATCTCTACTATCCTTAGAATGCTTCATAGCTTCGAAAAGATCAATAGTGACTTCTTCATTAAGGACCCTCACTTTCATTAAGCCGTCGTCAACATCAATCATCATACGTGCGGTTTTCATGAATGGTCGGCCTAGAATAAGTGGAGCATCATCGTCCTCTTCCATATCAATAACAACGAAGTCAACCGGAAAGAAGAATTTATCAACTTTGACCAATACATCTTGGGCTAACCCATGAGGATGGGTAGTTGACTTGTCGGCTAATTGCAACGTCATCCGGATGGCTTTAATTTCAATGTTTCCAAGCCTCTTCACAATAGATAACGGTATAAGATTACTGCTTGACCCCAAATCAATTAACCCCTTTCCAACATAAACATCACAATTTGTAACCGGCAAAGTAACTCTTCCCGGATCAACCTCTTTTCTCGGAAGAGTCCGTTGAATTATTGCACTATAACTTGCATCTAGGACGATGGTCTCTGCTTCCGTATACCTTCGTTTTTTTGTAAGTATGTCTTTCATGAATTTGGCATACTTTGGCATTTGCTCCAAAGCTTCGGCAAACAGAATGTTTACTTGAAGTTGTTTAAAAATATCCATGAACTAGGCGTAATGCCGTTCATTTTCCCTCCTAGATGGAGCATGTGGATATGGTAGGTTTTGGACCGGAGTAGTGCTCACTACCTCCTTTCCTCTAGATGCTCTAGAATTCCGCTCTTTTTTCTTCTTTACTTCCTCCACCTTCACTTTTTCACTCTTATTTTTTTCTACTTCTACACTTTCTTTATTTTCAACTTCAACCAATTTTTCATTTTTTTCAACTTCTTCCTCACTCTCCTCCCCAACTTCACCATCAATTCTACCATCAATTTTTTTCTCCTCATTTTTTCTCTCATCCTCTCTTTTTTCACTCTAATCTTTTTTTTTACTCTCACTAACCAACTCCCTTCCACTTCTCGTCGTTATCACTTTGCAATGCTCCTTTGGATTTGTTTGCGTGTTCGCCGAAAAAGAAGGTCTGGATTGTTGTTCCGCTAGTTTCTTAGCAAGTTGTCCGACTTGAGTTTCAAGATTTTTGATTGCCACATCGTTGCTCTTTTGATTAGCCATTGACATTTGCATGAATTGCATCAATGTTTCTTCCAACTTTGAAGTTACGACCGGCGGTTGTTGAGGTTGATAAGCATTTTGACGGTTAGAATTACCACCCCCATAACCTTGGTTATGTTGATAGTTACCCCTTGGTTGGTACCCTTGATTTGGTCGATAGTGTTGTTATTGTTGGTTTTGAGGATGTTGTTGGTACGGTTGTTGTTGTTATTGCCTCGGTTGGTAATCCCGTTGATTCGCCATGTAATTTACCTCTTCGAACCCGGGAGTTGGACAAAATCCGGTCATGTTCACCCTTGCAAAGCTCACAACAAGTTGTTTGTTTAGCTTTTGAAGGCTCTTTCAACTCTTTTATTTGTTGAGTTAAGAGTTCCACTTGTTGTGAAATGAGTTTATTTTGTGCAAGGATAGCATCATTTGTCCTAAGTTCAAGCACTCCAGTTTCTTCAAACTGTTACCTCTACTTTGACTTTGGAGGTCATTTAGAGCCATACGGTTAATGATATCTGTAGCTTCATCGGTGCTTTTAGACAACAAAGAACCACCCGCAGTGGCATCCAACAAAGTCCTACAATTTGGTTGAAGGCCATTTTTAAAAATTTGGATTTGTGTCAATTCATCAAAACTATGACCTTTGCACTTACGAAGCATGGATTTAAATCTTTCCCATGCCTCGTTCAATGATTCATTGGCTCCTTGAGAAAACACGGAAATAGTCGTTTTGGATTCCATGAACCGGTTGTGAGAGAAAACCTTTCAATGAATTTCTCTTCCAACACGTTCCAATCCATGACTGCCGGTGTTTGATCCAAGTACCAATCTTTGGCTTTGCCGAGCAAAGCATGTGGAAAAAGTCTTTTGAACAACGGTAACTCTTGAGCTTAATCAACTCCGGCCGCCAATTCTATCTCGTAAAATTTGGTGAGAAAAGCAAAGGGGTCTTCATGGTCCATTCTGGTGAATGGACTTCCGTAGAGAAAATTAAGAGTTCCCGTCTTCATCTCGGCTTGCCTTCCCGTGTGGTTGGCAAACTGAGCAGTATTTCTTGGACTGTTGATACATGGTGTGGAAATGGGCGGTGGTGGTGGTAGATCCATGATAGGTATGAAATGAGGTGGTGGTGTTGTAGAAGAACCTTCTCCTTGTTCTTATCGTTATCTAGAAAGTTGCCTCCTCCATCTTGTTCTGCTATTTAGTCTCCTTGCGGTTCTTTCGATCTCGGGATCAAAAAGAATTTGGTCCTCAGGAATCTGTCCTTGCATAAAACGAAAGTTGCACACTAAACCAATCATATTAACAAGCACAAGTCAAATAATTCAAGAGTTAAAAATTCGTCAACTATTGTGATGCTCGCAATATCAATTCAAACTCCCCGACAACGGCGCCATTTTGTTAGAACAGTGATAGAGTGTCGGGTTTTTGTTATCGTATCCATAGGGAATTTAAGATATTGCCACCGTTCGACAGTTGTCAAGTTTTTAACTTTATAGTAACAAAAGGGGTTTGGTTTTTAGTCACGGTATCTTGCATAAAAAGTAATAAATTGCGGTAAAAGATTGGTTTTACGATTTAATAAAGATTGTCAAAGTTAGGGTTCGGTAATCACTTTGCTTGTATATGTTTGATCAACAATACGCATAAACTCCTTTAGATGATAAACACATTCACAACATCCTCCCAATGTGATTATTTCTAACTCACATCGTGAATTTTCCCATTTTAATCCATTGTTGATTTCTCACACAATCTATCAAAATGACAACATTTAGGTTTAACATTTTCATGAACAACCACATTCAAAACTATTTCTAGCTTAAGAAAATAGATGGATGAAAACCTAGGTCAAGAGTTGGAAAATATCTTTCAATCATAAACCAACACAAAGAGTTATAAATAAAGCAAGGTTTTCACCATATATTCATCATCAAAGAGTTTACAAATGAAGATCATCCATATACATACAAAGCTTAATGATCACCTACATCTAACCTTGACAAAATGAAGAACTTAGCTACTCATTTTCATGGTAGCTTGCACAAGAAGTTTTGGAAGAAGGTTGATGAACATCCGAGTCGAAGAATCCAACTTGGATGAGAATCCACCTTTTTTTTGTAAATTAATGTTAAGAGATGAAGAAATGAGAGATATTTTGTTTCTAGGTCACAAAAAATCTCTTCTATAACATAACTAGTAAAAATATGGTATGGTCTCAAAAAGTACACATTGCTACTTATAGAAAACGTTGTTGTCCTGTCATGCTCGCGACCTTGCTCGCTTAGCGAGCTCACAGCGAACATTCGCTACAGCCTCGCCTAGCGAACATGCTAGCGAGGACTGAGGATTTGATTCTGGAATGCTTTGTTACTTGCTCGCTAGGTGCTCGCCTAGCGAGTTCTTCGCCACCTTCCTCGCTGCCAGCGAATGATGCTAATTTGATTCTGCCCAAGTCTGGGAGTGTTCGCTAGCAGCTCGCTACGAGCTCGCCTAGCGAACAGCTCGCTGCAACACTCGCCAGATGTTCGCCTAGCGAACATGCTTTTGCTCTTGTTCTTTCCTGATTCCATTGTCATCTTTCTTGTGTCTTCAAATTCTACTCTTTCATGCTTAAATACTGCACAATAACACACAAATTAAAAGGACCAAGAGCATTTCACATAATGTTGCATATCAACAAAAGCAAGGCAGTTTTGAACACAAACTAGACAAAAAGGAGTGAAAGATGCCCACAATTCGTAGCTCAAATAAGCATAATTGGGCATCTAACAACTCTCCCCAACTAGAATCTTGCTTGCCCTCAAGCAAAGTATGCCTCTTGAAGAACAAGAGGATTTGCTTAAAGAAAAAGTTTTTTTCGAAATTGGATCAAATGGCTCAAACACAAGCGATTCAACTAGATACAAGTCTCCAATGGTTAGAACAACACAATACACAAGAACTAAAATCTTATGGCATAGACGTTTAGCACATGTTAACTTTGACTTGCTCAACAAGGTAGTATCCAAAGATCTAGTCCTAAGTCTCCCCAAAATCAAGTTTACCAAGGATCACCTTTGTGATGCTTGTCAAATGGGAAAGAAAACGAAGATCTCTTTTAAATCCAAAAATATTGTGTTAACTATGAGACCTCTCGAGCTTCTCCATATGGACTTATTTGGGCCATCTAGAATTAAAAGCCTAGGTGGAAACTATTACGGTTTCGTAATAGTGGATGATTTCTCTAGATTCTGTTGGACTATCTTTTTGGCTAGCAAGAACGATACATTCGCCGCCTTTGAGATATTTGCTAAGCTTTCCCAAAATAAATTAACACAAACATTGTGTCAATTAGAAGTAACCATGGAGGTGAGTTTGAAAACCATTTATTTGAAGAATATTGCGGTAATCATGGAATTGATCACAACTTCTCCGCTCCACGTACTCCTCAATAAAATGGGGTTGTGGAGCGCAAAAATCGTATTTTAGAAGAGTTGGGGAGAACCATGATCAATGAAAGTGGATTACCGAAATATTTTTGGGCAGACGCCATAAGTACGACATGTTATGTTCTAAATAGGGTGCTCATCCACCCCATCTTAAACAAAACACTGTAGGAACTTTTGAAAGGGCGCAAGCCAAATGTATCTCACCTACATGTTTTCGGTTGCAAATGTTTTGTGTTGAATAATGGAAAGGGAAATTTAGGCAAGTTTGATTCTAAGGCTGACGAAGGTATCTTCCTCGGATACTCTCAGTCAAGTAAAACCTATAGAATTTAGAATAAGAGATTGCTTACCATCGAAGAGTCTGTGCATGTAACTTTTGATGAATCTTATCCGAGAGACGTCGGAAAAGGTAGTGTTGTTCATGGTGCATGTACATCTACATAAGACATACTCAAAGGGGCCGAGCCGGGAATTGATCAACCCGACCAAGCCAAAGTTGAGGAGGAGAAAAATGTCCTCCATGAGGAATCTGAGGAAGTTCATCCGTCTACAAAAGATGATCTCCCTCCAGCTTGGAAGTCTTCCAAAGACCATCCAATGGACAACATCCTCGGTGATATCTCAAAAGGAGTTACAACTCGATCTCAGATAAGTAATTTTTGTTATCACTTTGCTTTCGTTTCACAAATGGAACCTAAAAACCCTAAAGACGCCTTACTTGATGAGCAATGGTTTTTATCCATGCAAGAGGAACTTAATCAGTTCAAGAGAAATGAGGTTTGAGACCTTGTTCCTCCTCCGCGAGGTTATCGAGTAATCGACACCCGGTGGATGTTTAGGAACAAGTTGGATGAAAATGAGGTAATAACCCGAAACAAGGCGCATTTAGTCGCGCAAGGGTATAACCAAGAGGAAGGCATCGACTATGAGGAGACTTATGCGTCGACTGCCCGACTCGAGGCTATACGCCTTTTACTTGCCTTCGCCTGTGCGAAAAACTTTAAGCTATTTCAAATGGATGTCAAAAGTGCATTCCTTAACGGTTATATTAATGAAGAAGTTTATGTTGCACAACCTCCGGGTTTTGAGTCTCATGAACATCCAGATCATGTTTACAAATTAAACATAGCCTTATATGGACTCAAACAAGCTCCTAGGGCTTGGTATGAGCGACTAAGCAAATTTTTACTTGATCAAGGGTATTCAAGAGGCAAGGTCGACACAACTCTCTTCATTAAACGTCAAGGAAACCACTTAATTTTGGTACAAGTTTATGTTGATGATATTATATTTAGGTCAACTAACATGAATCTCGTGAGAGAGTTTTCTAACCTTATGCAGGGGGAGTTCAAGATGAGTATGATGGGAGAACTCACATACTTTCTTGGATTACAAATTAAACAGCTTGAGGAAGGAACATTCGTGAGTCAAATGAAGTACTATTTAGAACTTCTCAAAAGATTTGACATGGAAAACTCCAAGGCCATTGACACACCTATGCCGACATGTGCAAACATAAACAAAGATGAAAGTGGTAAGGATATAAAGTTAAAAAGGTATCGAGGTACGATTGGCTCACTTCTTTATCTTACCGCCTCTAGACCCGACATTATGTTTAGCGTGTGCATGTGTGCTCAATATCAATCGGCTCCTAAGGAATCCCATTTAAAAGCTGTTAAGCATATACTTCGCTACCTATTCGGTACTTCGAAGTATGGGCTATGGTATTCCAAAGGAAATGATTGTTCATTGGTAGGCTTCTCCGACTTCAATTTTGTCGGGTGCAAATCGGATAGGAAAAGTACTAGTGGTACTTGTCACCTTTTTTCAAATTCGTTGGTCAGTTGGCTGTTAGAACAGTGATAGAGTGTCGGGTTTTTGTTATCGTATCCACAGGGAATTTGAGATATTTCCGCCGTTCGACAGTTTTCAAGTTCTTAACTTTATAGTAACAAAAGGGGTTTGGTTTTTAATCAAGGTATCTTGCATAAAAAGTAATAAATTGCGGTAAAAGATTGGTTTTACGATTTAATAAAGATTGTCAAAGTTAGGGTTCGGTAATCACTTTGCTTGTATATGTTCGATCAACAATACACATAAACTCCTTTAGATGATAAACACATTCACAACATCCTCCCAATGTGATTATTTCTAACTCACATCGTGAATTTTTTCATTTTGAGCCATTGTTGATTTCTCACACATTCTATCAAAATGACAACATTTAGGTTTAACATTTTCATGAACAACCACATTCAAAACTATTTCTAGCTTAAGAAAATAGATGGATGAAAAACTAGGTCAAGAGTTGGAAAATATCTTTCAATCATAAACCAACACAAAAAGTTATAAATAAATCAAGGTTTTCACCATATATTCATCATCAAAGAGTTTACAAATGAAGATCATCCATATACATACAAAGCTTAATGATCACCTACATCTAACCTTGACAAAATGAAGAACTTAGCAACTCATTTTCATGGTAGCTTGCACAAGAAGTTTTGGAAGAAGGTTGATGAACATCTGAGTCGAAGAATCCAACTTGGATGAGAATCCACCTTCTTTTTGTAAAATAATGTTAAAAGATGAAGAAATGAGATATATTTTATTTCTAGGTCACAAAAAATCTCTTCTAGAACAGAACTAGTAAAAATATGGTATGGTCTCAAAACATACACATTTCTACTTATAGAAAAAGTTGTTGTCCTGTCACGCTCGCGACCTTACTCGCTTAGCGAGCTCACAGCAAACATGCTAGCGACGACTGAGGATTTGATTCTGGAATGCTTCACTACTTGCTCGCTAGGTGCTCGCCTAGCGAGGTCTTCACTACCTTCCTCGCTGCCAATGAATGATGCCAATTTGATTCTGCCCAAGTCTGGGAGTGTTCGCTACGAGCTCTCCTAGCGAACAACTCGCTGCAACACTCGCCAGATGTTCGCCTAGCGAACATGCTTTTGCTCTTGTTCTTTCTTAATTCCTTTGTCATCTTTCTTGTGTCTTTAAATTCTAGTCTTTCATGCTTAAATACTGTACAATAACACACAAATTAAAAGGACCAAGAGCATTTCACATAATGTTGCATATCAACAAAAGCAAGGCGGTTTTAAACACAAACTAGACAAAAAGGAGCGAAAGATGCCCACAATTGATAGCTCAAATAAGCACAATTGGGAATCTAACATTGGCATAGCAAGAAACAAGTTTCTGTTACCTTGTCAACCGCTGAAGCGGAATACGTTGTCGCCGGCAGTTGTTGCACTCAAGTCTTGTGGCTTAAGCAACAATTGTTGGATACTAACCTCAAACTTGAACGTATTTCTATTTTCTGTGACAACACAAGTGCCATTAATCTTACCAAAAATTCGGTGTTGCATTCATGCACCAAACATATCGAAATTCGACACCATTTTCTTAGGGATCATGAAGAGAAAGGGGATGTTATTTTTGAACATGTTGACACAAAAAGTCAACTAGCAGACATTTTCAGAAATCCGCTAGCCACTAAACCTTTCTTTCATATTCGCCAAGAACTTGGCATTCTCAATATTCCGGATCGTCTGTCATAATATTGCTTTTACATCTCTTATTCATTTATGATTATATCCTTGTACATCTAACAAATTAAGGTGGTTGTAAGTACAATTGTATAATTCATCTAGCTACCTTTGGCATAAAGGTGATGTTGTTCCTTATCTCTCTCTCGCTAATTTCTCATGTTTACAAGTTGTATCACATGATAAATATTGTCAATATGACCTATTCTTTGTATCATGTCTGTTTGATTGCTTGATAGTGGTGTGGCATTGTATTTATGCATAAATTGTTGCTCATCTGTGCATAAAAATAAAAATATGCAATTTTTACTTGCATGAGTCGACCGCAACAGGGCAATGGTCGACGCACACATATAACTTTTTACATTTCTCAATTTTCAAACAGTATGCATCGACGCATGCAGAGAAGCAGTCGATGCATCGCGCGAAAATTCAGATTTTTTGGACCAAAAACGTTCAAACTTCTTTTAAAATTCAAATTTGGTCTTCTCATTGATTGTTCATTAACCTATATACATTGTAAGTTGCGTCTACCTACTGCCTAATGATTCTTGTCCTCTCCTCTTTCCAAAACCCTAAATAACCTCTATAAAAGGGGGAAAAGTCTCATTTTCTCTCCACACATCATCTCATTACCTCTTCTATCACTTTCCTCAAACTATCATCCATGGCCTCCAGAAGAATCATCGGTAAGAGAACCTCAAGAGCATCATCATCCAACTCCATTCTGGCGACAGCCGTGTCGCTTGTTCCACCACCTCTTACAGAAAATTTCGACAAATATTTCAGCAAACGGGCCGTGGTGAAACAACATGCATATCATCGGAACTCGGCTGAGCGCATGCATCTTGCTCATGTCATTTCTCTGCTGGATTTCCAAGGTATCAACAATTTCTTGGAATGTAATTCGAAGTATAGTGAAGATCTTGTGCGTATCTTCTACACATGCATCCAAGAGAAGTTCAGAGGCTCTCTTTTCTACTCCCAAATCGTACTACAAAGGTTAGTCTAAATTCTGCTGTTTGGAGAAAGTATTTCAATTTGGATCTTTATGGTGATAAACCTCTGTATGAGGTAACTGATACTCACACAATGGCTGGATATGATTTTAAGACTTCCTCAAACTCAATGTTGAAAAGGCCATATCCACCTCAAATTGTGGCAAGTGACGCGTTCCCAAGAACAGTCACCGCAGGTAAATTGAAAATTGGAGATAGAATTCTACAATGGATCATGGCGCGCATTTTGCGGCCCAAGAAAGGAGGACTCTCTCGTGTAGAGCAAGCAGAGGTTCATTTAATGTATCTTTTGAAAAAGAGAATCAAGATCAACTGGCCTTTCTACATCGCTAGTTGAATGTATGCTCTACGAGATTCAGGTAGGGGTACCACTCTCGCGTATGACTCATTTATACAAGAGATTCTTACAACTGCTGAAATTGACTTTCCAGATTTTCATTACACAACACTCACGTCCGACCAAGAGATTTGTCAGAAAAATCTTTGAATGATGGGTTACTTTTGGTCCCAAGAGCAAATGAGGTACAAATTCTTTAGCAAGGCAACTGCTCGACGAAATGAAGTAGAATCAGATGGAAGTGAGGAAGACAGTGAGGAAGAAGAAGAAGAAGAAGAAGAAGAATAGGAAGACACAGACGATAACCAAGAGGAACAACATATTCATAATCAAATGGACACCGATCAACATGTCAATGAAGATTGGGTGCACCATACCACTTCAACTGAGGATGAAAATGATCAGGGATATGCGCAATGGCAATACACAGAGTGGACCACAATGCGTCAATTTTATCAGTCGTATCAATAGGGTTCTGAAGCACCTCCTTCTCCTCCACAGCCATAATCCTCTGAAATTATTGACATGATGCAGTCTATGAAACTGGAACAACAAACCTTTATGAGGGTTCAGGACGAGCGGTTTTCTCAAATAAATAGCCAGCTCTAGACGCAAAATCAAAGGTTAAATACTTTTTCAACAAATATGGATGCAAGGTTCGAGGCTCTAGTTGCCTCAAATGAACGCCAGGAACAGGCCATATCCCACACCATAAATCACTTGAACAACATTGTTGTGCAGTTCACACTTCTACGGGAGGGGACGAGGCTATTAAGTGCATGTTTGCATCTTATTATATGTGTTTTTTTTGCCTTGTTTCTTAGTTTCTTCATGTAACAATGTTTGCAATTTAAATTGTCATATATCCTTTTGAGCTTCTATTGTACCTTGTGTATTAATACATGATATTTTTATTCTTAGATATCTTGTTCATTGACAGTATTTTGTGTGAATATTCGTTGGTGTTAGTTATTACCTGTTGAGCATTTATGTGATTTGAACACCTAATTCTTAACCTATCTCTTTCTCTTTTTGATGTTGTCAAAGGGGGAGAAGAGAGTGTGCCAAGCCAAGACAACAGTTATAGCAGTTTGATACTTTGAAGAAGTATAGAATGGCAAAAGGAAGACTTTGTGAATGGGGAATTAAGCAAGGTGGAGGTTACTAATATTGCACATTGCTTACGTTGGCTTCACACGTTTTGTCATCATCAAAAAGGGGGAGTATGTGAGGGCAAATCCTCATGTACCATACATACTTGGGTTTCGATAATGACAACGCAATCATGGATGAATCGGTCTTTCGACTCTACCACCACAAGGCAAATGCATATCACATCTCTCATATCTTTCTTATGACTATCTAAAATTGCAATATTAAGATTCAATACAGGTGGAAGATCATTGGTTATGCCTGGATGCACAAAATCTATAAAAACAAGCATTTTTACAAATTTACAGGCTTTGAGTCGACCACAGGTCGACGCATGGTCAGCGGATGGAGTAGTGCAATTTCCCACGGGTCGGAGCACGCTGACCTATGGTCGACGCATACTGTTAAGATTTTGAATCTGCCTAAAACTGCAGGCATGTGTCGATGCATAGTCCTGCTATGGTCGACCGTTCACTCGTTTATGCTGCTGCTGAAGACTTTCTACTTTGTTTGAAAAGTGGTTAAGACTATTGGCTTGTGGTTACTATATATAGTAGTTTTCTGTTCTTTTCTCATTAACAATTGAAACATTATGTCAATTGCACAAGAACAAGAAAAGTGAAATAGGTGCCCTAGTTCTCTTCATCTTCATCCTCAACATTTCACAACATAACAATTACACATAACAATTTTTGATGTGCATTATGGTTTATCCAAGGTGATAATGTCTGAAGCCGTCGATTGGAAATCAGGTTCGGGTTGAGTTTGGGGTAGGCTTTTCTTGAATAAAACCTTGAAGGTTTTGCCCTCCAAGATTCATCGAATTTGGGGGTTTTTGGTCCGAATCGTCTCTAAAACATTCAGCTGAGCGAAGGTGATTGAGGAATGGTGTATTTGGTCAATCTAGTAGCGGTAATCGATGAATTGTGTAGGAGAGATTCGGGTTCGATTTATTGGTGTTTGAGATTAGTTGGGCCGGGGTTTGACGAATGTAAGGTTATTCAACAAAGGGGTTGTAATCGGAGGTCTATCAACAACAATCGAAGGACTTGATTTAACTTGAATCAAGGAACAAGGAGAGAAAGCATCATCAACAACCAGAGATTTTGTTTGTATATTTTGCTTGTCTATCCTTGTATAAACGTTTCAACTCTAAAGGTGATATCTATATTATATCAAGCTCAATTCTAGTTTTAGAATATAGGACAGACGTACCCCGAAGCGAGAACGGCGGGGGAACTGCCTCAATAAATCTTTGTCTCCTTTACTTTTCAGCACTTTCATTTTTGCTTGATAATTGAGTAATTTTAGTATAAGCAATTTTATCGAGTTAGCATTGTTTTTGAGTAAGTGATTAACACTATTTTTAACTCTAGTATAATAGTGTATTGTACAAGGAAGCTAGAGTCACTTACTCAAGACAAAACTCACTTGGAGTGCCTCGCACGCCAAGTGTTTGATAAATTGCCTACACCAAAATTCACTTGTACTGTTTACATATTTTGGTTGGCATTGTGTAGAATTGGAACTAGTCTTACCAATTAGTGATAATTAATCAATTGATAGTGTAATTAATGTGGTGATTCTATTTTCTCATTATCATTTCATTAAGGCTAGACGCATATCCAGTCTTCTAATAACGGTTCATTTTAGACAGTATTTTTCCACGGCCACTTCCGCATGTTAAATATTTATAAAACCAATTTTTTAATTGGGATCTATTCAACCCCCCCCCCCCCTCTACATCCGTGCCATCGTCTAACACTTGATGCCCTCATCTTATCTCCCATCATCTCATGGATCATGTATTCTTCTCCTTTCTTTTTGGTTTGCCTTTGGGCTAGTGGTTGATGACAAGTGGTTGTAGGAATTCATTTCTCCCACTTCATCCCACTTTTTGTGTAAGCTTCCTTGAGTTCTTTTTTATGCATTTCCTTTTGGTTCTTGCATCTTTCATTTGCATGCTTGATATTGAGATGTGCTTGTGGTGGTTACTTACCCACACTTTTTTCCTCCCCCTTTTCTTCATCTTTGTTGTGCATTACATGTTTGCATTCTTTCTTCTTTCACTTATGCTTTCTTCTTCTTCTTCTTTTGTCTTCCTTTGCTATGTTCCCTTAGGACCTCTAATACCTCTTGTTTAAGGTGGATTATGATAGACCTTAGGCTTGAACCCATGCATGATAACATTAGGTAGCATTCCCTTTTTATCTCAATCATAGGTGCACTTTGTATGATAACATTAGGTTGAGTCTTAGTCTCCCTTTAGAGTTGTGTCTCTCTTCTCATCTTCAAACTTCTTCAAGACACTTAATAATGGATAAGGAATGTTGTACACTATGAGCCTTAAGCATTTGGGAAATGATGATTGGGGGGCCTCCTCTCAATTGTCTAGAGTGTTTAGCATATGTCCTTTGGACGATATGCGACGCATTCTCTCCTAAGTCATAGTCTTTAGTGCAACATGAATTACAAACCAAATTCAATTCACTTCTCTAAAATACTCAAAAACAAACTTCAAATCTTTTTATCCTTCGGGATTTAATTGGAAACCATTTTCATAAGGAGAGTTTTGTTAACTCTTGGTTCTACCGCAAACAGGTAACGCCTAAGTCTCCAATGGTCGAGCAGCATACACCTAACTACTAGAACTAAGTTTTAACCCTACTCGGGTAAAACACTTGAACCAACCTGTGGTCTTGTTAGCCCGAACTACGTTTGATCTGATTTCTCGTACCAGACGAGGATATGTAGGCACAAGACGGAGATGTCTTGGTGAGCAACCTTCCCCACCTTCACCCGTAGTTTTCCGAACTACGTTGACTCTAACTTTCCCATTGCACGAGGGAGTACGTAGGCATAGAGTGGCGATGCTCTATCGAGTCTTTTCTATTTTCTTTTATCTTTGTGGCCTGTAGCTTAGATAGATAAACACCCTTTTAGATAGACAACAAGCATGGATCCCATCGAGTACGACGGACGTGAGGGGTGCTAATACGTTCCCCTTGCGTAACCGACTCCTGAACCCAAGATTTGGTTGCGATGACCTGTCTTTTCCCTTTTCGTTAGGTTTTTCTCTGATCATTTCCTTTTCCTTTTCCGGGATAAATAACGAACGGTGGATACTCTTCTGTCTTTGTCGGCCCCTCTTCACAGTGAAGCAACAGATGGCATTGAGATTAACATAGTGGTTGATGTTTAGAAATAGCATAATTCCATAGACGAGTAGTGCAAAGATAACTTCAAAAGCATTTGTACTATTGGTCTTAGCCAGTTCTGCAGCTTTTCTATCAAGAACTTAGAAGTTAATCCTATGATTCCTCCTTTGGAGATAAAGTTGTTTTTCACATCTGAAATTTCCAAGTGAAGGGCTTTTGCAATAACTGAGTACTTAGGAATTTTCTTTGAGCCATTGAAAGGAATCTTGTTTAGTATTGGTAAACCAATCCAATAGGAATACTCTTCCAAAGTGGGTGTAAGTTGATAATCTGGAAAGGTATAACAGTGGTAGGGGGGATCATAGATTGTACAAGGGTGTCAAGAATTCCTTCTTCAACATTGGTCTTTAAAATACCCAAGAGCCCTCCATAGCTTCTTCTGAAACCCTCTGGACAAGAAATCAGACAACCTAACTTTCTTAATTCTATTGTATCAGGATCCCTGAAGTTATACTTCTTAGTATTTCTTTTTCCAAAATCCATGTTGAAAAATATGATATTTTTCATAAAGGTTTTAAGTTCCTTGAAAAGTTTTGGTTAAAAAAATGATGTTTGAATGAATGTATGGATAAACACATATACAAAATAACAAACATGGGTTCAAAGGTTCGATGTCACGAGCATGGAGCCATGGGTCTAACCAAACCAATGGAAATGTACTATGGGTTCATTGTAACTGTAGAACATGGTCTAACACATTTCCCAGAGTTATAGGTCGACTTTTCGGATATTATCGACACACTGGCTACTCGGGAATCAATAATATTCTCAAGAGAAACTCATTTGAGTGTAGTATCGTGTATCAACTATCTCAAGTCTACACCTGGATAATCACCGCACTACATCTTAAAAGCCAATTGGGATAAATAGATACTAAAGGTCCTCAGCTTCTCAGGCTCCTAGGTCAGAAAAAGTAATGACATTATGACTACTCGTAATGGCATCAGTAATTCCAAAGGGGTCTCCAATGAGTGTGATTATATCCTATGTCACTCATGTGTAGGATTACTTCATACATGTAATGTTTGATTATATCAATATCCTATCTTATTTATGTTCACTTAAATTCAGGTTAGGATTTGTCTCACTCATAGAGATCAACCAAAATAAAACCCAAACAAACAAGATGAATAAAATAGCAAGCAAATGATGTCAACAATAAAATTCACAAATATATGCAAGACTAGCTTAATCCTTTTAGGGGGGATGAAATCCATACTTCCCCAGTGAAGTCGCCATTTTTATGTCGACACGAGATTCGGTCCCTTCTTTCGAAGTGAGGTCGGGCCTTTTTCCAGTCCACATGAGAAAAATATAAATAAACCTGTGGGTGCATGCAATGCAATACACTAAGAGATTTGAATCAGGAACTGTCTTAATGGTGTTGGACAAAAACTATATTGTCCAATCAATTGGCACTCATTCCCAATCGATTGGGTTAGAATGAAAGTCTTCCTTAAATGTTTGTGAAATTGTCTTAATGAAAGACAACATCTCTGGATGTTTTATTTCCTTTTAAACTTTTGTAAATGTTTTCTTTTTAGGCCTCCAATTGATTGGAGCAAAGTTCCAATCGATTAAAACATTAAGCTTTTTGTTTCACTCCAAATAGTTCTCTCTCTCTCTCTCTCTAAAATGTTTTAACTTTCTCTCACATGATTTTAGTAGTAGCTCTTCGAGAAATTCCTTTTGTTTGGTGAGGACGTTTTGTGCTTTCTAGAAGGGAATCTTCGTAAATTCACAAAGGAATATTTTATCTTGGTTGAATAATTTATCCATAATTTATTTTCTTGGGTTAAAAGCTAAACCCTTTAAAAGTTTTGGTTTAGGGATTTTGATTCTAAGTCATCCTTTTGGTTTGTAAGTTTAGTCTGATTTAACAAATTACTTTGGTTTGAGATCAGCATGGTTCAAAATCTTAACTTGGTTCGTGGTGATCCTGTTAAAAACCTTGGTTCAAGTTGTAATATAATCCTGGTTCAAAAGATTTCTTTGGTTCTAGATAAGCCTGGTAAAAATATCATTGGCTCATCGTTAGCCTGATCAAAACCTCAGTTTGTTCGTGAGTTCATCCTATTTAAAAGCTAATCTTGGTTGGAGATAAGTTCGTAGAAAACCTCAGTTTGGCTTAAGGACTAACTGCTTCAAGTTGTTGTTTGGAAATAATACTAATCGCTTAAATCCTCTTTTTGGAAAGAATATTAACCGCTTTAATTTGCTGTTTGGAAATAATACTAACTGTGTCTCTCTGGCGTTCTCTTTTTGGTTGGAAGTTATCCTAAAATTTAATTTTTCCTTGTATTAGAAGGTTTCAGAGTTCAATAAACTAGAAACTTTTAAGATTTACTAGATACTCGCAAGATCAAATTTAGGGGAGAGGATTAGTTCATTTCATTTTGACCAAACCTCTATAACTCCTGGTGTCATTTTTCTTTCCCTTGAATTTTATTTTCTACACTTTTAATTTTTGCATCAAATTTCTCAAACATTTTCAAAAAAACAATTATACTCTAAAAATAACCATAAAATTTTTCATACCATAGTTTTTTTTTTAAATTCATAATTCACCCCTACCCCCTCTTGTGTGTGGAGTCACATGTCCAACAACTCTTGATCCAAGATTTTGCTAACTTCATAGAACGCCTCTTAAGTGATTTTATTCCAAAGATACACACTAATATCTTGATCTCCAAGCATTACACCTTTATCACAACTTGTTCACTACAACAACTGTGCTTTGATATCTTGATCTCAATAACTTGATCATCATATCAGATGATATCTTCACTTATCATCATCCGAATTTACATGGCTTGAACAAAACTTCTAATAAAGAATTCTTAAGAGCGTTGTAAGATTTAAAACCAAACAGGTTACTTCAAACGTTATACCTACAAGCACACATATCCATATATGGAACTCCAATTGTTTCCTTTCTTTGTTGGTAGGGCATGGATAAAGGGTGTTCGTTCTACTTCTTATTGGTAAAAAGGGCTTTCTCTTCTTGGTCCTAAGAGGATGATATCTATGATTGGTTTATTATTGGTATCTTTAGGAAAGTTGGATTAGGAACCCAAATTCCATTTGAAAGGACAACTGGTTAGGGTCCATATCCTTAAAGACTAAGTTCACTACTTAGTTCCCTAATTCTATCTAGATTGATGGTTTAGTGGTAGAGATTGGTTTGGTTCTTATTGAGTTTGTGGTTTGGAATCTTAGGTGGATTAGTCTGGTGCTTATAAAGCTCCCCATTTTATATGAATTTCTTTCTCAGTTTTAAGACATCACTCTTTCCAGAAATAGTGATAACTGGATTTATAAGCATTTTAGAGAGGGTACTTTCTTAGTGGCCTCTACTTCCCATGTTTACAAGGTTAGTATTATCTCATTTTAGGATTCTTTTCTGACTAAGAAACAGACCCTGCCCCATATATAGAATAGTTGCGTTCTTCCTAAAATCTTGGCATTCTTTTGTGAAATTATGGCACATAACGGACAAATGTCGTATACGATGTCACGACACCAGATTGTCGAATGCGATGTCAAGACATTGTGACAGCAGAATTAACAATGAACTATTTAAACAAAATTATAGGAAATAAATAACACAAGAAAGTTATTAACCCATTTCGGTGCAACTTCACCTACATCTCAGGGCTACCAATCCAGGAAGGAAATCCACTATAATAATATTAGTTTGAAGCTCTTATGTAAACAACCTTCGATTTAAAGTCTTTGCACCTAATCCCTACCCATGCAATTTCTATCTAAGACACTCTTAGATAAGAGACCCTTCTTTGTCCCCCTCAATCACACAATAGTGATGATAAAGCAAATAGAAGAAGACACACGTTGAGAAATAGAATGCGCTCTTGCTTAAAAACTTATGAGTGATTCATAATTACAACTCTACTAAAAACAATCCAGCTCTAGCATCAAGGTGAACCAAGAGTGGCTCACAAACAATAATGAACAAACAAAAAATTAAAGAAATCTCAAAAAAATATAGCTTCCCTCTTACCACTTTAGATTTAGAATCTTCTTATAAATAGCCTTTGCAAAAGTATGGACTTGGTAAGCAAATCGGGCTAAATTAAATATCACATCCATAATATTCTGGAAAATAATATATTATTAAATGCAGATCCATAATATATTATTTCCTAAAGTTCGTATCCAAATCAAATCTTTTACATAAATAAAAGAAATCAAATCTCATATTTCCTAAAATGATATGCCATCCTTTCTTAGGAAACATTACAAAGATAAATTTGTCTTTTGCATCTAAAAGCATGCGCTCCTTGGACTGTAATATACTAGAATAAAATCTTCAAAGAATCTTCAGTAATAAAACCAAATACTCCAAAACGCGAAACCATATATAATTCAGTACCGCACCAACATGTCACGACATTTGGTACGACATCTCTCTAGAAAACATAAACAAGATCTGCTTCAGTATCGCACCAACATGTCATAACACCTAATATACCATAGGCATGTGTAAGAGAATAAGATAAACCCAACCTCATAGAGCATAACATCAGAGAGAAATTAACTCACAAAAGAAACTTTCTGCAGAGAAAAATGAATTTTCCTAGACTGGATGTCAAGACATCAGGTATGACATCACATGCAACCATACATTAGAAATAGAAACAAACTCATCTCTAGTAAAACATCATTCTCCCCATAAACACCAGAATTTAGACAAAACAACCATACATTCACCAGGAGCAGAAACAACCTTTGTAGCAGATATAAAGCAATAACAAAAAAAGGGCACAACAAATGACAACATTGTTATATGTTTCCTAATCTTTATTACCACCTTACCATATGTCACAATAATGTCTAAGACATGAGTCCCTACAAATAACCTATAGTGTAAAGGAATAAGAGATTACCTCTTACATGCAATATTAGAATTGACCAAAATACCAGGAGGCTGCAAACACCTTATCAGTCACTTCCACCTTAGCTTGCTCCTCCTTGCTCCTACACATAAACTTATTGATAATTTTAGAACAAAAATCCGCACATTTACCTCTGTCATAAACCTTCTTATACTCTTTGCTCATCTTACTATCACAGTTCTCAGAAATGTGTACAATAAATTTCTTCACCAGCATTTCATAAGAGTCACCAAAACCAGCAACACTATTCATCAAACCAGCATCCTTAATAAGATTCACCACCGAATAGAGGTAAGAGAAAGTATTTGTTGCACTCCTCAACACTTGTAAATTCTATAACTCCTTAAACATGCAAATTTCCAATTTGCCCCTTAAATTTTCAAATTAATTTGCATCCAAAGCCTTAGTAAACATGTCTTCCAGTTGCTTCTCAATGGCCACATGCTCAAGAGTAACAATTTAGTCCTCAACAAGATCCCTAATAAAATGATGACGAATTTCAATATACCTTGTTCTTATATGTTGGATAAGTGTTGCGGTGGAAATAGGATCACAAACTACTAATGAGTTTGAATCGCAATTCAATTCACAACCGCTCTTTGATTTATCCGAAGGAAAAGGTCAAAAAGGGAAAACCTATTTTTGCATCGTAAACACAATGCGGGGAGAGATCTAGGGTTCGGGGGTCGGTTAAATTTAGGGAAAGTATTAGCACCCTAAACTTTTGTAGTACTCTACAGGAACCTTTTGTTCAGATGTTTACTATTTGCTTTATTTATTTGCTTAAGGTATATGTACAAAGGATTAAAAGTGAGAAAGAAGACCTAAGGGGTTAATTCTAAGTTTACTCGGCAAGACATCGCATCTTGTGCCTACGTATCCTTACGGGAGTGGAATCAGAGTAATCGTAGTTCCCCTCAATAGGGAGGTTAGAAACTTCTTGACTGTGGTCAAGGTCTCAAGGGGAATAAACGCATCTTAAGGACACGCTTACGCGGAGTGTAGAAATTCCAAATCTCTACGTTGAATTGTTAAGTTGTAATTAGGGTTAAATTAGGGATTCCACGGCGGGAAACCCTAAAATGAGCGCGGCGGCTCTTTGACCTAATGCTAGGGGTAAAATTGTAATCTTGCCTGCGGCGAGGCATTTATGAAAATTAGGGTTTGTAGTTTGTAGTTTTGAGGATTTGAAATTGAATGTGTGAAGTTTTACGGACTATTGGCGCGGCGGCCAAACAGTTAGACCTAACCTTCGGATGTGTGCAATGTGACAGAAATAATAGTAAACGCGTGAGATAATTGAATCATGCAAACAGAGAGATAATGTCATAATTTAAACCATGCAAGCAGAAATTTAAAGGCAGAATTTAAAGAGCGATTGTTAAGTTCGCGAGGTTACAGATGAGAAGCAGTTATAATGAAAATTGGAATAAAAAATAAATTGACGATAACATGACTAAGCTGCAAAACAAATGACGTGGTTAGTAAGCCGAAACAAGACAGCAGTCAAAGAAGTTGTGAGATTTTTTTTTTTGAGACTTTTGTCGTTTATTTGTGATATTTATCTACAAGCTCTTAAGAGAGAAAAACTAAGTTAAATTTGCCACAGGAATAATGGTTTTTAATTTTAAAAAAAGAGTTTTAATTTAAAAAAAAGTTTTACTTAGTTAATCAAAAAAAAAAGTTTAATTTAATAAAAAAAAAAGAGTTTTATTTTATTTTATTTTTTTAAAAAAAGAAGAGTTTTAATAAGATTTAAAAATATTAAAAGATTAAAAGATACTAAAAAAAAATTGTAAAAAAAAAAATAAATAAAAGGGAATTGGGCCGGTCATCACCCCGGTCCCAACCCATTGCAACTAAAGTAACTGATTAGGGTTTGGAAACCCTCATTGTGTAACCGGCGGCGCCATTCGCTTCTTGTTTCCTCTTGTTCGCTCTGTCTCGTTCCATCGTCGTTGCCTCTTTTCTTTTCGATATTGAAACCCCTAAAATGTCAAAACACCAAATCATCAAGTATGAAATGTTATGCATGTGATGCTTACGTTTTGTGTTGCGATCAGCGGTGGACGGAAACTGGGCGGTGATGAGACTTGATCTGAGCTCGAGAAGGAGTTTGCCTCTGTGAGCTAATTGGCACCGGTGACGTGATATGATTGAGTGGCGATGATGACGGTATAGTCTGAGCCTTGGAATCGTTTGCTCACCGTCGGATATGACGGCGCCAGTGAACTTTCTCCAGTCTGTTTCCTTACGCCCAGATGAAAGGATTGAACGAAGTTCTTCTTCTTTTGATCTCGCGGCCGCTTAGGGTTTTCGAAGGTGACTTCGTTCCCTTTTATATATCTTTGTGATTTTCGTGGGCTTGGATCTTATTGGTTTCACGTTATTATTTTTGATTGGAGCTTGATTGCGATTTGATTGTCTGATACAATTTCTCTCCTTTTCTGATACTAGTTGGGATTCGATTTATTCTGATTTTGATCTTCTTTCCTTTTCGGACTTGATTGAGTTATGGATTTGTCTGGATATCTTTCTAATATCGACTTGATTTCCTTTTCAGATGTTGATTCAGATTTGTTTTGGATATCCATGGATATGGTTCCGGATTTACTCTTTGATATCTGGTTTGGTTCAATCTATCTGATATTGACCTGTTTCTGATATGGATTTGTCTGGTTTTCAGGTGAACTCCACTTCGGCCTTAATGCACAATTAATTACTTGATAGGGGATGAACCGCTTGACCCTTGGCTTCGGATATGATGTTTTTCTTAACTCTGTGGCTTTTCTGATAGGCTTTTTCTGCATAACGACTACTTCGTTTTCTGATGAGTTTGGCTCTCTGTGATGTCGGACTCAATGCCGTCCTGGCCTTTGATTCGAATTTCTGAACTTAGCCTCGTGGGCAGTCCCTAACTCGAGTAGTCTCTAATCTTTTCAACTGTTTGTTTGGTTGTAAAAACAATAAGATTGGTTCAGTTTTATGTTTCTATTCAGTATGGTTATCAGTCTTGGAGCATAAGCTTACTTTTCTTCTTCTTCTTTCAGGTGCAAATAAGTTCAGAGGCTGCCGGTCTTGTGCCATTGGCGAGAAAGGACATAATGGTGATGACGACTTAATAGTCTGAGCCATATTGGGTTGTCGGATGTAGTTGCCTTGCGAATTACATTGAGTTGTTCGAAACAGTTGCCTTATTTCGATTTTCGATGCTCGGTAGGGAGTTTGATAATGGCCACGGCCATAGTCCTCCTGGCTACTCGATCCTTGCCCAATGATGAACCCCTGAGGGCTAAAAATACATCCTTCTCCTATATTTACTCTTGGACCTCGAATTGCTTTGATGGTTAATATGTTGTTGTTGCTGCAGATGATGAACCGAGATTATTGATATTTCTATTGTTAACTGTAGCTTGCTTGCAACTGATATTTGCTATTGTTGTTCGCAGCTGGCATGCTTGGTGCTTGAGGTTGGTATTTGATGTACTGATGTTGTGGATGTTACTCCTGATATCATGATGTTTGCAGCTGCTTATCATTGATATTGCATTGTTATCGTAGATGCTTTGCTTGCCATTTGATGCTTGTGGCTGAACTACCTTGTCGCATTGACATTTCTATTTTTTCCTCTCAGGGTGTTTGAGACGGTGGTGATGACACCATGTGTGTCTGAGCCTATGTCAATTGCGTCCTTGAATCGTGCTGGGAATTATTCTGAAATTAGTTATCTGTTGCTTAGATTTGATTCTTTCGATGTTCGATAGAGAGTTGATGCTAGCATTGATTAGTTTCTAACACAAATGCTTTGATGCAGCCTATTTTTTATGTCCCTGACTTTTTGGTAGTTTGGCTGTGATTGATGCAATTCGGTTCTGATATCTAGCCTGGGATATTACTGCTGCTGAATTCTTTTTTTTCTGATTCATCTGGTGCAGTTGTCCATGTGTTCTGATGTTAGACTTCTGTTTCATGTGCTGATACGTTTGATTATCCCCTTGTGGAGTCTGAACTCAGTTCCAACTTGGCTGTATGAAATTAGTTTGGGATCCTGGTTTTACTTGATGGCATCCCACCATATTTACTTGATAGGCATTCATGTGAATCCAACTTTAGCGCAAATCCTTTCGACCCAAAAACGCTTCTTTTACCTCTCTTTCTCGGCTGTCCCACAATGGAACAGATGCTGCCGGTCGGTAGCCGAGGTTGAGGTTCGGAAGTGGGAGTGGGATGCGGCTTCGGTCGTGCCACTCCCGACACTCGATGATGACACTGTTCTGAGAGTGTCAAAAACCTCTAACATTTTCTATATTGCTTGTTCTGTTTTTGATGTGCAGGTTAGTCGAGATTTGCGGCGAAGCTTAAAGACAGCATGAAGACCCTTAGGAACTTTTAGGATTTAGGATAGATACTGATTGTGAATGAAAACTCTTGTAAACCCAATTCAAATTCATTTATCAATTTGTAAACTATAAATATTTATGAAATGAAATTCAACAAATATTCATATTTATTTTCTCAATTGTAAATTCAAAGTATCCCCGAATAATAATTCAGAATCACTTAAATTCCTTCTTGAGTTGTAACTTATAAGTACTTATGAACACAAAGTTCAAAACTTACTTCTCCTTTGCCTTTTATAAATGATATCCCGCCCTCCAAACAAATTCGAATTAAAATCTCGTTGATCACATCACTTCTCAAAGTAACCTTAACAGTATCCACTTCCTTTCCAACCCAACTTTATAAAAGGAAACAAAACTGTTTGGAAACGTTTCAGAATCAAACAAAGCACGGCCCCGAGTCCAATCATATTTCTGACAAAACATACTAGCACCTTGACCCAAATGGCAAATAAATGCCTCAGAACGTAATAACAGCCCGTTTTCAAGAAATTAGCAGAATTTGCGTGAAATGACCAAAATACCCCTGGGACCAAATCTGCAAAACAAACACCTCCCTAACTTGTTAGTGGTTAGCAAATGTACATATGAGATGATATGCGAAATGACTGACTAAATATGAGGGTAAAATTTGGGGTATTACAGTTGCCCCTATTTAAATAGCTACACCGGACGATTTGAGTGACAGAGACTCGAGGAATCGTGGGGGAGAGATTTAAATATAGATGACCGAAAATTTTGCCCTTATATGCGACGATATGCAATGCTATGGACAAAACTGGAGCGACCTAATGCAGATGATGCCCTGAATATGATATGCTGCGTATGCTGGAATAATGAATGCGAAAATGCTGACGAACATGACGATACTGGGACAGACGCCACGAGAAGAAACACACTGGGGAAAATGACGCGCTGAGACACAGTACATCACTGGGGAATTCTAAAAATGATAGTCAACTGGTGCGAATGACCAATTGTCACTTTTAGAAAAGGAACGAGATCCTCGAATGGAGATGGTACCTATGAGACGACCTCCACTGGGGAATCTAAAAAATAAAACTGGATCACGTACGATTGTAAGATCGATTACAGAATGCTGGAGCATTGAGCAAGGAATAACATCCAAGCTTCTGTAAACTACCCCTCGTGACAGGATCAAACGGACTTTTCGGAACTCCGTAGCAAATATACAGGGTAAAGACCGACTGTATGCCAAAATACATGGACTTTGATGGGAATTGCCCTGATAAGCTTCTCGAGGGAGAACTGTCACTTATCGTTGGAAGGGACTTATGTGCAAAAAAATGGATAAGCACTCAAATAAAGAGGCTGCTGCTTATCTGATAAATAAATCTTCTCGCATTTAAGGTCGGTGCCTGGAATACGATTCTGATTCTTCTCTTACTGAAGGATAAATAAACTTCTTCATGCTTCAAGATCGTGCTCTCCTGAACATGAAAAGGACTAACTGAACTTCCTCATACGTCAGAATCGTGCTCTCCTGAATATGATTTGGCTCTTTCTTGTAAATGAAATTCTTCATACTTCAGAATCGTGCTCTCCTGAATATGAAACTGGATGACTGAATTTCTTCATATTTCAGAATCGTGCTCTCCTGAATATGAAACTGGATGACTGAATTTTCTCATATTTCAGAATCGTGCTCTCCTGAATATGATTTCGCTCCTGAAATTTCTTCATTCTTCAGAATCGTGCTCTCCTGAAAAACGGCCAACTGAACTTCCTCATAACTCAGAATCGTGCTCTCCTGAATATGATTCCGTTCCTTCTTTTACCAAAGGATAAATGAACTTCTTCATAACTCAGAATCGTGCTCTCCTGAATATGATTTCGCTTAAACCTTCCCGTAACTCAAGATCGTGCTCTCCTGAATACGATTTGGTTCAAACCTCAAGACGGCAGGTAAATGGAAGCCCAACTGCTCCATGGAGATGGCCATCTGCTGCGGGTCATAATGAGGATAGGATCGACTTCTTAGGTGAGAAATGTCGTATGCTGATGCTGTAAAATGTAAAGTGTAAAGGGTTGTAACCTGTAGGATTGTAAAGGGTTGTACCGATATATTTTCCAGGCGTGAACTGGCGTGTATTTGTAAAGGATTGCAGTTGATTTTCTTGAAAGATAGTGTAAAATAAATGCACGTCCGGGTATAGTGATAAACTTCTCGGGCGAGAACAGTCGCGTATCTGCCATGGTATGGTGAAGTTTTTTAGATGGTGCAAAATAAATGCACGTCCGGTTGGGATTGACGACCGACAAGACTGAGATTCAATCCAGGATCGAGCTAGAAAGAAGACTGGTAATTAGAACTCCATCGAGGGAATGATCTCGGAGGGTAAATATCTAATCCTGGCGAGGAAAGATAGCTGAAGTAACCGTCATCCACGAGGATCGAGCTCTGTGGGGAAACTGGAAACAAGTAAGTATTTTATGCTTAGGGCTGACAGTCTATTTGGAGAGAAATGGACAAACCCAGTTACTCGGTGGCAGCACCCAACGATGGGGAGACACAATGAACCTGTGAATGCTAACGCATATGTTACTGCATATGTTAATGCGTATGTAGTTAAATATGCAAGATGTTATGAAATGAGTATGTAATGAGTATGTAATGAATATGTAATGAATATGTAATGAATATGTAATGAATATGTAATGAATATGTAATGAATATGTAATGAACATGTAATGAATATGAATGTAATGAAATAGGCATGTGATGCTTATGCCCTTGCGTATGCTGACGAAACAGGCTAGAGACGGGACGAGAGATGAAATAAACATCTCGACGGAGATACCCTGCGTTCTCTGCAACCAATACGTCAATCATGGGTGGGAAGGATCAATGTTGGAACCAAATCTGGTTTTAAAGTTCTGAATTCTCTGGGGAGAAGGTAATCTGCTTGGGTGTACAGTATCACATCTTCACATGGGGAGAAGAAAACCTGAGGGACACTTTTGAGTTACCCAAGAAAAAGTTGTCAACTTATAGTCTCTCTGGGGACTATCACTGGGCACTGGTTTGAAAGTGCTTCTGCAATAATGATATTTCCGGGGAATGAAGAGATCCTGTAGGAATTTCCACTAGTCAAAGTAATTTATTACATTTCAAATTTGTTTTGTTTTTTTTTGAAAAAACAGTTTTGAAAAATCTACAATGCACCTTTCATTTTCAAATTTTAAGAATAAACGCATTTTGCATAACAATAGAAAATAAAGAGCAATGCACCAAGGAATGTAAGTAACGAGATGGTATCTTTTATTAAAGGGTGGCTGCTTGCTGAAGGCATAGCTCCACAGATGATTACATTTTGAAATTGGCAACATGGGAAAAAGGTTACATCGAATCCAACGACACCTACTGACACTAATAACTAAGACTAATCCAGAATCCTGCTTTGGGCAAGGATGAAAGAACTGAAACATGGCTCTCATGCGAAAAGTGTGTTCGAGATAATCAGTGTCTTCTGATGCAATGAAATGCCTTTGTCCCTAACTTTTGCCTGGACCGCCCTTTCGGGTTTTCAATCCACCGGGACGCTCTTTTTTGCCTAAGCCGCCCTTTCGGGTTTTCAACTTAGCGAGCTTTTTATTATTGCTTTTTTTTTTTTTTTTTTTTTTTTGTCAACCCTTACTTTTGCCTAAGTCGCCTTTTGCAGGTTTTCGACTTAGCGGGTCTTTAGGCATAATATTTTCGGACTGCATCAGAATTCACGGGATGTGCTAGTTCTTCACCGTCCATTGTCGTAAGTATTAGAGACCCTCCGGAGAAGACAGTCTTTACAACGAACGGGCCTTCATAATTGGGCATCCACTTTCCACGCATATCTTTGTGTACTGGCAAGATCTTTTTGAGTACGAGCTCTCCTTGACGGAACTCACGGATACGAATCTTCTTATCAAACGCTCTTTTCATCCGTTTCTGATATAATTGCCCATGGCACATGGCTGTCAAACGCTTCTCGTCAATGAGATTCAACTGATCCAATCTGTCTTGAACCCACTCAGCTTCCTCAAGTTCAGCCTCCATTAACACTCTTAGCGAAGGTATCTCTACTTCGATGGGGAGCACGGCGTCCATTCCATACACCAATGAGAAAGGTGTTGCCCCTGTCGAAGTTCTCACTGAGGTTCTGTATCCATGCAAAGCAAACGGTAACATCTCATGCCAATCTTTGTAAGTCACAACCATCTTTTGCAGGATCTTCTTGATATTCTTATTTGCAGCTTCAACAGCTCCATTCATCTTAGGACGGTACGGAGAAGAATTGTGGTGAGTGATCTTGAAGCTATCACACAGCTCTTTCATAGTCTTGTTGTTCAGATTGGTGCCATTGTCAGTTATTATCCGGCTTGGGACTCCATAATGGCAGATGATCTCTTTCCTGATGAAGCGGGCAACCACTTGCTTGGTCACGTTGGTGTAGGAGGCAGCCTCTACCCACTTGGTGAAATAATCAATGGCAACAAGGATAAAACGATGTCCATTAGAAGCTTTCGGCTCAATTGCCCCAATCATGTCAATGCCCCACATAGAGAACGGCCATGGTGAAGACAAAACATTCAACGGTGACGGAGGTACGTGCATTTTATCAGCATAAATTTGGCACTTATAGCATTTCCTAGCGTATTGGATGCAGTCGGCTTCCATGGTTAACCAGTAATACCCGGCCCTTAACATCTTCTTGGACATAGCATAACCATTGGCATGGGTTCCGAAGGTCCCCTCATGAATTTCCTGTAGTAACATGTCCGCTTCCCGTTTATCAACACATCGGAGCAGGACCATGTCGTGATTTCTCTTGTACAACACACCATTACTGATAAAGAATTTGGACGCCAATCTTCTCAATGTCTTTTTGTCCAGACCAGTAGCGCCATCGGGATACTCTTGCTTGACGAGATAGTTCTTGATATCGTGAAACCAAGGCTTTTCATCCACCTCAACTTCTTCGACCATCTGACAATAAGCGGGCTCAACCTTACGCTCAATATGAATAAGAGGTGCTTCATTAACGAACTTAACTTTCCACATGGATGCTAACATGGCTAAAGCATCGGCTACGTGATTCTCGGATCTAGGAACATGCTCGAACTCTATCTCGTCGAAATGCTTGATCAGCTCAATAATGTAGTCCTTATAAGGGATTAACTTCTCATTCTTCGTTTCCCATTTGCCCTGTACCTGGTAGATAACCAAGGCTGAGTCACCACTTACTTTAAGAAGTTTGATTCGGAGGTGAATTGCTGCTTCGAGGCCAAGAATACATGCTTCATATTCTGCGATATTATTAGTACACTCAAAGTCCAACCTTGCTGTAAATGGAGTGAATCCGCCTTTTGGATTCATCAAAACGGCGCCTATACCATGCCCATTAAAATTCGAGGAGCCATCAAACATCATCTTCCACCAAAGACCTGGTTCTGGACCTTCGCTCGGATCTGGCTCTTCACAATCTCTTTTAATCAACAAAATATCCTCATCAGGAAAATCGAGCTTAAGAGGTTCATAATCTTCAACTGGCTGGTCTGCAAGGTAATCAGATAAGATACTACCCTTAATCGCCTTCTGGGGTACATACTGGATGTCATATTCGGATAACAACATGTGCCAACGGGCTAGCCTCCCGGTTTGAGCAGGTTTTTCAAAAATATACTTGATCGGATCCATTTTAGAAATCAATAACGTGGTATGACAGACCATATACTGCCGAAGGCGCTTAGCGGCCCATGCCAATGCACAACAAGTTTTCTCTAATGGTGAGTATCTGTTTTCGCAGTCGGTAAACTTCTTGCTAAGGTAATAAATCGCATGTTCCTTTTTCCCAGTCTCATCATGTTGCCCAAGCACACAACCCATAGACTTCTCGAGAACAGTAAGGTACATAAACAACGGTCTGCCAGGTACGGGCGGGATTAGAATAGGGGGATCTTGCAAATAACCTTTAATCTTCTCAAACGCTTTCTGACAATCAGGGTTCCACTCAACTGTCTGCCCCTTGCAAAGTAACTTGAATATCGGCTCACAAGTAGCGGTCATATTAAAAATAAACCTGGAAATATAATTCAGACGTCCCAGAAAACCTCTAACTTGCGTCTCGGTTCGCGGAGCCGGCATATCTTGAATGGCTCGGACTTTGTCAGGATCCACCTCAATCCCTTGCTGGCTAACAATGAAACCAAGCAATTTTCCGGATCTGACACCGAAGGTACATTTTGCAGGATTCAATTTCAACTGATATTTCCTGAGTCGTTCAAACAGCTTCACCAAATGGTCTAAATGCTCCTCTTCACTCTGAGATTTGGCTATCATATCGTCCACATACACCTCAATTTCTTTGTGCATCATATCATGAAAAAGAGTGGTCATGGCACGTTGGTAAGTTGCCCCTGCATTCTTTAAACCGAAGGGCATGACTTTGTAGCAGAAGGTTCCCCAAGGAGTAATGAAAGTAGTCTTCTCTCGATCATCGGGATCCATCTTGATCTGATTATAGCCGGAGAAACCATCCATAAATGAAAACAACGCAAAACTGGCTGTATTGTCTACCAGTGTGTCAATATGTGGCAGTGGGAAGTCGTCTTTTGGACTTGCTTTGTTCAGATCCCTGTAGTCTACACACATCCTAACCTTACCGTCCTTCTTAGGTACTGGCACAATATTGGCAACCCAATCTGGATATTTTGCGACTGCCAAGAAACCTGCGTCCAACTGCTTTTTAACCTCATCTCGAATCTTCAAAGCCATGTCGGGTCTCGTTCTTCGAAGCTTTTGTTTGATAGGCGGACAATCTGGCTTAAGTGGCAACTTGTGAACAACAATATCCGCGTCTAGGCCCGGCATATCTTGATACGACCATGCAAACACATCAATATACTCTTTTAACAACTCAATCAACCTCGGCCTAATCTCTGTCCCAAGCATTGCACCAATCTTGACCTCTTTCTTGTTCTCATCTGTACCGAGATTAATTAGGTCCACCTGCTCTTTATGCGGTTGAAGCTCTGTGTACTCGTATTCAATCAATCTTGTCAGTTCCGCGGGTACTTCAAAATCTTCTTCACCCTCGTCCTCAGCTTGATTGATGGGTGCATCCCAGTCAGGAATGTCAGTAAAGTCATTGGATCCAACAAGGTTTACGATATCTCTGCATGATGGAAGGCTTACTTAATTAAAATGCTCGAAGACATGTAAGAATGAAATGCTGTTTTTTTATTATTATTTTTTTTGGAAGAAAGGTTGCCAATTTCATTTTTAAAAGTGAAAATGAAACAAAATGGAATTGAACAAAACTGCTTTTATTAATATCTTTTTAGAAATGAAAGGTGGCCCGACAAAACAACCCTATAGCCTTGGGCAGAGCTACAGATTTTTATTCGAAAATGTAAATGAAACTTTTTTTTTTTAAAAAAACAATTACTTTGACAAAGGAAAGATAACGGGGATCTCTACGGCCTCCCAGTTGTTCAAAACTGCATCACCCTTAAACACCAGGTTGCTCAGCTCTTCATTTTCTTCACAGTCGCTGATGGCATTGACTTGGAAACCTCCGCTGACGAATACTTCTTGGATAACCTTCGGACGCCCTTCGACAGTTGTTGCAGCTCCATTCTGAGTTGGTTTGTAACCCAACCCAGAGCGATCAGTCTTGGTCTTGACATCAATTACCTCTCCCCAACCTTCAGGAATGCCCCTGTAGAGATGCAAAAGATGGATTACCCTGTCCCACTGTTTCTTCGACTTCCAGCAGAACAGCATTGGCGATCTCAAGTGCTTGAAAGGAAATGTCTAAAGCATTCTCATCGGCCTCGATGTAACGGAAAGAAGACAGGTTACTGACCATCAGATCTTCCTCACCGTGTATAATAACCAACTTTCCATCGATCACGAACTTCATCTTCTGATGTAAAGTTGAGGTTACCGCCCCAGCGGCATGAATCCACGGCCTTCCGAGTAAACAACTGTAGTTGGGATTAATGTCCATGACTTGAAACGTGACATTAAAAATTTGCGGACCAATCAGGACAGGAAGCTCAACCTCCCCCATTACCGATCGACGAGAGCCATCGAAAGCTTTGACAACCAAAGGAGTAGGTTTCAACACAGTCTCTTTACAGGCCAACTTATCGAGAACCCTCTTGGGTAGCACATTCAGAGAAGACCCGGTGTCTACTAGCACTCTCGCTAAATTGTCCTCCTGACATTTCACCGATATATGTAAAGCACGATTATGGTTCGGACCCTCCTTCGGTAACTCTTCATTGCTGAAACTGAGGGTGTTACAGGCGGTCAAATTGGCAATCACACTATCAAACCGACTGGTGCTAATATCTTGATCCACATGTGCTTGAGTCAAAACCTTCTGCAAGGCCATCCTATGAGCGGGTGAATTCATTAACAGAGATAGAATTGAGATCTTGGAAGGAGTCTGATGAAGTTGATCGATAACTTTATAGTCACTTTTCTTGATGATCCTTAAAAATTCAGCATCTTCATCATTCGTAACGGCTCCCTTACCTTTGTCTTTGGCAGGCACTGGGATACTAGCTGTTTCCTTAGGTGGGACCTCATTGGAATGGGGAGTATACACACGGCCACTGCGAGTCATCCTGCTTACCTCTGCGATATTGGTCACAGTGCTCTTAACCTCTTCCTTTGGAATAACCTTCCCAGACTCCTTGTCAATCATCGTCACGTCATATTTCCAAGGCACAGCTTTAGGATCACTGAAAGGAAACGGACTCGGTCTTCGAATGACTATAGGCTTAGGCTGATTCACTTTAGGGATATACGACCTTGGTATATCGAACACGAGGTTGGCGGAGCCTGCCCCTGATAGATTAAACACTGGTACCTTACCCTTTGATTCGGGCTGATGGAAGACAGGCTCGACCACAGCGATTACATCCTTCTTGGCTTGGCTTGTCACTTGTAAAACACCCTCATTAATTAATCTCTGAACATCATTCTGAACCAACATGCAACCCTTGATACTGGCTTCACAACTTACGCATGCAACGTGGGAAATATCCACCAAACCAGCTTCAAACAGTTTCGAATGGAACATCTTGAGAGGAGTCTTAATCTGTTCAACGTCAAGGGCATAACCTTCCTCTGAATCAGCACTAATGGCATCGACACTCTCATGGTTAGGAAAAGGGTTCTTCTTGACATTTGGTTGAGGATCTTCAAATGACAAAATTTTCTTTTCCAATAAATCCCTGACAATATTTTTGAGGGCATAACAATTTTCTAGATCGTGACCAGGCGCACCCTCATGAAATAAACAATGAGCAGCGGCGTTGTAATTGGCGGGTAGAGGATTAGGAGGCGGACCCAAAGCCCGAGTAGTGATTAGACCTTGCTTGACCAAAGAGGGATACAACTCGGTGAAAGTCATTGGGATCGGCGGACAAGGTTTATACGCTCTTCTGTTCGGCATATTCTGGCGAGGAGTCGGACTCTTTGGCTGTTGAGGAGCAGGAGTATTGGGCGCCTGTAGATAGTTGACAGGAGGCGGATAAACAGGAGATTGTTGCATAGGTTGATACATGGGAACCTGTTGATTGAAAGAAGGTGTAATAGCTGCCACATAGGGTTGTTGAGCATATTGGACTGGGTACCCTTGAGGTTGAGCATAACCTTGCGGATGCCGATAAAAGCGTTCCCTTGGTCTACCAGAGGATATAGCATTAGTCTCACTCTCCTTCTTTTTCTGGGAGCTATACGGAGGTTTCTTCGGCTGATCCTTAGAAGTACCATGATTATTTGTCATTTTACCACTTTTCATACCCAATTCAATCTTGACACCCACGACAACGATGTCGGAGAAATTTGAAGTCACACTACCCACCATTCTTTCGTAAAATTCTGGACGGACTGTGTCAACAAACCAATCAGCTAACTCTTTCTCGGTCAAAGGAGGTTCTACCTGCGAAGCAGTCTCTCTCCACCTTTGGGCATATTCTTTGAATGACTCAGAATTCTTTTGTGACATACTCAGCAACTGTCTTCTGTCAGGAGCCAGATCCATATTGTACTTGTAGTGTTTGATGAAAGCGTCAGATAAATCTTGAAAGCTCTTAACGCGGGATTGGTCCAAAGTTAAATACCACTTGGACGAAGCACCCTTCAAACTGTCTTGGAAGCAATGAATCATCAGTTTATCATTCTCAACATGGGCAGCCATTTTGCGATAATACATGATCAAATGACTCTTAGGACAGGTGGCACCTTCGTAACGATCGAAGTTCGGAGTTTTGAACTTCGGGGGAATAACCAAACCTGAGACCAAACAAACATCCCTTGCAGCAGTCCCAAAAATTTGATCACCCTCTACCTTTTTCAATCTCTGGACGATGGTGTTCACTTCCTCACGAAGCTTATCATGTTTCTCATAACCCTCAACATTCTCATCAAGATTATCAAAAACTGTCTCATTGAAGTACGGTTGCGCACGAGTGTGTACAACAGGTGGTGCAAAGATAGGAGCCCCCCTAGAAACTTCAGACAATAAAGGCACGGCTTGCTGAACAGGTTGATTAATCGGAACAGTGGCTTGAGGAGGCACAAAACCGGGAGCAAGACCATAAGGTGGGTCCCTTGCTACGGTCACACTTGGTGGAGGGTCCATAGTAACGCCGGTAATCTCAGAAACAACAGTGGGCTGGGTATCCATCTTAGCATTCATGACATGTAACAATTCCATCATACGCCCCATACCCCCTCGAAGGTCTTCAAGTTCATTGCTAAGGCGATCAATCTCTTTTGCCTGATCCTCCATTCTTTTCCGAGTTTGAGCTCTGGTGTTGTATGGGTGCCGAGAACTCAGGGTGACGAAACTGGAAGGTGAGAGAACCGAGTGTGAGAAATCGGGAGACACATGTAATGCAAAAGTATGATGCTAAAATGTGAATGTAAATGAAGATTTCATGGAATTCAAAACATTTACTAATGTCGTGGGGTACCAAGGAAATCTTTTTCTTGTTTTTTCCATTTTATATATTTTTTCTTATTTATGGTATCCCGCGATATCCATAAATGATGTTTGAACTCCATGAAATACAATGCGATGAGATGCTTTATGGATGCCATGCATGAAAACACACAAAGTCCTAGGTTAAGGCTTGCATGAGGTTCAAAGGCAAGTACCCTCCCCTGAAGTTAGATGGTTCATCCTGTCCTACAAAAGTAACCAGGTTCTAAGGGGTCTCAATATCATTGATCCTTCACAAGGGTGGTTGTTCAGAAAGCAACTTACTTGCCAACCAAAACCCTCCAAGTTTAAGATCTCAATGAGCGTAGTATCGAGTGTCAACCAACTTCAGTCTGCACCAAAGCCGGTTACCTCACCACTTTCTAAAGGCCAAGATGAGTTAACTAGGGTTCTAAAAGTCAGTTAGTGCATTGACAACATATGGCAGCCTCAATATTATCCTCAACTTGACTTAAGGAATATAAGCACCAACCAAGAAGTCGCACTAACTATGGCCACCAGATCAACCGTATCGATATACGTCGTACAGTTTCCTTGGTCTATTGCCATTTACCTAAGGTACACTAGATCCGGGTTAGGACCTATCTCACAGCACAAGGAACAGTCCCACAATCAAAGCACAAATATATACATGCAAATGAATAATAACACAGATAGTAATAAATATGAACAAGTTAGGGATAACCCTCAAAAGTTAGGAGTGTCCCCAGTGAAGTCGCCATTTTCTGTTGCGGTGGAAATAGGATCACAAACTACTAATGAGTTTGAATCGCAATTCAATTCACAACCGCTCTTTGATTTATCCGAAGGAAAAGGTCAAAAAGGGAAAACCTATTTTTGCATCGTAAACACAATGCGGGGAGAGATCTAGGGTTCGGGGGTCGGTTAAATTTAGGGAAGGTATTAGCACCCTAAACTTCTGTAGTACTCTACAGGAACCTTTTGTTCAGATGTTTACTATTTGCTTTATTTATTTGCTTAAGGTATATGTACAAAGGATTAAAAGTGAGAAAGAAGACCTAAGGGGTTAATTCTAAGTTTACTCGGCAAGACATCACATCTTGTGCCTACGTATCCTTACGGGAGTGGAATCAGAGTAATCGTAGTTCCCCTCAATAGGGAGGTTAGAAACTTCTTGACTGTGGTCAAGGTCTCAAGGGGAATAAACGCATCTTAAGGACACGCTTACGCGGAGTGTAGAAATTCCAAATCTCTACGTTGAATTGTTAAGTTGTAATTAGGGTTAAATTAGGGATTCCACGGCGGGAAACCCTAAAATGAGCGCGGCGGCTCTTTGACCTAATGCTAGGGGTAAAATTGTAATCTTGCCTGCGGCGAGGCATTTATGAAAATTAGGGTTTGTAGTTTGTAGTTTTGAGGATTTGAAATTGAATGTGTGAAGTTTTACGGACTATTGGCGCGACGGCCAAACAGTTAGACCTAACCTTCGGATGTGTGCAATGTGACAGAAATAATAGTAAACGCGTGAGATAATTGAATCATGCAAACAGAGAGATAATGTCATAATTTAAACCATGCAAGCAGAAATTTAAAGGCAGAATTTAAAGAGCGATTGTTAAGTTCGCGAGGTTACAGATGAGAAGCAGTTATAATGAAAATTGGAATAAAAAATAAATTGACGATAACATGACTAAGCTGCAAAACAAATGACGTGGTTAGTAAGCCGAAACAAGACAGCAGTCAAAGAAGTTGTGAGATTTTTTTTTTTGAGACTTTTGTCGTTTATTTGTGATATTTATCTACAAGCTCTTAAGAGAGAAAAACTAAGTTAAATTTGCCACAGGAATAATGGTTTTTAATTTTAAAAAAAGAGTTTTAATTTAAAAAAAAGTTTTACTTAGTTAATCAAAAAAAAAGTTTAATTTAATAAAAAAAAGAGTTTTATTTTATTTTATTTTTTTAAAAAAAGAAGAGTTTTAATAAGATTTAAAAATATTAAAAGATTAAAAGATACTAAAAAAAAATTGTAAAAAAAATAAAAATAAAAGGGAATTGGGCCGGTCATCACCCCGGTCCCAACCCATTGCAACTAAAGTAACTGATTAGGGTTTGGAAACCCTCATTGTGTAACCGGCGGCGCCATTCGCTTCTTGTTTCCTCTTGTTCGCTCTGTCTCGTTCCATCGTCGTTGCCTCTTTTCTTTTCGATATTGAAACCCCTAAAATGTCAAAACACCAAATCATCAAGTATGAAATGTTATGCATGTGATGCTTACGTTTTGTGTTGCGATCAGCGGTGGACGGAAACTGGGCGGTGATGAGACTTGATCTGAGCTCGAGAAGGAGTTTGCCTCTGTGAGCTAATTGGCACCGGTGACGTGATATGATTGAGTGGCGATGATGACGGTATAGTCTGAGCCTTGGAATCGTTTGCTCACCATCGGATATGACGGCGCCGGTGAACTTTCTCCAGTCTGTTTCCTTATGCCCAGATGAAAGGATTGAACGAAGTTCTTCTTCTTTTGATCTCGCGGCCGCTTAGGGTTTTCGAAGGTGACTTCGTTCCCTTTTATATATCTTTGTGATTTTCGTGGGCTTGGATCTTATTGGTTTCACGTTATTATTTTTGATTGGAGCTTGATTGCGATTTGATTGTCTGATACAATTTCTCTCCTTTTCTGATACTAGTTGGGATTCGATTTATTCTGATTTTGATCTTCTTTCCTTTTCGGACTTGATTGAGTTATGGATTTGTCTGGATATCTTTCTAATATCGACTTGATTTCCTTTTCAGATGTTGATTCAGATTTGTTTTGGATATCCATGGATATGGTTCCGGATTTACTCTTTGATATCTGGTTTGGTTCAATCTATCTGATATTGACCTGTTTCTGATATGGATTTGTCTGGTTTTCAGGTGAACTCCACTTCGGCCTTAATGCACAATTAATTACTTGATAGGGGATGAACCGCTTGACCCTTGGCTTCGGATATGATGTTTTTCTTAACTCTGTGGCTTTTCTGATAGGCTTTTTCTGCATAACGACTACTTCGTTTTCTGATGAGTTTGGCTCTCTGTGATGTCGGACTCAATGCCGTCCTGGCCTTTGATTCGAATTTCTGAACTTAGCCTCGTGGGCAGTCCCTAACTCGAGTAGTCTCTAATCTTTTCAACTGTTTGTTTGGTTGTAAAAACAATAAGATTGGTTCAGTTTTATGTTTCTATTCAGTTTGGTTATCAGTCTTGGAGCATAAGCTTACTTTTCTTCTTCTTTCAGGTGCAAATAAGTTCAGAGGCTGCCGGTCTTGTGCCATTGGCGAGAAAGGACATAATGGTGATGACGACTTAATAGTCTGAGCCATATTGGGTTGTCGGATGTAGTTGCCTTGCGAATTACATTGAGTTGTTCGAAACAGTTGCCTTATTTCGATTTTCGATGCTCGGTAGGGAGTTTGATAATGGCCACGGCCATAGTCCTCCTGGCTACTCGATCCTTGCCCAATGATGAACCCCTGAGGGCTAAAAATACATCCTTCTCCTATATTTACTCTTGGACCTCGAATTGCTTTGATGGTTAATATGTTGTTGTTGCTGCAGATGATGAACCGAGATTATTGATATTTCTATTGTTAACTGTAGCTTGCTTGCAACTGATATTTGCTATTGTTGTTCGCAGCTGGCATGCTTGGTGCTTGAGGTTGGTATTTGATGTACTGCTGTTGTGGATGTTACTCCTGATATCATGATGTTTGCAGCTGCTTATCATTGATATTGCATTGTTATCGTAGATGCTTTGCTTGCCATTTGATGCTTGTGGCTGAACTACCTTGTCGCATTGACATTTCTATTTTTTCCTCTCAGGGTGTTTGAGACGGTGGTGATGACACCATGTGTGTCTGAGCCTATGTCAATTGCGTCCTTGAATCGTGCTGGGAATTATTCTGAAATTAGTTATCTGTTGCTTAGATTTGATTCTTTCGATGTTCGATAGAGAGTTGATGCTAGCATTGATTAGTTTCTAACACAAATGCTTTGATGCAGCCTATTTTTTATGTCCCTGACTTTTTGGTAGTTTGGCTGTGATTGATGCAATTCGGTTCTGATATCTAGCCTGGGATATTACTGCTGCTGAATTCTTTTTTTTCTGATTCATCTGGTGCAGTTGTCCATGTGTTCTGATGTTAGACTTCTGTTTCATGTGCTGATACGTTTGATTATCCCCTTGTGGAGTCTGAACTCAGTTCCAACTTGGCTGTATGAAATTAGTTTGGGATCCTGGTTTTACTTGATGGCATCCCACCATATTTACTTGATAGGCATTCATGTGAATCCAACTTTAGCGCAAATCCTTTCGACCCAAAAACGCTTCTTTTACCTCTCTTTCTCGGCTGTCCCACAATGGAACAGATGCTGCCGGTCGGTAGCCGAGGTTGAGGTTCGGAAGTGGGAGTGGGATGCGGCTTCGGTCGTGCCACTCCTGGCACTCGATGATGACACTGTTCTGAGAGTGTCAAAAACCTCTAACATTTTCTATATTGCTTGTTCTGTTTTTGATGTGCAGGTTAGTCGAGATTTGCGGCGAAGCTTAAAGACAGCATGAAGACCCTTAGGAACTTTTAGGATTTAGGATAGATACTGATTGTGAATGAAAACTCTTGTAAACCCAATTCAAATTCATTTATCAATTTGTAAACTATAAATATTTATGAAATGAAATTCAACAAATATTCATATTTATTTTCTCAATTGTAAATTCAAAGTATCCCCGAATAATAATTCAGAATCACTTAAATTCCTTCTTGAGTTGTAACTTATAAGTACTTATGAACACAAAGTTCAAAACTTACTTCTCCTTTGCCTTTTATAAATGATATCCCGCCCTCCAAACAAATTCGAATTAAAATCTCGTTGATCACATCACTTCTCAAAGTAACCTTAACAGTATCCACTTCCTTTCCAACCCAACTTTATAAAAGGAAACAAAACTGTTTGGAAACGTTTCAGAATCAAACAAAGCACGGCCCCGAGTCCAATCATATTTCTGACAAAACATACTAGCACCTTGACCCAAATGGCAAATAAATGCCTCAGAACGTAATAACAGCCCGTTTTCAAGAAATTAGCAGAATTTGCGTGAAATGACCAAAATACCCCTGGGACCAAATCTGCAAAACAAACACCTCCCTAACTTGTTAGTGGTTAGCAAATGTACATATGAGATGATATGCAAAATGACTGACTAAATATGAGGGTAAAATTTGGGGTATTACAATAAGATTCTTGGATATATTAATTGCACTAGAATTGTCACAATATAATGTCAATACATCATGTTTGAAATTATATTCCTTTAACATCTGTTTCATCCAAATCAATTGAGAATAACTTCTTCCTGCAGCAATATACTCATCCTCAGCAGTAGACAAGGACACACAATTTTGCTTCTTGCTGAAACAAGAGATAAGATTGTTCCCTAAGAAGAAACATCCTCTAGAAGTGTTTTTTCTATCATCAGCACTACCTGTCCAATCTGCATCATAGTACCCTACAAGCATTGAATTAGTACTATGAGAATACAGTAGGCCATAATCACTAGTACCATTGATGTATTTCAATATCCTCTTCACTTGAGTGATGTGACTCATTTTAGGCTCAACATGATATCTGACACAAACTTCTACAACAAAAGTGATGTCTGGTCTTCTAGCTGTAAGATACAAAAACTACCAATCATACTCCTGTATAAACCTTAATCCACATCAACACATTTTTCATCCTTAGTTAATTTCATATGTGTTGCATTAGGGGTCCTTTTGTGACTAGCATTTTCCAAGCCAAACTTCTTTACTATATTCTTAGCATACTTGCTTTGAGAAATGAATATAGTATCATCTATTTGTATAACTTGAAGACCAAGAAACTAAGTTAGTTCACCAACAAGACTTATCTCAAATTCATATTGCATTTTCTTGACAAAATGTTGGACCATCTAGTTTGACATCCCTCCAAACACAATGTCATCAACATATATTTAAGCTATCATGAGTTTACCATGCTCTTCTGTAACAAACAATTTCTTGTTTGTTCCTTCTTTCCCGTAACCATTATTGACAAGAGACTCAGTTAACCCTTCATACCGAGATTTAGGTGCTTGCTTCAATCCATAGAGATCTTTCTTTAGTTTGTAAACATGATCTGGAAAACTAGGATCTATGAATTCCTTGGGTTGTTCAACATACACATCTTCATTCAAGTACCTATTCAAGAAGGCATTTTTCACATCCATCTGAAAAAACATAAATTTTAGCATACATGTCAATCCTAAGAGAAACCTTATGGATTCAACACAAGCAACAGGTGAAAAAGTCTCATCAAAATCAACCCCTTCAATTTGAGTGTATCATTGAGCAACAAGCCTACTCTTGTTTCTGGTCACAATTCCAATTTCATCATATTTGTCCTTGTAAATCCATTTTGCGCCAATAACATTCATCCCTTCAGGCTTGGGTACTAAATCCCATATTTCATTCCTTTTGAACTAACCTAGTTCCTCTTGTGAGGGAAAAGTTCCTCATACTTATCTATACTTATTTTAATGATGTCAAAACATACATAGGTAGAAAAATGTACTTTGTATAGTATCATCAAGTGGCATATGCATACCTTATTTCTATTGCGTCAAACATTGGTCAAAACATGTTTAGGTACATATAGAAAAAGTACAATATATGTTCCATATAGGTTTGACCATGTTGGTTAAGTTAGAGATATATTTGGATCTGTTAAAAGTAGCTAAATATATGAAAAAGTGCATTTTTGCAAGTTCTGAGTCTTTGAGTCGAATTATAGCCTTCTCAGGTCGACTCATACAGAAGTCATTTTTTCACGTATAGCTCTTAGAAGAGCTCATGTCGACCCTCTAGACGACTCATATTGTGTGCATTTGTGATTGTCTAAATTAGGGTCTTATGCTTTGATGCATGACCTGCTCCAATCGATGCAAAGTACTGTTTTCTACATAGTTCTAAAATTGGGAGAGCTCAAGTCGACCCTCCCCTTCTGTAGGTCAACCGCTCGTGCGTTTTACATCAAAATTCTGTTATGTGAAACTTTCAAAGTGTTTATTAAGTTGGTTAATTGTTTTCACATTTTCATATATATTGAGTTAGTTCATTCTACACAAAAGAACAAGAAAAGTGAAAATATACACTGATTTGGTTCTCATCATCTTCATCATCTTTCTGGAATTTCTCAACAACTACACATAATCATTTTTGTTGTGTATTCTGCATCATTGAGGTGATAACATCCAAACGTAAGATTGATGTAATCAAGTTTTGGTTGAGAAATCAGTGGGTTTTTCTTGAATAAAATTGTGAGGGTTTTGTCCTCCAAGAATCTTGGACTTTGGGAGTTTTTGCACAAATCGGTCTTTCACAGATTCAGCTGACCAAAGGTAATTGAAGACCGGGAGGTCCTATTAGTTTAGTAGCGTTAACCGGAGGATTGTAGTAGGAAGATTTGGGTTCGAACCGTTGGTGTTTAAAATATGTCGGGAAAGATTTAAAGACCAGAGGGTTTTTCAAAGGGAGTGTCGTAATTGGAGGTTTACTCATTACATTCGAAGGACTTGATTCAGCTTGAATCAAGGGAAGAGAAGGCATTGGCTCTGCATCAACAATTGGGTTTGATTGTTTTAATTCAATTAATTCTCTTGTAAACATTTGGAAACAGGATATATATATATATATATATATATATATATATATATATATATATATATATATATATATATATATATATATATATATATATATATATATATATATATATATATATATATATATATATATATATATATATATATATATATATATATATATATATATATATATATATATATATATATATATATATATATATATATATATATATATATATATATATATATATATATATATATATATATGTGTGTGTGTGTGTGTGTGTGTGTGTGTGTGTGTGTGTGTGTGTGTGTGTGTGTGTGTGTGTGTGTGTGTGTGTGTATCTATATATATATATATATATATATATATATATATATATATATATATATATATATATATATATATATATATATATATATATATATATATATATATATATATATATATATATATATATATATATATATATATATATATATATATATATATATATATATATGTCTTAATTCTATTTTTAGAATTGAGGACAAACGTACCCCAAGCGAGGACGACGGGGGAACTGTCTCAAAAAATTGGTGTTCTCTCTTTACTTTTTTCATTACTGAATTTTGAGTTTTTGTGCAAACAATTTAGTTGATTAAAATTCTGGTGTGTGTAGTGCTGAACCAATTTTAGAAACCTTATTAAAACCCTTGATTATAATTTAATACTATAGCGTTTCATTCATATATTGAAATTCACTAGAGGTGCCTTGCGCACCAAGTGTTCGACTAATTGGGTGAACATAAACACTTATGTTATCTTTTCAATTGGGTTATATTTCAAATTCATTGGAAACTGTCTAACCTTAAAATGTACAAAATCTAGTTGATGTGTATTCAAATTACAGATTCTAAATCTCATCTTTATCGGATTCCATATAGGCTTTGCGTATATCCGATCTTTTCGGTAAAGGTTCGTTTAGACGAAGATAGTTCTCGGCCGCTTCCGCTTAAAACTTTTTAAAACCAAATATTGATAAGCTCCAACTTTGTTTTTAATAAGTGATCTATTCGACCCCCTTTCTAGATTTTCGTCTTCGTCTAACAAGTGGTACCAAAAGCACTGGTTCATTCCGTGTTTCGCGTATAACTTCTTAGAATATAGAAAATGAACCAAAAAGGGCTTACAATAGAGCACCTGTTTTCAACGGTGAGAACTATAGTTACTGGAAAGATTATATGCACGTGCATATAAATCCCATTGACAGGAAGGTATGGAACGTTATATTGAACGGTTCTATGGAAATAATTATGACCGACGAAAATAACGTTGTTGTGCCTAAGCCTGAAGCACAATGGAATGATGAAGATTAGAAAAAGTACAATTATGATTGGAAGGCTAAAAGTATTATGATCTCCTCCCTGTGAGTTGGTGAATATTATAGGTTTCACATTGTATGACTGCTAAAGCTATGTAGGACTCATTGCAAGTTTCCCATGAGGGAACTAATGATGTCAAACTAGCTAGAATCAATACTTTGACTCAAGATTTTGATCTCTTTCACATGGAGCAAGGGAAAACCATTGCCGACATGAAAAATATATTTTCTCATTTAATCAATAGACTAAATTCACTTGGTAGACCAATTTCCAATGATCTTACTACTAACAAAGTCTTAAGATGTCTTACCAGGGAGTGGCAACCATAGGTCACAGCCATAAAGGAAGCAAATGATCTTATGACTTTGGACCTTACAACTCTTTTTGGAAAGCTCCAAGAACATGAGCAAGTGCTTCTTAGTCTCGATCGATTTAAGAAAAAGGAAAAGAAGGAAAAGACCAAAACTACGGAAAAGAAGTCTAGAGCTCTAGAAGCTTCTTATTCAAAGTCCTATGCAAAAGAGCTAAGTGATTGCGACTCGAGTGACGACGAGGATGAAGAAGCGAATGAGGATATGGAGTTGTTCGTGAAGCGATACAATCACTATGTAAAGAAAAATGGTATCCAACATTCCAAAAAGAATCTCGTCAATTTTAGAAGACAATCAAGGTCTTCCAAAAATGGAGGCAATAAAGGGAGTAAATTTAGAGAGTCGTGCTTCAATTGTGAAAAAGTCGGATACTACAAACCAGATTGTCCATTAGTGAAGAAGGACCAAGGAAAGGAAAGCGATTGTTCACAAAAGCAACAAGTTAAGTCTAGAAGAGCTTACATCGCTTGGGAAAGTGATAGTGAGTCATCCGAGGATGATAGTTCAAGTGACAAAGAAGAATCAGTCAACCTTTATCTCTCCGCTCATCAAAAGAAGAAAAACAAAAAGGTACGACATGCTAAATATGAAAACTCTACTAGATTGTCTCATTCTGAATTACAAGCTGCCTTTGATACCTTACACCATGAAGCCAAGGAAGCCTTTAAACGGCTGGCCTCAAACAAACAAATTTTTACTCATTTAGAGCAAAAGATCCTCGATTCTGAAAGGAAATTGGAGGCTCTAAAGGGATCTATGGTGGAAGTAACAAAGGTGGATTGTGAGGAAGAAAGAAGTATATGGATAAACTTTGGGTGTGATACTTGTCATATTTGGAAAAAGAAGGTTAGAACTCTCAAGGCCAAACTTGATAAGGCTCTAGAGCCGAAAATCACATTTTCTATTGATATATCACATTTTAGAAAAAGTATGATTAATCCTTATCAAAAATATATATATGTGGTAAAAACAATCAAGAAAACAAAAGTGATACAAAGGTTAACCTTACTTGCTTGTATTGTTGCAAAAGGGGTCACATCATTGCTAAATGTTGTTTTAGGAGATTTTTAGTTCCTAAAGGGGTTTATCAATGGTTACCTAAATGCAACCAAGATTTCACTCACAACCAAGGACCCAATAAACAATTGGGTACCTATTTTCGTTGATTGTTTTTATAGATACAAAGTCTTGAGCCTACTAAGAGAAGATGGGTTCTCGATAGTGGATGCTCAAGACATATGACAAGAGACATATCTCTTTTCATTCACTTTGTGATAAAGAAGAAGGGATTTTTAACCTATGGAGACAACAACAAGGGAGCAATATTTAGAAAAGGTAGTGTAGGTAATCCCTCGTCTACTACTATCTCTGATGCATTGCTAGTTGAGGGCCTTAAAACAATCTCATATGCATTAGTAAATTATGTGATAAGGGATACAAAGTATCTTTTTTAAAATATTGTTGCATGATTGGAAATAATGATAAAAATAAAGATGTGCTTAATGGCTTGAGGGTAAATAATATCTATATGCTGGATTTGAGTGAAGTGTCATTGAGCAGCGACAAATGTCTCGTGACTATGAGTGACGACTCATGGTTGTGGCAGAGACATTTGGCGAATGTCAGTTTTCACTTGCTAAACAAGATAGTTTCTAAGGACCTAGTTATTGGCTTACCTAAAATCATGTTTTTAAAGGATCACTTATGTGATGCGTGCCAAATGGGGAAGCAAAGAAGGATCTCGTTTAAATCTAAAAACATTGTGTCAACTACAAGATCTATTGAAATTCTTCATATGGACCTCTTTGGACCATCTAGAATTAAGATTCTAGGTGGTTACTACTATGGTTTTGTTATAGTCGATGATTTCTCTAGGTTTTGTTGGACTATCTTCTTGGCTAGCAAGAGCAATACTTTCTCCGTCTTTGAAGAATTTTCTAACCTTTCTCAAAACAAGTTGAACACAAACATTATATCAATTAGAAGTGATCATGGAGGTGAGTTTGAAAATAATATTTTTGAAGAATATTGTGGTAGACACGGAATTGATCATAATTTTTCCGCTCCACATACCCCTCAATAAAACAGGGTCGTGGAACGTAAAAATCAGATTTTGGAAGAGTTAGAAAGAACTATGATCAATGAAAGAGGACTTCCTAAGTATTTTTGGGCCGGTGCCATTAGTACGGCTTGTTATATTTTGAATAGGGTGCTCATTCGTCCTATTCTTAACAAGACTCCGTATGAACTTTTGAAAGGGAGGAAGCCAAATGTGTCTGACCTTCATGTTTTTGGTTGTAAGTATTTTGTGTTAAACAATGGTAAGGAGAGTCTATGTAAATTTTACTCCAAGGCAGATGAAGGTATCTTTCTCAGATACTCTCAATCAAGTAAAGCTTATAGAGTATACAATAAGAGGTTACTTACTGTTGAGGAGTCTGTTCATGTCACGTTTGATGAATCTTATCTGAAAAGTGTCGGAAAAGGTATTTCATTTCATGGTACAGGTGTATCTTCTGAAGAGATACTCAAAGACACTGAGAAAGGAATTGATCAACCTAACCCAGTGAATGTTGAGGAGGAAAAAGATCACCATCATGAGGAGATTGAGGAAGTTCATTCGACCAACACTGATGGTCTTCCTCCAACATGGAAGTCTTCTAAAGACCATCCCATCAATAACATTCTCGGTGATATCTCAAAGGGAGTGACAAATCGATCTAAGCTAAGTAACTTCTGTTATCACTTTGCTTTCGTCTTTCAAGTTGATCCTAAAAACTCAAAAGAAGCATTACTCGAAGAACATTGGTTCCTATCAATGCAAGAGGAACTTAATCTATTTCAAAGAAATAAGGTTTGGGACCTTGTCCCTCCTCCGCGAGACCATCGAGTAATCGGCACCCGATGGGTGTTTAGGAATAAACTAGATGAAACTGGAGTTATAACTCTCAATAAGGCATGATAGGTCGCGCAAGGCTATAACCAAGAGAAGGGAATCGACTATGAGGAAACTTATGAGTCGGTTGCCCGACTCGAGACTATACGCCTTCTACTTGCTTTCGCTTGTGCGAAAGATTTCAAATTATTTTAGATGGATGTAAAAAGTGCTTCCCTCAACGGATATATAAATGAATAGGTTTATGTAGCCCAACCTCATGGGTTTGAATCCAATGAGTATCCTAATCATATCTACAAATTAAAACGAGCTTTTTACGGACTCAAAAAAGCCTTTAGGGCTTGGTATGACCGTCTTAGCAAATTTCTTCTTGATCAAGGGTACTCAAGTGGAAAGCTTGACACAACTCTCTTTATTAAACGTCAAGGAAAACACTTAATCTTGGTACAAATATATGTTAATGGTATTATTTTTGGATCAACTAAAATGAATATGGTAAGGGAGTTTTCTAGATTAATGCAGGGAGAGTTCAAGATGAGAATGATGGGGGAGCTCAACTATTTCCTCGGATTGTAAATCAAACAACTCAAAGACGTTACATTTATGAGCCAGACAAAACATTTCCTTGAGCTTCTCAATCGTTTTGACATGGCTAACTCCAAGGCGATTGACACTCTGATGCCTACGTGTGTAAATCTTAACCGAGACGAGAATGGTAAGGATGTGGAGGTGAAAAAGTATAGAGGTATGATTGGCTCTCTCCTCTATCTTACCGCATCTCGACCCGACATAATGTTTAGTGTTTGCATGTGTGTGACGTATCAATCATATCCCAAGGAATCTCACTTGAAAGCTATAAAGCGCATACTTAGATACCTCTCTGGTACTCCAAAGTATGGGATTAGGTATTCCAAGGGTAACGATTGCTCCTTGGTTGGGTTTTCTGATTCTGACTTTGCTGGCTGCAAATCGGATAGGAAAAGCACAAGTGGCATGTGTCATCTGTTTTCAAATTCTTTGGTGAGTTGGCATAGCAAAAAGCAAGTTTCTATTGCTTTGTCAATAGCCGAAGTAGAATATGTTATGGTCGGTAGTTGTTGCACTCAAGTCTTATGGCTTAAGCAACAATTACTCGACTTTAATCTAAAACTTGAACGTGTTCTGATCTTTTGTGATAACACTGATGCCATTAACCTAACCAAGAACCCCGTATTACATTCACGCACTAAGCATATCGAAATACACCATCATTTCCTTAGGGATCATGTGGAGAAAGGCAATGTGGTATTTGAACACGTTGATACTAAGAATCAACTTGCAGATATTTTTACAAACCACTTGCTACTGAGCCTTTCTTTCACATCCGTAGGGAACTTGGTGTTCTCGACATCTCGGATCATGTTTAGGTGGTCATTATCGCATGCTTTATATATATATATATATATATATATATATATATATATATATATATATATATATATATATATATATATATATATATATATATATATATATATATATATATATATATATATATATATATATATATATATATATATATATATATATATATATATATATATATATATATATATATATATATATATATATATATATATATATATATATATATATATATATATATATATATATATATATATATATATATATATATATATATATATATATATATATATATATATATATATATATATATATATATATATATATATATATATATATATATATATATATATATATATATACACTTTGTTCATATTTTTATCTAACCAATGAAGAAGTATAGAGCCATACGTGAGGCATTTTCCTATCAATTGGAGTTGAGGTACTATCTTTCCTTATTCAAAAGCTCTCACATTCACCTTATTCGTGTAAAGTAATGTATCAAGCTATGTGTTGTTGTTGATGTTTATTTCATGATTAAGCATGTTTCATCCCTTTGAATGTTTGAGAATTGAGTATGCTATCTATTTATGTCTTTTGGATGCTTTTTTGATTTGAATTAGTGAATTGTGTTATTTTCAACTGTATGAGTCGACCTACACAAGACTCTGGTCGACTCATAATACAACAATTATTCAGGTTTTTAAAGCAGAAATCTCTCACTATGTTTGTTCTTATAAAATGCGTCGACGCACAACCTACATAGGTCAACACGTCGCACGATGATGCTGAAAATTCTCTTCTTTTAATGAATTACTCAAATTCCTTAACTCATTTAATGCATTTATTTTCATGTTATATATTCAAACTACATCATCATTAGCATTTACACTGTTCATTGTACCTATTCAAGGCTATTTCTCTACCTCTCCTTTTCCTAAAGTCTCCTTCAAAACCTAATTTCTCCATCAAAAGGATAAAGTAAGTTTTTCCTATATATCCCAAAAGGAAAAACTCTATTTTTACTATTCTTCATCTCCAAAGAGTTGATCAAATGGCTATAAGAAGAGCTACTGGAAAAATAACTACTTGAGCTCCATTTGCTCAAGCTGGTCCATCTAGAGCTACGTTACCGGTAACCGCTACAAGAAGAATGGGCTAATGAGCAACTACCTCCACCTCAAGAATATCCCTTTCACGGACGAAGCCATAACTTTAAGGGGAGGAGACCTTGAGGCATTCTTGAGAATCTCATTATGCATGTCATATCATCTCATGTTCATTAACTTCTAGTGTAGATTTCTTATTGTGCTTGCTTGTTTTATTAAGACATGATTAATGGTTGTTATGTAATAGCAAATATTTTTGTTCATTTGAGTGCCTTTCTATTTATCCACTTATATGCCTTCATTGACTTCATTATATGTGGATGTTTGTTGATGACTAACCTGTTGCAAATTGCTTGAATTTGCTTATCTCTTTATAATATGCAAAAGTGGAGAAGAATATCAAGTAGAAAAAAATCACTTTTATAAGACTAATCGAACGTGCAGATTACGTCTAGACAAATGCATGGAGTAAGGGGGAGGATGATACAACGCATTATACTCAACCAAGTTTCTAATGTTTTTCCATCATCAAAAAGGGGGAGTATGTGAGGGCAAAGTTCCTCATACTTAGCTATACTTATTTCAATGATGTCAAAACATACATAGGTAGAAAAATGTACTTTGTACGGTATCATCAAGTCTCATATGCATACCTGATTTCTCTTGCGTCAGACATTTGTTAAAACATGTTTAGGTACATATAGAAAAAGTACAATATATGTTCCATATAGGTTTGATCATGTTGGTCAAGTTAGAGATATATTAGAATATCTTAAAAGTAGCTAAATATATGAAAAAGTGCATTTTTGTAAGTTCTGAGTCTTTGAGTTGACTCATAGCCTGCTCAGGTCGACTCATGCAGAAGTCATTTTTTCATGTATCGCTTTCAAGAGAGCTCGTATCGATCCTCCGGTCGACTCATACTGTGTGCATTTGTGATTGTCTAACTTATGGTCTTGTGCGTCGATGCATGACCTGGTCCAATCGATGCAAAGTATTGTTTTCTACATAGTTCTAAAATCGGAAGAGCTCAGGTCGACCCTCCCCCTTCTAAAGGTTGACCGCTCGTGCTTTTTTCACCAAAATTCTGTTATGTGAAACTTTCAAAGTGTTTGTTAAGTTGGTTAATTGTTTTCACATTTTCATATATATTGAGTTACTTCATTCTACACAAAAGAACAAGAAAAGTGAAAATATACACTGATTTGGTTCTCATCATCTTCATCCTCTTTCTTACATTTTCTAAACAACTACACATAATCATATTTGTTGTGTATTCTTCATCATTGAGGTGATAACGTCCAAACATAGGATTGGTGTAATTAGGTTTGGGTTGAGAAATCAGTTGGTTTTTCTGAATAAAACCGTGAAGGTTTTCTCCTCCAAGAATCTTGGATTTGGGGGGGGGGGGGTATTTGCAAAAATTGGTCCTTCACAGATTCAGCCGAGCGAAGGTAATTTAAGAACGGGAGGTTCTGTCAGATTAGTAGTGTTAACCGGAGGATTGTGATACGAAGATTTGGGTTCAAATTGTTGGTGTTTGAAATCAACTGGGCAAGATTTGAAGACCACATGGTTGTTTAAAGGGAGTGTCGTAATCGTAGTTTTACTCATCACGTTGGAAGGACTTGATTCAAGTTAAATCAAGGGAAGAGAAGGCATAGGCTCTGCATTAACAATTAGGTTTGATTGTTTGAATTTTATTGCTTCTCTTGTAAAGATTTACAAATATGTATATATATATATATATATATATATATATATATATATATATATATATATATATATATATGTGTGTGTGTGTGTGTGTGTGTGTGTGTGTGTGTGTGTGTGTGTGTGTGTGTGTGTGTGTGTGTGTGTGTGTCTTAATTCTATTTTTAGAATTGAGGGCACACGTTCCCCGAGCGAGGACGATGGGGGAACTGCCTTAACAAATTGGTGTTCTCTCTTTATTTTTTCCATTGCTGAATTTTGAGTTTGTGTGCAAATAATTTAGTTGATTAAAATTCTAGTGTGTGTAGTGTTGAACCAAGTTTAGAAACCTTACTACAATCCTTGATTGTAATTGGATACTACAGGACTTCATTAACATTGAAATTCACTTGAGGTGCCTTGCACACCAAGTGTTCGACTAACTGCGTGAACACAAACACCTGTGTTATCTTTTCAATTGGGTTATCACATTCATTGGAAATTGTCCAACCTTAAAGTGAACAAAATCTAGTTGATGTGTGTTCAAATTAGTGATTCTAAATCTCGTCTTTATCGGATTCCAAATAGGCTTTATGAATATTCGATCTTTTTGGTAAAGATTCGTTTAGATGAATATAGTTCCTCGGCCGCTTCCGCTTAAAACTTCTTAAAACCAAATATTGATAAGCACCGACTCTGTTTTTAATTAGTGATCTATTCAACCCCCCCCCCTCTAGATCTGTGTCGTCGTCTAACACCTCTTGCATAGAATCTAAAAGTCATCACTCAATGCCTCCTCCACAATTTTGGGTTCAAATTTTAAGACAAAACAAGAGTTGGATATCACATCTCTGGATCTAGTGTTGATCCCTTCATCAAGAATTCCAATAATAATTTCCTTTCGATGATTTTTCTGAATTCTAATTGATGAACCTTTGTTGGCATGAGAGTTATCTGGTTCAGTCCTTGTTGGTGAAGGTTGAGAAACACAACAAAAGGGGGGTTTGAATTGGGTTTCACATTTTGTCCCTTTTTGCGGAATTAAACTAACGATGTTAACAAGTAAATAAAAATAAATGAACACAATTAATTTTATCCTAGTTCACTGTTAACGAAGCTACTCCAGTCCACCAACCTTGGTGATTCCGCCTTAGACAAGAACATTAATCTAATAATCATCAAAATGATTACAACCCTAAGTTGTTAAACAACACGCTTAACCCTCTCAAGCATCCTGGCTTTCACTTAGCCGGTCAAGGAAATCATCAACCCACAATGGATACCATCCATTGGCTTCTTGAGAATTCTAACTACGACGAGTTCCCCAAGGAATACAATCAACTTTTGACAAAGGACTTCTCAAGCTAACTTCAATAAGGATTTACGCCACCTTTAGAAAAAGGATTTTACATGTGCACTAATATGCTTCTTACAAGATGATTACGCAAATGAAGTACATTGTTTCTTAGCAAGATATGAGTAACAACTCCTTGCTTTCTAATACAAAACTATCTAAAGAATGAATCTACGATATTATAAAACATTAGTTTTGTATTACTTAAAAGCTTTCTTGATGAACATTACGGCTTCTTATCATGAGCTTTAAGCTTCTTTTGATGAACTCCTTTCTTGAGCAGGTAATGCTTCTTCTAGCTTAACCATCAACATCAACTAAGTTACTATGATTCACTTATTGATGTTTTACTTGACTAGTTATACATGGTTTTAGCATGTTGCATCGTTGTACACACATTCAAACAGTTTGCTTCAGCTTCTTCTTCATTGAGCATTCTTCATTTAAACTTCAGCTTGTAGCATTTTCTTCAGCACTTTAGCTTTGCATAACAACGTGCTATCACTAGAAACTTGCTATTCTTCAAGCTTCTTGACATTTAATTTACAGAGCTTGAGAGAATAAACCTGTTGAGGGGCATTCTTAGGAACATATTCCAACATCAACATCCCAACGTTCACTTGAAGGAATGGTCAACATCACTGCATAAAAAGCCGTTTTTATGCCACCTTATCGAGGTAGAGGTCACACTTTTTGTATTCTTGTGTTTAGCTTAAAACCATTCTTATCTTATGTCTTTCTAATGTCTTTAGTGGCTTCAAATAAAATTTTGATGAAGCATGTTATAAAAGAGTCAATTCTTTGCAACTTTAGAAACCCGGTCTTCAGAATTCCAAGATCTTTGTTCAGCAGAACTATCTTGAGAATCTTCAGCACTCGTTCTTTTAGAAGTAATATCTTCAGAGTCTCCAGAACTTGTTCCTTCAGAACCTTGTATTCAAAGTCTTCAAATCCGTTAATCACATTCTTGTCTTCGGAGTCTTCAGAACATGTAACATTAGAAGTGCATCACATTAGAAAGACTTATAGGCCTTTATCATAAAGTCTCAATTAGAATGTCCAGAAATAACATTCATTAGAATCGTTGTATTAGAAACATTTATGAGTCTTGACTTTATCTTGTACACACATATGTTTTCTTCCAGAGTGTTGATAATAGAGTCTGATGACGCCACACGTCTTCTATCAGAGTCTGAATCATATTGACAAAAATCACACACTAGAAAAAAATCATATCAAACATAATTGTTCTCTTAGATAACATGTGCAGTTATCATCAAAACTCAATGGTCAGATGTGGAACCAAATCTTATTCTTACAATTGGCTCAATGTTAAACTCAATGTCTTCCATATCATTCTGCTGATATGATGTTCAAACATCTTCTTCGACGTCATTCCCTCTCACAAAAATTGAATCATCAACCACAACATTAATTAATTCCATCACGACCTTCGTTTTCGAGTTAAATACCATGTAAGCTCTGTTGTTCGTAGAGTAACCAAGAAATATCCCTTCATCACATTTGGGATTGATCTTTCTCCTTTGTTCACGATCAGCCAGAATGTAGCACTTACTCCCAAACATATGAAAATATTTAACATTAGGTTTCTTCCCTTTCCAAAACTCGTAGAGTGTATAAGATGTACTAGCTCTGAAAGTGACGCGATTGTGAATGTAACATGCAGTGTTCATAGCTTCATTCCAAAAATGATAAGGAAGATTTTTAGCATGAAGCATAACTCTAGATGATTCTTGTAAAGTTCTATTCTTGCGTTCTACAACTCAATTTTGTTAAGGAGTGATGGATGATGAGAATTCATGTCCAATTCCTTCAGAAGAGAAAAATTTTAAAAATTTGGCATTTTCATATTCCTTGCCATGGTCACTTCTGATTCTAACAATAACACTTTCATTCTTTGTTTGTAGACATTGACAAAGGCCTTTAAAAACATAGAAAGTGTCTGATTTTTCCTTGATAAAGTTCACCTATGTAAATCTTGAAAAATCATCAACTACTGTGTAAACATACCTTTTTCCACCAAGGCTTTTAGTGATGTAGGCTTTTATACTTCATACGTGCGAGGTAAGTACATCGACTACTTTGATAGTGCTATTAATTATGTTTTAAATCTCCAACCTCCCCCTGCCTATGATCTTAGGACTTATAGAAATTAGCATCGTGTTATAAATGAAGTCATGTCACAAGAAATGCTTGAAACTTTATGTAGACAAGAGGCTAAGTGGGTGATAGATTGTGGCTTAGCGTTGCGGCTTAGAACCGCTAAATTTTGCCACATCCCTAGGGCATTGGCCTCATTTTTAATGCAAACTCTAAAGGTTGCTTCTAATCAGTCACAATTTATCGTGAAGTGGTGCTTAGGACTTTTGGATCTTTTAAGGGGTGAGCCTATTCATATAGGGTATTTAATTTATGAAAATATCAAATATATGGCTAATATTTTGCAACGAGCTTGTGGAAATTTTTGTGTTATAAATGAATTGTACAGGAGAGCTGGAGTACCCACCTATCCTAATGATGTGATGATAGGTCCAAAAGCACCTCGCAATGCTTCGCCAATTAGGAGGCTTCAACATAATCATTCAACCAAAGTCGCTCAACATGATCAAGAGGATAACCAAGCAGGAAACGAGAAGAATTCTACCAACCTCAGGTGCACCAGTAGGTGACGCAAGGTCAAGAAAATCAATATGGGTCATAATTCAGAGAAGGATGGAAGCTCATGTAGTGGGAGTCACAAGGTGGATAACAGAAGTTTCGCCCATCTTGTATACTGAACCCCCAAGATTCACACCAGTATTCAGAGACTTTTACAACTAACAAGAAGACCACATTCCTGCTCAAAGTTTAAGAGCACGCTTTGCAAACACCGAAGAGATGGATAATTATTTTTGAAATCAAGATAAATAGCCAAAAAGATGAAGAGAGAACATGAGAGCATAATGGACCAAAAAAACAATGATTTCAACAACACCATGGATAACAAGCATGATTTTTTCCACAATGATAGCATATGAGGAAAACATGTAGCATGTTTTAAATTTCTTGGGTATTTTTTATTATTTCCTAATGTATGCCCAACAAAGAGTAACAATACTTATATGTTCTCTTCCCTGTTATATAATTTTAAGCATGTTTGTCTTTAATGAATGAATTTATTCTATTGTTTCGTTCAAATTTTTAAAAAATGCAACTTTAGCATTGAACAAATGAACCAAAAGCATCATCAGATGAAACTTGATCATTAGGAAAGTGACTTACCAATTGAAAACAAAGGATAAAAAAGGAATCGAAAAACTTGTACTCAACCTTCTGATACCTTAACTAGTAATGTTTGAGCCAAATAAATTCTATTGTTTACTATTCCTTTCATTGAGTGTATCCATGCATTATTATTTTATCAGGTTTGAACTATTTTTGATTCAACTTGTCTAGTTTGATTTACACACACAGAGGCAATTGTTTATTATGAACTCTGAGCCTTTTTAGCCAACCAATAGTAATAAGTAAAGTCGTTTGCTAACCACTTTTAGCTTAGCCTTTCTTTCGGAGACTTAGCCTTATTTATTACCCATATGACTTGAAAGATTACATCTTTCCACCTTCCCTTTGGAGTTAGGTAGGATTTTTTAGTTTTAAAGGTGTATGGAAAAGAATAAGTTTGTAGCTGCTCTTGGAAGTGAGCAATGTTTAAGTTTAGGATTGGGGTACTAGCAAAAAAATAGTCAAAATTAAAAAAAAAATTGAGAAATAAGACGTTAAAAATAACTCCTTCAAAAAAAAGAAAAAAAGAATGAAAAATGAATTTTGAGGACCACAATAGAGATATCTCTAGTACTGTTAATCAGGAAAAGAGTCTATATGATAAAAATAGGATAAATAGGTACATAACTCCAAAGATTTAAACCTACTTTCCCAAAAATGTCCTACCCGAACATAAGCCAAGTTACAAGCGAAAAAGCCATAAAAAGTGTGTGTTTTGATTTCTTTGAAGAATTATATTTGAACATGATCAAACTCAGTATAGTCTATTTTGCATGTGGGTTGAGAGACTACCCTATCAATTGAGTGAGTCATGGTGAGATGAGAGACATGTGTTGCACCCCAAAATTTTCCCAACCTTTTCTAACATAGGTTTATGTTCCAATTGCATAGTCATTTGCATTGTCATCATGTACATAGTGTATTCATCTACATTGCATAGCATAAGCAAGCTATATTAATCAAGGGATCAAGTGCTATTCTTATCTCAAGAGGTATATCCAAGGGTTTCATTCATATTCAAGACTACTCATGTCATCAGAGAAGAATTTGAGCTTTGAAGAGCTGCCAGGTTGATCAGTGAGTTCTCTCCTATCTTGAGGCTAGGTGGGGATCATCAGAGGAAGTGTGAGCTATGAGCCAAGAGCATGAGGTGTGTATGGATGTTATGAAGAGCCTAGATGATCATTTTGAAGGAGAATCAAGTCATTGGAATGATTGCAAGAGCCTTAGTTGAAGTCAGTCAACTAGGGTCAACACTAGGTCAACTCTAAGTCAAAGAAGTGTTTTGAAGGGCATCAAGGAGCATTTGAAGATTGTGGGATTCATTATTTGCTATATGAATATGGATATGATGTTGTGCTAAAGAAGAATCAAGAGGAGTCAAGGAGAACTGGAGTTACTAAATTAGGGTTTCAGTGTAAAATCCCCTGATTTAGGTCAAACTTCCAAGCAGTGTGACTCAAGATGCAAGCTTCATATGAATTCTTGGTCCACATGAAACTTGTATATTATCTTCATAGCTTTAATTTTAGTTGTGGAAGTCATTAAGATGATTTATAGAACTCAAGTTATGGCTCTTGCAAGTTACAGGTCATCTGAGGGCACTGAAATTTGTATGTGAAAGTTGTCTGTCTTCCAAGCAACTTTTGACCTTCAAGGATATTTCAAATGGATTCTTGGCCAACATAATAGTTGTTCCTTATTGTCTTATATTTCTATAATGGTATGGTATGCCTTCATATGATTTGTGGAACTCTACTTATGGTCTTGGCAAGCAAAGGGTATTTTGGTCATCTGAGGATTATAGGTCATTCTTAGCCTATGCCTAAAACTCATACAAGGATGCTTCAAATGAAACACTTCACAACATCAAAGTTGCTCAAAATGTCATTTTAAGTCAAGAAAAGAAGTCATGAAAGTTTGGAAATGCATATAATGAGACTTGACCAAAGTTGGTGAAAAATGACCTAAAAAAGGCATATAAGTTGAAAAAGTTGAAATGGAAAATTGGTTTGAGAGATCTACAAATCCAAAATGGGTCATCCAATATACCAAATTGATTCCAAACATCATTTTAGAGACATTGGTTCAGCCACTTTTTTGAGTTAGGGGTTAAATTTTGGACTTGCTTTGTATTTTTGTTACTTGCATAATAAGGCAAGTAGGGAAAACTTGGCATAAGTGACTTTTCAAGGCAAGGAACTTGGTTTTTTCACACACACCATGTCAATAACTCATGAGAGGAGATTTTGACACAAATATACAAAGGGTGCAAGTATGATATGAGAGGTATCAAAGTATCATCACATGAGAATTCCATGGACTTTCCACCACTTTCTAGAACTCTCTAAGATCATCTCAAACCTTCTAGATCTGTCCATCCTCATCTATATATTGAACTGAAGCCATTGATGCAAAGGTTTGGTAAAAAGATTGTGAAGAGAGAGTGATATACCATTTTCTCCATTTTTGCAAATCAATCTCAAACTCCATCTTCTTCTTCCTTTCCATTGAATTTTTCTCACCAAATCAACTCCTTGGATCCTACTGAACACATACACATAGATCAAAGTGGCCATTGATGAGTGTTTGAAGGTGTAGCTTCCAAAGTGCAAGTGAAGCAAGTTGTATCCAATCCCATAATCCAAGCACTGTCCATCCAAGATCTTGCAAACAGAAAGATCCTTAGCCATTGAAGACCATTTGTGACCAGTTTCAAGCAGTGGATTGGAGTGTAGATACCTCTTCCATCACCATTTTTCAGGTTTGCAAAAAGCATTCGAATCCCTCTATTTATGCATTATTAGGTGAAATGGCTAGGGTAATCATGTTTAGGGACCTTAGGTGAGTGATTCCTGAGAATTAGAGAGAGTTCCATGGAGGTTGTTAGCAGAGTGATGATTCTTTGATGATCAAGATTAGGCTGGATAATTAGTTTTAATGAACATATAATGGCTTGCTGAGGTTAGTGTGACATGATGAACAAGATAGGGTAGTTAAATTGGAGAATTGTGAGGTTCCATTGCAGTGCATCATGAGGGAGTCAGATTGTTACACCTATCGGGTTCCATTATGGAATTGGTTTCAAGCAAAACTGAGGGTATCACCGTGTTCAGGGGAAAGAATAGAGCAACTTTGCTCTTTATAAGTTTTGATTTCATGGCCTGAGGAAGGAGAACGAAGAGCTTGAATATGGTTGCATGGAAGCTGTGAATCTCTGCAAACCCTAGATCATTTTGGGACGATGGCCATGCACCGTTGGATCTATTCATTTATTTGACCTTTTCATCTGATCGTATGACTGGCGTTCAAAGTTGAAATATGGAGGGAATGGCTGAGCGTGAAATGATGCGTTTCACTAATTGCATCAGCGTGGGCCTTGGACTCATATTGATATTCCCACCCTCAATTGGAAGCCCAATGCAGAATACACTTGATTTTGTTGCTATTTGAACCGTGACTTTAATCTTTTTTCTGTTATTTTTTCTCAATTCATTTTCTGAAGCATGTTGGGCCTAATGCAATTGATATCTGCACCCCACGTTCATGGTCCAATGCTGGGTAACAACTAGGCGTGTATGCTATTCAGACCCCCTCCCCCCATTTTATTTCTCTTTTATTCTTTTTACTTTTTTTTTAATATTTTTCTCACATTTAAAAAATCATAAAAAAATTGAAAATAGCTTGTTTTTCATTGGTTCTTTTTGTGGTAGATCAATAATTTTGTTAAGAAAAATACTAAATAATAAAAATGGCATTTTATTTTGTTTTGATATTTTTTGTGTATTTTTCCTTTAAATAGCTTTTTAATGGATTTAGTTTGGTACTTAAATTTGTTGATTTTTGTTCTAATAGCTCCCTTTAGCTTTAGGGTTCATTCTTTTTAGAGTGATTAGTTTAGGACTTTAACTTGTACATAAGATTTAATTCATATTTTTAGGATTAAATTTTAGGTGATTTGATTAGGTGTGATTAGTATGATCAAAATTAGGGTTTTAGATGAGCATGGGTGAGATAGATTAATTCTTTTAGGGATGTTGATTTGATTTTTGGGGTATGGGACTATAGGGGTTATGGGTATAGGATAGATCCCTTAGAAAATATTAGGATTCCCCTACTGCTATTAGTATATTGCTTATATTGGATTGACTGTGTGGTGTGCCCTCTTTAGGGTTATTGTTTTGTCTGTGTGTGGGGTATTGGGTTTGTTTGGGACTTGGGGGAGAGCTGAAGCCTGTGATGATGAAGCCCATTTGAAGATCAGAGATTGAAGACCAACTTCCAGAGTTGATGAGGAGTATCTCTTGCTGGTAGCTGTTGAAGTTTGTAGGATCTAGGAGTTAGGCAGAGCTCTAGAGTAGTCAACTTGATTCTCAAACATGGAAGGTCTTGATTGCCTCCATCCTTCTCTGTGATGCAGAGTCTCTCTAAGACACTCACCCCCTTCCTTTGGAAGGCTTGGTGATAGTGTCTAAGAGATAGAACTCTTGAGAGAAAATATTCTATGTGTTGTTAGCAATCTGTTTGCCACCCTTGGTGGTCAACTAATTGCTTAACACCCAGTTCACTCTTGTGATTGATTCCTCAGCTTGGAGGTTGGGACTTGAAGAAAAGCCACTGGGAGATTGAATATTAAATACTGATGCTTGCTTGAAGCCAGAAGATGAAGTCAGATGCTGATGAAGACTGCTTTGCTGTTTAGCTTTTGCTGTTTATTAATTTTGATGTATTGTGTGATTTCCCGGATTGTATTGTTTGCTGTTTAACTTGCTGGGTTGAAAGTGAATCCTGTTCACTTTCGCCTATTGTTTTCTAGGTTCGAGGTTGAGTGGGACTCCCTTGCCTCGCTTGTATTGTTGCATCCATGCATTTTACTGCTTTATTGTATATATCTGCTGTTTCTGTTTCCGTCTATTCCCTTAGGATCTCTGTTTCTCTCTGCGCAAGAGAGGAGCATGATAGACATTAGGTGTTAACCCATGCATGATAACATTAGGGTAGATTTTATTCCCCTTTTCAACCCTAGGATTTGTAGAGTGTCATCTCTTCTTCCTTCAAAACAACAGAAAAACATTAATAAAGGTTATAACAGAGATTAATTCATTTCTTCCGTCAAAAGATTTGAACAAACATCAACCTTTTTGCAATAAGAAAACCCTTGTTTAAGGTGAGATTTTTCATAAAAGACACTTGAACAGCTTGTGTCGTGCGTAGCCCGAACTACGTTTGCTCTGATCTTCCATGCTGTGTGGAAGTACGTAGGCATAGGATGCGATATCCTAGCGAGCAACCTTCACCCACCTTCCCCCGTAGTTAGGCGAACTACGTTGACTCTGATTTCTCGTTCCAGACGGGAATACGTAGGCATAAAGTGCGATGCTTTGCCGAGTCATTTTATTTTCTTCTCAGACCTTATCCTTTAGTTTAGATAGAAATGTAATCCGTACAAACCAAACAAGCGTGGATCCCATCGAGTACGATGGACGTGAGGGGTGCTAATACCTTCCTCTTGCGTAACCGACTCCCGAACCCAGGTTTTGGTTGCGATGACCATACCTTTTTCCGTTTTCGCGAGGTTTTCTTCGAGCGTTTCCTTTCCCTCCATTGGGATAAATAACGCACGGTGGCGACTCTTCTGTTCAGCCGGCGTCGATTCTCGCAGTAGCGACAACATGTTGGTTACTTGTTAAACTTTGAGGATGTTTTATAAATTTTCTAGATTGCAGTTAGAAGCTAGAATGGCGGTCGGGTAAAACAAATATCATATGGTGATTTTCGATTATTATTATTGCAACTTGTTTTTATGTTTAGAATGTGTAGTGCATGTGACCTAATACTATTACGATCTGATTTTTGGAAGGAAAATGGGACTTTTGGATCGTACGAAAGAATTACAGCAGAAAGAATAGAGCTCTGGAGGATTGGGAAAAGATGAGATGTTCATGATTGGAAGAAATTGAAGATCAACTTTTATCACAACTTCTTGTAATGTCTTTATTTTGTATTTTTTTCTTTGAATATTATGCGTAGCTAAACCTCCTAATGTTAGGGGGTGTCCCTGGATTGTCATGTAACGAACATCTTTTAAATTATTCAATGAGACTTTGATTTCTTACCTTAATCTTTTCTTATGCAAATTATTTAATACTTTTTCGATCGTACAAATTGGGAACGATTTACGATTAGGGATTTGGCCTGAAAAACCAATCTATTATTTTACAAAATACATTACAGTAGATATTGCCTAGGAATAGGGATATCCTGTAGTGATTGATAAAAACTGTGTTAGAACTATTACTTGATGTTCTTCCTTGACGGCTAAGGAATTAGGGTCAAGGAAGAATCTCAAAGGTTTTTTGGTTAAGGAATTTAAGAAAAATATTATTGAGGTTCAGCAAAAATTAAGGTTTTAAGGCATGTCTCATTGATAATGATTTAAGGTTCTTACTAAGCAATTCATAAACCTCTCCTAGCATATTTTCTCATAGTTGTTAAAGTAATTTTATTATTCTGCTTATTTCATTCTGTCACTATAATTATTTCAAAATCACCAAACAACCCCCCCCCCCCCCCAAAGGATATTTTTTTTTAATTGAAGTAACACCTGTAGTTACAATTGCACGCAGTCCTCAAGAGATCGATTTTGGGGATAACCCCACTTATTACTGCATCGGTAAAAATAGTGCACTTGCTATTTTTCCGATCAAATTTTTGGCGCCGTTGTCGGGGACTTCCAAATTTTAAGTACTTTGTTAGTTCAATTGGAATTTTGTCACTTTGTGACTAAAATTTTTTAATTTTATTTTTTTGTTATTTTTATAATTAATAATAATTTTTTAACATGTGTATGCGAGGTAAGACCTCAGCTGTATTTTATTTTGACGCAGAACCAGAGAGATCTTTGCACGCTAGACGTCGTCAAGCCAAGCAAGAAAGAATGTCAGTGTCATGTTCAAAACTAATTATTTCTGAGAAAGAAAAAGAAGAAGCAGTTTCAGTTCATTCCGAGCACACAGATTTCGGCACAGACTCAGAGCTGAAAACTCTTATTATGGTTGCCGACCCACAAGCAGAAAGACTTCTCGGTGACTATGGAAGAGCAAATGCTCCAACAGTGCGGTTGACAATAGTAAATCAACCAGTCACTATAGCACAATTCCAGCTGTAGCCGTCCACTATCCTGCAGCTTCAGAGTAGGCCTTTTTCAAGAATGATCAATGAAAATGCAAATAAGCATCTACAGAGGTTCCTTACTATGAGTACGTTATTAAAAATTGAGGGACACTCTGAAGAAGCTAGTTATTTTTCCGTTTACTCTATCTGATGAAGCCGAAGAGTGGTTTTACTCATTACTTGTTGGGAGTATTACTACTTCGCAAGAGATGGAAATGAAACTTCTAAATGAATATTTCCCTGCTTCTGTGTACATCTGAAAGCAGTACGACATCGTGAACTTCAAACAGAAAGAGGGAGAGTCACTTGGTTGCGTGTCCCACTCATAATATGGACGCAACCGAACAAATGCATAATTTTGTGAATGGTCTCAAGATGAAGACTAAGCAGCTTATCGATACAGTTGTCGGTTGCTCAACCAAATTTACAATAGCCACTGGCATTAAAAGAATAATTGAGGCTATTGCAGCAAATGAGCACTTAGAGTTGTATGATCGTAGTGTAAGCCAACTTGAAAAGATTATTGATATGAAGCTTACAGAGCAAGTGGTAAAAATGGAAGAATAAATTACAGTTGAGGTAGAAAGAAGGATTAAAAAGATGAATCTTGATACTCAAACCGTGGCACAGGTTCTACTAGTTCAAGCAGTCAATTGTGAAATCTGTGGGGGACCATATTTTACTGTGCATTGTGTTTCTACCGTGCAACAAATAGAAGCAATCAACAATTTGAAACAGAATAACCCTTATTCCAACACCTATAATCCAGGGTGGAGGAATCATCTGAACTTCTCATGGAAAGATCAGCAAGGGAATCTTCCAAAGTAACGAGTTGCTTCACCTCCGAACCAACCGCAACAACAACAGTACCGTCCTCAACAACAACAACCTCAGCAGCCGTATTCTCAACAATTTCAGCAACAGTTTCAACAACACCCACAACAGTTTCAGCAGCAAGCACCACAAAAAGCTTATTGGAAAATTGCCATTGAAAAAATGGTCGCTCGGAGCTCCCAATTCCAAGAAGAGACAAGAAGCAATCTTAGGAACACATGTGCTTTGTTAAAAAACCTTGAAGTCTAGATGAGCCAAATAGCAGAACAACTAGCAAGTTCACAAGCACCAGGTGCTCTACCTAGTGCCATTGTGCCCAACCCGCAAGATCATAATAATGTTAGTGTCGTGACCACAAGGAGTGGTAAATCTATTGATGTTCTTGAGAAAAATTCTGAATCGGAAGACCAACTTCTTGAGGTCGATCTTGAGATCAAAGAAAATGAAGTAGTTGCTGAAAAGGTGGTGTCACGGGAATAAGTGGTGAAAGAGAAAGTTATTGAGCCCAAACCGGTCATTAAGCTTCCTTATCCTCAAAGGAACAATAAGAAGGGGCAACAAGAGAAGAACTTTGAAAGATTCTTGGAGATGTTCAAAAAAGTTGAGCTCAATATTCAATTTTTGGAGGCATTCAAGCAAATGCCTACCTATGCAAAGTTCATGAAGGATATCATTTCAAAGAAGCAAACCTGTTGACACAAATCCGATTATTCTAACTGAAACTTGTAGTGTTATTTTGCAGGGCATGAAGATTCTAGTAAAGAAGAAAAATCGAGGTGCAATCACTATTCCTTGTACAATTGGGGATAAATCATTCAAGAAAGCTCTTATTGGTTTGGGTGCTAGTGTAAGTCTAATGCCCTTATCCATCTACCGAAAGTTGGGTATAGGTGCGGTGCAAGACACTAGGATGATACTTCAATTCACGGATCACTCGGTAAAGAGGCCTTATGGGGTTATGGAAGATGTTCTAGTGAAAGTGGACAAGTTTGTGTTCTCGGTGGATTTCATTATTCTTGAAATGCCTAAAGATGAAGAGATCCCTCTTATTCTTGGAAGACCGTTTTTAGAAACCGGGAGATACTTGATTGATATAGAGGGGGGAACCATGACTATGAAGGTTTATGATGAAGAGGTGAAGATTGATGTGAGGGGTACAATGAAGCACAAAAATGGTCTTGGCAGAAGCAATAATATTGGGGTGATTGACCAAGTTGTTACAAATGAAAATCTTGAAAGTGCAGCCCAATTGCCTCTAGAAAAAGTGTTAAGTTTGTCAATTTTTTAGGATAATGAAGAAGTGGGTGGAGGAGAGTTGGAAGTATTAGGTATGATGGAAGCTCTACCTCCTTTAAAGAGATCTCGACCACACCGGTAGGAGGATCTAAGATAACCTCAATCGGTGGAAGGGAGTGAAGAGACCAAAAAGAGTATGGAATTGAAACAACTTCTGGAAAACCTCAAGTATGTCTTCCTCGACACCGAAGGTAAATGTTCAACCATCATAAGTGCTAGCCTTAAAACTATCCAATAAGATAAGTTGATTGATGTTATCAAAAGGTACAAGGGAGTTATGGGTTGGAAGATTGAGGATTTGAAAGGTACTAGTCCCACTGTCTGTATGCACAAGATTCTCATGGAGGATGATCATAAACAGGTTGTCCAACCTTAAAGAAGGCTTAATCCAGCTATGAAGGAATTTTTAAGAAAATAAGTGGTGAAGTTTCTAGATGTGGGTCTGATTTACCCAATATCTGACATCTCGTGGGTGAGTCCAGTCCACGTAGTGCCCAAGAAAGGGGGAACCACAGTCATAAAAAATGAGAAAAATGAGTTGATTCCTACGAGGACGATTATAGGGTGGCGGGTGTCTATTGACTATAGAAGGTTGAATCTTCCACAAGGAAGGACCACTTCCCACTATCGTTCATTAATCAGATGTTAGAACGGCTAGCGCGTCATGATTACTATTGTTTCCTAGACGGGTACTTCGATTACAATCAAATTGCGGTTGCGCCGGAAGATCAAGAGAAGACGACTTTTACATGCCCATATGGTGTTTTTGCTTACAGAAGGATGCCATTCGGGTTATGTAATGCTCCAGCTACATTTCAGAGATGCATGACTTCCATCTTTGCTGATATGCTTAAAAAGCATATGAAAGTCTTCATGGATGACTTCTCAGTGTTTGGTTCTTCTTTTGATAATTGTTTAACTAACCTTTCTCTTGTTTTAGAAAGATGCCAGGAAAGCAACTTAATCCTCAACTAGGAGAAGTGACATTTCATGGTCCGTGAAGGTATAGTGTTGGGTCACAAAATTTCTCATCAGGGAATTGAAGTAGACCAAGCCAAAGTGGAGGTAATCTCAAAGCTTCCGCCTCTGGTGAATGAAAAAGGTATACGAAGTTTCTTAGGCCATGCGGGTTTCTACCACCGATTCATAAGAGACTTCTCTAAAATAGCTAAGCCACTAACTACTCTTTTAGTTAAGGATAGAGCTTTTGTTTTTGATAAGGAGTATGCCGATGCATTTGAGACATTGAAAAATAAATTAGTGTCGGCACCTATTGTTATTGTCCCCGATTGGTCTCTACCGTTTGAGACCATGTGCGATGCTAGTGACATTGCAGTAGGGGTTGTTCTTGGACAGCAAAGAGATAAGCTATTGCATGTTATTTACTACGCTAGTCATGTGTTGAACCCTGCACAGATGAACTACGCAACTACTGAAAAGGAGTTGTTAGCGGTTGTATATGCCTTTGATAAATTTAGGCAATATCTGTTGGGTTCGAGAGTCATTGTTTATACTGACCATGCTACGTTGAAGTATCTTTTTGCTAAGCAGGATTCTAAGACAAGACTCTTGAGATGGATTCTACTCCTCCAGGAGTTCGATGTTGAGATTCGTGATAAGAGAGGGTGTGAAAATACAGTTGTTGATCACCTCTCTCGGATTTCAATTATTGAAGAAACAGAAGAGAAGCGCCTAATAAAGGATGAGTTTGCTGATGAACACATCCTAGCGCTTATTGGTGTTCTGTGGTTCACAGACTATGCGAATTATCTAGTAGGTGGTATTATCCCTGATGATTTTGATTCTAACCGGAAAAAAAAAGTTTTTGCATGATTGTAGGTTTTATTTATGGGATGATCCAATCTTGTACAAAAGAGGAATCGATGGGTTGTTAAGGAGATATATGCCTGGAGTAGAACATAAGGATGTGTTGAAGGCTTATCATGACTCAGATTATGGAGGAAATTTCAGTGGTGATAGAACTGCAGCCAATGTCCTTCAGTCAGGGTTATACTGGCCCTCAGTGTTCAAAGATGCCCAAGATATGTGTAAGAGTGTGACAAATGTCAAAGAACTGGGAATATATCTAAGAGGAACCATATGCCTCATAATTCCATGTTAGAAGTTGAGTTATTTGATGTTTAAGGCATAGATTTTATGGGGCCATTTCCACCGTCCTTCGGGAAAAACTATATCTTAGTGGTGGTGGACTATGTATCTAAATGGGTGAAAGTCGTGGCCTTGCCAAGTAATGATGCTAAGGTAGTGGTGAAGTTTTTTAAAGAGAACATTTTTGCTAGGTTTGGAGTGCCGAGAGCGCTTATAAGTGATGAAGGAACAAATTTCCTGAATCACCTCATAGAAAGGTTACTTCAGAAGTATAACATGAAACAACAGATAGCCACTCCATGCCATCCTCAAACCAGTGGCCAGGTAGAAGTGTCCAATAGACAACTCAAGCATATTCTTGAAAAGACCATTAGTTCCTCTCGTAAGGATTGGGCTACTAAGTTGGGTGATGCCCTTTGGACGTATCGAACGACATTCAAAATGCCAATAGGTATGTATCCCTACCAAATTGTGTATGGAAAATCATGTCATCTACCTCTTGATTTGGAACATAGGGCTTTATGGGCCTCTAAGTTCCTTAATTCCTTCCCATGCATAATGTCCAAAATACCCTTAATGAATTAACACAGGCAATACTTCAAAAAAAACTCAGAAATGTGTTTGCAACTGCCAACACGGGTCGTGTCAGGTGACATGGGAACCCGTGTTGGCCCACTGGTTTTGTTAATTAAGTTTGCAGCTTCAGGCATGATGACACGGGCACCCGTGTCAGGCCTATGACTTTGAGAAAAATATTTCCGAACTTAGCCGAATTCGCACCCATTCCTCGAAACATTCACATGAACCTGAAAACATCAAAACTACCATACCAAGACTTCAAAAGTATTTTATTTATCATAAATTTAAACTAAAGCAATGCAAGCAAACAAAATGCGAAAACTTAAATACTTAAAGGAAAGCGAAAAAAAATAATCCAAAGTGTTACTGATTAAATAGAATTCTTGCCGAATAACTGACGGAAACTAAGTAGAATAGGTGACCGATCACAACCCTAAACTTAACTTATTGCTTGTCCTCAAGCAATGTATGAGAGAAAACGAGGTCGCCCCGAAATTTCTTCTTACCACGATACAACCAATGTCTTTCACAACTCGTTTTTCACCATTTGGTCAAGTTTTAAGTTTTCCCGATACAAAATGTCCGCTGCACTTCCATATCAAAGTACTTCTTCACCTACAAGCTTTTTCACACTTCTCACCAAATCTCTCGGGTTAAAGTGTTTTTCACACATAATTCAGCATATGCAATACCAACTCTTAAATTTGAATAAATTCTACCTTCATTACACAGACAGGTTACATACACTTTTTTTAGGTCTTTGGGTTGTAACGGGGCTGAGGTTCGGTGGGATAAACAAGGAAAAGGATACACAAAGGTTTTGAGGCTCAACATTCGTGATGTTGTTTTTTGTTGCCTCTGTGCTTATGTTATTACCATGGAGATTCAAACACGCCTTTTATTTGTGACTCTTTGACGCTTAGGCAAGTGCTTTTTCTTCTCTTTTTCCTATTAAGACATGTCAGCGTCTCCACATTTTCTTTTTCTTTTTTTTTTGCAATTTCCTTTCTTAATGCAGGTGTACTACCCCAAACTTAGAATTTTGCACAGATTCAACAACTACAACACGTATGTCGAGCAGGGTAAGGAGTGTTTGGACATGGGTTAGCATTGGTTGTTATCACAAACAAATGGATTCAGGCTCAACAGGGGGTAGCAATGGATAAACATAATTAAGGGAAGGCTTGAAAGGCTCAGGGTAATAATGAAAAAATTGCCTCAGTGTGTGTTCTCATGTAGTGCTATGTGAGTAGAACGTACGCAAATTCAAAGTGATAAATTCATACCTGATTCAACTTTCATGATGATGTAATATTTGGCTTATTATGCGCTCACCATGTTGGGTAAAACTTACAGGTTCCAAAGCACTTTTCATGTAATGCAGCTTCTTTTCTGGTCTGGGTCAACCTTCCACTCTCGGTCTCATGTCATCAAGCTGCATCCGACAATTGTTTTTGGTTGTATCAACTTCCGGGGTACCTAGGTAGCAAGTCTGGGTTTGAATCTTTCATCTTCTAACTACTCATTCATCATTCATCCGACGGAATCCCATCTATCTATAACACAAAGTACACAACACATACCGAATCTAAGTAAAGGAACAACATAATGGAAATGTGATAACATAATTATAAATACTAAAAAGCAATAAAAACCTCCCCACACTTGAACCAAACAATGGCCTAAATGTTTCAAAACAAGATAGCGAGGAGGAACTCACAATGCTCACTGAGGCGGAGGAGGAGGATGTGGAAAGTGCAACATCATACGTTGCATCATAACATGCATTTCATCAATAGCAGTCCCATGTCGGGTCTGCTCGGTACAGAGGTAGCCCATCTTCTTCTGCACCCAACCCCATTGATCCTGAGACACATACGAGGGCTCGGTACTGTTGCACCCCAAAATTTGACCAACATTTCTTTACCTAGCTTGTGATTCATCTCGTTCACATTAGCATTATCACTTGCATGTGTGCAGGAGATCAAGAGGTATGATCACCAATCAAGAGCACTACAAGACTATGAAGCTAGCCAAGAAGGTTATTCAAGTGTTCAAGGGTTGATATCTTTGTCAGAGAAGTTAAAAGATCCTCAGAGAGAGTGGTTGAAACCAAGGTTGTGTGCCTCCTAACTTGAGAGTTGGGGGAGCTCCTCAGATGATTCTGAAGCTATGAGGATGGACTTGAAGCTTTTAGAGAGCTTATGAGAAGTGTTGAAGATCACTTTGAGGCCTATACAGGTCATTGTGCAAGAATAAGAAGCCTCAGCCATGAGTGGTATAATTAGGGTTTGATTGGGTCAACCCTAGGTCTACTGATGATTTGGAGAGGGTTGAGACCTAATCCAAGAGCCATGTGATAATGGATTGATGCATTGAGATTCTATAAGGATGATTCCAAGGTCAACTCATCATGATTGAGGAGTTTGAGAAGTTTCAAGCTAGGGTTTCTAAGGCTTGACAGTGTAAAATCCCCTAGTTTGACCCCTATCTTCAAGGCAGTTTATCTCAAGATGTGATTGTCATCTAATCTTACCCCCAACATGAATGTTGTAGAGCTTGTTCTTAGCTTTAATTTGAGTACTATAAGTACTTGATAGTATTTGTAGAGCTCAAGTTATGACTTTGACAAGTTACAGGTCATCTGAGGTATGTGAACCTAGGGCCTTGAAAGTCACCCAACTTGCATCCAACTTTTTCCCAAGAAGGATGACTCCTATGAAATTTTGGTCAACATGAATGTTTCTCCTTATCTTCTTAGATTTCAAGAGAGTACTAGAAGTCCTTGATAGGATTTGTAGAACTCAAGTTATGGCTTTGACAAGTCAAGGGCATTTTGGTCATTTGGAGATTATAGGTCATTTCAAGCATAAGGCCATAACTCCTATTTCCAAGCTTCAAATGGAAAAATCTTCAACATCAAACTTGCTTAAAATGATGTTTTAAGGCTAGTAAGGAAGTTATGAGATGTTGAAAAGGCTTATAGCTCAAAGTGGTAAAAATGACCTAAAATTGAGGCATAAGTTAAATAAGTCAAAGTTGAAAATTGAAATTTCCAAGCTACACATCCAAACCATGGCATGTAATAGGTCATTTTGACTCTAGAAAACATTTTAGAAACAATGGTTCAGCCACATTTTTTATTTGAGGTTTAGATCATGGACTTGCTTTGGAAAATGATTGCTTGCATATTAAGGTACATATGCAAAACACAAGGAAACTCAATACACAAGCTAGTAAAGTATCCCAACACATCATGTATCTCATCTAAGGAGATTTCCAAGTCAGAACAAGTTGCTGCAAGAGCCATAGCACAAGATGGCACATGAGATGGATTGAAATCAAAAACTCATGACATGAGAATCTCAAATTCTCATTGGATGATTCCAGAAAGTTCTGGATGGTTTAGAACCATCCTATATAGTGATTAGAATTTGCTCAGATGCAAGGTTGGTGATAGATTAGAGAGGAGAGTGAGATAGCCATTTCAATTTCTTCCATTGCAAGTTGAAATCAATTTCTACATTCCACACCATTTCCATTGCTTCTTTAAATCCTAACACCTTCCATTGATCATACTGAATGTGTGCATACCAAATTGAGGGCAAGATCATGAAGAATTGAAGAGTTAGCATTTGGATTTTGGGAGCTGCAAGTCACAATCGGATTTGGAGATTCAAGCTTCTTGGATCAAATCTTTTGCAAACAGAAGCACTAACATCAATCAAGGAGTGATTCTGAAGAGTTTGAGAGGTTGAAGTGGAGCTTTGACCCATCTGGTATTCAAGATTTAACAGGTTTGTAACTTTTCTTCTACACCTTAATTTAAGCATAATTAGTTAGATTTGTTAGGTTAGAATGGTTAGAGACAAGTAGGACATGGATTCTGGAAAGTTTGAGATCATTTGGTGAAGTTTGAGTTAGTGACACCATTTTTGTTTTGATCAAGAACACGATGTATAGTGAGATATAACATGAGTTTAATAGCAAGATTTAACCAGTGTGAGGTGATGATCATTCTGAGGTAATCAATTTCAAGAATTGTTAAAGTTGAGGTGAGCATAGTTTTGATCTTGGATCGGGTTTAGAGATTGAGGGCATTTCAATGGATTCTAATACCATGATTGTGATCAGGGTTGAATTTAGAGCAGATTAGGGTTTTGAACCATGGATTTTGGTTGAGTTTGGATGGAATCCGAGTTAGGGATTTGAGCTCTGCAACTATGGAGCTTTCCCTCCATTTTCAGGGCTGGAGGAAGAAGATAAGATCATGGCCGTTGGATGGAGAGTGGACCCGTTGACTGGACCTAGATCGTGTGGCCAAGATTTGATTTCATGTTTGAAGATCAGTCTGAAAAACAACCAAACGCGGCGTTTCATTAAAACTCTGGTCTTGGGCTTTAGTGGACTGATTGATATCCCCACCCCACTCTCATGGCCCATCTGGATAATGAACTGAATTTCGTTACTAAATGCACCGCATATTTTTCATTTTTCTTTATATTTTTGAGTGGTTTTCTGATTAAATAATTGGGCCTAGCGTGTTTGCTGATAACACCCCCATTTAGGGCCCATTCTCATATTGAACTGCATACCATTGCTATCTGCACCAATCATTTACCATTTTATTTTCTTTTTCTCCATTTTTCTTTAATTTTGGAAAAATCATATTAAATAGAAAAATGATGATTTTGGCATGGGGATTTTTTCTCCTATTTCATGTTAATGTCTAGAGAATTATAACATCAAAACATTTACATTTCATGCATTTTTAATATTTTTTTGTGTATTTTCTCTTTTAATAGCTTTTTAATTCATTTTATGTTGATGCATAGATTTGTAGAATTTTGTTTAGCTAGTTCCCTTTGAATTTTTGCACCATTCTTTTTAGGATAGTTAGATTAGGACTTTAGCTCCCCTCTGGATTTATTCCATAATTTTTTGATTAATTTTTTATTAGTTTTGATTAGATGACTTTAGGTTGTGTAGATTTAGGTCAATCCTTAACATAGGTCCACAATAACACCAGAATTTTGGGTTTCTAGGTCAAGTTAGACATTGGGGCATATAGGGTATTAAGGGTAGGTATATAGGATCCCCTAGAAATTATGTTAGATTTTAATATAATAGTATACTATTTTTAAATGATTTTTGTAGTTGATTGTTGTTTGTGTTGCCCTTGTGGGCTTGTATTTTGTTTTGCCTTGCTTTGTGGGTTTTTCTTGGCTTGGTGGGCTTGGTCTTTCTTTGTGGAGCATGGAGGAGCATAGTGGGATACTTGAGGATTGAAGAAGGAGCTTGAGAGCTTGAAGCCTTGTTTGTTTTGTTGTTGTTTTAGGGTTAGGGATTTAGTAGAGCTTAGACTTAGTTAAGTTCTTTCTTAAACATGGATGGTATATTTCACCTCCATTTTTCCCCATGATTCAAGGTCCTTCCATGGTATTCATCTCCCTCCTTGGGAGGGATAAGTGATGGTACCTAGGAAGTAGAACTTTTGAGGGAACCATTCTTTTGATGTTAAACCCTTATAGGTCACCTTTGGTGGTCAATAAGCAGTTTAATACCCTAGCTTATCCAGTTAAGTGATTTCTTCAGGTTTGAGTATCTTGAGAGATGTTGGGCTTGAGTGTGAAGATGAAGACTTCATTGAAGAGTATGGAAGAGGATGATTCCCTAAGCATTGCCATTTCAGCTGAAGCTTGAAGAGCAAGAAGAACAAGTTGATACTTGAATACCCAATGAAGATCCAGTAAAGACTGAATGAAGAGCTAAGGCTTAAGGACTGAAGGATGAAGTTGACACTTCCAGGTGATTGAAGACTACTCTGAGAAGCTGAAGCTTGTAGGAGAAGAAGACCAAGTTGAGACTGGTATAGTAAGAGAGCTTGAGAGCTTGAAGACTGATTTGATACTTATGAAGAGGATCCAGTTGAGATTGACTGAAGAGCTGAAGCTTGGAGAGCAAAAGATGAGTCGATACTTACTTTGAAGCTTGGAGATCCTGAAGGAATCAAGTTGATACTTGTGGTTAAGACTGAAGCCTGAAGGTGGAATTGATTAAGGAGCTGAAGCTTAGAGAAGAAAGAACAAGTTGAAACTTATGTGGAAGGGTTGAAACCTGGAGAAGCAAATTGATATTTGTCAAGAGTGATGGAGGTCTGAAGACTGAGTTGCTGTTAGAAGAGTTGAGGCTTGGAGTTGAGAGAGGAGTTGGTCTGCTTTCTTGTCTGTTTTCTTCTCTGTATTGCTGATGTGCCTTGTTTGACTTGCTTGATGCATTAGAATAAGTCCATATCTAGACTGATTTAAGCTAGGAGCATGATTGCACTAGAGGTTGAGTTGCTCCCTCTGCTTGTATTGTTACTGTATGGCTTTGCTTGCGGGTATTCGGTAGACCCCAGCTCCCTTGCCCATGTGGTTTATTTTTCTTGATAGCATGATGTTATTCTTACTGTATGATTGCAGTTGTTATTCTATTTTGCTTGATAGCATGTCATTTCCTCTGTATGATTGCAGTTATTCATATCTGGCTTGAGGTTGAGATGAGCTTGCGGAGGCTGCTGCCCCACACACATTTCCTCCCTCACTTGCATTGCATGCATTTTACAGTCGTTTACTGTTTACTGTTTAAGCTGATGCTTTATCTGTTTTTGTTTATCATTGATATGATCCCCTAGGAATCTCTCTTCCTTTGATGAGGAAGGGATGATTAGAACTTTAGGTTGAAACCTATGCATGATAACTTCTAGGAGTTCCCTGTTTCAAACCTCAACTATAGGATGAATCCTTGGCATGACAACAGTAGGACTTGATAGTCTTCCCTTTAGTTGAGCCTATTCTCTTCTCATCTCAAAACAGCTTAAAATACAGTAATCATGAATGATTTATTTCGTACGTTACGATCCTTAAGCTATCTGAGAAAGGATTGTTGGAGAGCTTCTTTCCAACAGTCTGGATGTTTAGTATGGCACCCTTTGGGTGACATGCGACGCATTCACTCTCAGGTCATAGTCTCTAGTGCGATTGAAATTGCAAACACAATAAAAAACACTTCTTCCGTAAAAGACAGAAAACGAACTTCAAACCTTTTTGCCCCGTGGGCCCATAATTCAAAGGAAAGCTTTTCTGAAGAAAAGAGTGTCGTTAAACTTCAGCGCCACCGTAAACAGGCTTTGTCCCTAACTGCTGGAACTGTTGTTTAACCCTACTCGATAAAACAGATGAATCTGAATCCCCGTAATGCGTCGTAGCCCGAACTACGTAAGCTCTGATCTCTCAAGCCTGTTGAGAGTATGTAGGCACAATACTGATGTGTTGGCGAGCTACCTTCCCCGTAACCCGTCGTAGGTCGAACTACGTTGACTCTGATTTCTCATTCTCTGATGGGAATACGTAGGCATAAAGTGCGACGCTTTGCCGAGTCATTTTTCTTTTCTGTTTAAGCCAGCCTTGATAGGTAGATAGATAAACCAACCCGTCCAGTAAACACCACAAGCGTGGATCCCGTCGAGTACGACGGACGTGAGGGGTGCTAATACCTTCCCCTTGCGTAACCGACTCTCGAACCCAGACAACGGTTGCGACGACCTTGTCTTACCCTTTCTCGTCAGGTTTTTCCGATCGTTTCCTTTCTCGCTCCGAGGGATAAATAACGAAAGGTGGCGACTCTTCTGTTTTGTCGGCACCTTATTTTCGCGGAAGCGACAGCTGGCGACTCTGCTGGGGACTTGATAGTTTCCTGGGATCCAACGTCACGTATGCGAGTCAGTTTGGGGATCCGACGTCCCCTGCGAGAGTCAATCCTAGCGCTTGTATGATTACTTGTTGGGTTGTGTTTATTTATCGCATTTTATTTCCCGCATTTTATTTTCAGTATGATATGATTATCTATGCTGTTGTGGGAAAGGGCATTCTGATGAGTGAGAAGCCAGACCCAGGCTTGAGTGAACATAGCATTAGTTGTGGAAATTAGTGGGCGCGTGTTTGCTTTGCAGGCACTAGTGTCTCATGAAATCCACGCTCAGACGAGGTTCTCCCGATTGGCTTCTCTTTCAACCCTTTGGGTTGAGACGGTTGTTGGTTTGGAGGATTGTCGACTCTGGGGACCGATCATTTGTGATTCAGCCAAGTGAGGTCGCTTCATGAGCTGGTGATGCCACACCTTCTGGGTATCGTATCACCCCTCTTGAATGTCTGTGACGCTGATGACCGCATAGGATGCCGAAATTGAGTCAGTTTAGGTCCATACCTGTGAGCAGGGTTGGGTTTATTGCAGGAAACTTTGACTTTCAGACCACCTGGTTTTCTTGATAGTGGATCAGTTTTGTTAGGATCTGAGGTTCTCATCTGCAGATATATGATTGTTCTTGACAGAGCAGGTTTTTGATTGGGATCAGAGGATATTATCATCAGATGTGTATTTGTTCTTGACAGAGCAGGTTTATGACTAGGGTTTGAGGATCTCATTATCAGATGTTTGTTCTTGATAGAGCAGAGTTTTGGTCATCAGTTGTTTGTTCTTGACAGAGCAGATTTATGGTCCTGTATCAGAGGTCCTTATTATCAGATGTTTGTTCTTGACAGAGCAGAACTTTGGTCCTGTATCAAAGGACCTTATATTCAGAGATGGGTGTTTGTTCTTGACAGAGCAGGTTTTTGATTGGGGTCTGAGGATCTCATTTGCAGATAGATGTGTATTTGTTCTTGATAGAGCAGGTTTTGATCAGAGGATCTTATCATCAGATGTGTATTTGTTCTTGATAGAGCAGGTTTTGATCAGAGGATCTTATCATCAAATGTGTATTTGTTCTTGATAGAGCAGGTTCTGTATCAGCGGTCCTTATTATCAGACATTTGTTCTTGACAGAGCAGAATTATAGTCCTATGTATATGGCCCTATCAGATGGTTGTTCTTGACAGAGCAGATCGGTGGTCCGATACCGGGGTTTTCTTATTATCAGATATAGTGGTTGTTCTTGATAGAGCAGCATCATGGTTTTATTGATACAGAATCTCCACAGCACAGTTGCCTTGATCTCCTGCTGCATGATTGCATTTTACATTGCTTTGCATATTCATTTGCATTTCATTAACGTGTGTCTGTGTTGCAGGTACCGTTTTCCCCGATCCAGGATTTCTTGCCTCCTATTGTATTGTTATGGGTTCTCTGAGGAAGACCGTGTCTTACAAGTTCCCTGCCCCTGATGTGGTTCGGTTGACCGGTTTGATTGCTTTAGCAGATGATTCTGTGAGGGATGAGTTCAGAAAGACTTACGGCAAATTGCTCAGTTTGGTTCGTAAACCTTCTGCGTTCGAGTTGAATGGGTTGCACGCTCTGCTGCAGTTCTACGACCCTCCGTTGAGATGTTTCACTTTCCAGGATTTTGTTCTCGCACCCACGCTAGAGGAATATGCTGATTTGCTAGGTGTGCCTATCAAGAGGCAGATGCCTTTTGTTCATATGGATGCTGAGCCTGATCTGGCTGGTTTTGCTCCTTCGCTTCATCTGGATGCCTCCGAGTTGGTATTGTCTAGTTGGAACAAGGTTCCTGGTTTCTCCTTGCAGTTTTTAGTGGGAAAGGCTCATCAGTGCGCCAAAGACGAATGTTGGGTCGCGTTCAACGCCATCCTCGCTCTGTGCATATATGGCATCATTATGTTCCCTAATATGCCCGATTTTGTAGACTTCGATGCATTTCATATCTTTGCATCAGGGAATCCAGTCCCTACCTTGATAGGAGATATCTACCATTCCATCCACTACAAAAACGAGAACAGGAGGGGCAAGAATGTCTCATGCTGTGTACCCTTGCTTTATAAATGGCTTGATAGTCATCTGCCCAAGAGGGGTCCTTTTGTTTCGTCTGCAGCCACAGCTGAGTGGTCCGAGCGTCTGATGAGTTTATCTGCAGAGGATATTGCCTGGTTTGATAAAGATAGGTTGGGTACTGAGATTATCTTCAGCTGCAGTGGGTTTCCGAATGTGCCTTTGATAGGCAGGAAGGGCTGTATCAACTACAATCCGTCTTTGCTGGTCCAACAGTTCGCGTATGCTTTGAGAGCTCCGCCGAAGGATGAAGAGGTACAGGAATCTCTGTACCTCACTGGTCTTCTAGAGGGGGATCTGTTATCTAAGCTCCAGCGCGCCTGGAATGGTATCAGTAAGAGGGGAAAACCATTACTGGGGAGAAGCAATAACCAAGCCTACCCTCCGTATGTGACTTGGATCAGAGCCAGAGCAGATGCTATAGGGATGCCGTTTCCTCATGCCAAGCCGGAAAGCCCTCCAATGATTGAAGAGCCTATTATTGTGCCCATTCAGCAGCATAGTCAGGTGTTGGATGAGAGAGATGAATTGAAGCGGGAAAATGAGGAACTAGAGAAAGAATTGGCTCAGCTCCGAAGCGAGAGGAACGAAGCCGTTCATTCTTTCAAAAGGAAAATAGAGCTAGTGAACCGGCTGGGGACGGAGCTGACTAAGCAGATAGCCGAGCGTGAGCGCATGGGTCAAGACTTCAAAGCTGTCAATGACGTACTGGCTACGAAGAAGCAGCACTTGGACGAAGCGTATCGGAGGATATCCAAGTTCAACCAGCACTAGAAGGCTTCCCTAGCCACCAGGAAAGAGCGGGAGGATAAGCTGATGCTACAGATCTCCAAGCTGGAAGCCCAGGTGAAAGCTAGTGAGAAGAGGTTTGATGAAGAAACCGCTCGCAGATACGCCGCTGAAGGCCAGCTCAACAAGGCTCTTGCTAACCTGAAGGAGCGCAAACTGACATTTGAGTCCAAGAAACGGAAGCTAGAAGATTGTTTCGGCGAAGGAGCATGGGAAGGTTCGGTCGAAGGTCTTCAGTATACCATTGTTCAAAGGGAATTACTCGTCGAAGGGTTACTCACTCTGCCTGATCATCCAGAAACGAAGGAGTTGTTAGAAGAGTATCGCGCCCGTGGCCGTACTTGACTATTTGTATTCCTTTTGTGTTGATCATTGTTGTATGCTGACCATCACCAGGCTTGTTGGCTGAGGTCACGCTATTGATTCATCTTGTACTCGCTGACGTTGTGTACTGCCTTGATGGGCTTTCTTTATATATGAGATTGTTATTTCCATGATTGGACTCGGACTTCTTCTTATTATCAGCACTGGCACTCAGGAACTAGGATCGGGGAAGATCTCCCTAACGCACAGACACACGTTTGCATTTGCATGAAGCATTTGCATAATGAGCACTTTGTCGTTTTTTTCCTAACCCTTTTGTGTTTCCAGGTTGTTTCAGGTTGTTTAAGGTGGTTCCAGGATTGATCAGAGACCTATTCACCGCTATCCGACTAGAGCTAATCAAACAAGAATCATGGAGCAAGTGCAAACTGATGTTCAGGAACTCCGCGAAAGAATGGATCGCTTCATGGAGCTCATGCAAGCGGTCGCCAATGGCCAGGATCAGCTCAGAACCTTGGTTCAGCCTCTGATTTCAAGGGTCGATAGCAATGGTGTACTCCATGGTGGGACTGTGCCTACTCCTCCACCAGTTGAAACTCCACAGAATGGTGTTCCCGTGACCGGGGGAAACGGCAGTGCCAACGGCAATGTGATGGCCAACATCGGACTCAATACGACGGGTGTCGGTAATGGGAGTCTGGGAGCTAATGTCAATGTCGGGTCGGGCAACGGCAATGCAGGTGTCGGGAATCTGTTTGGGCCTCAGCCATGGCTAGAGGATCGTCAGGACGATGTGTTCTCTCAGAGAGGTGCTGAAGGGGAGCTGAATGCTGAAGCACGGCTTAGATTCAAGGCACTTGAAGATAAGATGAGAGATATCGAGAATCAGAATACCCTGGGCGTTGATATGTCCAAGTTGGGACTAATTGCTGATTTTAAGGTGCCTCCCAAGTTCAAGGTACCTGACTTTGAAAAGTATAAGGGCACCACTTGCCCTCGTGTCCACCTGAGATCGTACTACAGAAAAATGTTTGCTCATTCTGAGGACGAGAAGTTGCTGATGCACTTCTTTCAAGACAGCCTTTCCGGGCCATCCCTTGAGTGGTACATGAGTTTGGAGCCTACTAGTGTGCGCACGTGGAAGGATATTGCTGAAGCATTTGTGCACCACTACCAGTACAATAGCGACTTGGCCCCGAACCGAGTCCAGCTGCAGAATCTGTCGTAGAGGAACAATGAAGGGTTTAAGGAATACGCCCAGCGGTGGCGTGAGTTGGCAGCCAGGGTTCAGCCGCCGATGGTTGAACGTGAGCTCGTGCAGATGTTCGTAGCCACCCTCCCGGGGGTTTACTATAAGAAGTTGGTCAGCGGTATGTCCGGAACCTTCTCAGATCTCATTATCACAGGTGAGCACATAGAAAATGGGATCAAACTCGGGAAAATTCAAGGTGATTCATCCTCAGCTGGAGGCGGAAAGAAACCTTATAGTGGCAAAAGACAGGAAGGAGAAGCGAGCGCTGTGAACAACGTTCGAAGGAAGGGTAAAGGTCCTCACCAGCAGGTGGACAATATAACTATCCCAGCAGTTCCACAGCAGCAGCAGCAGCAACCGAATCAACAGGGATACAGAAAGTACCAGAATCAGACACCTTTGTCGAACCGTCACCTCGAGACACTGCCCATGTCGTACGCTCAACTCTTGCAGACTTTTCTTCAGCTACAGTTGATCTAGAAGAGAATGCTGGCTCCCTTGACAGGGGCACCTCCGTCAGGGTACGACGTGAATGCCACTTGTGAGTTCCACTCAGGGGCACCAGGCCACACGATAGAGAATTGCAAAGCCTTCAAGCATAAGGTGCAGGACATGGTGGATGCCAAGATCATCAACTTCTCTGATAATGTGCCAAATGTCACGAAGAATCCTATGCCGAATCATAGGGGAGGCGGAGTGAACGCCATTATCGAAGACGAGGGTTCAGATTTGTTGACTGACGTCAGAGATCTGAAGACGCCGCTTAGCTTCGTTAAAGTTAAGTTGATGAAAAGAGGGTTCTTTCCAAGTTGCGGAGAGCTATGTATGGACTGTGCCACACGTTCTGATGGATGTGAACAGTTGGTAGAAGGAATTCAAAGTCTGATGACTGAAGGGATATTACAGTTTAGCCGAAGGGCCGAAAATGGATCAGGAGAGGTAGTGCTGAAGCAAGATGATGAGGTCGCCACCATCACCATCCCTCGCCGGACGATAACTATTTCTGCGCCCAGACCGCCCACAATTACCATCACCCGAGCTGGGTCGATACCGTTTGAAAGCACTAATGCTGTCCCATGGCATTATGGGGCTGAAGTCTACTGCAACGGGCAGAAGTTGGAGCTGGAACCGTTCGGGTCGACTGTGGAGAACCTTGCAGGAATCAGTGGTATTACTCGCAGCGGAAGAGTGTTTGCACCACCAGAGGTCGTGGCGGATAAAGCAGTCAGAGCTGATGCGGCTGATAAAGGTAAAAGTAAAGTCGTTGAAGAGGTCCCGCGTGGGGCAGAAAAAGACTTGCTTGTTAAAGATGCCGAGGAGTTTATGCGGTTGATTAAAAAGAGTGACTACAAGATTGTAGACCATCTCCATCAGACGCCCTCGAAGATTTCCATCCTGAACTTATTGCTGTGTTCTGAAGCGCACCGCAACGCGCTGCTGAAAGTGTTGAACGCCGCATATGTACCGCAGGAAATATCGGTAAATCAGCTAGAAGAGGTCGTAGCCCACGTAAATGCTGGAAATGGGATGGGTTTCACTGATCTAGAGCTGACGCCGAAGGGGAGGAATCACAATAGCGCCCTGCACATCTCGATAGAGTGTAGGGGCACGATTATGTCGCACGTGTTGGTGGACACGGGTTCGTCACTTAATGTTCTTCCGAAGAAGGCATTAATGAAGTTGGATACTCGTGGAGTGATTTGCACACCCAGTGATCTGGTTGTGAAGGCGTTCGATGGGACTAAACGCCACGTTTTCGGGGAGGTGACCCTGCCAATCCAAGTCGGACCGGAAACGTTCGACGCGGTCTTTTATATTATGGACATCATGCCTGCCTATAGTTGTCTCTTGGGCCGGCCGTGGATCCATGTTGTTGGTGCCGTAACCTCCACGTTGCACCAAAAACTCAAGTATGTTGTCGGGGGTAGCATCGTGACCGTGTGTGGCGAGGAAGACATAATGGTGAGCCACTTGTCGTCCTTCAAGTATGTTGAGATGGATGGAGAAATCCATGAGACTCTATGCCAAGCGTTCGAAGCTATCAAAGTGAAGGACGTAGCTCCTGTAGTCACAGAAAAGCCAGAGAGGACTCTCTCCTCATTCAAGGAAGCTCGGGCCGTTGTCCAAGCCGGATCTACCCCAGGCTGGGGGCGAATTTTGGAGATACCTAACAAGCAAGATAAGTTTGGGTTGGGATATTCTCCTGGAGCTGAAGCTTCTTCTTCTAGCAGTACGTCGCGAGGTAAGGGGCCGATCCAGTTTACCAGTGGCGGAGTGATTTTCGAAAGCATCAACGCGGTGTCTGAAGACAGCGGAGATAGCGACTGTGACCTCGACTCTTGGATCCAGCCAAGCAAGCCAGGCGAGGGCCTCAACAATTGGTCCGTCAAGGATATCATCCAGATGACAAGCGAAGAGTAATGATTTACTTTTTCCAATCATTGTACAACCCTATGTCTTACCTGGGGCATAGTGGTTTTATTGTCAGGGCCTTGTTGGATTATGTACATGCATTTTGTTAATAAATCAAAGGCGTTTTCTTCGTATTTAAATATTGTGATCTCTGTTATTCCTGTTTTATATTTGTTTTGAAAAACAATAAAATGGCAATGGGGCTTGTGCTAACCTGCATATCCTTGTTTTAAGCTTAACCCTTGTTATTGCAGGATCCACATAACAGATGACATCGACTCTGGACCTTCTACGGCTCACTTCGACTTCGATTGCCCGATATATCAAGCCGAAGAAGAGATTGATGAAGACGAAGACCTTCCTGAAGAGTTGGCCCGCTTGTTGAAACAAGAGGAGAAAGTTATTCTGCCTCATGAAGAGGAGATCGAGATCGTGAATCTGGGTTCTGAAGAACTCGTCAGAAACGTCAGGATAGGGGCTGCGCTGCAGAGTGATGTCAAGCAGAGATTAGTCGAGATGCTGAGAGAGTATAATGACGTCTTTGCTTGGTCATACGAGGATATGCCCGGACTTGACACTGACATCGTGGTCCACCACTTGCTGCTGCGAGAAGACTGTCCTCCAGTTAAGCAAAAGCTTAGGAGGACAAGACCAGATGTGGCCATTAAGATCAAAGAAGAAGTGCAGAAACAGCTTGATGTTGGCTTCTTAGCGGTCACTACTTACCCTCTGTGGGTCGCCAACATAGTGCCTGTACCGAAGAAGGACGGTAAGGTACGCATGTGCGTCGATTATCGGGATTTGAATAGGGCGAGCCCTAAAGATGATTTCCCGCTGCCTCATATCGATGTGTTGGTCGACAATACAGCCCAGTTCTTCGTGTTTTCGTTCATGGATGGCTTCTCCGGTTACAATCAGATCAAGATGGCGCCGGAGGACAGGGAGAAAACGACGTTTATCACACCTTGGGGAACATTTTGCTATAAGGTAATGCCTTTCGGTCTGAAGAACGCAGGGGCGAGCTATGGTAACTTTGTTTCATGACATGATTCATCATGAGATTGAAGTCTATGTTGATGACATGATTGTGAAGTCTCAAACGGAGGAGGGACATCTGGTCAATTTGCTGAAGCTTTTTGAGAGGCTTAGGAAATTCAAGTTGAGGCTGAATCCTAACAAATGTACTTTTGGAGTACGGTCCGGAAAGTTACTGGGGTTTATCGTGAGCGAAAGAGGCATCGAGGTTGATCCTGTGAAGATAAAAGCGATACAAGAAATGCCAGTGCCAAAAACAGAAAAAGAAGTTCATGGTTTCTTGGGCAGAATAAACTACATTGCAAGGTTTATCTCTCAGCTCACGGCCACTTGTGAACCGATGTTCAAGCTTTTAAAGAAAGATCAGGCGATTACCTGGAATGAGGATTGCCAGAAGGCATTCGATAAGATAAAGCAGTATCTTCAGGAACCTCCAATCTTGATACCCCCAGTGGCTGGACGGCCATTAATCATGTACTTGACAGTTCTTGAGAATAGTATGGGGTGTGTTCTCGGTCAGCACGACGAGACGGGCAGAAAGGAGCATGCCATTTACTATTTGAGTAAAAAGTTCACAGACTGTGAATCTCGTTACTCGATGCTGGAGAAAACGTGTTGTGCACTAGCCTGGGCTGCCAAACGTTTACGACAGTACATGCTCAATCACACCACCATGCTAATTTCGAAGATGAATCCGATCAAGTACGTCTTCGAGAAGCAAGCGCTTTCGGGCAGGATTGTCAGATGGCAAATGGTGTTGACAGAATATGATATTCAGTATGTTTCCCAGAAGGCCATCAAGGGCAGCGTATTGTCTGATTACCTTGCCGAACAGCCGATCGAGGATTACCAGCCGATGAAATTTGAATTCCCTGATGAGGATATCATGTTTCTCAAAGCGAAGGATTGCGATGAACCGTTGCCCGACGAGGGTCCAGATAGGAAATCCCAGTGGAAATTGATATTTGACGGGGCGGTTAATTCTTACGAAAGTGGCATAGGGGCGGTCATCACGACTCCCCACGGATCCCATATCCCGTTCACTGCGAGACTGACGTTTCCAGTCACCAATAACGAGGCGGAGTACGAAGCATACATCATGGTGTTGCACCCCAAAATTTGACCAATAATTATTTATCAATCTAGTGTTTGAAAATGGATACCTTCATCAGAAAGTTCAAGAGATCCTCAGAGGAAGTGGATTGGAACCAGGGTTGTGTGCTTCATAGCTTGAGAGTTGTGGGTACCCCTCAGATGGTTCTGAGACTTTGAGAATGAACTTGATATTTTGAGAAAGCTTATGAGATGTCTTGATAGCCATCATGAAGCCCAGAGAAGTCATTATGCAAGAGTTCAGAGGATTCAACCATGAATGGTAGAATTAGGGTTTTGACTGGGTCAACCCTAGATCAGCTGGAAATTTGGAGAAGGTTGAGACCTAATCCAAGGGCCATGAGATCATGGAATGATGTATAGAGATGTTATAAGGATGATTCCTAGACCAACTCATCATGATTGAAGAGTTTGAGAAGTTTTGAGTTAGGGTTTCTGAGGATTGTCAGTGCAAAAACCCTAATTTGATCCCTATTTTCCAGGCAGTTTTAGCTCTAGATGTGATTGATATCTCATCTTCCCCACAACATGAAGGTTGTAGAGCTTGTTCTTAGCTTTAATTTGAGTGGTGTAAGTCCTTGATAGGAGTTACAGAGCTCAAGTTATGGTTTTGACAAATTACAGGTCAGCTGAGGTGTGTGAATCTGGGTCCTTGAAAGTCACCCAACTTGCAGACAACTTTTTCCCTAGTAGGATGATTCCTATGATTTCTTGGTCAACATTAATGTTGAATGGCATCTTCTTATCTTTAATTTGAGTGGTAGAAGTCCTTGATAGGATTTGTGGAACTCAACTTATGGTTTGAACAAGACAGGGGTATTTTGGTCATTTGTCAGTTATAGGTCATTTTAGCCAATGCCTAAAACTCCTATTTCCAAGCCTCAAATGGAAAAACTCAAAACATGAAAGTTGTTCAAAATGTGATTTTAAGTCTAGAAAGAAGGTCACAAATTGTTGGAAAAGCTCATAGCATGAAGTTGCATGATTGGTCAAAAATGAACTAAAAATGGCATATAAGTTTGAAAAGTTGAATTTGAAAATTGGTTTGGAGGATCTAGGAATCCAAAATAGGTCATCCAATATATCATTTTGATTGGAAACATTATTTTGAGAACTTTGGTTCAAATAGATTTTCCATTTGAGGCCTAAAAAAGGGACTTTCTTTGTAAACCTATTACTTGCATTATAAGGCAATGTTGAAAAACCTTACACAAGCCAAATGTAAGGGCTGATTTCCTTCATACACACTTGATATCTCATGTAAAGACATATTCAAGGGATTTTGGCAAGGTATGAAAGAAGATATCATGATATTTCAAGTTCTCATGTGGTGATATTTTCAACACTTTCTAGATGATTCTAGAATGATCTAGTTGTTTCCATCCATCATTATAAAAAGAGTGAAGCACAAGGAGGAAAGGGTTGGTGAAAGTGGAAGAATTGAGGAGAGAAGAAGGAGATTCGAGCTAGGGTTTCAAGGTGTACCATAACTGCATTTCAAGAGAAAAGTCACTACTACAAGCTCTCATCTTCAAGAATTTTGCATACAGAAAGTAAAGCACCATTGGAAGATCACTGTGGAGAAGTTACAAGGCTTGAATCGTGCCATAGCATCACCTCCTTCTCATTCTTGACAGGTTCTTTTCCTTCTCCTTTTCACCTTAATTATGCGTAGATATACCATGATTTAGGCATAGAAGGGATAGGCTAGGTTAGATGATGAGATCTTGAGACTTTGAGCATGATTCATGGAGGTTGAAGTTTTGGCATGAAACTTTGGAGATCAAGAACACGCACCCTAGGCCACTATATTCTTAGGTTTTTAGCTCAGCATGATCCCCTTAGCATGAGGTATAATCCTGATTAATATGAGATCATTTCATAACCATGCAAACCAGAGCATAAGAATGGAGGACAAGACTTGCAGCCTTCGTATCTTCTTCTTGAGGGAGAATTAGAAGATTCTAGCACCGTGGTTGTGTAGAGGGAGAGGAGTAGATGAATTTTGATGTTTGGATCGTGAGGAATGATTGAGAGTTGAGGGAGATACGTGGAGTAGAAGTTGCTTGCATGAGGGCTGGCTCTGAAACCCTAGTTTGGTTCGTTGGAGAAGACGTAATCACCATCGTCCATTTCCTTTGAATAATTGACTAATTCATCCCAACCAACGGCTCAGATTCATTCAGATTTGGAGGGAGATTCAAACGGCCAAAACGCCGCGTTTCAGTTAGTGAAGGACGTTGGGCCTCGTCCAGCTTTCCTATTCGCACCCCACCCAATTTCTGGCCCATTGAAGTGAACTGCGCGCCTGTTCTATTCACACCCCTCCCTCATTTTCTTTATTTTTTATTTTTATATTGTTTTACATTTTTTTTATGAACTTTAAAAATTCATTACAAATTGATAAATGATGAGTTTTTTGGTCATTCTTTTTTCTATGAGTAGATAATTTTGTGTAGAAAAATATAAAAATAAAAATGAAATTTTATTTTTAATGTGGAATTAATGGTGGTATTTTCTTTTAAATAGGGTATTTTATTTCTTTTAGTTTGTACCTTGTCTTGCAAGAATTGTTTTAGGACCTTCCCTTAGGTTTTTTAATTCATTCTTTTTTGTGTGATTAGATATTGAACCCTAGTTTCATGTAGGATTTATCCCTTGATTTTAGAAGTGAAATTTGATGTAGTTTGATTGTTAGACATTTAGGTGCTCTAATTAGGGTTTTAGGTTGTGTAGGTAGACTTGAACCAAATTGTTTTGGGGTTTATAGGCCAAATTAGTGTATGGGGAATATATGGGACTTAAGGGTAGTTAAGTAGGATCCCCTAGAATTTATATTAGGAATTTGTATGGTGTTTTAGTATTTTTCATTGATTTTTGAATGTATGGATAGTATGTGTGTTGCTTAAAGGCATAAGTTGTATTGTTGTGTTTTCTTTCCTTCTCTTTTGAGTGTGTGAGCTTTGAAGATTGAGTTGAAGACCTTGTGGATCATCATGGAAGCTTTGAAGACCTTGCAGAGGAGTTTAGCATAGCTTTTGTTGTTTTGTTTATAGGTTGATAGGTGCATAGGCAGAGCCCTAGATAGAATACTTTGTTCAATAAACAAGGAGTGTCTTGTTCACCTCCTTTCTTCTCTGTGACATAAAGTCCCTTAAGGGTATTCACCTCTCTCCTTTGGAGGGATTAGTGACCTTGCCCCATAAGGTAGAACTTTGAGAGAGCCTTTCCTTTGATGTTAAGTTCTCAATGGCATCCTTTGGAAGTCAGTGAGCACTGTAACATCCTCACCTCATCTTGTTGACTGAATCTTGTTTGCTGGAGCATTTGAGCCCTTGAAGATAGAAGCTGAAGCTTTGAAGAGGATGATTCCTTGAAGATTGTTGAAGTCTGAAGACTCTGTGAAGATCAAATTGATGCCTGAAGATCCCTGAAGATAGTGAAGCCTGAAGGTAGAGCTGATCAAAGGAGCTGAAGCTCAAGGGAGAAGATGAGTTGATACTCATGTTGTAGGGTTGATACCTGGAAAGCAAGTGATCTCTAAAGTCTGAAGACTGGGTTGCTGCTGGAGGAGCCTGTTTTCTTTGATGTATTGTGTGTTTTGTCTGATTTGTCTGCTGCACTAGATTAAGCACATTTAGAATACGTTCAGGCTAAGAGCATGAGTGCATCTGCTTGTACTGTTACTGTTTGGCTTTGCTTGCGGGTATTCGGTAGAGCCCAGCTCCCTTGCCCATGTGTTTATTTTGCTTGATAGCATTTCATTTCTTTCATCTGTATGATTGCAGTTTACTGTTTTTGCTGGATAGCATGTTGTTTATTTCAGTATGATTACTGTTATTTCATGACTGGCTTGAGGTTGAGACGAGCTTGTGGAGGCTGAAGCCCCACACACATTTCCTCCCTCACTTGCATTGCATGCATTTTACTGTTAAAGCTGATGCTTTTGTCTGTTTTGGTGTATCATTGACATGATCCCTTAGGACTCTCATTTCCTCTGATGAGGATTTGATGATAGACTTTTAGGTTGAAACCTATGCATGATAACATCTAGGAGTTCCCTGTTCTAACCTCAACCATAGGATGAATCCATGGCATGATAACAGTAGGACTTGATAGTCTCCCTCCTAGTTGGGCCTGTTCTCTTCTCATCTCGAAACAGATTAAGATACAGTAATCCTGAATGATTTCTTTCGTACATTACGAGCCTTAAGCTATCTGAGAAAGGATTGTGGGAGAGTTTCTTTTCCACAGTCTGGATGTTTAGTATGGTACCCTTTGGGTGACATGCGACGCATTCACTCTCAGGTCATAGTCTCTAGTGCGGTTGAAATCGCAAACACAATAAAAAACACTTCTTTTAGGAGATAACCCGTAGTTTTCCGAACTACGTTTGCTCTGATCTTTTATACCAGATGAAAGTACGTAGGCATAGGATGCGATGTCCTAGCGAGCAACCTTTCCCCCATAACCCGTAGTTAGCCGAACTACGTTGACTCTGATTTCTCGTTCCAGACGGGAATACGTAGGCATAAAGCGCGACGCTTTGCCGAGTCATTTTTCTTTTCTTTTTCAGCCAGCCTTGATAGGTAGATAGATTATAACCAACCCGTCCAAGTAAACAAACAAGTGAGGATCCCGTCGAGTACGACGGACGTGAGGGGTGCTAATACCTTCCCCTTGCGTAACCGACTCCCGAACCCAGACAATGGTTGCGATGACCTTGTCTTACCCTTATTCGTCAGGTTTTTTCCGATCGTTTCCTTTCCCGCTCTGAGGGATAAATAACGAAAGGTGGCGACTCTTCTGTCATGCCGGCACCTTATTTTCGCGCAAGCGACAGCTGGCGACTCTGCTGGGGACTTGATAGTTTCCTAGGGATCCAACGTCCCGAAAGCGAGTCAATTTTGGGATCCAACGTCCCTTAAGAGAGTCAATCCTATCGTTTGTGTGTTTACCTGTTGGGTTGCGTTTATTTATCGCATTTTTACTTCTCGCACTTTATATCCCGCATTTTATTTTCAGTATAATATGATTATTTGTGTTGTTGTGGGATGGGAGTTCTGATTGAGTGAGAAGCCAGACCCAGGCTTGAGTGCACCATAGACTTAGAGTGGAAATTAGTGGGCGCGTGCTTGCTTTGCAGGCACTAGTGTCTCATGAAATCCACGCTCAGACGAGGTTCATCCGGTTGGCTTCACTTTCAACCCTTTGGGTTGAGACGGTTGCTGGTTTGGTGGATTGTCGACTCTGGGGACCGATCATTTGTGATTCAGCTAAGTGAGGCCTCTTCAGGACTTGATGATGCCACTCCTTCTGGGAATCGTATCATCGGTTTTGAAAGTCTGTGACGCTGATGAACGTATATGATGCCGTACCTTGAGTCAGTCTAGGTCCATACCTGTGAGTGGGACTGGGTTTGTTGCAGGAAGCTTAGACCTTCAGACTACCTGGTTTTCTTGACAGTGAATCAGTTATGTTGGGTTCTCAGTTGCAGACATGTTCTTGATAGAGCAAGAGGTTTTTGATCAGAGGATCTTGTCGCCGGGTGTTTGTCTGTTCTTGATAGAGCAGGCTTTGATCAGTATATTATCATCAGTGGTTTGTTCTGGATGGAGCAGACTTTGAGTGAGGTCTGAAGACCTCATCGGCAGTTGTTATTTGTTCTTGATAGGGCAGATTTTGAGTGGGGTCTGAAGATCTCATCAGCAGCTGTGTGTTTGTTCTTGATAGGGCAGATTGTGATATTCCTTGATCTTGCGCCCGGGGTCCTTATTATCATGCACTTACTCTTGTCAGAACAGAATTTTGATCTCGTTCCTATCAGATGGTTATTCTCAGCAGATCAGATCAGTGGTTTTACACCGGGGTTTCGTCCTCATCAGTGACTGTTGATACTGAATCTCCACAGCAGCCACCTGGATATATTATTGCATACCTGCATCTTGCATTAGTTTACGCATTCATTTGCATTCCATTAACGTGTGTCTGTGTTGCAGGTACCGTTTCCCCGATCCAGGATTTCCCGTCTCCTACTGTTGTTATGGCTTCTCTCAGGAAGACTGTTGCGTACAAGTTCCCGACCCCCGATGTGTCGAAGCTGACTGGTTTGATAGCCCTGGCAGGGCATTCTGTGAAGGATAGGTTCAGGAAGTCTTATGGCAAGTTGCTTAGTCTGGTCTACAAGCCTTCTGCGTCTGAGTTGAATGGGTTACATGCTCTTCTGCAGTTTTATGATCCTCCTTTGAGGTGTTTCACTTTTCATGACTTCGTTCTCGCGCCGACATTGGAAGAGTATGCTGATATGTTGGGTGTGCCTATCAAAAGGCAGATGCCTTTTGTCCACATGGATGCTGAGCCTGATCTGGTTGGCTTGGCTTCCTCACTCCATTTGAGCGCTTCTGAGTTAGTGGTGACGAGTTGGAACAAGGTCCCAGGGTTTTCTCTGCAGTTTCTGATAGCTAAGGCTCAACAGTGTGCTAAGGACAAATGTTGGGACGCCTTCAGCGCCATCCTTGCTTTATGCATATATGGCATCATCCTATTTCCCAGTATGCCTGATTTCGTAGATTTTGATGCATTCCATATCTTTGCCTCAGGGAATCCAGTCCCTACTCTGATCGGAGACGTTTACCATTCAGTGCATTACAAGAATGAGAACCGGAGAGGGAAGAATGTTTCATGCTGCGTACCGTTGTTGTACAAGTGGTTTGATAGTCATTTGCCCAAGAGGGGTTCTTCTGTCTTGTCTGCAGCCACAGCTGAGTGGCCTGAGCGTCTGATGAGTTTGTCTGCGGAAGACATTGTTTGGTTCGTTGACAGAAGCAGGTTAGGCACCGAGATGATCTTCAGTTGTAGTGGGTTTCCTAACGTACCTCTGATAGGTAGGAAGGGTTGCATCAACTACAACCCATCATTGCTAGTTCGTCAGTTTGCATATGCTTTGAGGAATCCACCGAAGGAAGAAGAGGTACGGGAATCTCTGTACCTCACGGGTATTCTAGAGGGGGAGTTGTTGTCCAAGCTTCAGTATGCGTGGAACAATATCAGCACGAGAGGAAAGTCTTTGTTGGGGAAGAGCGACAACCAAGCTTATCCTCCTTATTCATATTGGATCAGAGCCAGAGCCAGCGCTATAGGGATGCCATTCCCTCATGTCAGACCAGAGAGTCCTCCACCAGTCGAAGAGCCTACCACTGTGTCTATTCATCAGCACAACCAGGTATCATCCGAGCGTGACGAATTGAAGAGGGCAAATGCAGAATTAGAGAAGGAGTTAGCTCAGCTTCGAAGTGAGAGGAACGAAGCCGTGCATGCTCTCAAAAAGCAAGCAGAGTCGGTGAGCCAGCTGAGTGCAGACTTGGCAAAGCAGATTGCTGATCGGGAACGCTTAGGTCAAGACTTCAGAGCTGCTAATGATGTGTTGGCTACGAAGAAGACGCATCTGGAGGAAGCATACCGGAGAATATCCAAGTTCGACCAGCATTGGAAGACTTCCATGGCCACCAGGAAGGAGCGAGAAGACAAGCTGATACTGCAAATTTCTAAGCTAGAGACTGAAGTGAAGGACGGTGAACGGAGGTTTGACGAAGAGACCGCCCGCAGGTACTCCGCTGAAGCCCGTCTCAACAAAGCTATTGCTAGCCTGAAGGAGCATAAGCTGATGTTTGAGTCTAAGAAGCGGAAGCTGGAAGATTGCTTTGGCAAAGGCGCTTGGGAGAGTTCAGTTCAGGGGCTTCAGCATACTATCAGGCAGAGGGAACTACTCGTCGAGGGGTTGCTCACTTCGCCAGATCATTCAGAGACAAAGGAGTTATTAGCAGAGTATCGCGCCCGTGGCCGTGCTTGACTAGTCTTATCCCTGTTGTTTTTGATCTTTGATGTATGCTGACCATCACCAGACTTGTTTGCTGAGGTCACGCTGTTGATTTGTACTCGCTGATACTGTGTACAGCCTTGACAGGCCTTTCCATATATATATGAGATTGATGTTTCCATGATTGGGCTCGGATTTCTTCTTCCTCTTGTTATTATCAGCACCGTCACTAAGGCACTAGGATCGGGGAAAAATCTCCCACGCACACAGACACACGCATGCATCTGCATGAAGCATATTTGCATAGTGTATATCTTGTTGTTTTTCCTAACCTTTATTGTTGACAGGTTTTTCAGGTTCCGCGCTGCTTCCGATCTCCAGGATTGATCAAAGACCCATCCACCGCTACTCAACTCGCGCTAATCAGACAAGAATCATGGACCAGGTACAGTCAGACGTTCAAGAGCTCCGTGAGCGGATGGATCGTTTTATGGAGCTAATGCAGGTGGTCGCGAATGGTCAAGATCAGCTTCGTACTCTGGTTCAACCTCTGATCTCCAGGGTTGACAGTAATGGCATACTTCACGGAGGGGCCGTGCCTACTCCTCCTCAAGGGGATACTCCACAGAACGTTGTTCCTGCTGCCGGGGGCAACGGCAGTGCTAACGGCAATCTGATGACTAATCTCGGACTCAACGCGGCGGGCGCCGTCAACGGTAGTTTGGGAGCCAATGTTAATATAGGGCCGGTCAACGGCAATGCTGGTGCAGGAAATCTGGTGGCGCCTCAACCGTGGCTGGAGGACCATCAGGATGACATATTCTCTCAGAGAGGTATAGAGGCAGAGTTGAATGCCGAGGCTCGACTCAGGTTCAAGGCGCTGGAAGACAAGATGAGGAGCATAGAAAATCAGAACACATTGGGCGTTGACATGTCCAACCTCGGGTTGATTGCCGACTTTAAAGTACCCCACAAGTTCAAGGTGCCTACCTTTGAGAAGTATAAGGGTACCACTTGCCCCCGGGTCCACCTCCGATCTTATTATAGAAAGATGTCCGCTTATTCCGACGATGAGAAGCTGCTGATGCACTTCTTTCAGGATAGTCTTTCTGGGCCATCGCTCGAATGGTATATGGGCTTGGAGCCCGCTGCTGTGCGCACCTGGAAAGATCTTGCAGAAGCATTTGTCCTCCACTATCAATATAATAGCGACTTGGCTCCCAACCGGGTTCAGCTTCAGAATCTCTCACAGCGGAACAATGAAAGCTTCAAAGAATACGCCCAGCGGTGGCGTGAATTGGCTGCTCGGGTTCAACCGCCGATGGTTGAGCGTGAGTTGGTACAAATGTTCGTGGCTACCCTTCCCGGAATCTACTATGAAAAGCTGGTCAGTGGCATGTCGGGAACATTCTCGGCTCTTATCACTTTGGGCGAGCATGTTGAGAACGGTATAAAAATCGGAAAAATTCAGGGCGAATCATCCTCAGCTGGAGGAGGTAGCAAGAAACCCTATACTGGCAAGCGTCGAGAGGGAGATGCCAGTGCTGTCACTAACGCTAGGAGAAAGGGCAAGGGCCCTCAGCCTCAGATTGCTAGCATAAACATTCCAGCTGCTCCGCCGCAGCCGCAACAGCAGCAGCCTCAGCAGCAGAATCAGCAGGGGTATAAAAGATATCAGAATCGGGCTCCTATGGCAAGCCGTCAGTTTGATACTCCACCTATGTCATATGCGCAGCTTCTGCAAACTTTGCTGCAGCTTCAGCTAGTTCAAAAGAGGACGTTGGCTCCCTTAACAGGGGCGCCACCACCGGGGTATGATGCCAGTGCTACTTGTGAGTTCCATACTGGGGCACCTGGCCATACGATTGAGAATTGTAAAGCTTTTAAGCACAAAGTCCAGGACCTGGTGGACGCCAAGGTTATCAACTTTTCTGACAACGTGCCCAACGTCACCAAGAATCCGATGCCTCATCATAAGGGGGGCGGGGTGAATGCTGTCATCACCGAGGAGAGTGCGGACTTGCTGACTGATGTCAAAGATTTGAAGACGCCGTTGAGTTTTGTCAAGGCTAAGTTGCTGAGGAAGGGCTTCTTTCCTGGATGTGGAGAATTATGTATGGCTTGTGCTATGCTTCCTGATGGGTGTGAGCAGCTGATCGAAGGTATCCAAAGTCTGATGTCCGAGGGTATTTTACAGTTCAGCCGGAGCGTTGAGAGCACATCAGGGGAAGTTGTGCTGAAGCAGGCAGACGAAGTTGCTACCATTACCATTCCTCGCCACCCTATTACTATTTCTGCGCCTCGTCCGCCTACTATTACCATCACCAGGGCCGGACCAATCCCATTCGAGAGCACCAATGCCGTTCCATGGCATTATGGCGCCGAAGTTTATTGTAATGGTCAGAAGATAGAGCTTGAGCCGTTCGGGTCCACTATGCAGAATCTTACTGAGGTCAGTGGTATCACTCGGAGTGGTAGAGTGTTCGCACCAGCAGAGGTTGCAGCAGAGAAGGTGGTCCGGGCTGACGCTGTGGATAAGGGTAAAGGTAAAGCTGTTGAGGAGGTCCCTGCAGGGGCAGAGAAGGACTTGCTGGTTAAAGATGCTGAAGAGTTCATGCGACTAATCAAGAAAAGTGACTACAAGATTGTAGATCATCTTCACCAGACTCCGTCAAAGATCTCGATTCTTAACTTGTTGTTGTGCTCCGAGGCGCACCGCAATGCATTGCTGAAGGTATTGAATGCTGCATACGTGCCGCAGGAGATATCAGTAAATCAACTCGAGGAAGTAGTAGCCCATGTCAATGCTGGTAATGGGCTGGGATTTACAGATCTGGAGCTGACTCCTAAGGGAAGAGATCACAACAGCGCCTTGCACGTCTCAATAGAGTGCAGAGGCACGATTATGTCACATGTCCTGGTGGATACGGGTTCCTCGCTTAACGTGCTTCCGAAGAAGGCACTGATGAAGTTGGATACCCGTGGACTGCTGTGCACGCCCAGTGATCTGGTCGTGAAAGCCTTTGACGGAACCAAGCGCCACGTCTTCGGAGAGCTGACCCTGCCAATTCAAGTTGGTCCAGAGACGTTCAATGCGGTTTTCTATATCATGGATATCATGCCCGCCTATAGTTGCCTCTTAGGTCGGCCATGGATCCATTCTGCTGGTGCCGTGACGTCCACGCTGCATCAGAAGCTCAAGTATGCTGTTGGGGGCAGCATAGTGACAGTCTGTGGAGAGGAGGACATCATGGTAAGCCACCTGTCGTCCTTCAAGTACGTTGAAATGGATGGTGAGATCCATGAGACTCTTTGCCAGGCTTTTGAAACCGTCAGAGTGAAGGAGGTGGCTCCCGTTGTCGCAGAGAAGCAAGAGTTGAACCTCTCCTCGTTCAAGGAAGCTAGAGCCGTTGTCGAAGCTGGTTCCACCCTAGGCTGAGGGCATGTTTTGGATATACCAATCAAACAGGATAAGTTTGGATTAGGATATTCTCCGCAAGCTGAAGCTTCATCTTCTCCTGGTAGCTCGTCTCGTGGGAAAGGGCCGATCCTATTCACCAAGGGGGGAGTAATCTTCGAGAGTATCAATGCTGCGTCGGAGGACGGCGGAGACAGTGATTGCGATCTTGACGCCTGGATTCAACCGAGCAAGCCGGGCGAGCACCTCCATAATTGGACCATCAAGGAGATTATCAAGCTGACAAGTGAAGAGTAATGATTTGCTTTTTACAATCTTTGTACAACCCTATGTCCTGCCCGGGGCATAGTAGTTTTACTGTCAGGGCCTTGTTGGATTATGTGTATGCATTTTGTTAATAAATAAAAGGCGTTTTCTTCGTAATCAAATATTGTGTTCTCTGTTATTCCTATTTTATGTTTATTTCGAAAAAACAGCAAAATGGCAACGAGGTTCGTGCTAACCTGCATATTCCTGCTTTAAACTTAACCCTTGTTATTGCAGGATCCACGTAACAGACGACATCGACTCTGGACCCTCTACGGCTCACTACGACTTTGATTGCCCGATCTATCAAGCCGAGGATGAGATTGATGAAGACGAAGACCTTCCGGAAGAATTGGCCCGCTTGTTGAGACAAGAAGAGAAGGTTATTCTGCCTCACGAGGAGGATATTGAGATTGTAAATCTGGGTTCTGAGGAGCTCGTCAGAAATGTCAGAGTGGGGGCTGCGCTGCAGAATGATGTCAAGCATAGACTGGTCGAGATGCTTCGAGAGTATAGTGACGTCTTTGCTTGGTCATATGAGGATATGCCCGGACTCGACACTGATATCGTGGTTCATCGCTTGCCGTTGCGAGAAGATTGCCCTCCAGTCAAGCAGAAGCTCAGGAGGACGAGACCAGACATGGCTGTAAAAATCAAAGAAGAGGTCCAGAAGCAGTTGGACGCAGGATTTCTAGCCGTTACCACTTACCCTCCGTGGGTCGCCAACATAGTGCCTGTACCGAAGAAGGACGGTAAGGTACGCATGTGCGTCGATTATCGGGATTTGAACAGGGCGAGCCCTAAGGATGATTTCCCGTTGCCTCATATCGATGTGTTGGTCGACAATACAGCCCAGTTCTTCGTGTTTTCGTTCATGGACGGCTTCTCCGGTTACAATCAGATTAAGATGGCACCGGAGGACATGGAGAAAACGACGTTCATTACCCCCTGGGGAACATTTTGCTATAAGGTAATGCCCTTCGGTCTGAAGAACGCAGGGGCCACTTACCAGCGAGCAATGGTAACTTTGTTTCATGATATGATTCATCATGAGATCGAGGTCTATGTTGATGACATGATCGCAAAGTCCCAAACGGAGGAAGGGCATCTGGTCAATTTGTTGAAGCTGTTTGAAAGGCTTAGGAAGTTCAGGCTGAGGCTGAATCCTAACAAATGCACTTTTGGAGTGCGGTCTGGAAAGTTACTGGGGTTTATCGTTAGTGAACGAGGTATTGAAGTTGATCCTGCGAAAATAAAAGCTATCCAAGAAATGCCAGCGCCGAAAACAGAAAAAGAAGTTTGTGGTTTCTTGGGCCGAATAAACTACATTGCGAGGTTTATCTCTCAGCTCACGGCCACTTGTGAACCGATGTTCAAGCTTTTAAAGAAAGATCAAGCGATTACTTGGAATGAGGATTGCCAGAAGGCATTCGACAAAATAAAGCAGTATCTTCAAGAACCTCCAATCTTGATACCCCCAGTGGCTGGACGGCCATTAATCATGTACCTGACGGTTCTGGAGAATAGTATGGGGTGTGTTCTCGGTCAGCACGACGAGACGGGCAGAAAAGAGCATGCCATTTATTATTTGAGTAAAAAGTTCACTGAGTGTGAATCTCGATACTCGATGCTGGAGAAGACGTGTTGTGCACTAGCTTGGGCTGCCAAACGTCTACGACAGTATATGCTCAATCACACCACTATGCTGATTTCGAAGATGGATCCGATCAAGTACGTCTTCGAGAAGCAGGCTCTTTCGGGCAGGATTGCCAGATGGCAGATGGTGTTAACAGAATATGATATTCAGTACGTCTCTCAGAAAGCCATTAAGGGGAGCGTATTGTCTGATTACCTTGCCGAACAGCCGATCGAAGACTACCAGCCGATGAAGTTCGAATTCCCTGACGAGGACATTATGTTTCTCAAGGCGAAGGATTGCGATGAGCCATTGCCCGATGAAGGGCCAGATAGGAAATCTCAGTGGAAGTTGATATTCGACGGAGCGGTTAATTCCTATGGAAGTGGTATCGGGGCTATCATCACGACTCCTCACGGATCCCACATCCCTTTTACTGCGAGACTGACGTTTCCAGTTACCAACAATGAAGCCGAGTATGAAGCATGTATTATGGGTCTAGAAGAGGCAATTGATTTGAGAATCAAGAATCTAGACATATATGGTGACTCAGCGCTTGTAATCAATCAGATTAAAGGGGAGTGGGAAACTCGTCAAGCGAATCTAGTGCCGTACATGAATTGTGCCAGGAGGCTGCTTCCGTTCTTCGACCGAGTGGAACTTCATCATGTACCCAGGGCTGAAAATCAAATGGCTGATGCTTTAGCCACGTTGGCTTCCATGTATAAAGTCAATTATTGGAATGAGGCTCCAAGAATTGTACTTTCGCATCTTGATAGACCGGCATTTATCTTTGCAATTGAGGATGCCACTGACGGCAAGCCATGGTTCCACGACATCCAGACCTTCCTTATGACTAAGGAGTATCCTGCGCGTGCGTCCACCCAGGATAAGAAGACTCTAAGGAGGCTATCTGGAAACTTTTATCTCAATCCTGACGGAGTGCTGTATAAGAGAAACCACGATCTCGTGCTACTCAGATGTGTGGATGAAAAAGAGACGAGTATGCTCATGGAGGAAGTCCATGAGGGCACATTTGGTACGCACGCCGGCGGGCATGCCATGACGAGAAAAATCCTGAGAGCAGGGTATTACTGGCTGACTATTGTTGCACCCCAAATTTTGACCCCTTATATCCTCCTCATATCATATGCATTTATTTATCTAACCTGAACAAGTTTCAAGAGTGTATTTTGTCGAGACACAGATGAAACGGGGCTCCGCACTGGTAAAATCAGAGGTTCGAGGTTTGGGCAACCATCGCTTTGGGATGAATCATTCATGAAATAAGATCAAGAGTATCATATTGGGCCATGTGTGAGTTCAATTTGAAGTGATCACCCACAGATGGAGTGCAGCGCAGTTCAGGGTACTCGATTAGGGTTTTCGAGCAGGAAAAGTCAACCATAGTTTGACTTTGGATTTAAAGGAAGGTTCAATGATGCAACTTTGGTCCAACAAGTTTATAAGGCTTAGTGAAGTCCCCTCAAAGAGTTTCAAAGTCTTGGAAGCTCCGAAACATGAACAGACAGTTCGGTAATCGCCGATCGATCGTACGGTTGACCGAAAAGTCAACCCCCTCAAGTTTTAGGAATTGGACTTCAAGTGGTGAAGCAAAGTTGTTCCTTATGTCATAGGGGACCTACATATCAATTTTCATGATCATCGGATCAAAGACGTGAGAGTAATTGGAAAAACGGGAAATTAGGGTTTCGAAAGGGGCTAAACCCTAACTCCCTAACCGCACACCCGATTGAAGTGGTTCAAAGCTCGTCGGAAAGCTCTTAATAAGTCCTACAAAAGTCCTATACTAGGTCACACTCAGAAAATGCATGGAATTGAAGTTATCATCAAAATCGATTCTTAGTACAAAACACTTAGTGAAATTTTGAAAATCTGGCAGCACTAAAACTTGTTTTTTGCTGACTTTGAGGGACTTTTCAACCAAGATTCACATAGATTTGGAACTTTTGGCAAACATGAATGTTGTAGAGCTACATAAGGGCTTTCCAAAATGTACAAGAACTCCCCAAGAGGAGTTAGGAGCTGAGAGTTATGAAGTGTGAAAGATGGGCCTGTGCACTAGTGTGTTAACTTGCTTAAACCCAACATAAACTTGGTTCCCAACCATACACTTCATCTCCAACCATGGATGGACATCTGATGTGATAAGTTTAGAGGTTGGAATAGGCAAATTCAGAAAGGAATCCAAGCAAGTACAAGATCTTGAGCAAAATCCATTACTTTAATAGAAGAAAGTACAAAAGGTACAACAAGAGAGAGAAGGTTGGGGGGCTGCAACATGGAGGCTTGTCCTTTCTCACTATAAGGTCACTTCCTACAACTCATATAAGCTGATTTTTCTTGCATTGAGCCTTGCAACTGGTGTGAAGAGGGCTGCCACAAAGATCTTGCAAGATTTCTCAAAGAAACATCATGAAAATCTCTCCAACATTGGAAGTTACCAAGTTGCCCTCACCCTCATTCCTCTTATAAATAGGGGCATTCTCACCATCTTCAAACCACACCAGAACTACTCACAATATCCAAGCTTTATAGTTCTCTTTCCCATTCTCTCTTTGTTTGTAAGTGAAGAAAAGCTTAAAAACGCCGAAAACCGGCATTTTACAACTTTCATGCCATTTTCATTTCTATCCTTATCAACACTCTCACAACCATCCACACATCTTCTAAATGATGTATAGAAGGTGTATGACTCATCAAACCATCAAAAAACTCGAAATATCAAAAAGTCAACTTTCTCCTCACCAAACTTTGACCAAAAGCTATAAAAACCACTAAACTTTGTTCCAAACACTTCCTTAAGGTTTTGATCATACATACACCTCCACCTTATCATTTCTCAGCTGTCCAAACTCCTAGAAATCATTGGAAAAGCATATTTTGATATTTGGCATCAAAAGTGAGTTGTTACTTAAAGGTGAAGAAAAAGCTCAAGGCAAGAGATGAAGTGTAAGTCTCTGGTTTTCTCAACTGCTCCAGCTTGTTTGAAAAGATCTCCAAGAGGTTTGAGAAGGTGAGTTGCTTTGTTGGACTTTTCTGTTTGTATGCAAGTATGGAAGAGATTTTGATACAAAGGAAGGTTGCCACCCTTAGATTAGGAGGATGTGCCTCAGATTGGTTAATCTACTGCTATGGATAGTTGACATCCCAAAGCTGAAGTTGAATTATCTTTTGGGTTTATTAATGGTCTCAGCATTCAAGAAGTAGGATTGTACTTTGTTAGACTGAAGTTAACTGATGAATTCCATCATTAGTTATTTGTATTGCTTTGTTACAGTATGAGAATTTGAGTGGATTTTGAAGAGGACTTGTTACCATCACAAGAGCAGTTCCAGCTATGACTGATACTTGGTTAGCAGGCTGAACATTTCTGTAACTTCATAAGAAGTAGAGACTGTGGGGTGTGTTGCTAATCTTTAGTTAGCTTTAGAAGTTTGTTCAAAGATTGTCACTAATTTTGGTGCAGCAGAGCCAAATGCAGTAACAGTTGGCTTGGAGCTCCAACTTTAATTTGAAGTATATCTGTTAGGGTGTCCATGTGCATAAAGACTTTTGTCTCAAGGTAGTGAACTTGCAGTTATAACAGTTTTTTTAGATTGATATAGGCATTTACCATACTAGTGTGCATTAGTGTTTATGCCCTATTCAAATCAACTGTAGGGTTTAGTTTTAATTTAGTCACAATTGAAGCTTTTTATTTTAGCACTGTTTAGAACAGTTTAGGTTTTGATTAACACTATGGCCATATGAGGCATCTGATCTTGCTAGCCTCCTACCTTTAAACCAGATCAATCAACATGTGTGTGTGTGTTATCTATGGTTTAGGATCATTGTGAATGTTTGATGGGTTTTCTGTTCTAATCAGAATTGTTTAGTTTCTTGGCTGCATCAACTTGCTTATTTCTATTGGCAGACTATCATTTGGGGTGTTAGAGGTCATGTTGGTCCAGCCAAGGCATGTGTCCTTTTATGCTAAACAGAAACACCTAACTGATATGCATTTGCTACCTTTTTTTTCATTTGCAATTTAATATCACTCTCCAGTATCAGTTGATTTTTGAGCTAAAACTTTACTCTAATTCATTCACCAATGTGTTCTAATGTGTGTGTACATCTGCTTTGACCTCTCTATGCATCAACTGTTTTTAATGAGGAAACTAATTAGTTGTTTAGCATTTTCATGCCTAGTTTTCTTTTATGTTGTAACTTTGTTGAACTTGAACATTGAAATGTTGATTGAAACCTGTTTTGATTCATAATGCCTTTTTGCTGTCAAGTACTTATAATCACCATGATGCATACTTTGAATGTGAAGCTTGCCATTGTCATGTGCATATCTGTTTTGTTTTGAACTTTCTGCCTAAAAGCTTGGTCTATGTTTGTTAACATGAAAATAAGGTATCCAATATGTCTTTAATCATCATTTTGTGCATTATACATCAGCTACTGTCAGCATGAGTTTTGTGTGCAAGAATTTATAAACTTTGTGAAGCAGTAGTGGTTGTTTTACTTAGGCATGATAGTAGGACTGCTTCTAATTATTCATAACCATGCTGCTTGTGTTTCCAAATAAGGAGCATGTATGCAGCTTTCATGTATGTTCCATGTCTTGTAAGTCATGATTAAAACCTGCCCTGATTTTGCTTGATCAATATGTTAAATGTTTGTGCCCTGCCTATGTTATTCCAAATTCAACTGCCTTGTTATGCTACCATCCTGCCTTATCTTCAATCATTATCCATGTTGAATGTTTCTTGTTGCTTTTGAGCATAAAATACCATGACTTGCCCTGTTGGCACCTACTGCTATGAAAACTTTGATGATGTGTGAATGAATTGGTTAATTGCATTACTTCATGTTTCAAGATTTGTCAATCTTGTAAATCCCTTACAGAGCTTTTGCAGCCTAAGTAAATTCATGTCCTAGCTATTTGTGAATCATTGGAAATCATATGACATGTTGCATCATAGCTTGTTCATCTCTTCCAACAACCTGCATCTTTTTCAACCATATTTGATATTAACATATCAGTTCTTGTTTTAAGTTGTTTTTAATTGATCTATGAACCTGAAATCCATCCTTGACATGTTTAGAGTTTATGTGTGATGTTTGCATGAGTTGAATCTACTCGGTTTATGCCATGACTTCCATGTTGCATTTCAAACATCCCATTTGCATTTACCATCGGGTTTTGTTTTGTGTGCATGGTTTTGAGAAATTGTGAGCACCATTGTAATCCTTGTTCAATTCCAAGTGTGTTAGGCTTTAAGTTTGTGAAAATTGATAAGGTTTTGGTATAGTTTGAGATCTTCACGCATTGGTCATGTTTGCTTGGAGGCCTGAACCCAGGTTTATTTATTTTGGAAAGGTTATCTATTTTTAGGGGTGGCTAAATACACGGATGTATCGCCACCCCAGTGGTTCCTACCTTGCCCTTAAAAGCGCCTTCAAGCCTTGTGTCCTGGGTTCGAGCCCCAGCGAGGCACCTTTTTTTAATTCATCTTCTTTTCTCGTTTTAACTATTTTCTCTTCTTCCACCCATTTCCCTTGCACACGCGTGTATTAGCCTGGTGGACGAGTTGCTTACTTATGAGAATAAGGGCGTGGGTTCAAACCCCACCCATGCCCTTTCTTTTTACTTGCTTGATTATTTGCTTATTTATTTTATTTTCATAAAAAATCAATTAATTTTTCAAATGTTCATAACTTATTTATTTTTTGTCAGATTTAATCCGTTCTTTTTACAACCTTTTCGTTATGATGTCTAATTTATTTTAATAAATTAAATTTTAATATCACCTTTTGTTTGTTTTGACAAACGCTTTGATCTCGCTTGTTAGTAGGGTCGTTCCTAGGTCTTTACCATGCATTTCAATTAGAACTTTCTTCATTACCACGTTCACTCTTATCTTGTGAGATTTATTTTCCTTTATGTCGATTAGCATATTAGGATGTCACTCTACCTTTGGTTGTAACCATATGTTTTCTCTCCGCTTTCGCATTGTTAAGTTTATTTCATTACCTTCTAAATTACGAGGCTAAACTAATTTAACTGTGTGATATTGTTATCTAGGCATAGTTGTTACTTTCAATTGTCATTGGTTTATATGGTTGTTACCTTCATCATACTTTCAATCCTTGCTAAAGCATGACTTCATCTTCGTTAAGATATGCCATTTGTAGCACTGCTTGTATTTATCAGTTGAAATCATTCATCTAACTTGAATTACTTGCTCATTATAATGTGCTTACCCCTCTTTGATTGTAATCTTTGTCTTCTATATTCCTCATACTTGAATAACTCATTACCTCTGCCTTTGACTTTGAAAAGTCACCTTGAACTTTAGTTAAGATCAAAACTCATAAGCCATTGGACTTTGCTTAAGTCTAAAAGACCCACCTTTACTAGGAGTGCTCCTCAACTAGAACCCTAGGATAGAGTTGTTAACTCTATGTAAGGATCACGGATATGATCACTTACTTCCCCTTTGAGTGTTACAACATAGACATAGAGTGTTTTGTGAAACTCTACACAAATATTGTTATGTTTGTTCCCCATGGGACCTTGATCACAATCAAGTGTTCTTCAACCCTAGTGAGGTGAACTACGATTGCTCTGATTCTATCCTAGTTAGGATACGTAGGCAGAGGACGCGATGTCTTTGCGAGCAAACTTAGAAACAATCTTAGGTCTTCATCTATCATAACCTTCACCTTTTTACCCAATACCCAAACCTTAGCAAATATTTAACAAACTTAGCATACAAACAAACAAAAGGTTCCTGTAGAGTACTACAGATGTTTAGGATGTGAAATACCTACCCTATGCATAACCAATCCCCGATCCCCGAATCTCTTAGCGTTGTTGTAACATCGCGCAAAAGGTTCTTTCTTTCTTTAGACCTTTCCTTTGGATAAATTAAAGTCCGGTTGTAAAAGAATTAAGGCTCAAGTTAATTCAATAGCTTGATATCCAATTTTCACCGCAACAGAAATGGCGACTTCACTGGGGAAATTTAAACTTGAGGGTTTAGCCTATTTTGTTTGATTGTGTGCTATATTTGTAAATATTTGCTTAACATGTATATTTGTCAATATATTTGTATGTTGGATATTGGGTGCTTTGAGCGGTGAGACGGTCCTATACCCGGACTTGAGTGAAATTATGATAGGATGGTGGTATATTCAAGAAGGCTTATAGGGAGTTGATTCCCGACCAAGCTAACTTGAGAAACCACCGCTCAGTGTAGGCCCTCTTGAAAGTTTTAGTATTGTTGATCGAGTGTTCGTGAAAACAATGCTACTTTCAACGAAGGAGCCTATGACACTGTGGACTTTTAGAATACATTCTACCCCACTTTGGCCATATTAGGACGTAGTGCGATGGCTATAAGGAAGTATTTCCGAAATAGTCGATACGCGATACTACACTCAGACAAGATTATCTTGAGAATATTATCGATTACCAAGTAATTTGGGAAGTCGATAATATCCGAAAGATGGGTCGATGACTCTGGGAACTTTGTAGAACCCGTTCGGCAGGTACAATCAATCCATAGCACAATCTTTGGGGATGGGTAGACCTTTGAACTCATGCTTGTCCTTAACCCTAAACCTGCGTTGTGTGCATATGCATCTTGTTTATGTATTCATATCATCCTATCATCATATCATCATGTGGTTTCATGGAACTCAGACTTTGTTGTTTGTAAATATCAGAGGTCGTCATGAACATTGAAAGAAAGAAAACTTTGAAATACACTTACAAGGGTTTTAACCTAGATGATTTGAGAAGATTGAGTACCTTGGTGACAGATTCAGAGGGATTTCAAAGCCGGTACGGGAAGCTGTTGCTACTCTTGAAGATAAAAGTGGATAGTGGACTTCTCTCTACCCTCCTCCAGTTTTATGACCCGCTCTACCATTGCTTCACATTTCCTGATTATCAGCTAGTACCCACACTAGAAGAGTACTCGCAGTTAATTGGGTTGCCTATTCTTGAAGAATCTCCTTTTCCGATTGTAGAGAAGGACCCTCAAGAGCAGGATATCGCCAAAGCTACACGTTTGGGAGTGGATGATATAAAAAAGAATCTGATTACAAAAGGGGGAGTCTTTGGGTTAAAAGCAGAATTCTTGGTTGAGAAAGCTCAATATTACGCAGATCATTTAAGCATGGATGCATTCGAAGCTATCCTTGCCTTACTCATCTATGGTATATTCTTGTTTCCAAGCTTTGAGAATTTTGTGGACCTCAATGCCATCAAAATTTTCTTAAAAAAGAACCCTGTGCCTACCTTGTTAGCAGACGCGTACCATGCTGTTCATCTGAGGAACTTCCATAATGGAGGAATGATCACTTGTTGCGCTCCTTTATTGTACAAATGGCTCACTTCACATTTACCCAAAGCCAACGCTTTTTGGGATCCAAAGAAAGGATGGTGGTCACAAAAGATCATGGCTCTTACCCATTCTGATATTGATTGGTATAATCGTGATTATGATGGGATAATGATCATTGACAGTTGTGGGGAATTTAGCAACGTACCTCTTCTCAGCATTAATGGAGGGATCAGCTACAATCCGATACTTGCCCGCCGACAATTGGGATACCCTCTAAAAGACAAACCCAAAAGTGTTCAAGTAGAAAGCATCTTCTTCAAAGAAGGGGAAGACAGTCAAGGATTAAAAGAGAAAATTCTAGAAGCTTGGAAGCGTCTGCATAAAAAAGGAAAGAAAGATCTTGGAAAACTCAATTGTATTTCTTTAGAACCTTACCTCCAATGGGTTCGGAAAAGAGCTGTCACACTAAAGATGCCGTATCCTAAACAAGAACCTATGGCCTTAAAAGAAGAACGCCCGTTGGTCTTCATGTCTGAAGAAGAAAAGTTGAAAATTGCTTTGGTCAAAGCACAGCAAACTGAAGAAGCTTGGAAGCACAAGTATCAGATAGTCATTGAAGAAAATGCAGAGCTCCGGAGACAACTCCAGTCAAAAGATGAAGAAATCCTCTCTTGTAAGAAGAGGAAGGCACTAGAGGAGCCTTATGAGCCTCAGTCTAATCCATGGAAGATAATTGTGGACAGACTCATCATTGAGAAGACTCAGTTGGAAAGAAAGATCGAGAAGCTCAACCTCAGGCTGTTAGGAGAACCTTGATGGATTGCGCCAATTTGTTTAGTTAAAACTTTTGTAAAAGGAAGTGATATTTTGTAATCTGTTTTGTTTATTAATGAAATGACGATTTCCGATGTTCAGAAATATCTGAGTTCCATGACAATCATGTGCATTTGCATTCATACTTCTTCTAATCATTCAAGGAAATTCAACTTTTTCTTTGCAGGCAACAACATGGTAAGAAGAGGCATGCTTCGAGTCCCGGATCTGAGGTTGGGCCGTCTAAGAATGCTAACCAGACTTGTTCGAAATCCTGCTGCTTTCATAGCCAAATATGGGGACCTATTTCCATTAATAAGCGCTCCAATCAATGAGCCCATGTTGCAAGATTTGTTGGAGTTCTATCATACAACTTACCACTGCTTTGTGTTTCCAGATTTTCAGTTACTCCCGACCCTCGAAGAATATAATGCTTACTTGAAGATCCCATGGGCTCTTACACTCCCTTATGGAAAACCAAAGAAGAAGGACTTAGCTAAAGCCCTGCATATCAAGCTGGAAGACTTACCACCAATGAGGGCGAAAGCAGGGTGGTATGGATTGGATGCCGGGCCTCTAATGGAAATGGCCGAGTATCACTATGAAAGTCGAAACCTGGGCATTTTTGAGGCAATTTTGGCACTACTAATATATGGACTGTATCTGTTCCCAAGCAATTACGACTTCATCAGCGAGGAAGCAATACGTCTCTTCATCCTCAAAAGTCCGGTCAACACAATACTGGCTGATACTTATGTGGTCATTCACCGTTTTGCCTTGTATGATTGTGGGCGATACTCATGCTGTCTTGCACTACTCGACCGATGGTTTACTTCTCATCTGCCAAGGACCCATATCCTTTGGAGGCTTCCTACCAAAAACGCTTGGGTTTCTAAACTTGTCACTCTCAGACACCATGATATCACCTGGTACGACACTAGCATCGGCGACCAAATCATGATTTCCAGTTACGGAGATTTTCCCAATGTGCCTCTCGTTGGGATAGAAGGAGTGATCACTTATAATCCTATCCTTGCTAGGCGGCAACACGGGTATCCTACCGGGCCAGAGCCTGAACCAGAACTGTTGAGGCCCCGCTTCTGTGAGACAGGTCGCAACCAAGAACTAGAAGCTAATGCCGAATACGCTCAAAGAGATCCACACCTTATGGGCCCAACTCCGATGGAGAATGCAAGTTGCCTAACCACCAGGGGGTACCTGCTATGGTCAAAGGAAATTGCTTTAATCATGTTCTACACTCACGACTACGAGATAACCATGGAACCTGAAGTCCCCACGACTAGGGAAGAACTGAAATACGCTTTGGTTAAAGCGCAAAGGGAAAATGAAGACCTGTGGGAGATTATCCGCCAGGATCAAGTTCATGCCGGGTTCCAAGAAGGAGAAGGGTCGTCTTGTTAGATTGGTTTTGTTTCGTCATTTCCCTGCTTTCCCTAAAAAAGGATTGAAATCCTGTTTGTTGCGTTTACTTTCATTGTAAGAAAAGTCTTGCTTTTTAGCAAAGACCACTCTATTGTAATAGATTCCCAGCTATCAAATGAAAAACGTTTTTAAAAAAAAAAAGCACGTCGTCACATGTTGGTCTAACTTTTTGTTTGTAAACGAAAATTTTGAGTTTCCTTGAATGGTTTATGCATCTGCATTCGCATGTCATCCTACATCAATCTTGCATTTGGGGTTCCGCAGCTCATCTTTTGTTCTTGTCCAGAGAGAGAAGGAGAGAGGAGAAAAGGAGTCACGCTGAGTACTCACCGATACAACACACGGTCCCAAGCTCAAAAGAAGATGGCAGATAACGATCAAAGGTTCGACCGAATGGATAATGACATTGAAGGGATCAAAGGGGACGTCAACCAGATCTTAGAAGCCCTCAACATGATCAAAGCAAAAATGGATACACAACCTACAGTGATCTCCGAAGTTGCCACAACAGCAGTCAATGTCACGATGGCTCCTGTTACCTCAGCAGAGTTTCCCTATGGCATGTCCCGGGATTTTGTGCCACCTTTCAACGGCATGCAGTCTTCAGGTCTCAATCCGTTGTTCGACTCAACAATCAGAAACCCCATTTTTACTACAGCAGGTGGACCCACCACAGTACGACCGGTCTTCGCCAATCAACAGCCAATCTTTGATATACCCGATGGATTCGAAGCTGAGGATGAAAAACACGAAAAATTAAGGGTAGAAATGGACATCATGGCCAAGAGGATGAGGGCCATTGAGGGAAATCACGTCTTTGGATCTGACGCCAAGGATCTATGTCTGGTATCTGGACTAGTGTTCCCTCAGAAGTTCAAAATACCGATCTTCGACAAATATGAAGGGACCACTTGTCCTAAAGAGCACTTAATCATGTACTGTAGGCGGATGGCTCCGCATATTGAAAATGATAAACTGTTAGTACACTGTTTCCAAGATAGTCTAAAAGGAGCTTCGGCCAAGTGGTATCTCGGTTTAGATCAAGCAAAGATTCACAGTTTCCAAGACCTCTCAGATGCTTTTATTCAACAGTACAAGTACAACATGGACCTAGCTCCAGACCGCCGTCAGCTTCTTAATATGACGCAGAAAAATACCGAAACCTTCAAAGAGTATGCGCAAAGGTGGCGCGGAACTGCAGCACAAGTAGAGCCTCCTCTTACTGAGAAGGAGTTGGCAGATTGGTTTGTGGATACAGTTCGACCCGAATTCTATGAACGTTTGATCAGCAGCGTTACAACAAATTTCTCTGATATTGTGGCCGTAGGGGTTAAGGTAGAAGCGGGCTTGAAGAGCGGAAAAGTGACTACTTCAAATGTTACTTCAAGTGCCAACACGGCAAAGAAGCCAGTCAGCTCGTTCCACAAAAAGAAAGAGGGAGAAGTGAGCGCAATCACATATGGAAAGAAAGTACAAAGCTCTCAGTACCAACCATCATATGTAGCGGCAGTAACCCCGGTTTTTCAGCCTTCTTCGCAGCATGGTCCCCAACCTGGGGCATTCAACAATCAACACCAGTATCAGCCTGGCGGTCAGCAACAGTATCGCACTAGTAATCAACAACAAAGCCAGCAGCCGCAGGGTCAACAACCTCAGAACAGGGCCCCGAGGGCAAATTATTCAGTAAATAGGCCAAAGATACATCCTATCCCAATGAGTTACACCGACCTGTTTCCCATGCTAGTAGAAAGAGGATTGGTTAAAACAAGAAAATTGGGCGCTCCACCTAATCCACTCCCGTTCTATTATGATGCGAATGCTCGCTGCCCATTTCATGAGAATGCTCCAGGCCACAATCTCGAAGGTTGCTTTGCCCTTCAGCACCTAGTTCGTGAGCTTATCGAGAAGGGAACTCTATCCTTCGAAGATAATCCGCCCAATGTTAAAAGCAACCCTCTTCCCAATCATGGTGGAGTCAATGCCATTACTGAAGAAGGGGAGGGGTCAGAAGATAAGAAGGTTACCACCATTGGTGAGATCAAAGTGCCATTAGCAGACCTGCACAAACGCCTCGCTCAGGCGTGGTTACTCAAGACATCTCACGAAGATTGCAAAGAATGTATGCTGAATCCTGAGGGTTGTGACGCTGTGAAAAAGGATATTCGAGCTATGATTGAACAAGGAATGATAGAAATCGCTAACCGAAAAAAGGAAGAAGATGTGGCAGTCATCGAGCCTGTGTTTAACATACCAGGAGAATCCAACAGGGGAGACAGTTTCAGAGATGGTGACAGTAACAAAAACTACAAGAATATTCGGCCAGTATTTCGTGATGACGAACCCCCGAAATTCGGGAGAGGACAGACTAGGTTTGAGCCAAGGGGAGGATTCCAGCCTCGCCCAAGAGCCGTGACACCAAAACAAGATTATTCATGGTGCGAAGGGATTTTCAAAGAAAAGAAACCAGTAAGTGTGGCCAACATCGCCGGTGGAAGCAAAATGACCCGGAGTGGTCGTATCTATCAACCTCGAACATACAACGAGGCTCCTCCACCAGCAGTTTCCGTTCAAAAGACGCCTGTTCCTCAGAAGCCTGTTCCGGAGACAGCCACCGACAAAGAGCCTTTAGTTAAAAGAAAAGAAAGTCTCAAGAACGATGAAGAAGAATTCCTGAGAATCATCCGGCGAAGCGATTATAGGGTGGTGGACCAATTGAATCAGACACCCTCCAAGATCTCGGTCATGGCTTTGCTTTTAAGTTCTCCAGCACATCGCCAGGCATTACTCAAAATCCTGACACAGGCCCACGTCACTAAAGATATTACAGTGGGGCAATTCGACTCCGTTGTAGCAAATATCACTGCCTGCAACACCTTGAGCTTTGATGATAATGACCTAACGACTGAGAAGCGCAAGCACAATCGTGCCTTGCATGTATCAGTCAAGTGTGAAGCGGACACAATGTCCCGAGTTCTTGTGGATATTGGGTCAGCACTCAATGTAATGCCTAAAAGAACTTTGGCCAAGCTGGCCTATCAAGGCGCTACCATGAGACCAACCTCTCTTATAGTCAAGGCGTTCGACGGATCCAGGAGAACCGTGATAGGAGAAGTTGATCTCCCTGTTCTAATTGGACCACAAATCTTTGAAATCACCTTCCAGGTGATGGACATAAATCCGGTTTATAGCTGCTTATTGGGGAGACCCTGGATTCATACAGCGGGCGCTGTCACTTCCACGCTCCACCAAAAAATGAAGTTTGTTGTAAATGACCAACTAGTCATTGTCCATGGAGAAGAGGACTTGATGGTAAGCAACTTGTCATCTTTCCGGTATATTGAGGCTGATGAAGACTCTCTCGAAACAGCTTTCCAAGCACTAGAAATAGCTCACGCTGTTCTAGTAGATGAATCAGACATAACCCAAAGGCCATTATTTACCTCTGCTCAAAGTATTAAGGCAGCACTGAAAGCCGGAGTCCCACTGGGTTGGGGAGAGGTCATCGAAGTCAATACTCGGGCCAAGAATGATCGACAGGGGTTGGGTTACAAACCAACTCCGGAAGGCGAGCCGGAAGAAAGCGCCATGAGGAAGAAGTCCTTAAACGAGATATTCACCAGCGGCGGTGTACAAGTTAACGCCATTATTTCAGAAAATGAGGACGGTAATCTGGATCATCTAATAATTAGAGGAGGAGGAGCATTGCGCAATTGGGAGGCTGTGGAAGTTCCCATCTTTTTACCTTTAGAGTAATTCATTCTGCCTGTTAGCTTTGTGTCTTTCTTTAAAAACTTCTCGGTCTTGCCCAAGACTTGTGAATTATTTTGTACTGGGCCACTTTGCAAAAATTGAAAATCATTAATGAAAAAGTGTTTTTGTTAAAACTCTTGTTATTGTTTGCACATCACTTTCACTCTTTTTGGAAAAATGGCAATCTCTTTTGGAAAATAATAAAAACCACCCTTCATCTGCATGTCTGTATGTGAGTGCCTAATTGTTCCTAAATAAAACATGCAGAATACCCCCATCAACCACAGAATCCTATGATCATTCGGTTCCTTCTATTAGCGGTTCATTTGTCTTTCAAGCTGAAGAAGAGAACGAAGGAGAGTTAGAGGTCCCAGAAGAGCTGAAGAGAATAGCTGAGCACGAAGATGATTATATCCAGCCCCATAAAGAGCAGACGGAAGTCATCAACTTGGGGTCAGAAGAGGACAAAAGGGAAGTCAAGATCGGGGCGTCATTAAGGCCAGAAATCAAAGACAAGTTGATAATAATCCTCAGAGATTTTGTTGACATATTTGCTTGGTCCTACCAAGATATGCCAGGGTTAGATACTGACATTGTCATGCACAAGCTCCCCCTGAAACCAGAATGTCCTCCGATCAAACAAAAGCTTCGCAGGTCGAGACCAGATATGGCACTTAAAATCCGAGATGAGGTCAAAAAGCAAATAGATGCTGGTTTTCTAGCAGTATCCAAGTATCCAGAATGGGTGGCCAACATTGTACCGGTCCCGAAAAAGGATGGCAAGGTCAGGATGTGCGTTGACTACAGGGATCTAAATAAAGCAAGTCCAAAGGATGATTTCCCGTTACCACATATTGACACTTTGGTAGATAACACGGCAAGCTTTGCAGTGTTCTCATTCATGGATGGGTTTTCGGGCTATAACCAGATAAAAATGAATCCAGAAGACATGGAAAAAACGACTTTCATCACACCATGGGGCACCTATTGTTATAAGGTAATGCCTTTTGGTTTGAAGAACGCAGGGGCAACGTATCAAAGAGCTATGGTCACACTATTTCATGATATGATGCACAGAGAAATCGAAGTGTACGTGGATGATATGATTGCAAAATCCCAAAGTGAGGAAGACCACTTGGACCATCTACTGAAGCTATTTGAAAGACTCCGAAAGTATCAATTGAGACTAAATCCAGCCAAATGCACCTTCGGAGTTCGCTCAGGCAAGCTACTTGGTTTCATCGTTAGTCAGCGGGGAATTGAGGTAGACCCTGACAAGGTTAAAGCAATTCAGGAGATGCCTGCTCCTAAAACTGAGAAACAAGTCAGAGGTTTCCTCGGACGTTTGAATTACATCTCCAGGTTCATCTCCAATCTGACTCCTACATGCACACCGATCTTCAAGTTGTTACGAAAAGATCAAACAGTGGTATGGAATGAAAACTGCCAGACGGCGTTCGACAAAATCAAGCAGTATTTACAAGAACCTCCAGTGCTGATTCCCCCGGTACCTGGAAGGCCTTTGTTCATGTATATGACCGTTTTAGAAAGTTCGATGGGCTGTGTCTTGGGCCAGACTGATGAATCAGGGAAGAAAGAACATGCAATCTATTATCTAAGCAAGAAGTTCACTGATTGTGAGAGTCGTTACTCTCCCCTGGAAAAAGCTTGTTGTGCGTTGGCATGGGCCGCTAAACGTCTGAGGCAGTACATGATTTGCCACACTACGATGCTGATTTCTAAAATGGACCCCATCAAGTACATCTTTGAGAAACCAGCTCAGACAGGAAGATTAGCCCGATGGCATATGCTCCTATCAGAATATGATATCCAGTACGTTGCTCAGAAATCCATCAAAGGGAGCATTTTGTCAGAACACCTTGCAGAGTATCCGATGGAGGATTATCAACCGCTCAAGTTCGACTTTCCCGATGAAGATGTGATGTATATTCAGCGCACGAAACCAGAGCCTGGTCCAGAGGAAGGCCCCGAGCCAGGGTCCCGTTGGGAGATGATGTTCGACGGAGCGTCAAACAAAAATGGACATGGCATCGGAGCTGTTCTGAAAAATCCAACTGGAGGGTACACTGCGGTCACAGCCCGACTCTGTTTCTCTTGTACAAACAACATAGCGGAATATGAAGCCTGCATCCTGGGGTTGGAGGCTGCCATTGATCTCCGTATCAAAATTTTGGAAGTAATTGGTGATTCTGCTTTAGTGATATACCAACTCAAAGAGGAATGGGAAACCAGGGATGAAAAATTGATTCCTTATAAGACCCACATCCTAGAGATGGCTGAGTATTTCGATGAAATTACCTTCAAGCACGTACCAAGGGCGGAAAATCACATTGCCGATGCATTGGCCATGATGGCATCCATGTGGAAAGTCCAGTTTGTTAACGAAGCACCTCTAATTCGCATCGAAAGAAGGACGGTACCCGCATACGTCATGGCAATGGACGAAGAATTTGGGGAGAAGCCGTGGTTTTATGATATCAAGAATTTCCTTCAAAATCAAGAATACCCCGCCGACGCATCCACAATTGACAAAAGAGCGATACGGAGGTTGTCATCTAAATTCTTCATCAGCAATGGCATCTTGTACAAAAGAAATCATGATATGGTCTTACTCCGATGTGTCGATGAAAGTGAGGCGAATCTCATAATGGCCGAAGTACACGAAGGGACCTTCGGCACCCATGCAAATGGCCACGCCATGGCTAAGAAAATATTAAGAGCGGGTTACTTCTGGTTAACTTTGGAGACGGATTGCATACTCTTCGCTCGAAAGTGTCATAAATGTCAAGTTTATGCTGATAAAGTGCATGTCCCTCCACATCCTCTCAATGTGATGACGTCACCTTGGCCTTTTGCAATGTGGGGCATAGATATGATCGGGGCAATAGAGCCGAAAGCTTCTAATGGCCATCGCTTCATCCTTGTCGCAATCGATTATTTCACCAAATGGGTGGAAGCAGCATCATATGCAAATGTGACAAAACAAGTGGTCGCACGATTCATTAAAAAGGAAATTGTCTGCCGATATGGTGTCCCTAACCAGATCATCACTGACAACGGGTCGAATCTGAACAACAAAACAATGAAGGAACTCTGTGACGACTTTAAGATCAAACATCATAACTCGTCCCCTTACAGACCTAAGATGAATGGCGCAGTTGAAGCTGCAAACAAAAACATCAAAAAGATAATACAAAAAATGGTCGTAACTTATAAAGATTGGCACGAGATGTTACCATTTGCTTTGCACGGCTATCGGACATCAGTACGCACTTCGACAGGGGCAACTCCCTTTTCCCTAGTATACGGGATGGATGCAGTGCTACCCATTGAAGTCAAAATACCTTCCTTGAAGATCTTGACGGAAGCAGAGTTGGATGAAGACGAGTGGATAAAAGAAAGATTTGATTCGTTGAATCTCATCGACGAAAAGAGAATGACGGCCATGTGTCACAGTCAAATCTATCAACAAAGGATGGCCCAGGCATTCAATAAGAAAGTTCGTCCCAAAGAGTATAGAGAAGGGGAGCTGGTGCTTAGAAAAATCCTACCTACACAAAAAGACATGCGTGGCAAGTGGATGCCCAACTACGACGGCCCTTTCGTTGTAAAGACTGTTTTCTCCGGAGGATCTCTGATTCTCGAAACCATGGATGGCGAATCACTCAAGTATCCCATCAACTCGGACGCAGTAAGAAAATACTACGCCTGAAAATGGAATGCATAGAAAGAGGATTTCAGTGCCTCGACAAGAAAAACCCAATGTTTGAAAGATGTCGGACGCTGGGACGGACTCCTGTGCAGAGTATTAAAAGAAAGGTCAAAACGTGTTGTTCTCGTCAGAAGCGGCAAAACAAGTGAACTGATAGTCGGAAGGACCAAATTATCATGGGATTCTGTATTCTTTTCTGTTGCCATTTTTCAAAACTTTTAAAATCCCCAAGGCTTTATCTTTTGTAAAGTTCTTGTCCATCAATAAAATCAGTTCTCTCTTTGGCCAAATCATTGTTATGATCTGCTATCTTTGTTATGCAATTTCACTTATTTGTTAATAAGAATTTTTTATGAAAGCAAAGTGTTTTGAAAAACCTAAGTCCTGATTTAAAAAGAAAGAAGGAGAAAGCACAATTCGACAAAATGATTGAAAAGTTCCAAAGGTAATATGATGATATTACACAGTTCTTGAAGTTGTGGAAATCGCTGTTGTCTTTGACCGAGATAAATACGTCCGATAGAAATTCTAGCTAGACTTCTTCCTTGCAAGATTATGGGGGACATTACTGAGGAAAAATCGTTATCTGTATCAAAGAAAGAAGTGTCACCTGATTTGAGGCATTTTTGAAGCTCAGCGTGATAAGTTCCCTCTTTATCGGGTTTTCTTTTGTCCTTCCGGTTTGTTCTGTGTCTTGCATACACCATCATGCTAGCATATGCATTTGTTTGCATTCCCACCATTGAGGTCCTTTGGTCGTTACCTTTATCTTTGTTTTGTTGTTACAAGTTCGTTTAGAGTTGACACCCTGGGATTTTCCTTATTTTGGTTCTGGGAGACTAGTGGTCACTAGCACGTATTCAGAACTAACTATGTTTGGTATAGTAGTTTGGTCTTCACCAGCAAATTTCCAAACCCATACTGATTCGGTTATGAGGCCAACCAATTGTCATTGGAGTCCTTTTGATTCGGTTTTCACCAATCTGTGCTAAGAAATCTAGTGGTTACTAGTATTGCCTTCTAAAACCAATGATCATTGGTACTTAAGTTGGTCGTCACCAAAATTCCCTAAAAAGTCCAATAATTATTGGCATCGCCTGGAATCCAATAGTCATTGGTATCTGTTTGATTTGGTTATTACCAGTCTTTTTGAATCTAGTAGTTACTAGTGTTACCTTCAGACCCAATTGTTATTAGTGGCTTTTGATTTGGTTATTACCAATCTTTCTAAGTCTAGTGGTCACTAGCATTGCTTGGAAAACCTAGTTTTCACTAGCCGTATCCAGTACCAATTGTTATTGGTATACCCCTGGACTTGGTCGTCACCAGTTACCATAAGTCCAATAATTATTGGCATCGTTTAAATCAGATTGTTATCACCACGTTGGTCTGGTCGTTACCAAACTCTGCGAAAATCCAATGGTCATTGGTCTCCTGGGACTCGGTCGTTACCAATTTCATCTGTTAAAATCCAATCGTTATTGGTACCCTTTGATTCGGTCGTTACCAATTCCATCTGTTAAAATCCAATCGTGATTGGTACCCTTTGACTTGGTCATCACCAGTCTCCTCTAAGTCCAGTAGTCACTAGCATTGCTTGAAAGCTAATTGTTACAAGTTGATTGTTACCAACTTCCCCAACCGAAGTCCTGTGTTTTTATCAATATCGTTTGGAATTCCCAATTGTAATTGGAACTTTGGTTCTGGTCGTCACCATCACCCCAGGAAGTCTAGTGGTAACTAACACCTTGGAAAAAGACCGTTTGTTGTTCTGAACGTCACCAATATCCCTTTGAAGCTTTTTGCGTTCCCCAGTCGAGTCTCGGAGGTCTAGTGGATACTAGCATCCCCGGTGCATCTGGTCTTGTTTCTAATATTTTCCTGAAGATCCCATTTGAACTCTTCGTTATAGGAAATTTCTCATCTGGTTATCCCCAGTGAGGTTCGTGTCTCCGTTCCATCTTTTCCCCGGGGAAGCTTCACTTCCCCAGTGGATTTTTTTCCCCAGCAAGTTTTCCCCAGCAAGTGTTCCCCAGCAAGTTTTCCCCAGTGGGTTCCTTCCCCAGTGAATTGTGCGCTTCTTTTCTTTCGTATTCCCAGTGAAGAATTATGATCCTCCCCGGTGGACTTCCTCATCTGGTTATCCCCAGTGAAATTCGTATCTCCTCTCCCCAATAAAGATGTGTCTTCCCTGGTGGAATTTGCGTCCCCTGCGTGAAAGATTCCCTTGAACAAACATCCCTAGTCATGTTTGAACTATCTTGCTTACTTCACTCGGAATCTTTCCCTAGTGTGTTGGGTTCACGTGAGTGGTTACTCGTCGTTTCGCCGTTCTTTTATATTTGCTCGTGTGTTCGCATCTGTCTTGCATTCAAGCATCATATAGTATCATTTAGATTCATGGCATGTTTGCGTTCATCCTTTTTGCATACCATCGGATCTAAGGGACAAAATTTCTGGTTTGCTATATTTAAATACCTTTCACACGATTTCATGAGGATTGTCATCTCTCATTACCATCGAGTAAAAATATTTAAATAGGGGCATCTGTTGCACCCCAAATTTTGACCCCTTATATCCTCCTCATATCATATGCATTTATTTATCTAACCTGAACAAGTTTCAAGAGTGTATTTTGTCGAGACACAGATGAAACGGGGCTCCGCACTGGTAAAATCAGAGGTTCGAGGTTTGGGCAACCATCGCTTTGGGATGAATCATTCATGAAATAAGATCAAGAGTATCATATTGGGCCATGTGTGAGTTCAATTTGAAGTGATCACCCACAGATGGAGTGCAGCGCAGTTCAGGGTACTCGATTAGGGTTTTCGAGCAGGAAAAGTCAACCATAGTTTGACTTTGGATTTAAAGGAAGGTTCAATGATGCAACTTTGGTCCAACAAGTTTATAAGGCTTAGTGAAGTCCCCTCAAAGAGTTTCAAAGTCTTGGAAGCTCCGAAACATGAACAGACAGTTCGGTAATCGCCGATCGATCGTACGGTTGACCGAAAAGTCAACCCCCTCAAGTTTTAGGAATTGGACTTCAAGTGGTGAAGCAAAGTTGTTCCTTATGTCATAGGGGACCTACATATCAATTTTCATGATCATCGGATCAAAGACGTGAGAGTAATTGGAAAAACGGGAAATTAGGGTTTCGAAAGGGGCTAAACCCTAACTCCCTAACCGCACACCCGATTGAAGTGGTTCAAAGCTCGTCGGAAAGCTCTTAATAAGTCCTACAAAAGTCCTATACTAGGTCACACTCAGAAAATGCATGGAATTGAAGTTATCATCAAAATCGATTCTTAGTACAAAACACTTAGTGAAATTTTGAAAATCTGGCAGCACTAAAACTTGTTTTTTGCTGACTTTGAGGGACTTTTCAACCAAGATTCACATAGATTTGGAACTTTTGGCAAACATGAATGTTGTAGAGCTACATAAGGGCTTTCCAAAATGTACAAGAACTCCCCAAGAGGAGTTAGGAGCTGAGAGTTATGAAGTGTGAAAGATGGGCCTGTGCACTAGTGTGTTAACTTGCTTAAACCCAACATAAACTTGGTTCCCAACCATACACTTCATCTCCAACCATGGATGGACATCTGATGTGATAAGTTTAGAGGTTGGAATAGGCAAATTCAGAAAGGAATCCAAGCAAGTACAAGATCTTGAGCAAAATCCATTACTTTAATAGAAGAAAGTACAAAAGGTACAACAAGAGAGAGAAGGTTGGGGGGCTGCAACATGGAGGCTTGTCCTTTCTCACTATAAGGTCACTTCCTACAACTCATATAAGCTGATTTTTCTTGCATTGAGCCTTGCAACTGGTGTGAAGAGGGCTGCCACAAAGATCTTGCAAGATTTCTCAAAGAAACATCATGAAAATCTCTCCAACATTGGAAGTTACCAAGTTGCCCTCACCCTCATTCCTCTTATAAATAGGGGCATTCTCACCATCTTCAAACCACACCAGAACTACTCACAATATCCAAGCTTTATAGTTCTCTTTCCCATTCTCTCTTTGTTTGTAAGTGAAGAAAAGCTTAAAAACGCCGAAAACCGGCATTTTACAACTTTCATGCCATTTTCATTTCTAGCCTTATCAACACTCTCACAACCATCCACACATCTTCTAAATGATGTATAGAAGGTGTATGACTCATCAAACCATCAAAAAACTCGAAAAATCAAAAAGTCAACTTTCTCCTCACCAAACTTTGACCAAAAGCTATAAAAACCACTAAACTTTGTTCCAAACACTTCCTTAAGGTTTTGATCATACATACACCTCCACCTTATCATTTCTCAGCTGTCCAAACTCCTAGAAATCATTGGAAAAGCATATTTTGATATTTGGCATCAAAAGTGAGTTGTTACTTAAAGGTGAAGAAAAAGCTCAAGGCAAGAGGTGAAGTGTAAGTCTCTGGTTTTCTCAACTGCTCCAGCTTGTTTGAAAAGATCTCCAAGAGGTTTGAGAAGGTGAGTTGCTTTGTTGGACTTTTCTGTTTGTATGCAAGTATGGAAGAGATTTTGATACAAAGGAAGGTTGCCACCCTTAGATTAGGAGGATGTGCCTCAGATTGGTTAATCTACTGCTGTGGATAGTTGACATCCCAAAGCTGAAGTTGAATTATCTTTTGGGTTTATTAATGGTCTCAGCATTCAAGAAGTAGGATTGTACTTTGTTAGACTGAAGTTAACTGATGAATTCCATCATTAGTTATTTGTATTGCTTTGTTACAGTATGAGAATTTGAGTGGATTTTGAAGAGGACTTGTTACCATCACAAGAGCAGTTCCAGCTATGACTGATACTTGGTTAGCAGGCTGAACATTTCTGTAACTTCATAAGAAGTAGAGACTGTGGGGTGTGTTGCTAATCTTTAGTTAGCTTTAGAAGTTTGTTCAAAGATTGTCACTAATTTTGGTGCAGCAGAGCCAAATGCAGTAACAGTTGGCTTGGAGCTCCAACTTTAATTTGAAGTATATCTGTTAGGGTGTCCATGTGCATAAAGACTTTTGTCTCAAGGTAGTGAACTTGCAGTTATAACAGTTTTTTTAGATTGATATAGGCATTTACCATACTAGTGTGCATTAGTGTTTATGCCCTGTTCAAATCAACTGTAGGGTTTAGTTTTAATTTAGTCACAGTTGAAGCTTTTTATTTTAGCACTGTTTAGAACAGTTTAGGTTTTGATTAACACTATGGCCATATGAGGCATCTGATCTTGCTAGCCTCCTACCTTTAAACCAGATCAATCAACATGTGTGTGTGTGTTATCTATGGTTTAGGATCATTGTGAATGTTTGATGGGTTTTCTGTTCTAATCAGAATTGTTTAGTTTCTTGGCTGCATCAACTTGCTTATTTCTATTGGCAGACTATCATTTGGGGTGTTAGAGGTCATGTTGGTCCAGCCAAGGCATGTGTCCTTTTATGCTAAACAGAAACACCTAACTGATATGCATTTGCTACCTTTTGTTTCATTTGCAATTTAATATCACTCTCCAGTATCAGTTGATTTTTGAGCTAAAACTTTACTCTAATTCATTCACCAATGTGTTCTAATGTGTGTGTACATCTGCTTTGACCTCTCTATGCATCAACTGTTTTTAATGAGGAAACTAATTAGTTGTTTAGCATTTTCATGCCTAGTTTTCTTTTATGTTGTAACTTTGTTGAACTTGAACATTGAAATGTTGATTGAAACCTGTTTTGATTCATAATGCCTTTTTGCTGTCAAGTACTTATAATCACCATGATGCATACTTTGAATGTGAAGCTTGCCATTGTCATGTGCATATCTGTTTTGTTTTGAACTTTCTGCCTAAAAGCTTGGTCTATGTTTGTTAACATGAAAATAAGGTATCCAATATGTCTTTAATCATCATTTTGTGCATTATACATCAGCTACTGTCAGCATGAGTTTTGTGTGCAAGAATTTGTAAACTTTGTGAAGCAGTAGTGGCTGTTTTACTTAGGCATGATAGTAGGACTGCTTCTAATTATTCATAACCATGCTGCTTGTGTTTCCAAATAAGGAGCATGTATGCAGCTTTCATGTATGTTCCATGTCTTGTAAGTCATGATTAAAACCTGCCCTGATTTTGCTTGATCAATATGTTAAATGTTTGTGCCCTGCCTATGTTATTCCAAATTCAACTGCCTTGTTATGCTACCATCCTGCCTTATCTTCAATCATTATCCATGTTGAATGTTTCTTGTTGCTTTTGAGCATAAAATACCATGACTTGCCCTGTTGGCACCTACTGCTATGAAAACTTTGATGATGTGTGAATGAATTGGTTAATTGCATTACTTCATGTTTCAAGATTTTTCAATCTTGTAAATCCCTTACAGAGCTTTTGCAGCCTAAGTAAATTCATGTCCTAGCTATTTGTGAATCATTGGAAATCATATGACATGTTGCATCATAGCTTGTTCATCTCTTCCAACAACCTGCATCTTTTTCAACCATATTTGCTATTAACATATCAGTTCTTGTTTTAAGTTGTTTTTAATTGATCTATGAACCTGAAATCCATCCTTGACATGTTTAGAGTTTATGTGTGATGTTTGCATGAGTTGAATCTACTCGGTTTATGCCATGACTTCCATGTTGCATTTCAAACATCCCATTTGCATTTACCATCGGGTTTTGTTTTGTGTGCATGGTTTTGAGAAATTGTGAGCACCATTGTAATCCTTGTTCAATTCCAAGTGTGTTAGGCTTTAAGTTTGTGAAAATTGATAAGGTTTTGGTATAGTTTGAGATCTTCACGCATTGGTCATGTTTGCTTGGAGGCCTGAACCCAGGTTTATTTATTTTGGAAAGGTTATCTATTTTTAGGGGTGGCTAAATACACGGATGTATCGCCACCCCAGTGGTTCCTACCTTGCCCTTAAAAGCGCCTTCAAGCCTTGTGTCCTGGGTTCGAGCCCCAGCGAGGCACCTTTTTTTAATTCATCTTCTTTTCTCGTTTTAACTATTTTCTCTTCTTCCACCCATTTCCCTTGCACACGCGTGTATTAGCCTGGTGGACGAGTTGCTTACTTATGAGAATAAGGGCGTGGGTTCAAACCCCACCCATGCCCTTTCTTTTTACTTGCTTGATTATTTGCTTATTTATTTTATTTTCATAAAAAATCAATTAATTTTTCAAATGTTCATAACTTATTTATTTTTTGTCAGATTTAATCCGTTCTTTTTACAACCTTTTCGTTATGATGTCTAATTTATTTTAATAAATTAAATTTTAATATCACCTTTTGTTTGTTTTGACAAACGCTTTGATCTCGCTTGTTAGTAGGGTCGTTCCTAGGTCTTTACCATGCATTTCAATTAGAACTTTCTTCATTACCACGTTCACTCTTATCTTGTGAGATTTATTTTCCTTTATGTCGATTAGCATATTAGGATGTCACTCTACCTTTGGTTGTAACCATATGTTTTCTCTCCGCTTTCGCATTGTTAAGTTTATTTCATTACCTTCTAAATTACGAGGCTAAACTAATTTAACTGTGTGATATTGTTATCTAGGCATAGTTGTTACTTTCAATTGTCATTGGTTTATATGGTTGTTACCTTCATCATACTTTCAATCCTTGCTAAAGCATGACTTCATCTTCGTTAAGATATGCCATTTGTAGCACTGCTTGTATTTATCAGTTGAAATCATTCATCTAACTTGAATTACTTGCTCATTATAATGTGCTTACCCCTCTTTGATTGTAATCTTTGTCTTCTATATTCCTCATACTTGAATAACTCATTACCTCTGCCTTTGACTTTGAAAAGTCACCTTGAACTTTAGTTAAGATCAAAACTCATAAGCCATTGGACTTTGCTTAAGTCTAAAAGACCCACCTTTACTAGGAGTGCTCCTCAACTAGAACCCTAGGATAGAGTTGTTAACTCTATGTAAGGATCACGGATATGATCACTTACTTCCCCTTTGAGTGTTACAACATAGACATAGAGAGTTTTGTGAAACTCTACACAAATATTGTTATGTTTGTTCCCCATGGGACCTTGATCACAATCAAGTGTTCTTCAACCCTAGTGAGGTGAACTACGATTGCTCTGATTCTATCCTAGTTAGGATACGTAGGCAGAGGACGCGATGTCTTTGCGAGCAAACTTAGAAACAATCTTAGGTCTTCATCTATCATAACCTTCACCTTTTTACCCAATACCCAAACCTTAGCAAATATTTAACAAACTTAGCATACAAACAAACAAAAGGTTCCTGTAGAGTACTACAGATGTTTAGGATGTGAAATACCTACCCTATGCATAACCAACCCCCGATCCCCGAATCTCTTAGCGTTGTTGTAACATCGCGCAAAAGGTTCTTTCTTTCTTTAGACCTTTCCTTTGGATAAATTAAAGTCCGGTTGTAAAAGAATTAAGGCTCAAGTTAATTCAATAGCTTGATATCCAATTTTCACCGCAACAACTATGGAGTCGGATTGCTTCAGATTCGCGAAGAAATGTCATAAGTGCCAGATTTATGCTGATAAAGTTCATGTGCCGCCGTGCCCATTGAATGTCATGTCCTCCCCTTGGCCGTTCTCCATGTGGGGCATCGACATGATAGGCAAGATCGAGCCCACCGCATCCAATGGTCATCGTTTCATTCTGGTAGCTATCGACTACTTCACCAAGTGGGTGGAGGCAGCCTCGTACGCTAATGTGACCAAGCAGGTGGTAGCTAAATTCATAAAGAGGGACATCATATGTCGCTACGGAATTCCCGAGCGGATCATTACTGATAATGGTTCGAATTTGAACAACAAGATGATGAAGGAGTTGTGCCAGAGATTCAAGATTGAACACCACAACTCATCTCCTTACCGGCCGAAGATGAATGGCGCTGTTGAAGCGGCCAATAAGAACATCAAGAAGATTGTTCAGAAGATGGTTGTGACGTACAAAGATTGGCACAAGATGCTGCCGTTTTCCTTGCACGGTTATCGTACGACGGTGCGTACGTCGACCGGGGCAACTCCTTTCTCCTTGGTGTATGGTATGGAAGCTGTCCTACCGTTAGAAGTGGAGATTCCCTCTTTACGAGTTTTGGTTGATGTAAAACTTGATGAGGCAGAATGGATTACGAACCGCTTGAACCAGCTCAGCCTGATGGACGAGAAGAGGTTAGCATCGATTGCATTTGGTCGTCTGTACCAAAGCCGAATGAAGAAAGCTTACGATAAGAAGGTGCGTCCTAGAAGCTTTCAGACGGGTGATCTCGTCCTGAAGAAGATTCTTCCGCCACACTCCGATCACCGGGGCAAGTGGACTCCGAATTATGAAGGGCCGTATGTCGTCAGCAAGGTCTTCTCAGGAGGAGCTTTGTTGTTATCCACGATGGATGGTGAAGATTTTGCATCCCCGGTAAACGCGGACGCAGTTAAAAAATACTTTGCTTGAAAGAGACCCGCTGGACAAAAAAAAGAAAGAGTCCAGGCAAAAAAGGGGCATCCCGGCGAACCAAAAACAGAATAAAAGGTTCGGGCAAAAATTAGGGATATATTGAAAAAATGTACACCCGCGAAGTCGAAAACCTACACTGGGCGGCTTCGGCAAAAAAGGGTATCCCGGTGAACCGAAAACCCGAAAGGGCGGTTCACGCAAAAGTTAGGGATTCGAATAAGCAAATGACTGCGTTCCGCGTATGGACTTTCATTGTTTGGTGGTTCGGAAGACCTGAGGGCCGTTCATCTGACTCAATCTCTTCCAAAGCTGAAGCGTCGGAGAGGTATCAAAGTCGAGTGGGTCTTAGAGGGATCAACTCATGGTGTTTGTCTACGCCTCGATTGCCAACATTTGTATATACTGATGTATATTTATGTTTTCTTTTTTCGTGCGGCTTCCTCATTCCAGGAGTTTGCCTCTGTTGTAAAACATTTTTGCCCATTCAGGGGTTCGTCATCAATAAAATGCACATTATTCAGCAATTCTACTTGCCTATTTAGCGTTTATCTGTTTGTTTGCGAATGAAAACGCCGATGTTTTTTTTGATAAAATGCGCATACATAAACTTGTGGGCCTAGGCCCATTGATTGTTGAAACAATTGATTAACTGAATATTGTCACGAGATAATAACCTGGATAGGACCCTTTGAGGAGGGAATCTCGTCTTGTGTGTTTGTGTTGTTGCAGGTGCAGGAGTTGCCGTGCGAGCCCTCCCTCTCCAGCAGAGTTCAGTAGTCTCCCCTTCGCAGAGTCTGAACGCAGAATAGTGAGCATTGATATGTCTCCCCACGCAGAGATGATTCTCTTCCCCAAGCAGACACGTCTTGAAGGAGCGTCACCTCATCAGCTGAGCCAAGCACCGAAGAATGATGTCATCTTTCCCCAGCACCGGGTCACAAGTGCAAGTCTCGTAGGGAGCTGTTCGTATGCCGAAGGATGCAGTAACTGATGGTGCCAGACTGAAGTCTCCAGTGGAGTTGAGATTCCCCACCAGAATCATGCTCTCTCCCGAAGATGGATGGTTCCCTCTTCCCCAGTAGGGCAGTGGAACGGCTGATGTCGTATTTTCCTGCAGAGTTGTACTCTCCCCCGAAGTCAGATGATTCTTTCTTCCCCGGCGAAATTGAAATTCCGCACCCGAGTCGTACTCTCCAGTGAAGTAGAATGATTTCTCTCCTCGGCTGAGTCCGCAGAAAAGCAGAATCCTTGGAAGTTGATCAGATCATGATCAATTTTCCCCAGCAGAGCGTGGGGCAGCTAATGTTGTGTTTCCTCACCAGAGTCGCACTCTCTCCAGCAAAGTAGAATGATTTCTCCTTCCCCAGCCGAGTGTGCAGATGTCCAAGGGAGCCGAGTCCTTGGAAGTTGATCAAACCATGTTTTCCCCAGTGGAGTGTGGAGCAGCTGAAGTTGTTTCCCCACAGAGTGGTTATCCCCAGAAAAGTAGCTGAGACAACCACGCAGTCTATTCTTGCGATGGATATCAGCAGGTCCAAGTTCTCGTAGAGCTTCGGTCCCCCGCAGCTGATCAACCGAAGTTGTTTTCCATGCAGCAGTCCGCGAAAGATCAATTCCCTAGACAGAGCCTGATTGATATTGGCGTGTCCACATTTTCCTCAGCAGGATGATTCCTCTACCTGAGTAGTTCTTTCTCCTTGACAGGAGAATTCCCCTTCGACATTTATTTTGCTGACGGGATCGCATCACTGTGCATGACTGTATGGCATTTAACATAGCATTTAACACTGCATAGCATTGTGCATGATTGCATAGCATTGTGCGTGATTGCACAGCATTTAGCATAAACGCATATCATTCCCACCGTGTGGGGCATGGCGCAGAAGCATACGCATCATAAGCATGATCCAGGTTACTATCATTCTGGTTTTACAGGTGTTCAGCCAAGAGACCAGTTGCTCAGGATGATTCCTGACTTTCTCTCCAACGAGGTCACTTTCTTAGGATGATTCTTAAGACCCCGGTGTAATCCCCACTGTCGCTCGCTCAAGATGATTTTTGGAGATCCCCAGTGAAGTCTTCAGTTCAAGATGATTCTTGAATTCCTCAGCAGGGCCATTTTCTTAAGATGATTCTTAAGACCTCAGTACAGCTTCCCGAGTTGTTCGCCTAGTATGATGCTTGAGCTTCCCCAGTAGCGTCCCCGGCAAGAGTTGCCCAGGAAGATTCCAGGGATCCCTAGCAGAATAAAGTCTCCAAAATGGTTATCAGTTCAAGATGATTCTTGAAGTTGCCCGACGGAGTTGTTTGTTCAAGATGATTCTTGGAGTCCTTAGCAGCGTGATATGTCTGCTCCAACAGTAATGTCTAATCTGAGGATTGACTTTGTAAACGCCTGAAGGCGGTATCAGAAGGTTCCTGTGAGCTCAGATGTCCTTGTTGATGAATCAACGTGTGGCTGAAGACAAGGTTCCAAGATTTTGTATTCAAAGTGATCCGTGTTGGCCTGAAGACCAAGTCAGTTATCCTGAGGTGATGATTGATTGCGATCAAGTGAATAGTATTTCTTCTGACTGAAGTCGAAGATGTTTCTCCAGCTGAAGCGGAGTTTTTGCCTGAAGGCAAAGTGTTTGAATCCCCGTAAGAGTCATGAATGGCTCAGGATACCATTTCTCTGACTGAAGTCATAGATTTCCCAAGCTGAAGCGAAGGTGCCTAAGGGCAAGGTTATCCCCAAGGTCATGAATGACCTAGGATTCATTTTTCGGACTGAAGGCCGAAGTATATCCCTGACTGAAGTCACGGATGCTCTATAGCAGAGGCGGAGTTGCCTGAAGGCAGATCCATGTATCCTTGAAGGACAAGGCCCATTTCTTCAGACTGAAGTCGAAGATACCTCCTGCAGAGTTGCCGACGGGCAAAGTTTACATCCTTGAAGGTCAAGGATGTTTATCTTCAGAGGTACTTGAAGATCTTTTCTAGCTGAAGCTGGAAGTGGCCAGGGGCCAGGGTTTCATATATCTTTGATGTTGAAGTTCTACGGCGGGCAGTGTGCAGTAGTATTCCGATGTTCGTTATGGTTCTGAGGGTGACCCCCAGATCAGAGTGTGCTCGGTTAAGTCTCTCAGTCCCAGCGGAGTAGTTTCAAATACGCAAGTGTACCTTTTGTTCCATTTACCAGGGGTGAGCCCCAGGTTAGATTTGTTCAGATCATCATTTGTCCAGCGGCGAGGTTGGATGTTTGTTCGACGGCGAGGTTGAACGTTTAGATTTGACAGCGAGGTCAGATCATCATTTTGTCCAGCGGCGAGGTTGGATGTTTGTTCGACGGCGAGGTTGAACGTTTGGATTTGACGGCGAGGTCAGATCATCATTTGTCCAGCGGCGAGGTTGGATGTTTGTTCGACGGCGAGGTTGAACGTTTAGATTTGACGGCAAGGTCAGATCATCATTTTGTCCAGCGGCGAGGTTGGATGTTTGTTCGACGGCGAGGTCGAACGTTTGGATTTGGCGGCGAGGTCAGATCATCATTTGTCCAGCGGCGAGGTTGGATGTTTGTTCGGCGGCGAGGTTGAACGTTTAGATTTGACGGCGAGGTCAGATCATCATTTGTCCGGCGGCGAGGTTGGATGTTTGTTCGACGGCGAGGTTGAACGTTTGGATTTGACGGCGAGGTCAGATCATCATTTGTCCAGCGGCGAGGTTGGATATTTGTTTGACGGCGAGGTCAGACTCTTTAAATCCCCAGTAAAGACATTTGTTTCCGACGGCGATGTCAGATTCAGTTTTCCAGCGGCGATGTTGGGCGTGTCAAGGTGATCCAGTCTTCCGACGGCGATGTTAGGTGACGCAGATCCTTTAGTTCTCCAGCGGCGATGCGGGGTACTTTGTTTAGAGATGTATTTTCTCCAGCGGCGATGCGGGGTATTTTGTTCAGTGTTGTATTCTCTTCAGCGGCGATGCGGGGTATTTTGTTCATTGTTGTATTTTCTCCAGCGGCGATGTTGGATATTTTGGTGATTCAGGTTTAGGTCTCCGGCGGCGATGTTGGGCGCTTGTTTCCCCGATTTATGGTTGTTCTTGACGGCGATGTCAGATGATTTGGTGTTCCAGCGGCGATGTTGGGCGTTCCTCAGAATCTTGTTTGACGATAATGTCAGGTGATTTAGTCTTCCAGCGGCGATGTTGGGTGTTGTGGTTGTCTGAAGGCAATATCAGAAGAAGTTAACGAGGATGACTGGCGGCGATGTCAGATCAGTATCTCTCCAGCTAGCGGCCGTGCAGCTAGCATTGCAATATTCGAAGATTTGTTCCCCGCAGAGTACCGTGTGCTCGTGCAGTTGGCAAATTTTCGGGTTTACCGGTATTCAATCGTCTCGCACCTTGATTGGTTGAGAGCCGTTCGCTTCTCACCCAGTCAGGTTCAAGCCGTTTGAAGAGGGGCAGCTGTTGCACCCCAAAATTTGACCAACAATTATTTATCAATCTAGTGTTTGAAAATGGATACCTTCATCAGAAAGTTCAAGAGATCCTCAGAGGAAGTGGATTGGAACCAGGGTTGTGTGCTTCATAGCTTGAGAGTTGTGGGTACCCCTCAGATGATTCTGAGACTTTGAGAATGAACTTGATATTTTGAGAAAGCTTATGAGATGTCTTGATAGCCATCATGAAGCCCAGAGAAGTCATTATGCAAGAGTTCAGAGGATTCAACCATGAATGGTAGAATTAGGGTTTTGACTGGGTCAACCCTAGATCAGCTGGAAATTTGGAGAAGGTTGAGACCTAATCCAAGGGCCATGAGATCATGGAATGATGTATAGAGATGTTATAAGGATGATTCCTAGACCAACTCATCATGATTGAAGAGTTTGAGAAGTTTTGAGTTAGGGTTTCTGAGGATTGTCAGTGCAAAAACCCTAATTTGATCCCTATTTTCCAGGCAGTTTTAGCTCTAGATGTGATTGATATATCATCTTCCCCATAACATTAAGGTTGTAGAGCTTGTTCTTAGCTTTAATTTGAGTGGTGGAAGTCCTGGATAGGAGTTACAGAGCTCAAGTTATGGTTTTGACAAATTACAGGTCAGCTGAGGTGTGTGAATCTGGGTCCTTGAAAGTCACCCAACTTGCAGACAACTTTTGCCCTAGTAGGATGATTCCTATGATTTCTTGGTCAACATGAATGTTGAAGGGCATCTTCTTAGCTTTAATTTGAGTGGTAGAAGTCCTTGATAGGATTTGTGGAACTCAACTTATGGTTTGAACAAGACAGGGGTATTTTGGTCATTTGTCAGTTATAGGTCATTTTAGCCAATGCCTAAAACTCCTATTTCCAAGCCTCAAATGGAAAAACTCAAAACATGAAAGTTGTTCAAAATGTGATTTTAAGTCTAGAAAGAAGGTCACAAATTGTTGTAAAAGCTCATAGCATGAAGTTGCATGATTGGTCAAAAATGAACTAAAAATGGCATATAAGTTTGAAAAGTTGAATTTGAAAATTGGTTTGGAGGATCTAGGAATCCAAAATAGGTCATCCAATATATCATTTTGATTGGAAACATTATTTTTAGAACTTTGGTTCAAATAGATTTTCCATTTGAGGCCTAAAAAAGGGACTTTCTTTGTAAACCTATTACTTGCATTATAAGGCAATGTTGAAAAACCTTACACAAGCCAAATGTAAGGGCTGATTTCCTTCATACACACTTGATATCTCATGTAAAGACATATTCAAGGGATTTTGGCAAGGTATGAAAGAAGATATCATGATATTTCAAGTTCTCATGTGGTGATATTTTCAACACTTTCTAGATGATTCTAGAATGATCTAGTTGTTTCCATCCATCATTATAAAAAGAGTGAAGCACAAGGAGGAAAGGGTTGGTGAAAGTGGAAGAATTGAGGAGAGAAGAAGGAGATTCGAGCTAGGGTTTCAAGGTGTACCATAACTGCATTTCAAGAGAAAAGTCACTACTACAAGCTCTCATCTTCAAGAATTTTGCATACAGAAAGTAAAGCACCATTGGAAGATCACTGTGGAGAAGTTACAAGGCTTGAATCGTGCCATAGCATCACCTCCTTCTCATTCTTGACAGGTTCTTTTCCTTCTCCTTTTCACCTTAATTATGCGTAGATATACCATGATTTAGGCATAGAAGGGATAGGCTAGGTTAGATGATGAGATCTTGAGACTTTGAGCATGATTCATGGAGGTTGAAGTTTTGGCATGAAACTTTGGAGATCAAGAACACGCACCCTAGGCCACTATATTCTTAGGTTTTTAGCTCAGCATGATCCCCTTAGCATGAGGTATAATCCTGATTAATATGAGATCATTTCATAACCATGCAAACCAGAGCATAAGAATGGAGGACAAGACTTGCAGCCTTCGTATCTTCTTCTTGAGGGAGAATTAGAAGATTCTAGCACCGTGGTTGTGTAGAGGGAGAGGAGTAGATGAATTTTGATGTTTGGATCGTGAGGAATGATTGAGAGTTGAGGGAGATACGTGGAGTAGAAGTTGCTTGCATGAGGGCTGGCTCTGAAACCCTAGTTTGGTTCGTTGGAGAAGACGTAATCACCATCGTCCATTTCCTTTGAATAATTGACTAATTCATCCCAACCAACGGCTCAGATTCATTCAGATTTGGAGGGAGATTCAAACGGCCAAAACGCCGCGTTTCAGTTAGTGAAGGATGTTGGGCCTCGTCCAGCTTTCCTATTCGCACCCCACCCAATTTCTGGCCCATTGAAGTGAACTGCGCGCCTGTTCTATTCACACCCCTCCCTCATTTTCTTTATTTTTTATTTTTATATTGTTTTACATTTTTTTTATGAACTTTAAAAATTCATTACAAATTGATAAATGATGAGTTTTTTGGTCATTCTTTTTTCTATGAGTAGATAATTTTGTGTAGAAAAATATAAAAATAAAAATGAAATTTTATTTTTAATGTGGAATTAATGGTGGTATTTTCTTTTAAATAGGGTATTTTATTTCTTTTAGTTTGTACCTTGTCTTGCAAGAATTGTTTTAGGACCTTCCCTTAGGTTTTTTAATTCATTCTTTTTTGTGTGATTAGATATTGAACCCTAGTTTCATGTAGGATTTATCCCTTGATTTTAGAAGTGAAATTTGATGTAGTTTGATTGTTAGACATTTAGGTGCTCTAATTAGGGTTTTAGGTTGTGTAGGTAGACTTGAACCAAATTGTTTTGGGGTTTATAGGCCAAATTAGTGTATGGGGAATATATGGGACTTAAGGGTAGTTAAGTAGGATCCCCTAGAATTTATATTAGGAATTTGTATGGTGTTTTAGTATTTTTCATTGATTTTTGAATGTATGGATAGTATGTGTGTTGCTTAAAGGCATAAGTTGTATTGTTGTGTTTTCTTTCCTTCTCTTTTGAGTGTGTGAGCTTTGAAGATTGAGTTGAAGACCTTGTGGATCATCATGGAAGCTTTGAAGACCTTGTAGAGGAGTTTAGCATAGCTTTTGTTATTTTGTTTATAGGTTGATAGGTGCATAGGCAGAGCCCTAGATAGAATACTTTGTTCAATAAACAAGGAGTGTCTTGTTCACCTCCTTTCTTCTCTGTGACATAAAGTCCCTTAAGGGTATTCACCTCTCTCCTTTGGAGGGATTAGTGACCTTGCCCCATAAGGTAGAACTTTGAGAGAGCCTTTCCTTTGATGTTAAGTTCTCAATGGCATCCTTTGGAAGTCAGTGAGCACTGTAACATCCTCACCTCATCTTGTTGACTGAATCTTGTTTGCTGGAGCATTTGAGCCCTTGAAGATAGAAGCTGAAGCTTTGAAGAGGATGATTCCTTGAAGATTGTTGAAGTCTGAAGACTCTGTGAAGATCAAATTGATGCCTGAAGATCCCTGAAGATAGTGAAGCCTGAAGGTAGAGCTGATCAAAGGAGCTGAAGCTCAAGGGAGAAGATGAGTTGATACTCATGTTGTAGGGTTGATACCTGGAAAGCAAGTGATCTCTGAAGTCTGAAGACTGGGTTGCTGCTGGAGGAGCCTGTTTTCTTTGATGTATTGTGTGTTTTGTCTGATTTGTCTGCTGCACTAGATTAAGCACATTTAGAATAAGTTCAGGCTAAGAGCATGAGTGCATCTGCTTGTACTGTTACTGTTTGGCTTTGCTTGCGGGTATTCGGTAGAGCCCAGCTCCCTTGCCCATGTGTTTATTTTGCTTGATAGCATTTCATTTCTTTCATCTGTATGATTGCAGTTTACTGTTTTTGCTGGATAGCATGTTGTTTATTTCAGTATGATTACTGTTATTTCATGACTGGCTTGAGGTTGAGACGAGCTTGTGGAGGCTGAAGCCCCACACACATTTCCTCCCTCACTTGCATTGCATGCATTTTACTGTTAAAGCTGATGCTTTTGTCTGTTTTGGTGTATCATTGACATGATCCCTTAGGACTCTCATTTCCTCTGATGAGGATTTGATGATAGACTTTTAGGTTGAAACCTATGCATGATAACATCTAGGAGTTCCCTGTTCTAACCTCAACCATAGGATGAATCCATGGCATGATAACAGTAGGACTTGATAGTCTCCCTCCTAGTTGGGCCTGTTCTCTTCTCATCTCGAAACAGATTAAGATACAGTAATCCTGAATGATTTCTTTCGTACATTACGAGCCTTAAGCTATCTGAGAAAGGATTGTGGGAGAGTTTCTTTTCCACAGTCTGGATGTTTAGTATGGTACCCTTTGGGTGACATGCGACGCATTCACTCTCAGGTCATAGTCTCTAGTGCGGTTGAAATCGCAAACACAATAAAAAACACTTCTTTTAGGAGATAACCCGTAGTTTTCCGAACTACGTTTGCTCTGATCTTTTATACCAGATGAAAGTACGTAGGCATAGGATGCGATGTCCTAGCGAGCAACCTTTCCCCCATAACCCGTAGTTAGCCGAACTACGTTGACTCTGATTTCTCGTTCCAGACGGGAATACGTAGGCATAAAGCGCGACGCTTTGCCGAGTCATTTTTCTTTTCTTTTTCAGCCAGCCTTGATAGGTAGATAGATTATAACCAACCCGTCCAAGTAAACAAACAAGTGAGGATCCCGTCGAGTAAGACGGACGTGAGGGGTGCTAATACCTTCCCCTTGCGTAACCGACTCCCGAACCCAGACAATGGTTGCGATGACCTTGTCTTACCCTTATTCGTCAGGTTTTTTCCGATCGTTTCCTTTCCCGCTCTGAGGGATAAATAACGAAAGGTGGCGACTCTTCTGTCATGCCGGCACCTTATTTTCGCGCAAGCGACACATGGGTCTAGAAGAGGCAATTGATTTGAGAATCAAGAACCTAGACGTATATGGTGACTCGGCGCTTGTGATCAACCAGATTAAAGGGGAGTGGGAGACTCGTCAATCGAATTTGGTGCCGTACATGAACTATGCCAGAAGGCTACTTTCGTTCTTTGATCGAGTGGAACTCCATCATGTGCCCAGTGCAGAGAACCAGATGGCTGATGCCTTAGCCATGTTGGCTTCGATGTATAAAGTCAATTTTTGGAATGAGGCTCCAAGAATTGTCCTTTCTCGTCTTGATAGACCTGCATTTGTCTTTGCAATCGAGGAAGCCGCCGACGGCAAGCCATGGTTTCATGACATCCAGACTTTCCTTATGACTAAGGAGTATCCTGCGGGAGCGTCAACCCAGGATAAGAAGACTCTGAGGAGGTTGTCTGCAAATTTTTATCTCAATCCTGATGGAGTTTTGTATAAAAGAAACCACGATCTCGTGCTACTCAGATGTGTAGATGAGAAAGAGTCGAGTATGCTCATGGAAGAAGTCCATGAAGGCACATTCGGTACGCACACCGGCGGGCATGCTATGACGAGAAAGATCCTGAGAGCATGATACTACTGGCTGACGATGGAATCGGATTGCTTTAAATTCGCGAAGAGGTGTCATAAATGCCAGATTTATGCTGATAAAGTTCATGTGCCGCCGTGCCCGTTGAATGTCATGTCCTCCTCGTGGTCGTTCTCCATGTGGAGCATCGACATGATAGGCAAGATCGAGCCCACTGCATCTAACGGTCATCGCTTCATTCTAGTAGCTATCGACTACATCACCAAGTGGGTGGAGGCAGCCTCATATGCTAATGTGACCAAGCAGGTGGTGGCTAAATTCATAAAGAGGGACATCATCTGTCGTTACAGAATTCTCGAGCGGATCATTACCGATAATGGTTCGAACCTGAATAACAAGATGATGAAGGAGCTGTGCCAGAGTTTCAAGATTGAACACCACAACTCATCTCCTTACCGGCCGAAGATGAATGGCGCCGTTGAGGCGGCCAATAAGAACATAAAGAAGATTGTTCAGAAGATGGTTGTGACCTACAAAGATTGGCACGAGATGCTGCCATTTGCATTGCACGGTTATCGTACGACGGTACGTACATCGACCGGGGCAACTCCTTTCTCCTTGGTGTACGGTATGGAAGCAGTCCTACCGTTAGAAGTGGAGATCCCTTCTTTGCGAGTTTTGGTTGATGTGAAACTCGACGAGGCATAATAGATTAAGAACCGACTGAACCAACTCAGCCTGATGGACGAGAAGAGGTTGGCATCGATTGCGCATGGTCGTCTGTACCAAAGCCGAATGAAGAAAGCTTATGATAAGAAGGTGCGTCCTAGAAGCTTTCAGATAGGTGATCTCGTCCGGAAGAAGATTCTTCCTCCACACTCCGATCACCGGGGCAAGTGGACTCCGAATTACGAAGGTCCGTATGTCGTCAGCAAGGTCTTCTCGGGAGGAGCTTTGTTGTTATCCACGATGGATGGTGAAGATTTTGCATCCCCGGTGAACGTAGACGCAGTTAAAAAAATACTTTGCTTGAAAGCGACCCGTTGGACAGTAAAAAGAGAGTCCAGGCAAAAATGGGGCATCCCGGCGAACCATAAAAAAGGAAAAAGGTTCGGGAAAAAATTAGGGATATAAATTGAAAAAATGTACACCCGCAAAGTTGAAAACCCGGATGGGCGACTTTGGCAAAAAAGGGTATTCCGGTGAACTGAAAACCCGTAAAGGGCGGTTCACGCAAAAGTTAGGGATTTGAAAAAGCAAATGACTGCGTTCCGCGTGTGGACTTTCTTTGTTTAGTGGTTTGGAAGACCTAAGGGCCGTTTATCCGAATCAATCTCTTCTGAAGCTGAAGCGTCGGAGAAGTATCGAAGTCGAGTGGGTCATAGAGGGATCAACTCATGGTGTTCGTCTACGCCTCGTTGCCGACATTTGTATATACTGATGTATATTTATGTTTTATTTTTGCGCGGCTTCCTCATTCCAGGAGCTTGCATCTGTTGTAAAACATTTTTACCCATTCAGGGGTTCGTTATTAATAAAATGTATACTATTCAGCAATTCTGTTTGCCTGTTTAGCATTTATTTGTTTTGTTTGCGGAAAAAAAAACGCCGATGTTTTTGATAAAATGCGCATACATAAACTTACTGGCCTAGGCCACTGATTGTTGAAATAATGAATTACTTAAACATTGTCATAAGATGATAACCTTGATAGGTCCCTTTGAGAAGGATATCTTGTCTGTTTGTTTGTGTTGTTACAGGTGTAGCATATTCCAGACAGTGCGCCGTACGCATCCCCAAGCAGGATGATTCCTCCCTCTCCAGCGAAGTTCAGCAGCCTCTCCCCGCAGAGTCTGAACACGAGATCGTGAGCATTGACATGTCTCCCCAGGCAGAGAAGATTCTCTCCCCGATCAGATGCATCCTGAAGGAACGTCATCTCCTCAGCTGAGTCATTCACCGAAGTGTGCAGCAGTTGATAGCTCAAGACTGAAGTCTCCAGCGGAATCGAGATTCCCCACAGAGTCATACTCTCCCCAGCAAGCAGAATGATTTCTTCTTCCTCAGCCGAGTTTACAGATCCCCAAGAGAGCCGAGTCCTTGGAAGCCGCTCAGGCCATGATTGGTTTGCCCCAGTGGAGTGTTGAATAGCTGATGCCATATTTCCCCGCCAGAGTCGTTATCTCCGGGGAAGTAGCCGTGAAGGTCGTGCAGTTTATCCCCGCGATTGACATCGCTTTCCCTCAGCAGGTCCAGGTTCTCGCAGAGCTTCGTTCCCCTGCAGCAGTCAACTGAAGTTCACTTCCCCACAGCGCCCGATTGAGATTGGCGTGACTTTTTTCTCCTCAGCAGGATGATTCCTTCCCCCTATCAGAGTGGTTCCTTCTCCTTGACAGGAGGATTCTCCCTTCAGCATTTATTTTGTTGACGGGGTCGCATCATTTTTCATGAATGCATAGCATTTATCATAAACGCGTAGCATTTCCACCGTGTGGAGCATTGCGCCATTTCCGAAGCATATGCATAGTAAGCATGATCTAGGTTGTTACCGTTCTTGTTTTGAAGGTGTTCCGCCGCATAATTGATTGCTCAAGATGATTCTTGAATTCTCCCCAACGGAGTCACTTGCTCAAGATGAGTCTTGAATTCCCCAGCAAGGTCGTTTGCTTAAGATAATTCTTAAAATCCCCAGTGCAGTCGCCAGAGTTGTTTGCTCAAGTTGATGCTTAGAGTCCTCGGCAGAGTGTTTGCTCAGGATGATTCCTGAAATCTCCAGCATAGTTATAGGTTCAGGATGATTCTTGAAGTCCCCGGCGGAGTTATTTGTTCAAGATGATTCTTGAAGTCCTCAACAGAGTTGATTCATCCAGAATGATTCCTGGATCCCCGAAGCAGAGTTACTTGATAGTTCTCCAGAATCCCCAGCGGAGGTGCGTCATCCCCAGCAGGTTTCTGAACAGCAAAGTTGAAACTTCCCCTGAAGACTTGATGATTGAAGTCCGACCGTGTTAACGAAGCAGTTTTCTCAGCTGATGCGGAGTGCCTGATGGCAGAAGTTTGGATGTCCCCAATTGGTTCATGATTGACCAAGAATTCTATGCCCGACTTACTGATGGAGTCCGGTTGATGCCCGAAAGTTTTCTTTGAATGCCCGACGGCATGACTAACTTGATTGTTGACCTGACGAGTCCAGAGGAATCTTGATCCCTGACGGCATGACCGATCATGTATTACCGGTTACCGTGTGACCAATTCTCCGGCTAGTTATCGTGCAGCTAATATGTCAGTTTTCGAAGATGTGTTCCCATCAGAGTACCGTGTACTTGTGCAGTTGGCAAATTTCCGGGTTTGTTGGTATTCAACCGTCTTTTACCTTGATTGGCTGAGAGCCATTCGCTCCTCACCCAGTCAGGTTCAAACCGTTTGAATAGGGGCAGCTGTTGCACCCCAAAATTTGACCAACATTTCTTTACCTAGCTTGTGATTCATCTCATTCACATTAGCATTATCACTTGCATGTGTGCAGGAGATCAAGAGGTATGATTACCAATCAAGAGCACTACAAGACTATGAAGCTAGCCAAGAAGGTTATTCAAGTGTTCAAGGGTTGATATCTTTGTCAGAGAAGTTAAAAGATCCTTAGAGAGAGTGGTTGAAACCAAGGTTGTGTGCCTCCTAACTTGAGAGTTGGGGGAGCTCCTCAGATGATTCTGAAGCTATGAGGATGGACTTGAAGCTTTGAGAGAGCTTATGATAAGTGTTGAAGATCACTTTGAGGCCTAGACAGGTCATTGTGCAAGAATAAGAAGCCTCAACCATGAGTGGTATAATTAGGGTTTGATTGGGTCAACCCTAGGTCTACTGATGATTTGGAGAGGGTTGAGACCTAATCCAAGAGCCATGTGATCATGGATTGATGCATTGAGATGCTATAAGGATGATTCCAAGGTCAACTCATCATGATTGAGGAGTTTGAGAAGTTTCAAGCTAGGGTTTCTAAGGCTTGACAGTGTAAAATCCCCTAGTTTGACCCCTATTTTCAAGGCAGTTTAGCTCAAGATGTGATTGTCATCTCATCTTACCCCCAACATGAATGTTGTAGAGCTTGTTCTTATCTTTAATTTTAGTACTAGAAGTCCTTGATAGGATTTGTAGAGCTCAAGTTATGACTTTGACAAGTTACAGGTCATCTGAGGTATGTGAACCTGGGGCCTTGAAAGTCACCCAACTTGCATCCAACTTTTTCCCAAGAAGGATGACTCCTATGAAATTTTGGTCAACATGAATGTTGCTCCTTATCTTCTTAGCTTTCAAGAGAGTACTAGAAGTCCTTGATAGGATTTGTAGAACTCAAGTTATGGATTTGACAAGTCCAGGGCATTTTGGTCATTTGGAGATTATAGGTCATTTCAAGCATAAGGCCATAACTCCTATTTCCAAGCTTCAAATGGAAAAATCTTCAACATCAAACTTGCTTAAAATGATGTTTTAAGGCTAGTAAGGAAGTCATGAGATGTTGAAAAGGCTTGTAGCTCAAAGTGGTAAAAATGACCTAAAATTGAGGCATAAGTTAAATAAGTCAAAGTTGGAAATTGAAATTTCCAAGCTACACATCCAAACCATGGCATGTAATAGGTCATTTTGACTCTAGAAAATATTTTAGAAACAATGGTTCAGCCACATTTTTGATTTGAGGTTTAGATCATGGACTTGCTTTGGAAAATGATTGCTTGCATATTAAGGTACATATGCAAAACACAAGGAAACTCAATACACAAGCTAGTAAAGTATCCCAACACATCATGTATCTCATCTAAGGAGATTTTCAAGTCAGAACAAGTTGCTGCAAGAGGCATAGCACAAGATGGCACATGAGATGGATTGAAATCAAAAACTCATGACATGAGAATCTCAAATTCTCATTGGATGATTCCAGAAAGTTCTGGATGGTTTAGAACTATCCTATATAGTGATTAGAACTTGCTCAGATGCAAGGTTGGTGAGAGATTAGAGAGGAGAGTGAGATAGCCATTTCAATTTCTTCCATTGCAAGTTGAAATCAATTTCTACATTCCACACCATTTCCATTGCTTCTTTCAATCCTAACACCTTCCATTGATCATACTGAATGTGTGCATACCAAATTGAGGGCAAGATCATGAAGAATTGAAGAGTTAGCATTTGGATTTTGGGAGCTGCAAGTCACAATCGGATTTGGAGATTCAAGCTTCTTGGATCAAATCTTTTGCAAACAGAAGCACTAACATCAATCAAGGAGTGATTCTGAAGAGTTTGAGAGGTTGAAGTGGAGCTTTGACCTATCTGGTATTCAAGATTTGAGAGGTTTGCAACTTTTCTTCTACACCTTAATTAAAGCATAATTAGTTAGATTTGTTAGGTTAGAATGGTTAGAGACAAGTAGGAGATGGATTCTGGAAAGTTTGAGATCATTTGGTGAAGTTTGAGTTAGTGACACCATTTTTGTTTTGATCAAGAACACGATGTATAGTGAGATATAACATGAGTTTAATAGAAAGATTTAACCAGTGTGAGGTGGTGATCATTCTGAGGTAATCAATTTCAAGAATTGTTAAAGTTGAGGTGAGCATAGTTTTGATCTTGGATCGGGTTTAGAGATTGAGGGCATTTCAATGGATTCTAATACCATGATTGTGATCAGGGTTGAATTTAGAGCAGATTAGGGTTTTGAACCATGGATTTCGGTTGAGTTTGGATGGAATCCGAGTTAGGGATTTGAGCTCTGCAACTATGGAGCTTTCCCTCCATTTTCAGGGCTGGAGGAAGAAGATAAAGTCATGGTCGTTGGATGGAGAGTGGACCCGTTGACTGGACCTAGATCGTGTGGCCAAGATTTGATTTCATGTTTGAAGATGAGTCTGAAAAACAACCAAACGCGGCGTTTCATTAAAACTCTGGTCTTGGGCTTTAATGGACTGATTGATATCCCCACCCCACTCTCATGGCCCATCTGGATAATGAACTGAATTTCGTTACTAAATGCACCGCATATTTTTCCTTTTTCTTTATATTTTTGAGTGGTTTTCTGATTAAATAATTGGGCCTAGCGTGTTTGCTGATAACACCCCCATTTAGGGCCCATTCTCATATTGAACTGCATACCATTGCTATCTGCACCAATCATTTACCATTTTATTTTCTTTTTCTCCATTTTTCTTTAATCTTAGAAAAATCATATTAAATAGAAAAATGATGATTTTGGCATGGGGATTTTTTCTCCTATTTCATGTTAATGTCTAGAGAATTATAAAATCAAAACATTTGCATTTAATGCATTTTTAATATTTTTTTGTGTATTTTCTCTTTTAATAGCTTTTTAATTTATTTTATGTTGATGCATAGATTTGTAAAATTTTGTTTAGCTAGTTCCCTTTGAATTTTTGCACCATTCTTTTTAGGATAGTTATATTAGGACTTTAGCTCCCCTCTGGATTTATTCCATAATTTTGTGATTAATTTTTGATTAGTTTTGATTAGATGACTTTAGGTTGTGTAGATTTAGGTCAATCCTTAACATAGGTCCACAATAACACCAGAATTTTGGGTTTCTAGGTCAAGTTAGACATTGGGGCATATAGGGTATTAAGGGTAGGTATATAGGATCCCCTAGAAATTATGTTAGATTTTAATATAATAGTATACTATTTTTAAATGATTTTTGTAGTTGATTGTTGTTTGTGTTGCCCTTGTGGGCTTGTATTTTGTTTTGCCTTGCTTTGTGGGTTTTTCTTGGCTTGGTGGGCTTGGTCTTGCTTTGTGGAGCATGGAAGAGAATAGTGGGAGACTTGAGGATTGAAGAAGGAGCTTGAGAGCTTGAAGCCTTGTTTGTTTTGTTGTTGTTTTAGGGTTAGGGATTTAGTAGAGCTTAGACTTAGTTAAGTTCTTTCTTAAACATGGATGGTATATTTCACCTCCATTTTTCCCCATGATTCAAGGTCCTTCCATGGTATTCACCTCCCTCCTTGGGAGGGATAAGTGATGGTACCTAGGAAGTAGAACTTTTGAGGGAACCATTCTTTTGATGTTAAACCCTTATAGGTCACCTTTGGTGGTCAATAAGCAGTTTAATACCCTAGCTTATCCAGTTAAGTGATTTCTTCAGGTTTGAGTATCTTGAGAGATGTTGGGCTTGAGTGTGAAGATGAAGACTTCATTGAAGAGTATGGAAGAGGATGATTCCCTGAGCATTGCCATTTCAGCTGAAGCTTGAAGAGCAAGAAGAACAAGTTGATACTTGAAGACCCAATGAAGATCCAGTAAAGACTGAATGAAGAGCTAAGGCTTAAGGACTGAAGGATGAAGTTGACACTTCCAGGTGATTGAAGACTACTCTGAGAAGCTGAAGCTTGTAGGAGAAGAAGACCAAGTTGAGACTGGTATAGTAAGAGAGCTTGAGAGCTTGAAGACTGATTTGATACTTATGAAGAGGATCCAGTTGAGATTGACTGAAGAGCTGAAGCTTGGAGAGCAAAAGATGAGTCGATACTTACTTTGAAGCTTGGAGATCCTGAAGGAATCAAGTTGATACTTGTGGTTAAGAGTGAAGCCTGAAGGTGGAATTGATTAAGGAGCTGAAGCTTAGAGAAGAAAGAATAAGTTGAAACTTATGTGGAAGGGTTGAAACCTGGAGAAGCAAATTGATATTTGTCAAGAGTGATGGAGGTCTGAAGACTGAGTTGCTGTTAGAAGAGCTGAGGCTTAGAGTTGAGAGAGGAGTTGGTCTGCTTTCTTGTCTGTTTTCTTCTCTGTATTGCTGATGTGCCTTGTTTGACTTGCTTGATGCATTAGAATAAGTCCATATCTAGACTGATTTAAGCTAGGAGCATGATTGCACTAGAGGTTGAGTTGCTCCCTCTGCTTGTATTGTTACTGTATGGCTTTGCTTGCAGGTATTCGGTAGAGCCCAGCTCCCTTGCCCATGTGGTTTATTTTGCTTGATAGCATGATGTTATTCTTACTGTATGATTGCAGTTGTTATTCTATTTTGCTTGATAGCATGTCATTTCCTCTGTATGATTGCAGTTATTCATATCTGGCTTGAGGTTGAGATGCGCTTGTGGAGGCTGCTGCCCCACACACATTTCCTCCCTCACTTGCATTGCATGCATTTTACAGTCGTTTACTGTTTACTGTTTAAGCTGGTGCTTTATTTGTTTCTGTTTATCATTGATATGATCCCCTAGGAATCTCTCTTCCTTTGATGAGGAAGGGATGATTAGAACTTTAGGTTGAAACCTATGCATGATAACTTCTAGGAGTTCCCTGTTTCAAACCTCAACTATAGGATGAATCCTTGGCATGACAACAGTAGGACTTGATAGTCTTCCCTTTAGTTGAGCCTATTCTCTTCTCATCTCAAAACAGCTTAAAATACAGTAATCATGAATGATTTCTTTCGTACGTTACGAGCCTTAAGCTATCTGAGAAAGGATTGTTGGAGAGCTTCTTTCCAACAGTCTGGATGTTTAGTATGGCACCCTTTGGGTGACATGCGACGCATTCACTCTCAAGTCATAGTCTCTAGTGCGATTGAAATTGCAAACACAATAAAAAACACTTCTTCCGTAAAAGACAGAAAACGAACTTCAAACCTTTTTGCCCTGTGGGCCCATAATTCAAAGGAAAGCTTTTCTGAAGAAAAGAGTGTCGTTAAACTTCAGCGCCACCGCAAACAGGCTTTGTCCCTAACTGCTGGAACTGTTGTTTAACCCTACTCGATAAAACAGATGAATCTGAATCTCCGTAATGCGTCGTAGCCCGAACTACGTAAGCTCTGATCTCTCAAGCCTGTTGAGAGTACGTAGGCACAATACTGATGTGTTGGCGAGCTACCTTCCCCGTAACCCGTCATAGGTCGAACTACGTTGACTCTGATTTCTCATTCTATGATGGGAATACGTAGGCATAAAACACGACGCTTTGCCGAGTCATTTTTCTTTTCTGTTTAAGCCAGCCTTGATAGGTAGATAGATAAACCAACCCGTCCAGTAAACACCACAAGCGTGGATCCCGTCGAGTACGACGGACGTGAGGGGTGCTAATACCTTCCCCTTGCGTAACCGACTCCCGAACCCAGACAACGGTTGCGACGACCTTGTCTTACCCTTTCTCGTCAGGTTTTTCCGATCGTTTCCTTTCCCGCTCCGAGGGATAAATAATGAAAGGTGGCGACTCTTCTGTTTTGCCGGCACCTTATTTTCGCGGAAGCGACAGGTACCCTGTCGGGCCGAGTCCCGCGGGGGTGGCACAGCTTGCTCCTCAGTGGGATGCTCTTCTTCCCAATCATCACCTACAAAATCATCAGATGGTATGTGGTCGTCCTCTTCATCCTGGGTGGAACACTCATAGATTCAGTTAGCAACATTTGAAATGCTAATAAAATTCGGTGCAGGTAATGCCAGAATATGTCTATTACAAATGATAAGGGAATAATAGTTACTATGCACCTCAATCATACCTTGGGTAATGAGAGTATTCATATCAATTTTTGTCTTACCTCCCACCATGGGTTCCTCAATCATCAACCTACCATACCCAAAATGATCGGATATCTGAGTGATCTTGTCGCCCACTGAAATTTCACATAATCATCTAAAGTTACTATTTTAAAGTGGGGTTATCCCCAGAATCGATCTCTCGAGGACTCCTTGCAATTGTAAGTACATGTGTTGCTTCAATTAAACAAAAATATCCTTGAGGGGTTTTGTTTGGTGATTTTAAAATAATTATAGTGACAGAATGAAATAAGCAGAATAATAAAATTACTTTAACAATTATGAGAAAATATGCTAGGAGAGGTGTATGAATTGCTCAGTAAGAACCCTAAATCATTATCAACGAGACATGCCTCAAAACCTTAAATTTTATTGAACCTCAATAATATTTTTCTTAAATTCCTTAACCGAAAAACCTTTGAGATTCTTCCCTGACCCTAATTCCTTAGCAGTCAAGGAAGAACATCAAGCAATAGTTCTAACAAGGTTTTTTATCAATCACTACAGGATATCCCTATTCCTAGGCAATATCTACCGTAATGTATTATACAAAACAATAGATTGGTATTTCAGGCCAAATCCCTAATCGTAAATAGTTCCCAATTTGTACGATCGAAAAAGTATTAAATAATTTGCATAACAAAAGATTAAGGTAAGAAAGCAAAGTCTCATTGAATAATTCAAAAGATGTTCATTACATAACAATTCAGGGACACCCCTTAGCATTGGGGGGTTTAGCTACACATAATATTCAAAGAAAACAAAATATAAAATAAAGACATTACAAGAAGTTGTGATAAAAGTTGATCTTCAATTTCTTCCAATCATGAACATCTCATCTTTTCCCAATCCTCCAGAGCTCTATTCTTTCTACTGTAATTCTTTCGTACGATCCAAAAGACCCTCTTTCGTTCCAAAAATCAGATTTTACTAATCATAAATTTAAACTAAAGCAATGCAAGCAAACAAAATGCGAAAACTTAAATACTTAAAGGAAAGCGAAAAAAAACAAACCAAAGTGTTACCAATTAAACGGGATTCTAGCCGAATAACTGACAGAAACTAAGTAGAATAGGTGCTCGATCAACATGTAATTTGGTTGAGGACAAGCAACAATTCAAGCTTGAGGATAGGCAATTTATTAAGCCATTGTGTGCCATCGCATGCGTCACAGGGGTGTTACGTCAGCATCAGACGCACGATGGAGGAAATCATGTGCCCGATAAGGCCTTCTTCTGGGCCTATTTAGACGTGTTCTGGACTGATTTGACAACTTTAAAAGGGATTTTTGGCATCTTTTCAAGGGTTCTACAAATTTTGACTGAAAGTGAAGATAAAAAGCACCAAGAGGGAGATTTTGAGAGCATTGGAAGCCATTGGAGGCCAGTTCTTCAAGGATTTTCATATGCAACCTTCATCTTATCGATTGGTATTTTATGTATCTTTATAAGTAGCTAAACTTATCTAAGTTAAGTTTTGTATGATGAAATTATTTTGAACCTATTGGAACATATGTTTAATTTGTCATTGCATGACTAATTGAAGTTATATTCCTATTTAATTGCCTCTTTTGCTTAATGATTTTTATGTGAAATACATTTTTTATTTGTTTATGAGCACATAAGGAATACTCGCCATTAGTATATGTGTTGGAAATAGGGAAATTATTTTACTTATGCTGGTTGAATAAGGATTGGAGACCTCTAATAGTGGCATTTGAGTTAACGTCCAATTGAATTGCCTAATTTCACTTACGCTGGTAGAATAGGGACATGAGACCCCAAGTAGGAATTAGGGAGCTATACACCAAAGGGATTGAGTATAGTGGTTTTGTTAATTTTTCGTGGAAATATAGTGACTTTCTCGGTCATGTAATGCATTAAACATCAACATGGAATAAATAAGGGATTCAATACAAAACTTAACTGCTTTCACATTATTTTAGAACAACTTTTATTTTTCACATTGAAACTCGAAAATCCCCCAAGTTTTACTTTTTATACTTGCACAGCTATTGTGTTGTTAAATATTAGTCCCTTTGGAATCGATATCCTTTTATTACTACGGCACTATCAGTAGACTTGCCGAGAAGTCATCAATAACATTTAACAATGATTTTTCTAAACAACCATTGTGATATATACACTGAGTTTATTATAAATTATGTGGAATGCTTATTTTGCTAATGCTCACTAGACATATAACCTTTTAATCTGATATAGAACACTATAATATGACAAATTAAGTTCTATTAGACGAACAAGTTACATTTTCAATTCCATACAAGAATTATTCAACTCCTTATCCGTATTTTACTCTTTAACGTTTAGAAGTTGGTTTAATGATCTTAATTCTTCAACCTCCCCTTCTTTCACCTCTAGTTAATTTTGAAAAATATTATTTAACTTGCAAGAAAAGTTAGAGGTGGAGAAAAGGGTGGTTGAAAACCTAGAAGCATTAAACCAAGTTATAACCGTTAAAGGGCGAAATGCAGATGACAAGCTGAAGAATTCTTATCTAGAATTGAACCTATAAATTGTTTTCTAATTTAACTTTGTCTATCATATTATAATTTTCTAATGTAATATGAAAAGTTATATATTCGACAAAGGGTTGGAAAAACACTCAAACCACATAAGATATAATAAATTCATCTTTTAAACAAACATTAACAACATCAAACCTTAAATAACATACAAGATACACCAAACAACTCTTATTAAAAAAATCATCAAAGCATAGTATAAACTACATATAACATACAAATTTTATTAATAACAACAACAATATATCACCTCATATAATGTTTCAGAAATGTAGATGTCCCATTATGAAAGTTCAAACACTACGAAACAAACTATTGAAATGTTAATAATAATATATAAACAAAATTTGAAACATAAACTATTGTGAAGACAAACCTGTAAGGTAGTCATTTGATAAGATTTGATGCAACAAATGTAACCTTTTGAAGAAGATAAGTTCGATGCATAAGTTTGAGGTTTTTATACGAGAGAGACGAGAGATAGAGATGTTAGGGTTTTATTTTGAGAGAGATGAGTGAAAGAGATATTATGGTTTTGTTTTGAGAGAGGCGGTTGTTATGTACGGAAGCGAGAGATAATTTCGCTTATATATAAATATGTAACACATTTCACCACGATGATAATATGAACCGTGATGAAATGATTGCACCTTACATAACAGTTGATTATAAGAATCGTCGCGATATACAAGGTCAAGCCCATTATGTCACAATGAATGAAAAATTGTTGGTGCTAGAATTCGAACCCTTTCACTCCAGATACATTTCACTATAGTTGTTAACTATGACTGGAGTGAAATATATTTTGGTAAATACCAAAAAAAAAATCCAAAAAAAAGAGTTATTACCACACTTAATAGGGAGGTCATTGTAATATGGTGTTAAGATATGTCTATTTTGTAGTAGTGAGAATAAAAGTAGAGATAAAATAAAATAAATCAAAATAAAAAACACAATTAAATTCAAAATTGAACACTTAAAGAATAAAATTGAAAAATTTTAAATTAAAAGTGTCACACTTAATTGCCTTATTGAAATCAACAATCTCCGGTAACAACGTCAAATACTTGATGGCTTTTCGGCAAGTGTACCGATAGTCTCGAAGTAATAATAAAAATATTGTCTCCACGAGAAATGTGAATTAACAAAGTTATTATGTGTGAATGAAATTAATGCAATTTGGAAGGGGGTTGATTTATCTAGTTCCCAAACATGAAAGAAAACTAAAAGAATAAAGAAAAATTACATCAGAGATCCTTTAAGTTTTTTTTAACAAGTTGCTCATTTAGATTTTTTGTAACAAGTTGCTCATTTAGATTTTTTTGTAACAACTTGGTCTTTTAGGGTGATTTATACATCATTTTTCGCACATTTTGAACATTTAAAAATGTGTGACTATTGTATTTATGGTTTCCCTTCACCATTTTCATACCACTCAAAAGAAATGCATCCAAAATTAGCACATGCGCTATGTTAAAAAGAGTAACGGTGCACACATTTGGTAACTTGAATGACCAAGTTATTACAAAAAATCTTAAAGGACCAACTTGTTACAAAAAAAATAACTTAAATAACCTCTAAAGTAATTTTGCCAAGAATAAAAGTCAAGACGAGAAAGATTATTAGGTCTTTTATATCGAATCCCCTTATTTTACCTAATGATGAGTTGTGTATTTATTGAGTTTCAATTGAATTATTATCTTACTACAAACTAGCAATACCACTGTATCCAATTTGTTGGAGTGTAGTTCACTAACCTAAACAATAGTTCCCTAATTCTTTAGGATAACCATTGTTGTATGTCTTTTAATAAAATAAAATAAAAATGCAGCATAGAACAACAACAATAGCAAGATTCAAACTCATGACTATGCGTCACTTTTCACCACGATTGGAAGTTCCAACTGTGGTAAAAATTGGCTTAAAAACAAATAAAAATCAAACTTGTATGTGATAGGATTCGAATTCATGACTAGTGGGTTTGAAAATGAAAATAAAAGGAAAACGGCTAATTGAATTGATTCTAGCAACTGCCGTATATCTTTTGACCACGGTGAAATAAAATTCGGCGGCGTTACAAAAGGTAATTTTTGTAGTAGTGAATTACCTATCCCTAGTTAATTAAATAGTCGAGTAAATTTCCTATATCAGATGCGTAGACTAAAGGTGAGAAATCCCTTTGTTCTACTGTTTTGATTGAGTTGTGTTCCGGATTGGCCCAATGGCTAGGCATGCCCCAATTCACTTCTGCTCCCAGAACGACCCAATTGCCTAAGTCCAACCTCTTTGGTGGAAAACTTACCTTTTTGTCTCTCCAACAGGAGAGGCTGATCAATTTACCCTTGGTCACAACACTTCTCCCCGCCAGTCTCTGTCCGTCACACACGGTTCCACCACCCAGAAACAGCCAAGACGTTTGTGTCCGTAACTACGCCTCTGCCCGCACCAACGGCTAGTTATGAGCACATCTTCCCGTCCCAACGGCTAATTTTGGAAGTTACATATTTTTCGAGAAACTGTTATCTCGCCCCGAAAATAGGGACCAATGGCTAAGCGCTGGGAGCATTATAAAAACCCTCTCATTTGAGAGTGTCAGGTATCCAATATTTACCATGAAACACACATATTATGTATTTGCTCTCTCTTTCTCATTTTCTTACTTTAACATCGGAGTGCCTTGCAGGTACACCCTCACATTCTCTTTTACGCCCAGCATCACAGATGTTTGTCTTTGACCCACCTCAGATTCTGATCAACCAGTAAGATCAAATTGTTTTTGTAATTTAATGTTCTTTTGTTGTATCTTATATTCTCTTTTGATAACCCTCTTGCATTTTTGTACTTAGTGATTTTTTTTTAAAATTTCGGTGATTTTCACTCTTTATTAATCTATTATTTTTTCATTAAAAAAATCTTTTAAATGTGAAACTGACCTATTGAACATTTTTTAGTTGTCTTCAAACTATATTTGTCACTGTTCAAATATTCTTGCATCCCACTCAAATATTTTTTAAATCTTAAAATTTTGAACTTAATAAATCTTCATCCATATCACGTCTCATACTCACACGAGGGAGTGTCTTCTTCCTTCAAACATTAATCAACTTTATGATATTCCCTAGACATTATAGATTTCTCGTATACATAATCTCCACTATTGTTTTTTGCCTTCAATTTTATAGCCATCAACACAAGGACCAAGGGTTTTGTCCAAGAATATGAAATTCAAATGGTAACCCAATCTTAAAAAATTAGTTTTACATATGTATATTGTATTCCTTATTTTTGTCAACTTCCATATTTTCTTCAATCCCATTGCTAGCTCTTTCGAACTTTTCTTTCTTGGATCTCACAAATGAATCAACGATCATCACTTTTAGTTATTTTAAATTATTGAAATACCCTAAAGAATTTAATAAAAAAATAAATTTCAAAGCATGGCTACTACTCTCTATTTTATTATACGTGTTTTGTTTACAATTTTCTTTTAAAAAATTACTCGTCACTTTAAAATAGTAAGACATAATTTATTAACCATTTATTTCATAAAATATATTTTAATCATATATTATTTCATCTAGATATTTTATTTATTATTAATAATTAAAATATTTTTGTAAATTATATTTATTTTGTTATTGTATTAACATTTTTATTTAAAAAAAGTGTAAAACTCAAATGAAAAACATATAATGAGAATAACGGAGTATAAGATTTTATAGTTGTTATAGTTTTTTTAAGATAGTTGTTGTAGTTATAAATTGCAAAGTAATAATAAAACTTTAAAGAAATGAAAAGAGTGTGTTGTTTAAAATAATAAATTTACCAAAAAGACCGTAAAATAAAAGATTTAGCCATCCAACACGCATAAATTGATGAGTTATGATTTCCTTTTATAATAATATTTTATTTCAATTATTATATTATTTCAGAAGATAGTAATAACAACCAAAAACATGGTGAATGCATCACAAAAATTAATGGTAGTGTGAAAGAAAGAGAAATAAAAGTAAGAAAAGAAGGAGAAAAAAAGTGAGTGTGTGAGAGAGACTCTAGAACAAACTACCATGGCATCTTCAAATTCACCATGTGCAGCATGCAAGTTTCTACGCCGCAAATGCCAACCAGAATGTGCATTTGCACCCTATTTTCCACCTGATCAGCCACAAAAGTTTGCGAATGTTCATAGAATCTTTGGGGCAAGTAATGTTACAAAGCTTCTCAATGATTTACACCCTCACCAACGTGAAGACGCTGTGAATTCTCTTGCTTATGAAGCTGAAATGAGACTTCGCGATCCTGTTTACGGTTGCGTAGGTGTAATTTCTCTTCTTCAACACCAACTTCGTCAGCTTCAAATGGATCTTTATTGTGCGAAATCCGAACTCTCTCGGTATCAGAACTTAAGCATCGCAGCTGCCACTACAGGCCTCCTGACCGGTGAATCTGTCACGGCCGCTGCAACTAATTACCACCACCACACTGGTGGTGGTAATAACCGTGATAATAACCATCATTATCATCTTCAACACCATCATCATCAGTTTTTTCCGAGGGATCAACATCAACAACATAATTTGGTTAGAAACTTTGATGCTGGAATTGGAAACAACTATGATGCTAGTCTTTTGGCTATGAATATATCTGCTAGCTTAGGACAGATCAATCAGCTTCAACATCACAGTGCCGCTGGTGGTGGTGGTGATGACCGCCGTACTGCTAACCGTTCCTAGGGTTTCTTATTAATGCTATAGGTAATAATAATTTATATTTTCATTTAATTTAAAGTCTGTCATCTATCATCGCTGAATTACATAATTGCATATGAAAATATGCAATCATTTCAGTTAGAATTCTTTAATGCTTTACATATTTGTATGCAATTTCTCATGTAATATTATACTGCATTTAATTTGCCAATTAATTTAGAAAATATATTTTTTAATTAAATCCTAGATAATGTAGTTCATATAATTTTAAATTGCAGTACTCAACCAAGATTGCGACAACAGATGATGCAATAGTGTTCACAACTGCATTACAGTCTAATTTAAAATCAAGCGCGTCTTCTACATTAGAAACTGCATTAAATAACTTAGCCCATACCTTCATTTTGAATCCAAAACTTTATTTATTTTTTAAAAATATTAATATTTAATATTTTTTAATTGTGTATTTTAAACTTTTCTCATTCAAAATTCACGCCACAATCTTTACAACCTTAACCACACCAGAATTTAAAACCATGTGGATGCATAACAGCATAAGTTTAGAATATGAAATATCTCTTTAACTCTATCACTAAATTTTGGAATGAAAAAATTGGAAAAAAAAATCATTTTAATTTGCTAAATCTATTTTTCTAGTAGGATGAATATTTAAAATGATTTAGTTCAACTATGTTATTTTTGTGTATACATCATCAAGAATTTTATTTATGGTATTTTGTTTTTCTTTCTGTTTTAAGGAGTTTTGACATTACTAGCTGGAGAAAAGAACTGAACCTGCAATCATCATTTTTGATGGACACTCTCAAAGGATAATGTTCATCTGTCAAAGCTCGAGTCGATTTTTATTTTTATTTTTTATTTTATATTTATTACAAAATATCTAGACAGAAAATTATATATATGATGTCAACATGAAGTTATGAAGTAGCTGACCAATATTTTACTATTGTGTTTTTACTGTCTCTATGCAGAGAGGACAAATAAGTGAAGATGAAAAGATTATCACTATTAGCAAATAGTTTATTATTATCTTCTTTTAATCAATAATGATGGTACAGTTTTGGTCAAACATATATATGGTGTTAATTTGCAGTTATATGAGAATATTTGTTTTTAGAATTTTATTTGTATACTTTGGGAATTAAAATGGATTTATATAGTTCTAACTATTTTTCATTATTTAGATATTCTTATTCGTGTTTAGAAAAATGATATTCAAATATATTTAAATAGTTACGATTGGATAACTATATAGATTTTTATAATATCAATACATACAAGTAAATTCTTATATATTTGATAAGTTTTTTTTTTGTTATTGACTCAATAAACTAGAAATTTTGAAATAGTATTAGTAATGAAAATTTAAAAAATAAAAAAAATATAAAATTCATCCTTATTAATAAGAAAAATTGAGATGTATTTATAAGCAAAATCATATATTAATAGGAGTAGATGGAGTACTCCAACCCAAATTTTGGGAATAATTTAATTTTTTTATTTTTTATTATATGTTTTCATCTTTTAATTTAAGTATTTTATTTTAGAATGTGTTTAAATTGACTTATTTAATTTTATCGAAATATTTTATGATATTTTTTAGTAAATTTATTTTCATTTCTTTTAATAACTTACAAGAATAATTTATAACATATATTAAACAATTTAAATTTATTTTATTATTTATTTATAATCGTTTATTTTAATTTATTTTAAGAAGCACTTATAAGATTGTAAGTTGTTAAATTAATGTCTATTAATGAATTAAGCAGCCTTATTAAATGAGCTTATGTTCAAAGAGTAAGAAAATAAACACAACCAATCTTTTAATATAACTTAATTAATAAGTTGTGTAGAGATATGAGAGTAAAGGTGCAGATTCAAATTTGCTATATGAGAGTAAATTTTTTATCATTAAACAAAAAGGCAAACAAAATATACAATAATCAGTCAAAAATTTAAGATTTCTGTATATTATGAGTAAAAGAATAGGATTTATAATGTACTAGTATCCAAAAATTGTATAGTCAACAAATATCAATACAACAATTTTTAAAGTATTTACAGCATCATAACTACACCTACAACTTTAATTTAAGTCCTTTACATAAAATCTTTTTTGCCTTGTATATGATTATACACCTTTTTCCAGTACAAAACACCACGGTTGAGTTGGAGTAATAGAAGAAGCATATGAAAAAAATGATGATTATACTCTGTCTACAAAACAGAAGAGCATTTATAACATTTGGTTCAAGTTGTTACTGAGTAAAACCACACACACACAAACACACCCTATGTTTAATTCTCAATGTCATTCGCATTTATTAGACAGTGCCAACACTATGGACCTGTTTCTTCCTATCTGAACCCTTTTCTTTATTCCATTGGGTATGAAATGAATTCAGTGACTATGACTTGACCAATTCTTTTACTACATCCCTTTTCTTCACTATTCCTTGTTTCTATCAATAATCATACTTAACCCTAGCTAGCTTCGGCAATGAAGGTTTCAATCCTCGATTTTAAGAGTGTACTCTTCTCAAAATATAAATTTAAATTCTACTAACTGCAAAAGAAACTTTTGGATTAGGTCAAATCCACACAAAATTTTATTTTATCTTTAAACGGATACCACATATAAACGAACTCTTGCAAAAATTGTTCTTTTAAATTAATCGATTATAAAGACGAATATCAGAATAATATACTACTTTCCCACATTTTATTTAATATTTTCTCTTGAAGTTTGGTTTTTGCATGCACGGTTTTCTATATTTATTCATTGTTTTAAACGAATCAAGAATAAAAGAATATTGTAGTAACATAACATCGACATGAAATTATATGCCCGAGAATTTATTCACCTACTGCATTTCTTTCACCTCTCATCTTTATTACTTCCTTAATTATATGCTGTTTGTCCCCTCTTTCTTTTTCTCTTTTCTTTCTTCCGATACAACCACTTCAATTCAGAAATGAAAAAGGAAAAGATATTAAATTAACTTATAATGTCCATGAGATGTGACAATTCGACGTTGATATTCATTTGCAGATCCATGCTAAATCTCAACTCTAATTTTTATTGTGTACTTTTGTTGCATTAAATAGTAAGATTAGAAAGGTAATTGCTTTAAAATAATTTTATGCTATGAGTTGTAAGCTCTTAGCTAGGATATAGTTAGAGTTAAAGTTGACTCTGATGAATTTATTACAAAATTGGTTGTAAATAATAACCGATCATTATGTTGAATACAACGTGTTTAATTCAATTGTTATGAAATAAGTCTCATATTGACTAGGTAGAAATGTTGAATTTATAAGAAAGTAGATATATACTTCAATTATTTTAAAATTTTTTTATAGATATATGATATCAAAGTCTCTTAAATTCTAAAGTTTAATTTTATTAATATTTTTAGCCCTTCCCAGACTTTCCAACACAATAGTAAGTACTCTAATTCATTTCACTATTACATAAGTTTACTGATCCTTTCATGTTACCTTCAAGTGAGCCAATATGAAACATTGTTTCTTTCATGTTATCTTCAAGTGATCCAATATGAAACATTGTTTCTTTAAGAATCAAGAAATTAAACCAAAACCAATATTGATGCCAAAATCCAATGTGTCTTGTAGATACCTTAGGCAATTGCTTTAAAATAATTTTATGCTATGAGTTGTATGTTCTTAGCTAGAATAGTGATGCTAGGATATAGTTAGAATTAAAGTTAAGTCTAACGAATTTATTACTAAATTGGTTTGTAAATAATAACTGATCTTTATGTTGAATATATTGTGTTGACTTAAATGTGAGTGGTTAAATTTTACATTGATTAAAAATAATAGAAATATTAGATTTATAAGAGAGGAGATTCATACTTTTAATATTTTAAAATTTTGAATGAATACGTGATCTCTTTTTCTTCAAGTGAGCCAATATGAAGTATTGTTTCTTTAAGAACTAAGAAATTGAACCATGGACAAATTTAATGCCAAAATCTAATGTATCTTGTAGATAATAAAGATTCTTTTAAAAGCTACTACCATGTCATGCATGATAGCTAGCACATATATTAAACTTCCTACCATTTCTTTTATAGATGGTAGCATCTGAAGCCTTGTCATTTTCCTTCTTCACCAACTTGCATCCAGAGACAATAAGATTATACACTTTGTTGCATTCTTCCATGTAAAATCTTGATAGAATTTTAATTGCATATTTTTTGTTGATGGATGAAGATTCTACCTCTACTTTGCTTTACCTTAATCATCAAGAACTACATCATCTTTCCCAAGTCATTCAAAGCAAATTCTCCTTTCGTAGTATGCTTAAATTTACTTATCATTTAAGGATTATTGCTAGTGTAAATGAGATCATCCACATATAAGATAACAATAAGAATTCTCCACCACTTCCATATTTGGCAAAAAGAGTATGCTCATAAAGTCATTTGTGAATTCGGCCATATAGAGTTTTTCTGAGTTCAAAAACCATTTCAAATTTGCATTTGTGATAGCCAACAGGATAAATCTCACATCAATTAGGTAAAAATGTTGGATTTATAAGAAAGTATATTCATATTCCTATTGTTTTAGAGTTTTTGATGGATATGTGGTATCAAAGTCTCTTAAATACAAAACATTAATTTATTGACATTTTTATTGCTCCCCAGACTCCCTAACACAATAGTAACTCTAATTCATTTCATTATTACTTAAGCTTATTGATCCTTTCACTTTACCTTCAAATGAGCCAAAATGAAAGATTATTTCTTTGAGAATCAAGAAATTAAACCAGAACCAATATTGATTCCAAAATCCAATGTGTTTGGTAGATACCTTAGGATTCTTTTAATAGTTGTTGCCATTTCATGATTGGTAGCTAGCATATACATTAGACATTGTTACATTTTCTTGTACATGGTAGCATCAAAAACTTTTTCATTTTCATTCTTCACCAACTTGCATCGAGAGACAATTGAACTACACACATTATTTTTTCTATGCCAAATTTTGTTAGAATTTCAATTGCATATTTTTGTTGGTGGATGAAGATTCCATCTTTTCTTTGTTTTACCTCAATCTCCAAAAAATAACTCATACTTTCTAAAATTTTGGCACTCTAACACATGTTATACTGATGCCCTCACATTAGAATATAATGTCAAGACAGATGCTACAACATCTTATGTCTGACAGAACAAATAAATCAAACTGAAAATAAATTGCAGAAAGATAATTCATTATTATAACATTAGTTCAAAGCTAAACTCTCCCGTTTACAATATCTGGCATAATCCCTATCTTGTGCAACTTCTACCTAAAAACACTCTAGATATGAGATCCCCCTATCACTTTCTAAGAGTCACAAACCAGTGATAATTCAACAACACCAAAAGAGAAGTGACACACCTCCAAGACAATACTTAGTTTTGCATAAAAGCTTTAACTAAGAACAATACACTCTAGCTTAAAAGCTTTAGAGTGAACAATTAATAATATACAATTAGTCTACTTTAATGTATCAAAAGCTACATGGATGACTTACAAAGTCACACTAAAGAGACTCTCAAAATTTAAGACTCTAAAACTGTCCCTTATTTTTACAAAAGTGAAAGTTAAATTACATTAGGTTTAGGTTTCTCTTTATATACACCTTAGCAGTCCATGGGTTTCGGAATCTTCACCCAGATATTTCTTGATTCACACGCCAAGGGTTGCATCAATTGTGCAGAAAAAACTCCTTGAATCTTGGAACAAATCATCACCTTTTCTAAATTGTCTCAACATCCAATTTTAGAAATTTATGAACAGTTGGAGATCAAATCAAATCTTCCAGATTAAATCTTCTTGACCTGTGAAAATAAGTGAGATATATCCAAACAATATCTCACAGAATCAAACTTAAATCTGCCAAGAATAAAACAACATGTATTGATGTTCTGGTATAACATGTCACAACATCTGCCTTCAATGTGAACTGACCAGCATGTTAGAATATTTCACACAACATCTTGCTGTAAATTATGTTTTAGTAAAATTGGTTCCAATTCTAAAACCATGGATCTAACAATCTCCCCCTTTGCCAAATTTTGGTTAAAACAACCTTTTGCACATTAAACATGGAAAGAGGAATAAATCCACAAACACAAAACACAAAACACAAGCTACATGAAAAAACATGTAAACTTTGTACAACATGCACTTTTGCAGCTTCACATCATAGAGGTTCAGTGCTCCCCTTGTCCCACTTAATCAATATTTCCCCTCAAGAGGAAAACTCAAATCACCAGAAAATCAAACATGAATTATCCAAGTTCACACATTAGAAACACATACAACAGAAGCCACACAGATTAGAAACACATCAGGCTGAACGTCCGAACATATAGTTCCACATCAGACACTCATCATTGCACACAGACATCACATCAGTAGCAGGAACAATAGCAATAAGCATGATAGACTATCATGCTCCCCCTAAATAGTTGCATACAACAAGCAACAATAATATACTACTCTTTCCTTAGCAGTAGTGCAGTCTTGTCATAATGTTAGTCAACATGTCAAGACAAGTGACATGACATCAGGACAAACAGAATCAAACTTAACACTTTACTCTCTCTTTTTAGCCAAAAATTAAAAAAAATATAGTAAATGGAAACACACATAATTGATGGAAGTGAACAATGTTAAGGGATTATTACAGATGCAACCAACAAAAGCAGCAAAAAGAAAAAAATTCCATCTTTAAAACCAGATGTTTAAACCTACCACCTGAGTCAATGAAATTGATCCAATCTTCATCACCACCCAAGTCATAATCAGGTAACTAAGCCCGCCTTATCTTGCAGGACTTCATTTTTGTCACAAATGTTTTCCATGTCTTAGATGCTCTAGTAGATTATCCAATAGACTTCATAACCTTAGACTCATCCTTCTTTGGATCAGTACACTTATTCTTCTTGGCTTCCAAGACAAGAGCCTTTTTAACATCAATATTTTTGGAGGACTGGCTCATGATGAAACACAACTTGATAGGAGGAGGAAGAAACAAGGTTTTGGCTTTTAATAGAGAGAAAAACGACCTTGCTTGTATAAATCAATCAGTCAAGGATGGAATTGTTGAAAGAAGTTAAATTATCCTTGGTAACAGAGCACCGCTAACTCCACACCTAAACACGAATCAAGCCTCAGAATCCCTAACCCTATCCTTCACAGCTTAACAAAGAACTCACCTGGCCCATACAAAATTTAATCTAAACTACACAACGACATGAATAATGCAAGAAGCAAGCGAAAATATGGCCAACGAGGAGATGGAGTCTTACTTGCAAAAGTGTGCGCAAGAGAAACAAAAACCGAAGTCCTAAGAGGAGGATCTCGAGCAAGATAAGTGTTATGATTCTCTCAGTCTAAGTAATTGTTTCGATTTTGATGAATTCATGTGTAACTTCCTCTTCTTCTTCTTCTCAGTGTTATCCTGATAGGAGAACTTCATGTGTATTTGTTGATGTTGTTTTTGTATATGCTTCTGAATCGTGCTGCTATGTTGTGAATTTCATTCTGCAACGGTGTGTGTGTTTTCTTTAATTTTCTGCTTGTTGCCGCCTCATGTATATGTTGTGTGAAAGTGTTACTTGTTTCCTCTCAATTTTTTCGTGGTGTGAACCTTCTTCCATGTATGTTTGTATGCTATCGTGTGTTGTACTACTATTCGGTGATCTCCCCTGTTATGTGTGTGTCTTGAAAAGGCATATGAAGAATTGTGGTGATCTCCCCTGTTTGTGTGCTATCGTTTTTTAATTTTCAAACTAAATGTGAGATATCAATGTCAGACCTTATTCTGGAAATGTTGTGATTCTTGTCTCCTTTTGAATTGATCTGTTTTAATTGTGTCTTAGACATGTTTGTGAGTTGTTCCCGATTTTCCCTTTTATAACTTAGCATGTCACAACTTTATTTTGAACATAGTTGGTGATGATATTTCTTTCCAATTTTGAACATGTTTTGAATTGAAGAGTTATTGGTATTGAATCACTGCTATAAATCCATTTTCTTGTTTAAATTCCCCAGATGCTGCAGGACTTTCTAATGGGACATTATTGGAATCTTCCCCCTGTCTCTAAGACTCTCATCGTGGAACGCCTCTTGACGTTGGAATTTGAAAATTTTGGCAACCTTGAATTGAAGCTCAATGATTTGTATTTATACTTGAAATTAATTAGGATTTTTTGACATTTGTAAAGAACATTGAATTTTGGATTCCTTGAATTAATTTGAGTTTGTAAACCTTCAAATTTTGAATTTTCTCTCGTTTGACTTTTTGTATCCTTGAACCTGAAAATGGGGAAATCTTTCCTAACTTGAATTTGAAAGTGACAAAATATTGTAACTTGAGTGAACAACTTGAACTTGAAATTTTGTAAAAATAATGAATAAATTCAAACTCTTTTTTTTTGTTGTAAAGATCACAAATTTCACTTTAATAACTTCTCACTACAACTTGATTCAAGACTTTTATCCAAATTCACCAATTCACGACATCACCAAGGAGATCCAAACTTTTTCTCTTAAGATCAGAAGAAACATGAGTTATGAACCAACTTCGTGAATAAAGTCTGGCTTAACCTTTATTTCCCACATAATCAAAGATTTATATGAAGATGAAACTTGATACAAGAAACATGAAGATACAACTTGTAATACCATTTGCCACGAAAATAGTAACTAATCCTCAAATGACCATATTCAGCACCAATGGAAGGAACACCTTAATTCTCTTTGTGGTATACATTGAGGCTTTTGAAAACTTTGAGTAATGTGACATTTGATCCTCGATAAGAATATGCTTAAGGCCTAGTTGCATGAAAGAAATAGTTGAGTTAATCTTGGAAGATTCAAAACAGTAGGAAACCCTAGGATCCTGTTGAGTCAAGCGCATCTAGTCATGTCCGAAAATGCTTAATTGAGAGAATAAATATCATATACACTTGAAATCACTGTATTTGCACGAACTATTTAGTCATGATAAGCACGCACACAAAGACTGTATGACCTAAAGATGTTATGCAAGATGATGCACAAAGAGGTAGGATCTTAGGGTTAAAAATTAGGGTGTGGCAGATGCCCCTATTTATGTTTCTTCTATCCGGAGATATGGAGATTGAAATCTTTGTCTCGACGTGATAGAAGAGACTTAAATACAAACATGCACAGTTTTTGGCCCTAAAATACCACAAGACGCACATGATATGAAATGATATGATTTGAAATGATATGTTATGAAATGATATGATATGAAATGAACGTAAGACATGGGTCCTGCGAGGAATGACGTCACAGGGGGTAAATGCATATAGAAAATACTAAAACGTAGTTAAAGAAAGGAAACCCCGATGAACAACTTAGCAAGACTCCATGGGGAAAGGTCCAAATCCATTAGGGATGAGACTCAACTCCACCGGGGAAAAGGCATTTAACAACCATGATAGCTTAAACATATGGTATCTCTAGAATAGAACAAAGGTGTGTATCGCCTACTACCAAGAACATGGTAGCCTAAACAACAGGAAAGAACTTGAAAAGATGGATAATTTACTACCAACAGATGATAGCCTAAGCGAAGGTATCTAGTTAAAATAAAAGAATGCACATTACCTACTATTAATCATATGATAGCCTAATCAAAGATAACATTAAAAGGAAAGATGACCTAATACTAATCCTGATAGCTTAAGAAATGGTATCTGTCAAAAATGATACGGTATATTACCTACTATCATATGTATGATAGCCTAAGCGAAGGTAATAACCAAAATAAACTTCCATGATCAAAATATAATTCAGTTTCTTTAATCAAGTATTCCACTTGAAAAGGGTAAAATAAACCTCCCCAAGCTTCAAGGTTGTATTTCGTGAACGGGTCTCAGTTTCTTCTTTGATCAAGTATTCCATTTGAAAATGATAAAATAAACCACCCCTCACTTCAAGGTTGTATGCCATGAACGGGTCTCAGTTTCTTCTTTGATCAAGTATTCCACTTGAAAACGGTAAAATAAACCTCCCCACACTTCAAGGTTGTATGCCGTGAACGGATCTCTGTTTCTTCTTTAATCAAGTATTCCACTCGAAAAGGGTAAAATAAACTTCCCCACACTTTAAGGTTGTATGCCGTGAACGGGTCTCAGTTTCTTCTTTAATCAAGTATTCCACTGGAAAAGGGTAAAATAAACCTCCCCACGCTTCAAGGTTGTATGCCATGAACGGGTCTCAGTTTCTTCTTTGATCAAGTATTTCACTAGAAAAGGGTAAAATAAACCTCACCACGCTTCAAGGTTGTATGCCATGAACGGGTCTCAGTTTCTCCTTTAATCAAGTATTCCACTCGTAAAGGGTAAAATAAACCTCCAAACGCTTCAAGGTAGTATGCCGTGAACGGGTCCCAGTTTCTTCTTTGATCAAGTATTCCACTTGAAAAGGGTAAATAAACCTCCCCACGCTTCAAGATTGTATGCCGTGAGCGGGTCTCAGTTTCTTCTTTAATCAAGTATTTCACTCAAAAAGGATAAAATAAACCTCCCCACGCTTCAAGGTTGTATGCCATGAACAGGTCTCAGTTTCTTCTTTAATCAAGTATTCCACTCGAAAAGGGTAAATTAAACCCCCGCAAGGTTGTATGCCGTGAACGAGTCTCAGTTTCTTCCTGGAATAACGAGTTCTTATAAGAAAGCATCTTCACATGGGATTGTAATTTCACTGGATATTTGCGACTTCTGAGGGAATCGATAACTTAAGAAGAGATGCAGGCCAGTCGATTTGCAAAATGTGTCTTCTCAAATAAAGAGAAAGATCATCTGAATTTTCATCAAACTTCTCTGAGAGATGCCATTTGATGGAAGCAAATTGAATAGTGGACTGACTAGGGATAACATCTCTGAGGAGTAGTATTGCTGTAATTTGAAGTTTCATTGAAGCAAATAAAATACTTATATCAGGAATTCTCAAATAAAGAGAAAACTTATAAAGTATTCACCAAACTACTCTGATAGATTTCCGGAGAGATGCCATTCGATGGAGGATAATTTGATAATCTTGATAAAACCCATTGGGGATAGACAAACTATCTTGAGAAGACATCCATTTGTCATCCAAATAAAAAATCTGAGAACGAAACAAGCTTCTCAAGTAAAGAGCTTCCACTTGCTGTTTGGGTATAAATTGCTGAGAAAATGTTGTAACATTGCCGCTGAGGAAATATTTTATCTTCAATGGTGATCCTCAAATAGATTCTTCCCCGGGGGAAAAAGTGCAAAATAAATGCATGCTTAAACTAGGTATAACAGCCTAGAATGATTCAAGCTTTGATGATTGTCAGGGACCAAGTTTTAATTCAGGAACTAATTGAAGAGAAACCGTCAAGCAAGACCCCATCCAATGAGGAATGAACTCCACTGGAGATTATTCTTTATCCAAAAATGGAAAAGAAAACTAAAGCAACCATCTTCCACGAGGATCGAACTCAGTGGAGAATTTATAAATGTTGTGCTCTTTCTGCCTAGGGATGACGACTCTACTCGGAGGGAGAAGACAATCTCAGTCACTTGAGGATAAACACGGCCAAAGTGAACAAACAAACAAACACAAAAATTAAAAATGCACAAATGTCATGTATCTATATGAACGAATGTATGTTATATTGACAAAACAAACAAGGAGAAGTAAACCGGAGATGAAATAAACATCTCAACACGGATACTCAGCCAATCTTCATAAGATAGAAGCATCATTGGGTGAATGGAAAGCCACACTTGGGACCACAGTCTTGCACCAAGGCTTCAAACTTCTGTGGGGAAAAGATAGTACTCTACTTGGGGATATTATATCATGACTTCACTTAAGGGATTGTCAAAATGAATCTTGATGCTTTGTTAGGATGAGAAAGATTCACCGGGAAAGGATCAAACTCATGATCGAAAAAAACTTCATGAGGGATGAAATAAATATCCACGGTGAACTAGAGTATTCTGAAAGGAAGTTGTAATTGGAGGTGCCGGAGCTAAGGCCTCACGGGGAATAAAATAAATATCCACTTCATTGAGGAAGCCTGGATCATCATAGTTGTTGAAGATGTCAGATTCGAAACTTCATGGGGATGAAATAAACATCCACTTTGCTGAGGGAGATTGACTTGTAAGAGACCCACTAAAGAGCGAAATAAAATTTACTTCATTAGGGAATGTTGAAGCTAAGGAAGTTCACTGGAGAATTCTTAGGTCACCAGCTGGAGGAATTCTTACGTCAATCCTACCATAACTGCTTGAAGTAGATTCATCGGGGAATTTGTCATGACCACCTGATGTAGAGACTTATTAAGGACATGAGTGAAAAATATTGTAAGAACAAAGTAGTTCTGTATTGATGATTTGCGTGGTAGTCACCATTTTGAACAACAGTTGTTGTGAATGGATGAAATAATCTTCAATTCTTAAATGCCCTAGATCACATGGTTTATGAGAAGAAGTCATTCCAAGAGGATTTTATAGAAAACATGGCGTCCAACTGTCCCAATGTCTTCAAACTCTTAGAGAGATTTATCGTATCTCGACGTAACTGGCCCTGATTGGATGTATTATGTATAACTGAGTCTTCAAACTTTCTCCTTAGGGATGCTCATATTGTGAAAGCAGCACTCGAGAAACAACTTGCCCCTATTTAGCAGAGCCTTCAGACAAATGCCCTTGGGTATGTTCATCTTTTATAATGATTCGCCATTTATTCATTAGAGTTTCATGCCTCAAAAGATTGAGCTCATCACTGATGTTTATATGTAAGCTTCTATGATATTAAGCAATGTTAGCAAGTAGAAAAAATGTTAATTATGAAACTGCTAATGCAACACACATGTTAGTCTTGAAGTTTTTTTTATTGAAAAGATATCAATAACGTATGACCGAATCACTAGTTAGGATATGAATTAATTTTACAAAGCCAACACAAATTTGAGCATAGCTCATAGGATTCAGGAAACATCATCTCGTCGAGTACGCTTTTAAAATAAACCTTGCTTCAATTAGGTCTTTTAAGGGTTGTATTGTGGCTTGGTTCACGGTTTAAGAAACAAAGGATATAAGGCTAAAAGTTTATTTGTATCCACCAATTCTTTGTGATGTTCTTCAATCCTAACATTCAGTTAACCTGACACGAGCAACCATCTCACAAGAGGAGTTTTGATATGGTTGAGAAACCACTGAGGCTTTGGACATGGAAGTCACTTACCTTTTTACTTTTGGTGTTTGATCATACACCTTTGTTATTTATTGAGGATTTTTCTTGGCGATCCTTTGTTATTGCTTTTCGTGTTTCCTTTTATAATTATTTTGTTTTTATTCCCTAACTTTTTCCTAGATGGAGTCTTTGGATTTAACTTTGAAGTCCAGCGGGATGTCTCAATTTTGCTTAAGTCTCCTTCATAGATTTTGACTTAGTGGACCTTTTTTCTTTTTCTTCATTAATTTTTTATTTATTTATGAACAAGTCGTGTGACTTTAAGTCATTTTGACCCTTTTTTTAAAGGATTATGACTGCCTCATTCTTTAGATAGTCGAAGGATAATCATTACAGATTTGATTTCCATCCTCCTAATGTTCGTGGGATAGATATAGTGGATACTCGAATGTTCACTCCTCCCTTTTGAAAGTTTGGACGCTCGATGAGTTGAATTGAAAACTACCCTGCCCCAGGTTAAAATTGAGGGTTTTTATTTGAAAAAGAAAATTCCAACTTCAAGGCTCAAAGGGGTTAACAAAGGTCTATCTCCCTTATATCTCCAGTGTTTGGGGATTTGAAATAATGCCTTACGTCATCAGCAGGGTTTTATTCAAAAGCTTACGACAAGAAATCTTGCGTTTTTGATTCGTCATCCTCCCTCCAATTCTTTATCAAAGCAAGAGATTTGGTAAATTTGGAATTATAAAATATAAAAAAAACATTTTATGAGTGAATACAAAAGGATTCCTTCAAGACAAACATATGCATTGCATTAATCATTCAAAAGAAATAAATTCTTACATTCAAATCATGCTTTTACAAATGAATGCAAGCAAACAAATAAACAACCTGATGATCTTGGGAATAAGTTCTCCTCCTAATTTCACCGACTTGAAAGGACTCTCTTGAGTCTTCATATCCATCATCATAAAGATGTACAATTCATAATTGGGCTTCCTCTGTTGAAGGTCAACACCTCATCTTGATCATCTCTTGGACTTTTTTGGAAAACTTTGCATTCTTCAATCGGACACCCCACTGCCCCATCATTAAATTAACAAATGGTATCTGGATTGAACCAAAGAGGGCGAGATTCCATGGCCCTAGTTTTTTCGGGGTGTCATCACGGAGTTTCGGGCAAAACAAAACCATAATTGATTGTAAGTCGTTGGGATTGGATCGAACTTCCTTTGACCATGACTCTAATGTGTTCTCTGATGAAACTATGATTAACAATTCGGAACTATTTGAGCGACAGGAGTAACATCAACAAGAACTTTCTTATCATCCTCCAGCATGATAGCATCGTATCCACAAGGCACATGAGAGGACTTCTTACTATTGCAAGTAACCACCGCTGGCTTTGGAATATTAAAACGCGAAACTATGACGTTCATGCCTTTCTCTAGTGATATGAAGAAGTTTATGATCCAACATATACTGGGGATCCCTCTTTGCAACAGAACCTTCATGAGGAGTCACAAGATGGGTATTGACATGATTTCAGAAATCACGGTCTTTTGAAGTGGAGCCCGAGAAATATGATGAGAAGGTTGATTTTGAGTAGTAACTAGAGTTTTAACCAAAACTAAGAGCTTTTCCTCACCAGCCCTCAAAGCAGTCACTTCCCAACAGACTTCATGATTTTCTTGCTTAATGTTATCCATCTTCTTTGTTTGGATTGGCTCAAGTACCGTAGTGATGCGATAACTTGTATACTGAAGGAAGAAACAAAAGTGGTGTGAGGCTAATGATATATGCAAATGCATAATGCAAATGAGTTTCAAAGAATTAAAAAAAAAATTTGCAACCACCACAAAGTGGACACATTTTTATAACTGAAAATCTCACTTTATAGAATATAATTTCAAAATCCATGGTAAAACCTATGATGTTTGTAAAAAACTTTGAATTCTATGAAAATTTTATAAACATGAAGTTTAAGAGTGTAGGGATGCATAAATGTTAGATGCCCAATTTTTCTTATTTGAGCTATCAGATGTGGGCATCTTTCACTCCGTTTTGTCCAGAAAGTTTTCAAAATCGCCCTTGCTTTTGTTGATTTGTAATATTATGTGAAATGATATTGGTACCTTTAATTTGTGTGTTATTGTGTAGTAATCAGGCATGCAAGAGTAGAAATGGAAGACACAGGAAAGATGACAAAGGAATCAAGAAAGAAGGCAAGCAAAAGCAAGTTCGCTAGGTGAATCTCTGGCGAGTAAGGTTGCGAGTTGTTCGCTAGGCGAGCACGTAGCGAGCTGCCAGCGAACACTCCCAGACTTGGACAGAATCAAAATGATCATATTTCACTCTAGCGAGGGAAGGAGCGAACTGCTCGCTAGGCGAATCTCCAGCGAGTAGGTAGTGAGTGCTTCCAGAATCAAAAATTCCAAAACTCGTTGGAGCAAGTGTAGCAGCGAAGGGCTTGCTAGGCGAACCATTCTGCTCGCCTAGCGAGCAAGACAACACAACAACTTTTTCTATAAGTAGCATGGGCTTCTTTTTGTAAAATATCTTCTTTTCATTTGCTTTCTTTTGTTTTTGCTCCAAGGTGATATTTGTGACCTAGAAACCCAATATCTCATTATTCTTCATCTCTTAACAAGATCTTCCAAAAAGAAGGTGGATTCCCATCCAATATCGATTCTTCGACTCAGACGTTGATCAACCTTCTCTCGAAACTTCTTGTGCAAGCTACCATGAAAATGAGTAGCTAAGTCCTCCATTTTGTCAAGGTTAGATGTAGATGATCATAAGCTTTGTATGTAAATGGGTTGATCTTCATTTGTAAACTCTTTGATGATGAATGTATGGTGAAAACCTTATTTTATTGATAACTCTTTGTGTTGGTTTATTATTGAAAAGTGATTTCCAACTCTTTACCTAGGTTTTCATCCATCTATGTTCTTGAGCTAGAGATAGTTTTGAATGTGGTTGTTCACTAAAATGTTAAACCTAAAAGTTGTCATTTTGATAGAGTGTGTGAGAAATCAAAAATGGATCAAAATGGGAAAAACCACAATGTGTGTTAGAAATAATCACATTGGGAGGATATTGTGAATGTGTTTATCATCTAATGGAGTTTATGAGTTTTGTTGATCGAACATATACATGCAAAGTGATCGTCGAACCCTAACTTTGACAATATTTCTCAAATCGTAAAACCAAAACTTTTACCGCAATTTATTACTTCTTTTTATGCAAGCTACCGTAACGAAAAAACAAAACCCCCTTGTTACTATAACTTAAGAACTTAACAACTGTCGAACGGCGGAAATATCATATATTCCCTGTGGAGATGATAACAAACCCCGTTACTCGAACACTGTTCCAACAAAATGGCGTCGTTGCCGGGGAATGTGAATTGATATTGCGAGCATCACAATAGTTGTGAATTTTTAACTTGTGAATTTTTGACTTGTGCTTGTTAATTTGTTTGGTTTAGTGTGCAGCTTTCATTTTATGCTAGGGCAGATTCCTGAGGACCAAATTCTTTTTGATCCCGAGATCGAAAGAACCGCAAGGAGACTGAATAGCAGAACGAGATGGAGGAAGCAATAAGATAGACAATGACAAGAACAAGGAGAAGGTTCTTCTACAACAACACCACCACCTTTCACACCTATCATGGATCCACCAACACCACTGCCCGTTTCCACACCATGTGTCAACAATCCGAGAAATACAGCTCAGTTTTCCAGCCACACGGGAAGGCTAGCCGAGATGAAGACGGGAACTCTTAATTTGCTATACGGAAGTCCATTCACCGGAATGGACCATGAAGACCCCTTTGCTTTTCTCACCAAATTTTACGAGATAGAATTGGCGGCCGAAGTTGATCAAGCTCAAGAGCTACTGTTGTTCAAAATACTTTTTCCTCATGCTTTGCTCGGCAAAGCCAAAGATTGGTACTTGGATCAAACACCTGCAGTCATGATGGATTGGAACGTGTTGGAAGAGAAGTTCATTGAAATGTTTTTCTCCCACAACGGGTTCATGGAATCCAAAACGGCTATCTCCGTGTTTTCATAAGGAGCCAACGAATCATTGAATGAGGCATGGGAAAGATTTAAATCCATGATTCAAAAGTGCAAAGGCCATGTTTTTGACGAATTGACGCAAATCCACATTTTCAAAAACGGCCTTCAACCTAATTGCAAGACTTTGTTGGATGGCACCTCGGGTGGTTATTTATTGTCTAAAAGCGCCGACGAAGCTGCGGATATCATTAACCGTATGGCTCTAAATGACCTCCAAAGTCAAAGTAGAGGTAACACTTTGAAGAAATCGGGAGTTCTTGAACTTGGGACAAACGATGCTATTCTTGCCTAAAATAAACTCATTTCACAACAAGTTGAACTCTTAACTCAACAAATAAAAGAGTTGAAAGAGCCTTCAAAAGTGAAACAAATAGCTTGTTGTGAGCTTTGCAATGGTGAACATGATACCAGATTTTATCCACCCCCCGGGTTCGAAGAGGTGAATTACATGGAGAACCAACGAGACTACCAACCAAGGCAACAACAACAACAATAACAACCGTATCAACAACATCCTCAAAATCAACAACAACAACACTTTCAAGGGAATCAAGGGTACCAACCAAGGGGTAACTATCACCATAACCAAGTTTATGGGGTGGTAATTCTAGCCGTCAAAATCCTTATCAACCTCAACAACCGCCGGTCGTGACTTCAAAGTTATAAGAGACATTGACACAATTCATGCAATTGTCGATGGCTAATCAAAAGAGCAACGATGTGGCAATCAAAAATCTCAAAACTCAAGTTGGTCAACTTGCTAAACAACTAGCGGAACAACAACCCGGACCATCGTTTTCGGTAAACACGTAAACAAATCCAAAAGAGCATTGTAAAGCGATAACGACAAGAAGTGGAAGGGAGTTGATTAGTGAGAGTGAGAAAAAAGATGAGGAGAAAAAAATAGATGATAGAATTGATGGTGAAGTTGGGGAGTGGAGTGAGGAAGAAGTTGAAAAGAATGAAAAAATGGTTGAAGTTGAAAATGATGAAACGAATGGTGAAAATAAAGAAATTGTGGAAGTTGAAAAAAAATAAGAGTGATGAAGTGATAGTGGAGGGAGTAAAAAAGAAAAGAGAGAGGAGCTCTAGTGTTTCTAAAGGAAAGGAGGTAGTGGGTGCTACTCCAATCCAAAACCTTTCGTATCTGCATGCTCCGTCTAAAAGGGAGAATGAACGGCATTACGCCCAGTTCATGGATATATTTAAACAACTTCAAGTGAACATTCCTTTTGCCGAAGCATTAGAGCAGATGCCTAAGTATGCGAAATTCATGAAGGACATACTTACTAAAAAGTGGAGGTACACGGAATCGGAGACGATTGTCCTAGATGTTAGTTGTAGTGCAATAATTTAACGGAAGCTTCTGAGAAAAGAGATTGACCCAGGACGAGTTACTTTGCCGGTTACAATTGGTGTTTTCTATGTCAGAAAAAGGCTAATTGATTTGGGGACAAGCATTAATCTAATACCATTGTCCATTGTGAAGAGGCTTGGCAACATTGAAATGAAGGCCATCCTGATGACTTTGCAATTGGCCGATAAGTCGACTACCCATCCTCATGGGTTAGCCCAAGACGTATTGGTCAAAGTTGACAAATTCTTCTTTCCGGTTGATTTTGTTGTGATTGATATGGAAGAGGATGATGATGCTCCGCTTATTCTTGGCCGAACGTTCATGAAAACCGCACGCATGATGATTGACGTTGATGACGGTTTGATGAAAGTAAGGGTCCAAAATGAGGAAGTTATTTTTGATCTATTCGAAGCCATGAAGCATTCAAAGGATAGTCGTGATAGCTTTCAAATTGATGTGATCGAAGAGGCAACCTTTGAAGCTTCTAAACATATTCATGAGATATCTCATATGGAGTTAGCTCTTGATGACTCCTTTGAAGTTTACACAGTTGAAGAAGAGCAAGCTCTTGAGGAATGCCTAAGAGGACTTGATAGTCTAAAAGAGTTACATCTGTGGGAAGTTGAAGAGGAAGTATTGAAGAAGGAGGTCAATGAAGAAAAATCATCGATTGAATTGAAAATGCTACCTTCTAATTTAAAGTATGCATTCCTTGACGAGACTGAAGCAAAGCCGATTATCATAAGCAATCTTTTGTCAAAGAATGAAGAATCCCATTTGATCAATATTTTGAAAAAGAACCAAGAAGCCATTGGTTGGACTCTTTCCGATCTCAAAGGAATTAGTCCTTCTTATTGCATGCACAAGTTCTTAATGGAACATGACTTTAAGCCGGTAGCTCAACCTCAACGTCGCTTAAATCCTACTATGAAGGAAGTTGTTAGAAAGGAGGTTATTAAGTTGTTGGATGTGGGAATGATTTACCCAGTTTCGGATAGCCCATGGGTTAGTCCCATACATGTGGTTCCTAAGAAAGGTGGCATTACCGTGATTCGAAATGAAAAATATGAGTTGATGCCGACAAAGGTGGCAACGGGGTGGCGTATGTGCATTGATTATAGGCGGTTGAATACCGCAACTCGAAAAGATCACTTTCCACTCCCGTTCATGGATCAAATGCTAGAAAGACTTTCCGGACAACAATAATATTGTTTTTTAGATGGCTATTCTGGGTATAACCAAATTGCGATTGACCCGGCCGATCATGTAAAGACGACTTTTACATGTCCTTTTGGAATTTTCGCATACCAAAAAATGCCCTTTGGGTTGTGCAATGCACCAACGACTTTCCAACGATGTGTGCAAGCTATTTTTGCCGACCTTATTGAGAAAACAATGGAAGTCTTTATGGACGATTTATCTGTATTTGGTGGTTCCTTTGGTCTATGCTTGGACAACTTGGAAACGATTCTTGAAAGATGTGTGAAGACAAATCTTGTTCTTAATTGGGAAAAATGCCACTTCATGGTGACCAAGGGGATAATGCTTGGCCATAAAGTCTCTTCAAGAGGGCTTGAAGTTGATCGTGCTAAAGTTGAAGTGATTGCAAAGTTGCCTCCTCTGGTGAATTTGAAGGGAATCCAAAGCTTTCTAGGGCACGTCGGTTTCTATCGGCGCTTTATCAAAGACTTCTCAAAGGTAGCTAGGCCTTTGAGTAACTTGCTAGCTAAGGATCAGGTATTTCTTTTAACTGAAGATTGTTTACAAGCTTTTGAAATTTTGAAAGAAAAATTGGTTACCGATTCAATTATAGTCGCTCCTAATTGGAATTTAAATTTTAAGCTCATGTGTGATGCGAGCGACTATGCAATTGGAGCGCTATTGGGCCAAAGAAAGGATAAATTTTTTCATGCGATACACTATGCGAGTAAAGTTCTTAATGAGGCTCAAGTTAACTATGCCACTACTGAAAAAGAATTACTCGGATAGTGTATGCACTTGAAAATTTTAGGTCTTATCTTATTGGTTCCAAGGTCATAGTGTATACCTACCACTCGGCGATTAAATATTTGCTCACCAAACTGGATTCGAAGCAAATGCTCATCCGTTGGATCCTCTTGTTACAAGAATTTGATGTTAAAATCAAAGACAAGAAGGGATCGGAAAATTTGGTGGCGGATCATTTATCTCGCTTAGTTAATGTGGAGGTTACCGCTTCAGAGAAGGAAATCCGTGAGGAGTTTCCCGATGAAAAACTTTTCAAAGTTCAAGTTAGGCCGTGGTTTGCGGACTTTGCGAACTATAAGGCTAATGGTTTGGTGCCTCCCGACCTAACTCCGATCCAAAAATGGAAATTTCTCTCGGATGCTAAATATTATGTGTGGGATGACCCATACTTGTTTAAATTGGGTGGTGACAACCTTTTGAAGAGGTGTGTTACTGGCAATGAATCACAAAGTATTCTTTGGCACTGTCACAACTCACCTTACGGTGGACATTACAATGGGGCAAGGACGGCCACTAAAGTCCTTCAGTCAGGATTTTATTGGCCTACTATTTTCAAAGACATAAATGCCCATGCGCAAAGTTGTGATAGTTACCAAAGAAGTGGTGGGATTGGTAAGAGAGACAAGATGCCTCTCCAAAACATCCAAGAGGTCGAAGTACTCGGTTGTTGGGGTATCGACTTTGTTGGACCATTCCCACCCTCTTATGGTAATGAATATTTGCTTGTTGTGGTTGACTATGTTTCTAAGTGGGTTGAGGCGATTGCCTCACCTCGGGCGGATGCTAAAACGGTAATAATTTTTTTGAAGAAAAACATATTTTCCCGTTTTGGAACCCCCCGTGTGTTGATTAGTGACGGAGGGTCACACTTTTGTAATGCACCGTTAGAAAACATTTTGAAACATTACGGTGTAACACATAAAGTGGAGACTCCGTATCACCCACAAACCAATGGTCAAGCCGAAGTTTCTAATTGTGAGATTAAGAGAATTCTTGAAAAAACCGTGTCAAATTCGAGAAAAGAGTGGTCGCAAAAAGTGGATGAAGCTTTGTGGGCATACTGTACCGCTTACAAAGCTCCTATTGGGCTAACTCCTTTTTAATTGGTATTTGGTAAGACTTGCCATTTGCTGGTCGAATTTGAGCATAAAGCTTTGTGGGCCTTGAAATTATTGAACTTTGATAAGGATTTGGCTGGTGAGAAAAGAAAAGTGCAATTTCTTGAGTTGGAAGAGATGCGCAATGCCGCATATCACTCAAGTTGGTTGTACAAAGAAAAGGTGAAAGAGTATCATGACAAAAAGCTTAGAAAAAAAGAATTTGTGCTCGGACAGTTGGTTCTTTTGTTAAATTCCAGGTTGAGGTTATTCCTTGGAAAATTGAAGTCTAAATGGTCCGGGCCATTTCGTGTCATAGAAGTCAAAACTTATGGAGCTGTTGTCATAGAGGACTTGGAGAAAAAGGATAGTTGGACGGTGAACGACCAACGTTTGAAGATCTATTTTGGGGGTCTAGTGGATCACAAGAGTTGTACGATCCGCTTGGATGCTCCTTTGTAAGCATCTCGGACCGTCGATCTTATCCGACGTTAAACAAGCGCTTGTTGGGAGGTACCCCAACATTGTAAGTATTTTCTTCTGTTTTTTGTTGAGTGTGTGGTATTGGTGGTTATTGCTGAATTTTGCAAGGTTGTGTTGAAAAATCAAAAATCTGTCATGTTCGCTAGCTGGTCGCTAGGCGAGGACAGTAGCGAGCCATTCACTAGCTACTCGCTATGCGAACGTGGCGAGGCAGACTTTTCAAGTTTATTCAGTGGGCCACCATTTTGGGCCCACAAATCGTTTTAGTTGGTTTTTTATTTTCTGCATTTAGGGTTCACAACTCCCACTTCACTTTCACACTTTTCACTCTCACATCACACCATAGTTCTTAATTTGCTCTCTCTTGCAAGCCCTAACTCTTGAATTTCAATCTCCACAACTTTCTGCAATCAGGTTTGCCCTTATTTCTATCTCTCTTTGCTTTTACTATGCCATTATCTTAAGAATAGAGATTTTAGGGTTGAATTTGAAATTTAGGGATTTGAAACTTTTAAGGTTGCATGTGTATCTAGAGCAGTTCTTATCATGCTAATATTTTTGTTTCTGGATTTGTCATTGTTAAGACCATGGATTGTTGGAATTGGGATGGAAAACAGTGGCTAAATTGAAAACCCGCGGCTTTCGCTAGCATGTTCGCTAGGCGAGTCTGTGGCGAGTGTTCGCTCTGACTTCGCTAAGCGAACATGATTGTGAACATGACAACTTGTTTTTATTTATGTTAATACTAATCTGTTGCTGTTGTTTGTTGTTTCTCTGCTATGATGTTTCAGATGGCTTGTGGATCAAGTGCTGGAAAAAAGAGAAAGGTCGAAAGCACATCCCGTCCTGTCACCATTCAATTCGACACTGATAAGTTTTTTGGTCCAAAGCAAGCCGCACGCTATGTGGCATTAGAGAAAATAAAAATTTTACCTGAGAAGATGTTCGTGATCAACGCACAAGGCAATTATCGGACATTTGCGGGGTTGATAAATAGTGTCGCTACTGCGTAAAACAACCGGCGGAAAAACAGAAGAGTCACCACTTTCGTTATTTGTCCCAAAGAGAGGGAAAGGAAACGATTGGAAAAACCTAAAGAGAAAGGGAAAGACAAGGTCATCGCAACCATGTCTGGATTCGGGAGTCGGTTACGCAAGGGGAAGGTATTAGCACCCCTCACATCCGTCGTACTCGACGGGATCCATGCATTGTTGTCTATCTAAAAGGGTGTGTTTAAACTATCTAGCTAATGGCTTAAGGACAAAAGAAAAATAAAAGAGAAATAACTCGGCAGAGCATTGCCGCTCTGTGCCTACGTACTCCCTCGTGCAATGGGAAAATTAGAGTCAACTTAGTTTGACTAACTACGGGTAAAGAAAGGGGGGAAGGTTGCTCGCCGAGACATCGCGTCTCGTGCCTACGTACTTTCATCTGGTATGAAAGATCAGAGCAAACGTAGTTCGGGCTAACGAGAACACAGGCTGTTCAAAAGTTTTACCCGAGTAGGGTTAACAGACAGTTCTAGCAGTTTGGTGTATACAGCTCGACCATTGGAGACTTAGGCGTTACCGTTTGCGATAGGACTGAAAGTTAACAACAATCTTGCTTATGAAAAAGGTTTTCCTGATTAATATCCCGGAGGATGAAAGAGAGTTTGAATTGTTTTTGTGTTTTTTAAAGAAGAAGTGTTTTGAATTAGAGTGTTCATAATGTATGTTGTAACAAAGTCTAAAACCTAGGATCGAATGCGTCGCATATCGTCCTAAGGACGTATACTAAACACTCTAGGCAATTGAAAGGTAGCCACTCAATCACCATTTCCCAAGTACAAGGCTCATGGCACAGCATTCATTATCTTTATTAAGTGGATTGAAGTTGTTTGAAGATGAGAAGAGAAAGGGGCAAACTAAAGGGGGACTAGACCAAACCCTAGAAGTTGTCATGCAAAGTACACCTAAAGTTGGGATTACAAAAGGGAAACATCTACCTAATGTTATCATGCATGGTTAGAACCCTAATGTCTATCATAACCTCTCTTGAACAAGAGAGGTTAGAAATCCTAAGGGAAGGAAGACAAAAGAAGAAGAAGAAACAATAAAGGAAACATGCAAATAAGAGAATGCATACATGGAATGCACAAGTAAGAACACATAGAATGAAAGTGGGAGGAAAACATGTGTGGGGCAGTAGCCACCACAAGCTCATCTCAACCAAGCATGCATATGAGGATGCAAAGAGAAAAGGGAGAGAGATACAACAAAAGCAAGCAAACAAGTGTGACAAAAACAATGAGAAAAAGTCCTCATGGATTCATTACTTTAGGTAAGCTTCAAGTTCCTCCTAAGGAGGGACCAAGCTACCTTAAATAACATTCCAAAGTCATGGGACAGAATGGAGGATGAGGAGAGAGTGCACAAATGCAAAAGCAAACATAACACAAGAGAAAGCAAGCATATGCACAAAGGAAAAGCAAGAAAGCTCCACATAGAAACCCTAATCAAAAGACTCAAAAGATGAACACAAATGAGCAAGCAAAAAGAAGTGTCATGACCTAAAATTGAACCAAAAACATCCTTAACATGTTAGTAACATGAATTACAAGGCATTGAAAGCTCAAGGGATCCAAAAGTGTCATATCCAAGTCAAACTAGGTCAAGATGTGTATGGGAACCTCCCTTGGAGATTACTTGACTTGCAAGTCATCTCAAAATTAGGAAAAAGGCTCAACAATTACCAAATGAAATGCACAAGATAGCCGAACAAGTTGGCAAATAGAAGCCAAAGGCACAAGGCCAATATCCCCTCAAAGAACCATAAAAAAAATTGAATTCAAGATGTACCACTTTGAAATGGGAAAATCGAGGGTCAAAAGGAAAGCAACAAAAGTCAACCTTAAAGTCAACTAACCAGGGGCAAAATGGTCCTAAAAAATTGTTCAACTCATCAAGAGTATGAGGAACAATTTTCATTCATTGGACCAATGGGGAAAGGGAGAAACAATTAAAAGAAAACACAATGTCACAATTTAATTCCAATAAAACCTCTCCAATTAATTAATTCATTTTTAAATGAAAAATAAACTAAAAAATAAAATAAAAATACTATAAAATAAAAGACAAGTCAAAGAGACTAAAACATATTTTTGGTGAATTTTAATAATTGGAGAATTATTTATAATGAATTAAATTGAAACATGTAGCAAAACAAAATAAAAAGAAAAAGGAAATAAAAATAAATGAGACAAGCGGTGTGAATAGCACACAAAACCAGTTGAAAAGTTGGACTGCGCTCAACAGGGGGTCTGAATAGCAATGAGGCCCAAGGCGCATCAAACTAGTCTGAGGTCAAACTAATACCAAGTGTAGCAGGTCAAAGGAGGGGCACGATGGAATCTCATTATGGAGCGCTTGATCATTTGGTAAGCGCATCAAGGGGCTGAGAGGCTGCCAGCGCATTAATGAGTTTTAAAACATGATTTGGTGCGCGCAGGTCAACAAGGTGTACCATGTTTCTTAATTAAAGCCATTGGATGTGAAAGTATTCTCACCGTGTGGCAAGGAGGTCATCTCCTACCTCTCAAACGGAGCAAAAATGGAGGGAGTTGCAGGTACCGGAGCACGGTGGCTCCAGTCACCCTCTCCGGTGACACAAAACAATGCAGCAACCTCCACTTAACCAAAACACAAGAAATTTAAGTCAAAAGTGATCTACGTTTCACATAGATCACGAATATGGCAATGATTTTCAAAAATAACGAACACACAAGGCAAATCGCGCGCAAATAGTTTGGGGGTCAACATAAAAATATCAACAAACAAACACCAAAGGATACCATAAACAATCTACAACATACACAGTTCACAAATATACGAAAATGGCACAATATGGATGTATAAATAGCGAGCAATTTTGAGTTGAAGCTTACCTAACGGAATAGCTTCGTTGGACCTTCTACAAGTGTTCAAGCTTGAAGAAACTCTACAGAATTACTCCATACACTTCATAGAAGCTTTGGCTTTGCTTGATTTTGCTTGAAAATGGCTAAATATGGAAAATCGTTTTTCAACTTTACTCCACTTTTTTCCAATGTGTTCCTGCTCTCTGGGCACGAAATGACCTGATTTTTTATCCAATCTTCATCTAGAATACTTATATGTTGGACTTAGGATCCAATGGGGGCCCAATTGTGGCTAAATTGTGAGAATGGAATTTCAATTTTCCTTTACTTTTTGCTTGCCCAAACTCACGAATTATGCACTGCACATGCCTCAATTCTGTTCCAAATCAATTGCACATAGCTTTAGTTAATCAACGGGTCAAGAATTAGCCCTTGTTTTGATTCTATGGTGGATTTCCAACTTGTTACTTCAAGATGAAGAAACCATGGAAATAACTAACCAAATGGCCTCTAATTGCAAATGTGAAATTGGCATTGTCTTTAGAACATCAATTGCACTAAAAAATGCATAAATTTTCCTTGAGAAAGTTCCAAATCAATTAAATCCCAATTTCTCATTTTAAGCCTTCTTTATGAAAAATTCAAACACCCAATCTTCAATCCAAGCTACAAACATGACAAGAGATGATTTGGTAATGCAAATGGCCTTATTTGGAGCAAGTTTCATGTTGAAAATATTTCCATTTGAAGTGTGCAAGTTGGTGAAATGGACCTATAATTTTATGACCTGTAATCCTGCTTTCCCAAAATACCCCTGACTTGCAAGCCTCATAACTTGAGCTCTACAAATCAGATAAAATACTTCTAGTACTCTTTGGAAAGATAAGACCATGCCCTACAACTTTCATGTTTCCCAAAAGTTTAGGACAAACATCCTTATAGGTCAAAAATGTCTTGGAAGTTGGTTGACTTTTGTTGACCAAAATCACATTCATCTGATGACCTGTAACTTGTCTGGATCATAACTTGAGTTCTATAAATCCAATCAAGGACTTCTAGTATTCAAAAGAAAGCTAAGAACATGATTTACAAGTTTTATGTTGGCCAAAAGTTGAGATGATACTTGTATCTTGAGGTAGGTGGTCTTGAAGTTAGACACTAAATAAGGGATTTTACCCTGAGAACCCTAATTTAGTAACTTCTCACACTCTTGATCCTTGATGAATTGATCTTGAAATGATATCTAATATATCTTAACACAACATCCCATGACCATGGAGACTTTGAATTGAGTCTTAATCTGCTTCAATTTCACAATTGACTGAGGATTTGCCTGATGAAAACCTTAAATGCCACACTTTTGACTAGGTCTTGTTCCACTTCACACAACAACTTGAATAAGCTCTAAATGGCTCTAAAAGCACTCAATGAGCTCTCTCAACATCTCATATCCATACTCATGAATTTACAAACCCCTGATGCTCTTCAATTGGCCTCCAAGTTAGGAGCTGACCCACACACATCCATTTATTCTTTCACAAGACCATTGTCCACTTCTAGATGACTTGATGGCCATCCATGCTTGAGTAACAACCCTTTCTTAGGCTCAACCCTCTGATTAAACTCCTCTTGCTATACACAACCTCTTGATCCCCTGTTCAATGCAAAATGCTATGCAATGCAAATGCTAGAAAGAAATGAAATGAAACACAAGCAAGCTAAAGAAAAAGGTTGGGAAAATTTTGGGGAGCAACAAATAGCAAGAAGTGGGACATATTGATCTCTCCATCCGAAAGCTATAATATTGAGATTGTGCACGAGTTCTACGTGAACGCGCTGCAAAATGATGACGAGTCTTCCACTTCGACTACAAGAGTGTTAGGACATCAGATTGCTTTTGATCGGGATGCTATCAACCGAGTGCTTGGTGAGCCGCTCCATTTGGGAGTTAATGAGTTGGATAATTACACTAGAGATCTGAGGCTCATCAGAAACATTGATGATATTTCAGCAGCCCTGTTATTGGAAGGAAAGACTGTTGAGAGAAACCCATCTAGGGTGGCTGTGAGGTATCATCGGGAGAACATGATTCCTTTAACTCAGTTGATTTTGATTCTGGTTCTGACAAACATTAAGCCAAAGTCGCATACATCCACCGTGCCAATCCCAGTGGCATACTTGGTCCATTGCATTCTGACTAATGTCCAATCGATGTGGCGGGAATCATTGCAAATGAGATAAAGGTCATGGTTGAGAGTGGCCTGAAGTCGGGGGCGCGAGTTAATGGCCCCCTTGCTTTTCCTTGCCTCATCATGGCTTTGTGCTCACAGTCGAGGATGAAGCTTCCCTCCCGCAATCTTATGAAGATCCCGTCTGCAATCGATGATCGATATGTGGACAAGTATTATAGGCCAAAGATCTTCAGAGGTAGTACAGCTGCTGGTGATACCGGGACTACTGATGCTCCTGGTGCTTTTTCTCAGGGGTTTGATCCTTTTCAGCAGGCAGTCTGTAATTACAATTGGGATTAGATGGCGGCAACTCAGCGTGCCATGATTGATATATATGACTCTATGTAGGTACTCCAACTGCAGGTCCGTGATCCCTCTATTGAGCGTCCTATGATGACGCATGAGCAGTTTCTGCAGCACGTGAGCTGGCCTGAGGACATGCCTATTTTCGGAGAGGGGCGGGTGCTTCTGGTGCTGATGGTTCTGGTGGCGCTGAGGTTGATGATGATGATGATACGGATGATGATAGTGATGATGATGATGATGATGATGGTGATGATGATGAGGAGTCTGAGTCCGATGAGGACTAAGTTTTTTCTTTATTATTTTTATTGCTTTGTATTTTCGGATATCTTGTCTGGATGTACTTTCAGTTATTTAGGTTGTACTTTTTGGGGTGTTTTGTCCCCCACGCACATTTTTATTTCTGGAAGTAATGTTTAATGTTTTGTTTTAAATTATTGTGCTTTGTTTAAGTTCTTTTGTTTAATAATTTTTTTTGGTTGATTGATGATCAAACCTTCTAGATTGATTGCTCTCTGAAAGAAGTATTCAATGAAGGTGCATCCGAGCTTGGATGGCAATGATAAAAATAACAAGCGAATAATGCTAAGGTACATGGTTACCTTCGGTTAGAACTTTAGAATGCATGAAGAACTTTACTCTTGTCGTAATTGAATATTGTTCTTTTTGCAACATAATTGAATGAATGATTCACTTAGAACTTAAAACCACACATTGTGAGGAAACCTCCATTATACAAATAACTGCTGGATTCTAATAAACTGTGTTGATTCATTTGATTCATGCTTTGTCTTTTATTATTGTGAATTTGTGGAAGCAATTAGAAATGATCAAGGCACTTGTTTTCTTTCGAGCACAACCAGTTCCAAATACAAACTACCTGTGAGCAGAGAGTATTCGTGAACCCCTTTGAGCTCAAACAGTTGAATCTCAGCCTGAAATAAGGCGAGACTTCAAAATAGTTTTTCTTGAAACCCTGAAAATTCTTGTTAATTGTTCTTTTGCCGTAAAAAGTCAAGAGCATTCACTTACGGGGTGAGTAAAAGATAAGTTGGGGAGAACGGAAATGAAAATTGGTAGGTTACCACAACTCTGGAATAATCGAGCAAGCATTCAAAAAAATAGAGAAACAATTGTTTTGTGAATATTGTGTGACAAAGAAGAGAATAAAAATGAATGCTTGCTTGGAAGAAAAATAGTGGAAAACGAATTGAGTTGTGAAATAAGAGTTGTGAAGGTTTCAAATGAGAAACAAGTAAAACGAAGTTGAGATGTATGAATAGTTTGTACAGTGAATGTCTCTTTTGCGTAGGCAATTTCGTTTTCAATGGCCTTAGATATGTCCCTTGTTTGTAAACCTGACCAAGCTACAACTGGAAAAGACCTTAGTGATCTTCGTGCTTCCGCATTTTCAATTATAATTGTTAGACATTGTATGAATGGAATTGAGTTTTGCATTGTTTGTTGGAGAGTGAAATTGTCCCCGCGGTTGTAAATGCGTGATTTCTTCAATCCTTATTCGAAGAGGAGAGATATGGTGATTCATTCAGGATAACATTGTTGTTGATTGATACATGTTTCTTTTATTGCTATAAGGATTTAGTTCTTGTGTATTGTGTAATTCTAACCATTGGGAACTTGTGTCTAGTTGATTCTCTTGTGTTTGAGCCATTTGATCCGATTTCGGAGAAAATTTTTTCTTTAAGCAAATCCTCTTGTTCTTCAAGAGGCATACTTTGCTTGAGGGCAAGCAAGAATCTAGTTGGGGAGAGTTATTAGATGCCCAATTTTGCTTATTTGAGCTATCAGATGTGGGCATCTTTCACTCCGTTTTGTCTAGAAAGTTTTCAAAACCGCCCTTGCTTTTGTTGATTTGCAATATTATGTGAAATGATCTTGGTACCTTTAATTTGTGTGTTATTGTGCAGTAATCAGGCATGCAAGAGTAGAAATGGAAGACACATGAAAGATTACAAAGGAATCAAGAAAGAAGTCAAGCAAAAGCAAGTTTGCTAGGCGAATCTCTAGCGAGTAAGGTAGCGAGTTGTTCGCAAGGCGAGCACGTAGCGAGCTGCCAGCGAACACTCCCAGACTTGGACAGAATCAAAATAATCATATTTCACTCTACTGAGGGAAGGAGCGAACTGCTCGCTAGGCGAGTCTCCAGCGAGCAGGTAGCGAGTGCTTCCAGAATCAAAAAGTCCAAAACTCGCTGGAGCGAGTGTAGCAGCGAAGGGCTCGCTAGGCGAACCATTCTGTTCGCCTAGCGAGCAAGACATCACAACAACTTTTTCTATAAGTAGCATGGGCTACTTTTTGTAAAATATCTTCTTTTCATTTGCTTTCTTTTGTTTTTTCTCCAAGGTGATATTTGTGACCTAGATACCCAATATCTCATTATTCTTCATCCCTTAACAAGATCTTCCAAAAAGAAGGTGGATTCCCATCCAATATCGATTCTTCGACTCGGATGTTGATCAAAATTCTCCCGAAACTTCTTGTGAAAGCTACCATGAAAATGAGTAGCTAAGTCCTCAATTTTGTCAAGGTTAGATGTAGATGATCATAAGCTTTGTATGTAAATGGGTTGATCTTCATTTGTAAACTCTTTGATGATGAATGTATGGTGAAAACCTTGTTTTATTGATAACTCTTTGTGTTGGTTTATTATTGAAAAGTGATTTCCAACTCTTTACTTAGGTTTTCATCCATCTATGTTCTTGAGCTAAAGATACTTTTGAATGTGGTTGTTCACTAAAATGTTAAACCTAAAAGTTGTCATTTTGATAGATTGTGTGAGAAATCAACAATGGATCAAAATGGGAAAAACGACAATGTGTGTTAGAAATAATCACATTGGGAGGATATTATGAATGTGTTTATCATCTAATGGAGATTATGAGTTTTGTTGATCGAACATATACATGCAAAGTGATCGTCGAACCCTAACTTTGACAATATTTCTCAAATCATAAAACCAAAACTTTTACCACAATTTATTACTTCTTTTTATGCAATCTACCGTAACGAAAAACCAAAACCCCCTTGTTACAATAAGTTAAGAACTTAACAACTGTCGAACAACGGCAATATCACATATTCCCTATGGAGACGATAACAAACCCCGATACTCGAACACTGTTCCAACAAAATGGCGTCGTTGCCGGGGAATGTGAATTGATATTGCGAGCATCGCAATAGTTGTGAATTTTTAACTTGTGAATTTTTGACTTGTGCTTGTTAATTTGTTTGGTTTAGTGTGCAGCTTTCGTTTAATGCGAGGGCAGATTCCTGAGGACCAAATTCTTTTTGATCCCGAGTTTGAAAGAACCGCAAGGAGACTGAATAGCAGAACGAGACGGAGGAGGCAACAAGCTAGACAACGACAAGAACAAGGAGAAGGTTCTAAACCCCGATACTCGAACACTATTCCAACAATAAACACAGGCATATACAGATTCAGATACACACATACTTATTTTAACAGGCAAATACTTAGGTTTGAAAATCAATGAGCTGGGAGTAATGGTCTACCCATCCCGAAGGGTATGTACTAAGGGTTATTATACCTGCAAAACAAAGGTTCTAAGAGGTACCCAAAGTCATCAGTCCATATATTAGATATTATCAATTTCCCGAATACTCGGTGGTTAACAATATTCTCAAGAGAACCTCTTTTGAGTGTAGCATCGCGTCTCAACTACTTTGGGACTACTCCCTCATAGTCATTGCACTACGTTCTAAGAAAGGCCAAGTGGGGGTAAAGGTAACTAAAGGTTCCCAATATCATAGGCTCATAGGTCGAAAATAGTAATTGTCTTCACGAATACTCGTTCAACAATACTATTTCCAAGAGGGCCTCAACTGACCGGTAATTCTCAAGGCAACTTGGTCGGGAATCACTCTTTATAAGCCTTCTCAAATATATCACCTTCCTATCATAAGTGTACTAAAGTTTGGGTGTAGAACTTATCTCACCGCATGAAAGTAACAACCCAAAGCGGGAACATATATATATATATATATATATATATATATATATATATATATATATATATATATATATATATATATATATATATATATATATATATATATATATATATATATATATATATATATATATATATATATATATATATATATATATATATATATATATATATATATATATATATATATATATATATATATATATATATATATATATATATATATATATATATATATATATATATATATATATATATATATATATATATATATATATATATATATATATATATATATATATATATATATATATATATATATATATATATATATATATATATATATATATATATATATATATATATATATATATATATATATATATATATATATATATATATATATATATATATATATATATATATATATATATATATATATATATATATATATATATATATATATATATATATATATATATATATATATATATATATATATATATATATATATATATATATATAAAACATAAATCAACAAGTTAGGGGCAACCCACAAGAAAGATGAAATAATACTCCCTAGTGAAGTCGCCATTTCTGTCGCGGTGAGAATCGGATATCAAAATTATTGGATTAACTTGAATCTTAATTCATGGTTCACCACTAGTCTTTAATTTTTCCAAGGGAAGGGAAAAAGATCGAATTACCCACAAGATGTAATGAAAATGAAAAGTTGGAGAGTCTAAGGTTCGGGGGTTGGTTATACATAGGGAAGGTGTTAGCATCCTAAGCATCTGTAGTACTCTACAGGAACCTCTTGTTTTACTATGTTATTGTTGTTTGCTAAGGGTAAAAGACCTAGGGGTTTATTTCTAAGTATACTCGCCAAGAAATCGCATCTTGTGCCTAAAAGGGACTGAGGAACCATCGACTGTTGGTCAAAGTTCCAAGGGGATAAGGTTTTTTGATTGATTATAGGAGAAAAGACGAGTCATCTTAAGGGAGAATACTCGACTTAACCGCCACGACTTGTAGGAGATGGTCTTTGTGTCATATTGAGAGAAGGGCTCAAAACTCAGATTTATCGACGAGTATGCCATATACCTCTCTCAAGAGGAAAAGGTTTTACATCTCTCGATTGCATTATGGGGTAGGAGAATTACTTCTCAACTATTAAGATGAATCACGTCTAATTCTCTTGTGAGAAAAAGGGGGCCCGAATTGTATGTTATTTAAGTTGACGTCCAAAGGGAACTAACCTAATGCTATGAACTTAAAGATCATGATGGGAGGAAAGATCCTAATGTTATTGCGAAGTGACCTTAAAATTAGGTTAAAGGGAGACTTTTAACCTAATGTGATCATGCTCGAGTTGAAATCCCGCAGTCTATCCTAATTCAACTTATCAAGGAGAAAATTAAATCAGGAAGTCCTAAGGGATCACGGAAATCAAAAGCAAACGAGAATGTGCACCTGGATTATTCAACAACCATAAGACTTGCACAAGGACTCGATAGTGATTTGTCAAAGTTACCCTCAGTATTAATTAGGGTATTAATTAAACAACAAGAACTTTCATTAATTAGTCAAATTTTTAATTAATTAGAGATTCAAATAATCAATTAGAACTTTAATTAATTAAATTTTCAAAATTAAAAGCTTAAACAAACTTAACAAATTAATCAAAATTCCAATCGATCATTTGTTAAAAAAAAAGAAGAAAATAAATAAAAAAACCACGTTGAATTGAGAATGGGTACACAAACTGAATGCGGGGTGTGGTTTGTTTTGTTTTGTTTTTTTTAAGAAGAAAAAAGGGAATGGGCTTAGCATACGGCCCGTTCCTTTTTTAAGTCAGAGAAACGAATAAAAAAAACAAGAGCATGTAGCCTTAGTTGTCATGGGTCCAACATCATTAATATTTACCAAACGAAAAGAGTATCATCTTCAAGTTCCTCTCTCCCGCTCGTCATGATTTCCTCTACTATACTCCACACCCTGTTTCTTTTGAATTTACCTGCAAAGAAAAACCCAAACCACATACACACTTCTTTGCCGCCACTTCATCTCAAGAAAAAACGCGTCGCTGTCCATCCTTTACCTTGTGCGCGAAAACGACGGAGGAAGGAAAATCCTAAGGCATCGCGAAGCTCTCGCAATTTCCTATCAAAGCCATAACATTGATACCTCTAATTTCACACCTAAACACGAATCAAGCCTTAGAATCCCTAACCCTATCCTTTATAGCTTAACAAAGAACTCACCCGGCCCATACAAAATTTAATCTAAACTATACACTGACATGAATAATGCAAGAAGCAAGAAAAAATATGGCCAATGAAGAGATGGAGTCTTACCTGCAAAAGTGTGCACAAGAGAAACAAAAACAAAAGTCCGAAGAGGAGGCTCCCGAGCAAGATAAGTGTTATGATTCTTGTCGTCCAAGTAATTGTTTCGATTTTGATGAATTCATGTGTAACTTCCTCTTCTTCTTCTTCTCTGTGTTAGCCTGCTAGGAGAACTTCATGTGTATTTGTTGATGTTGTTTTTGTGTATGCTTCTGAACCGTCCTGCTATGTTATGAATTTCATTCTGCAATAGTGTGTGTGTTTTCTTTAATTTTCTGCTTGCTGCCGCCGCGTGTATATGTTGTGTGAAAGTGTTACTTGTTTCCTCTCAATTTTTTCGTGGTGTGAACCTTCTTCCATGTGTGTTTGTGTGCTATCGCGTGTCGTACTGCTATTCGGTGATCTCCCCTGTTATGTGTGTGTAGGGGTGGCAAAATGGATGGATTGGATTGTTAATGGATGGATTAAAACAATCCATTAATCTAAGACTCTCATCGTGGAACGCCTCTTGAAGTTGGAATTTGAAAATTTTGGCAACCTTGAATTGAAGCTCAATGATTTGTATTTATACTTGAAATTAATTAGGATTTTTTTACATTTGTAAAGAAAATTGAATTTTGGATTCCTTGAATTAATTTGAGTTTGTAAACCTTTACAATTTGAATTTTCTCTCGTGTGACTTTTTGTATCCATGAACCTGAAAATGGGGAAATCTTTCCTAACTTATATTTGAAAGTGACAAAATATTGTAACTTGAGTGAACAACTTGAACTTGAAATTTTGTAAAAATAATGAATAAATTCAAACTCTTTTTTTTTGTGTAAAGATCACGAATTTCACTTTGATAACTTCTCACTACAACTTGATTCAAGACTTTTATCCAAATTCACCAATTCACGACATCACCAAGGAGATCCAAACTTTTTCACTTAAGATCAGAAGAAACATGAGCCATGAACCAACTTCGTGAATAAAGTCTGGCTTGACCTTTATTGCCCACACAATCAAAGATTTACACAAAGATGAAACTTGATACGCAAAACATGAAGATACAACTTGTAATACCATTTGCCACAAAACTCGTAACTAATCTTCAGATGACCATACTCAACACCAATGGAAGGAACACCCTAATTCTATTTGTGGTATACACTGAGGCTTTTGAAAACTTTGAGTAAAGTGACATTTGATCCTCGATAAGAATAGGCTTACGACCTAGTTCCATGAAAGAAATAGTTGAGTTAATCTTGGAAGATTCAAAACAGTAGGAAACCCTAGGATCCTGTTGAGTCAGGCGCAATTGGTCATGTCTTGAAATGCTTAATTGAGAAAATAAATATCATCTACACTTGAAATCATTGTATCTGCACGAGCTATTTAGTCATGATAAGCACGCACACAAAGACTATATGACCTAAAGTTGTTATGCAAGATGATGTACAAAGAGGTGGGATCTCAGGGTTAAAAATTAAGGTGTGACAGAACCCATGCCATTTCTCCTACAAGTCAAAATACTAGTCATTCCAACCACATGTGCATGGTGATAACAAAGGGAAAACAAAGCATAATATGTGTTATTCAGTTGAATAATCAGAAAAATAAAAGAACTCGGGCGAGGGAGGTTTCGAACCCTAGTTCAGGCAGTGACAAGGTTACATAGCGCGCAGGTTAAACTACTGGGGTGGTGATACATCCGTTTGTATCACCCCCACCCATTATTTAATATGCCTAGAAGTGACCTAGGCCTAGCCAAACAAAGGGCGCCCAAGGCCAAGTCTTGCCCAACAAATTCAGGTTTTGGACCTTATGTAAAACCTATCCTAACTCCTTCATTTCTCCATTAAAATGAATGAAAAACAAATGAAAGTTCCTTAAAATTTCCTAGGGAATCCAATGGTAGTGGTGGTTTTGTCAAATAATGCTTTATTTTTAAAACTCGAAGGCTACACTAAAATTGACTTATTCTTGCAAGATTTATATCAAACTCATACACATCAATAATAACACATAAAAATAGTTCAAACACGACATATATGATATGTCAAATATGTCTAAACTCAATGAACATCAAAGCTCAACATATTTTGCAAAGTTCAAGTTCTATAGGAACTTACCTCTTGAAGCACAAAATGAAACTCTAAGGTACTTGTTACATAAGTAAATGAATGCCTTGGACACTTCAAATACACCTCTAGGAAGCTTTTAGGATGCTTGAAATCAAAAGACAACCTCTAGAACAGAAAGTGGCCTTTTCTTGCCAAATGGTCAAAAGTGACCAAAATGGAAACTCTACCAAATGATGTTACAGTTGAGAAACTATTGTTGGAACAATTTAAGGATATTATTTAGAGTGAGTTTGAAGTGTTGGATGGTTTTGAAATGGACAGAATCAAGACATGGCTTGTGAAATGCGAAAAGCCAAAGATTTATGGTTTTGATAGTTGACTTTCTAATTCTGGTATTTGAAGGAGAAGATGAAGGTTTGAACACCTTCAAGGGATGATTTGTGATGTGTTTGAGTGGTTTAAACTCTGGTTTTGAAAATTTGATTCTCACTCTTTGAAAATTTGAATTTTTGAAGTGAAAGAGGAAGAGTGAGAAAACAAGTGTTGTGATTGCTTTGGTGTGTTTTGAAACATCAAATGTGGTCTCTACTTATAGGGGAGCAAGTTTGTTTTAGAGGAATAGTGATGGTTTGAATGATGAGTTCAATGCTCAATGGTTTCGGAAATGCATCATTACTTCCAACTCAAGGTACCTTATCCTAACTCTTCTTTTGACCAATTGCACATTCTGCAGAGGTGTTTATGGTTGTTTAAGAGTGTATCTTGACTGGTGAGAGTGGTTTCTTTGACAATGTATTATTCCACATAAATTCCTCTTGAATTGAAGGCTTAAGTGATAATGTCTCATCATTTCTAAAGGATTCCTCTTGACTTAGTGGCTCTATCTTGCATTTTTTGTATGATTCGGTCAGATTCTTGTTGAATTAACTTGGCATGATCGTCACACTTGGACTCAAAAATTGTGTACATAAGTAATGCCAAATATGCGTTACCAAATGGAATTAGATTGTGTTCTTTGAAATTTTGGAAAGTTGAGATGTCATAGTTCAACTTTGATGTTTGAGGTTTGACTTGGATCATTGTGGATCATGAAGAAAAATGGCCTAAAAGTTGGCTAAAACAAAAAACAGATTCTGTCTAAAATTTTCTAAGTGTCAAGGTTCAAAAAGTCTTGAAACTCTAACTTCATGGCTTCATATCTCAAAATCAATGCACTTTTTGGGAATTCACCCTAATTGACAAAGTTTTAGTATGTAAAGCTCTATACAATTTGATCTTTGGATCAAAGAAAATGGTTGCTTGGTTTGGAAGTTATGCCATTGCAAAGTTTGCACCAAATTAGGGTTTTCTTCATAACTTAGAAAATTTTCATTTCTTCATGGTTGCCCTCTTTACAAGTAACCTCTGTTTTCTTGATTTTTCTTGATCAATCATGATTTAAATCACATATTAACATTTTTAAGAAACCATGGTTGACCAAAAACTTCAAAAGTCAAACATGATTTTGACCATCGTTGACTTTTTGTATTAGATGAACTTTGATTTTGTGATCTCTTATTGAAATCAAACCTTTGGCATATTTAAACACCATGGATGGACTCTAAGGGTGTTTTGAGTGTCTTGAATAATGTTCCAAGGTTTGGGATCATGCCTTGTGTAACACCCCATTCTAACCCCCAACATATAAACAACAAAATAACAATCAGAGTGCACGAAAATTGGATAGGTGACGATCGTGAGGGAACCGTCACGACCGTGATGGTCATGACGACCGTGATGATTATGACGACCGTGAGGGTCGTGACGATCGTGATTGAGTGGTGACGGTCGTCACACTCACAAAAACTGGGCGTCACATCTCAACTTACACAGAACATACACACCTGCAACAGAATCATTTAGTAACATACATAGCACAAAATTTGCATGAACAGACAACAATAGCTTGCTTAACATTTCAATTACAAGGCAATCTGTTTGGCAGCGAAATCTAATTAGCTTTCAACATTTAAAATAAACCAGAGCAAGACCAGAAAAGTCTGCAACTAAATTTTCATTAAAATTTCAGCAAGTACATATCTTGCATCAAGTATTAGAACAACTAGTTCCAATTATAAAAATCAGCACTACCAATTCATCAGTCTAATGCACACAACCAACATTTGGCACTATTAGAAGCAACCAATTTATTAAAGAAAGTCTTAATAAAATTCAGCAACAAGTAAATCAACTAAAGCAGTAAAATCAATCGTTCACCCCCCCCCCCCAAGAGTGCTACGTATCAGAGCGACCAACGACACCTTAAACAGAAAGCTACACTCTATTCCGAGCTACCTGCATATCACCACCAACGGAGGTAACATACAACGTAAAGGGTGAGATATCAAAATTATAACATAAGGCATGATAAAAGTCATGTCATGATTATATCATAGCAATTAAGATTCTCGCAGTTCTACAACTATTATCACAACGAATTATCAAGAATTTCATCATTCATGTATGCACAATTAGCATGAAAAATCAGCAACTCATCATCACTTGTAAACACATAATAACACGACCATAGGAGACTCAACTATGCAACTCAACTATGCAACTCAACTATGCACCCCAACTATGCATGTGGTACCCTTTTGGAGCAGCACTCCACAACCAAGTTAATTGCCATTATAGGCCGCCAATACAGGCACAACCAATGCCAATACAGGCCAACCAGGATGATATGCTATGAGATGCATCTATTATGGACTACAACACAACCGTAACAACTACGTGACAAGGCATTAAGCCTACAACCAATTGTCCATAACCGAAACATCGCAACTTCCTACGCATCATACAACTACAATTTTCATATCAATCAAGAAAGAGCATAATAACAACCTTTTCTCAACAAATGGGAAATTAGCGTGTGTCGGCGCCGATTCCCTATATTATTACCTAGAACTAATGACATAGAACACTAATTCAGGCACAGACAATCATTAACCCTTAATATTCCTCAACCTATGGGAACATTGACCCTTAATATTTATCGACCTACGGGAACATTAACCCTTAATATTTATCGACCTACGGGAACATTTGAAAGTGAGAAAAACACTTAGAAGGGGGGGGGGGGGGTTGAATAAGAGTTTTAAGAAATATGGCAATAAAAACAACTCAAGATTTTTATCCTGGTTTGTTGAACTCAACTACTCAAGTCCACCTTATCAAAGATGATTTGCCTTTCTCTACAAGGACTTTATCCACTATTGATCAACTGATTACAATAGAAAGCACTAAGAGCAACTGTCTTAGTCTTCTCAAGAACTACTGACCACACCTTGGTCTTCTTAAGGAACTTCTTACAAATTAATGTAAACTAACAAGTATTTAAATGCTTCTAATAAGCTGTATCACAACTGTGATGTATACACTTAAGATTAAGTACAACAAAAACTATATGGTTTTATGAAAGATCAAATGAATAAGATCTTGAGAGATTTTCTCTTTTATGAATTAAGCGTGTATTTCTTTCTGAGTGAACTTGCAATGAGCAAATGATGAGTAGTGAATTAGAAACCTCAAAATGTTGAAGTAGTTCTCCTTTTATAGCTTTTTCCAAATGCTTTGAGTGATGTGCAGCTGAATATAATATTTGATTGTATGACTTTTCATCACCAAAAGTATGGGCAGAGATATGCTTTCTGCAGAAATGTATGGTTGTAGAAGCCTTGGGATTTGCACCACGTCACTTCTTTGGACAAATTAGCCGTTGGTTACTTTGGAAGTAGCACCACGTCTTATCAAGTTTACAGCTTCTTCAACAAGCTTCCTTCAAGATGAAGTCTTCATAATCTGCACTTCAGAACTTGTAGTAAGCTTAAAAGGTATGGAATGCTTTAAGATGATCAGAGCTTAAGATGAATGAGAAGTTCAGAGCCTTGATAGATGATCAGATCTTAATGTATCAGAGTCTCAATCTTGATCAGAGTCTTTATCAGAGTATGCAGCAGTATATGCTAAGAGCGTGAATATTAATGATAAGAGTCTGATTGTCAAAGCCTCTGATCTTGCAATGAAAAGAACTTCAGAGTCTGATTAGATCAAAGCTTTCAACTTTTGTACACTTCTTTCATTAGCGCTTCAGATCATTCTGCAGCTTCTGCTTCAGATTCTTCTGGTAGCGCTCCAGAATCTTCTGATAGTCTTGCATCTGATGCTTCAGAGCTTTGCATAGTTTCTTTGTACTTATGTATTTTTCTTCTTTAAGAGTTTTCAATTTTATACCTGAAACAATAATACTTGAACAAATTTTAGAGTGTATATTTTCTTAATACAAAATTCCATAAAAGTTATCATAAAAACATAGAGATATAAACACCAATCTGTGTTCTAACAATCTCCCCCTTTTTGATGATGACAAAACATAGGGAATTTGTTTCAATAAAGAGAAATAAAATATATAACTCCCCCTGAGATTAAGAATCTCCCCCTAAAATTTATACTCTAATAGAAGAGAACACTTCCCTTTTTGCTTGAGTATATTTCAGAACCTGGTAGAAATCCTTGTTGAGAGAAAGAATCAGAGCCTGGATGCTTTCCAGAATTAGAGTCTGATGATTTCTTTCAAAATGAAGAGTCTGGTAAATCTTCCAGATTTAGAGTCAAATTTGCTTCAAGGATCAGAGCCTGGTTGGGTAATTCTCAGGGTAACTTCAGATCATTTTTGTCAGATGAATTAATAAGATCTGAAAGTCTTAAGACTCAATGTTAGTTTAAAACAATGTCTGAATTTCATTTTAGTATTGCTTATGGATTGAACAATCAAATTCTCTTTCTCCCCCTTTTTGTCATAATCAAAAAGAATTTTAAAGATAGAAAAGATAACAGAAGAAGAGAAAAACACAACACATAAATGAAAGACATAGCAGCTAGATTCATTCAGATCAAAGTAGCACAAAAAGCATAAGATGTTCATACAGCAGATGATAGAAAATAGAACAATAGAAAAACAAGTGCAAAACACGAATGCAAAGACATGAAAAAGAAAACTAGGGCTGGCGAGAAGCAATCAAGGTCAGAAGATCAGTAATCTTGGCAGTGGACTCTTCTTGCTTGGCCATCCAAGTCTTGATCTCTTCAGTGGTTTGTTCCTGTTTTATCATCCATGTTCTGATTTCCTTGACTTCTTGGACAACATCTGGAATCTCAGTCTTCATCTCAGATGCAGAAGGTTCAGAAGCAGATGCAGTTGCCATTGGATGATCAATCTCCATGTCAGATGCATGAGTATCTTCTATCATTGCAGAATCATCAGCAGGAGCATCTTCCAGAAGAAGCACTGGGGTTGTGATAATGCTCAGCAGAGTCTGTCTGACCATTTCAGCAAACTTAGCCTTTGCATCATCAGCACAGAGTGTTCTAAGGTCACATGCAGCAGAGTTGAACTTAGATATGAATCTGTTCCAAGAAGCTTCAGATTCAGCAGGATCCATACTAGTCATGCACTCTTTCTCCATAGAAGCAATCCCCATACGTATTTCCTTCTTGAAATTCTTGAACAGAGTAGAAACATCTGATCTGGGTTTTGGGTTCAGAAAGTCCTCTATGGTGACTGTCGCTACTGCGAAAATCGGCGCCGGCTGACAGAAGAGTCGCCACCGTGCGTTATTTATCCCAACGGAGGGAAAGGAAACGCTCGAGGTAAACCTACCGCAAAGACGGGAAAAGGTATGGTCATCGCAACCAAAACCTGGATTCGGGATTCGGTTACGTAAGGGGAAGGTATTAGCACCCCTCACGTCCGTCGTACTCGACGGGATCCACGCTTGTTTTCGGGTATGGATTGTTATTCTATCTACTCTATAGGTCAGGGGTTAAAAGAAAATAAAATGACTCGGCAAAGTATCGCACTTCATGCCTACGTATTCCCGTCTGGAACGAGAAATCAGAGTCAACGTAGTTCGCCTACCTACGGGAAAGGAGGGGAAGGTTGCTCGCTAGGATATCGCATCCTATGCCTACGTACTTTCACACAGCATGAAAGATCAGAGCAAACGTAGTTCAGGCCACGTACGACACAAGTTTGTCTTGATTGCTTTTATTCCTTCTGAAAAAGGTTTTTCTGATTAGTAGTCCAAGCAGACAAAAATGACGTTTTGATGGGTTCGCACTCTGTTACGGAAGAATTGTCTTTTATTGTGTTTGAAATATTTATTGTATTTTTTTGTTTGTTTTGAGAAAGAAAGAGACAGAACTCTAATCTACGATTGCGAAGGGAATCAAACTAACCTAATGTTATCATGCATGGGTTAAGACTTAGTGTCTATCATGCTCCTCTCTTGCGCAGAGAGAAACAGAGATCCTAAGGGAATAGACGGAAACAGAAACAATAGCAGATATATACAGTAAAGCGGTAAAATGCATGGATGCAGCAATACAAGCGAGGCAAGGGAGTCCCACTCAACCTCGAACCTAGAAAACAATAGGCAAAAGTGAACAGACTTCACTTTCAACCCAACAGGGTAAACAGCAAACAATACAGTTAAAGAAACCAATCAATACATCAGAAATGAATAACTAAAATAAACAGCTACAGCAGCTCTGCATCAACACCTATCTTCAAGTCATCTCCAATCAGCTATAAGCTTCAGCAAGCCTCAATCTTTATCTTCACAGCCTTCAAGCAAGGGCTCTGATTATCAGTCTTTAGTCTACAATGGCTTTTCTTCAAGTCTCAAATCTCCAGGATGAGGGATCAATCACAAGAGTGAATTGGGTGTTAAGCAATTAGTTGACCACCAAGGGTGGCGAACAGACTGCTACTAACACATAAGATATTTTCTCTCAAGAGTTCTATCCCTTAGACAGTAGCACCAAGCCTTCCAAAGGAAGGGGGTGAGTGTCTTAGAGAGACTCTGTATCACAGAGAAGAATGGAGGCAGTCAAGACCTTCCATGTTTGAGAATCAAGTTGACTATTCTAGAGCTCTGCCTAACTCCTAAATCCTATAGCCTTCAACAACTACCAGAAAGAGATACTCCTCATCCACTCTGAAAGTTGGTCTTCATTCTCTGATATTCACATGGATTCATCTTCTCAAGTTTTCAACTCTCCCAATCCCCAAGCAAACCCAATACCCATACAAACAAACAATAATCCCCAGAGGGGGCACACCACACCAGTCAAACAAATACAGTAGTATACTAATAGCAGTAGGGGAATCCTAATATTTCTAAGGGATCTAATAACTACCCATAATCCCTATAGTCCCATATCCAAAATTTCAATCTCTAAACCCTAAGGGAAGTGATTCAATTCTCCTATGTTGTCACCTAAACCCTAGTTTTATTCATGTTATCCACACCTAAACAAATCTCCTAAAATTAATTTCTAAAAATATGAACTAAATTTTATATACAAGATACATGTCTAAACTAATCAACCTAAAAAGAAGGGATTAAAAATACTAAAGCATCTATTAGAACAAAAATTAACAAATTTAAGTATCAAACTAAACTTAATAAAATGCTATTTACAAGAAAAATGCATGAAAAATAGTAAAACAAAATAAAATGCCATTTTTATTTTTTCATATTTTTCTAGACAGAATTATGAACATGTAGAAAAAACAAGCATTAAAAAACAATGATTTTTCATTTTTATATGACTTTTATAAAATGCTGAAAATATAAAGGAAATTAAAATAAGAAAATACAAGAAAAATGGGATGGGGGGTGTTAATAGAAGACGCGCCCAGTTATTATCCATGATGGGCCCAGGAAGGGGGGTGCGCCTAGCATGGCGCGCCTGGGCCCAATTACTATCAGAAAATAAAAAGAAAAATTAAAGGAAAATTGAAAAACGACGGTATGAATAGCAATGCATTTCAGTTAAAAATGGGATTGGGCCGTGCGAGGGGGTGTGAATATCAAGACTTCATTAAGCCCATAACTCATCACTAACTCAAACGCACCGTTTTGATATTGAGGCTTCCCTCCATTTTCTGAATCAAATCAAGGCCGTGCGATTAGATGAAAGAGTCCAACATCTGAGACGATCCAACGGTGGAATACTTGTCTTCTCCAAAATTCCCTTAGGGTTTCAGGCTTAACAGAGTTCATGCACGACCATTCGACCCGATCATTCTCCATGATTACTTGATGAAAACGAGAAATTCAAAACCCTAAAATGATCTACTAATCACAAGGAATCCATTCTTGGTCTTAGTTTCTGCTAACACTCCTTGTAGATCCCAAACAGAGGGCACGAAAGCTAGGGTTTCACCATGCTCTTCTGACATCAACCTTGCTAGAACTCAATCCTACTGATCCAAACTTGTTCTATATGTTACCCTCATCATTCTATGCTATCACATGATCAATCAATGCACACTAAACAGCTTGTTCTTGCTCTTTACAGTTTCATGTCAAGAATGCAAAACTTCATGGAATTGGCTCAAACTTGCCAGGATTCATCCCTAATGGTTACTAATTAATATTATCCTAACCACATGACCTAAAAGTGCATAAATAGAGAGACTCGAGTGAATTTGCAAACCTGCAAATTGATGATGGTAGTGGCACTTGCACCTCACTTCAATGCTTGCTACTCTCCAATATTGATCCTTGATGAATGCTTTGAGTTCTGTATGCAAAAACTTTGACGTATATTGCTTGAATCTTGAGTTTGATATCAATTTGCTTTTCTTGCAACTTTTCTCTTGCACCTTCAAAACTCCATGGATCCACCTCAATTTTGGTATGCAAATGCTCACAATGATTAGAAGAGTGTGCTTGTGGAGAAGAACAGAATGAAGATGGAAGAGAAAGAGAGTTTGTTATGATTTTGCAAATTGGAAAAATGTGTGAAACTTGGTGTTATGAACAATATGAAGCACCAACCATGGCATGAACCTCTTCATATCAATATATAGGTGAGGTTAGAAACTCCTAGAAGCTTGGAGAAACTTCCCATGTGTGATTTCCCTTGGATTTGGCTTATGTATCTTCCATTATAAGTAACCATGTGTAACTTTCAAAACTTGAACTAAACTCAAAATTCCACTTTAGCCAATGTTCTCAAAATGATTTTTCCATTCAAAATGACCTATAATTTCACCTCATTTGGCCAAAATATGAAAAATCTCATTTTTTAGGTCATTTTTATTCATTAAATCCACCAATTTTGAAACCTTGTGCTATGAATCTTTACAATCTTTCATGGTCACTTTTCTAGACTCAAAATGTCATTTGGAACAAGTTTTATGTTGTAAAGTTTTCCATTTGAAGCTTCCTTGTATGAGTTTTGGGCACAGGCTTGAAATGACCTGTAATTCTCAGATGACCAAAATACCCTTTGCTTGCCAAGACCATAAGTAAAGTTCAAAAAATCATATGAAGGCATAATATACCATTCTAGAAAGCTAAGACAATGAGGAACAACTCTTAGGTTGACCAGAAATTCATTTGAAATCTCCTTGAGGGGTAAAAATTGCTTGGAAGTCATGTCACTTTCACAGACAAAATTTCAGATACCTCAGATGACCTGTAACTTGCAAGGACCATAACTTGAGTTCTATAAATCTCTTTGATGTCTTCCACCACTCAAATTAAATGTCTTGAGATCCTCTAAAAGTTTCATGTTGGCCAAGGATCCATTTGAAGCTTGCATTTTGACTTATCTTGCTTGGCAATTTGACCCAAATTAGGGGATTTTACACAGAAACCCTAATTTAGAAACTCCTCTTCTCCTTGATTTCTCTTGAATTCTTCTTGACATCACATCAAATCCTTCTCTACATGTCAAATGATGAACCCCACATCTTTCCAATAGCCCTTAATGCCTTTCAATCAGCCATTTGACCTAGAGCTGACCTAGAGTTGTCCCCAGATGAAACCCTAGTCGACTGTCTTCAACTGCAATACTTGTGATCACACCTAGGACTTGTCTTCTTCTTCAAATGACTTTCTAAGTCTCCCATGATGTGTAGATACTCTCCATGCTCCATTCACAGCTCACAACTTACTTGTTGATCCCCAGATACCCTCAGTTGGGAGATGGATGCACTTGCTTGATCCATTGACTTGGTAGCTTTCAAATTCTTTCTGATGACTTGAATGGGATTGAATTAGAATAATAACCTCTTGATAGGATCATAGAGATGAGAATAATGATTGGTCCCCTGTTGGATGACTTGCTATGCTTACGCTATGCAGATGAGTAGACTATGTGCATGACCCTATATGCAAATGTTAATGATATTGAAACATAAACCAAGTGAATAAGGTTGAGAAAATTTTAGGGTGCAACAGCTGCCCCTATTCAAGCGACTTGGACCCGATTGGGTGAAGAGCGAACGACCTTCAAACATTTGTGGTACGAGACGGTTGAATACTAAGAACCCGGAAATTTGCCAACCGCAGAAATGAACTACACCACTGCTTGGGGATTATTTTCATCAGCCTGAAAAGCTTCTCTCATTGCAAGAATAAAATTTTGCTTGTCCACGTTAGGACGCCTGTGTTGTCAACACAAAGAAATCTCAATCTAAACTCGTCCACGTTAGGAAAAATCTCGACAGCTTCACTGGGGATGACTCGTCCGCATTTTATCAGGAATAAATCATCCACGTTAGGAATAAAATCTTGTCCACGTTAGGAATAACATTGTCCACGTTAGGACTCACCTTTCCACGTAAGGAATAACCGTTCCATGTTAGGAATAACACCATCCACGTTAGGAATAACATCGTCCACGTTAGGACTCACCTTTCCACGTGAGGAATAACCTTTCCACGTTAGGAATAACACTGTCCACGTTAGGACTCACCTTTCCACGTTAGGAATAACATCTTCCACGTTAGGACTCACCTTTCCACGTAAGGAATGAACTTCTTCTTCGTCAAACTCTTCCACGTAAGGAATACGTCTTCTTTTGAATCTGTCCACGTCAGGACTAAACCCCTTCCACGTCAGGAATACACTCTTTCTTTCCACGTCAGGAATACAAGCCTCTTTCCACGTAAGGAATACTATCTCAATCTGTCCACGTAAGGACTCCAATCTTCTTTCTACGTAAGGAATACAATCTCGATCTGTCCACGTAAGGACTCCAATCTTCTTTCCACGTAAGGAATACAATCTCGATTTGAATCTGTCCACGTAAGGACCCTAATCTTTCCACGTAAGGAATGCAATCTTTCCACGTAAGGAACACCTCTTTTTCCACGTTAGGAATACAACTTTCCACGTAAGGAATCAATCTTTCCACGTAAGGAATCTCCATCTTTCCACGTTAGGAACACAATCTTTCTTGATCTGTCCACGTAAGGACTATATCTTTTTTCCACGTAAGGAATCTCATCTTGATATGTCCACGTAAGGACTCAATCTTTCCACGTAAGGAATAAACTCATCTTTCCACGTAAGGAATCAATCTTTCCACGTAAGGAATCACAATCTTTCCACGTAAGGAATCCAACTTGATATGTCCACGTAAGGACTCAATCTTTCCACGTTAGGAATCAAACTTTGATCTGTCCACGTCAGGACTAAACTTTTCCACGTAAGGAAACAACTTCTCTTTCCACGTAAGGAATCAACTTCTTTTCCACGTTAGGAATAACTTCTTTGATCTGTCCACGTCAGGACTAAACTTTTCCACGTAAGGAAACAACTTCTCTTTCCACGTAAGGAATCAACTTCTTTTCTGAATCTGTCCACGTCAGGACTAAACTTGCTTTTCCACGTAAGGAACTGAAGCTTCTTTTTATGAATCTGTCCACGTCAGGACTAAACTTTCCACGTAAGGAATACATCGCTCTTCCACATAAGGAATCAATCTTTCCACGTCAGGAATGCTATCTTTCCACGTAAGGAATCAATCTTCTTTCCACGTAAGGAATACTATATCAATCTGTCCACGTAAGGACTCCAATCTTTCCACGTAAGGAATGCAATCTTTCCACGTAAGGAATCACAAACTTTCCACGTAAGGAACCCAATCTTTCCACGTAAGGAATCCGTCTTCTTTCCACGTAAGGAATCCGTCTTCTTTCTGAAGGTGAGATATTGCTTAGAAGGGGGGGGGGTTGAATAAGTATGGAAAATTAATGCTTGAAAATAATCACACAATTATTTTTATCCTGGTTCGTTAAACAACTACTCCAGTCCACCCTTCCAGAGTGATTTGCCTTTCTCAACAAGGACTTAATCCACTATTAAATCAAACTTATTACAATAGTATCACCTAAGAACTACATTTCTTAGTCTTCTCAAGAGCTACTGATTCACACTGAATCCTCTTAAGGAATATCCTTTACAAACAATGTAAATTAAATACAAGAGTTTTTAATGCTTCTATAAAGCTATAATCACAACAGTGATTTTTCTCTTAAGTTTTAAGTACAATAAGATTCTATGAAGAATAAGAATGAGAGCTTATAGAATATGTGATTTCTTTTCAGCAAGTGTGTAGCACTGAAGAATGAAGTGAGGAACTCCTTTTATAGGCAGCTGATTTAAGCACGTTGAAAAGAGAGTCCAAAAGGTCTGAGCCTTTTTGTCTTCACATGTACTGACCTTTCCTTGAAATAGATGGCACAGATAAATCCTTTTTGTCTGTGTAAGTGTGTCTAGCACAAATAAGGAAAGAGACGTTGAATGGTTCCAACGGATACATTCTTGAAAACACTTCTTCAGTTTCAGCAAGTTCTTCAGAGTCTGAATGGATCAGAGTCTTCTGATGAATTTCAGAACTATGCTGTATCAGAGTCTTCTGCAGCTTGTGTGCTTCTAGCGTGTAGATCATCAGAGCATCTTGACACAGAACTTCAGTACTTGGCAGCATAAGTACTTTCAGAAACTTCTGTAGACTAAGTGCTTTGAGAAACTCTTCAATCAATATTCTTCTATACTTCTGATGCTTCAGCTTCAGATGCTTCTGATTATCTTCAGATGCTTCTGACTATCTTCAGATGCTTCTGACTCAGAATGTTCTGGAGCTTCTTTCTTCAGATCCTTCTGGAGACTACGCTCAGGATCTTCTGTAAGGAGCAAGCAGATTCTTCTGTAAGGTGCATCTGGCGCTTCAGAGTCAGGATAGCTTCTTGTATTCAAGGCAGATTTGCTTCTAGAGAGTTAATATAATTTTAATCTGCAGTAAAACTCTCAAACAAATTTTAGAGTATATAATTCTTAAATATAAATTTCCTAACAGTTATCATCAAAACAAAGAGTAATTATTAAGAACCAATCGGTGTTCTAACAATCTCCCCCTTTTTGATGATGACAAAAAGTATCAGAAATTTTATTTAATTGAACATAAAGAATTATAACTCCCCCTGAGATGATGAATCTCCCCCTGAGTTAAATATGAAAAAGGAATAGAAACTTCCCTTTTTATCTTGAGAAATCTTCAGAGTCAGATCTTGTTTGTCTTGTAATAATCAAGGGTCAGACTATCTTGCAGATATGAGATTCAGAGTTTGATAAAAGATAAATGATCTGAGAAACTCAGAGAATCTTTTATAGAGTATTCTTATCAAAAGTTCTGAAATAGTCAATTAGATATTAGAAAGAATAGATATGTCTGAAGATTCATTCTAGTGAAATTATATTAAATAGTTCAGATCTTTATTTTCTCCCCCTTTTTTGTCATAAGCAAAAAGTAAAAACTTTTAATAAAGACAATTAAAAGGAATAATAGCAGATAATTCAATGGAGAATAACAGTCTGATTCAATTAATCATAACAGAGCAAAAGTACATCAGAAGATATTACAAAAACATTCAGATGCAAAAACAACAGATGCACAAACATGAGAAAAAAAATCTAAGTGTGTTTAGACAAAAGCATCTTCAATAGGTCTGTGATCTCAGATTGTGATTGCTCTTGCTTTGACATGAACTTAGTTATTGTCTCATTCTTCTCATCTTGTTTAGTCATCCATTCTGACATGTCCTCAGATTTCTTGTCTTGCTTCGCCATCCAAGATCTGATTTCAGATTGACCAGCTTCCAGAGCAGCAATCTTGTTTGCCAAATCTGGATTTTCTGTCTTGATCTCTGATGATGGAGGTTCTGTATCCTGAACAGAGTCAATTGCCATATGTTCTGGAGATCCTGAAGAGGGTTCTACCAGAGTCATAGTTAGTGTAGGGGCAGTTGGTTCTGGTGGAGGAGGAGGTGGAGGAGCATCCAAACACAGCAGAGGTTCAGTCTTGTTATCAATCCAGAATTGAGTTCTTTCAGCTCTGAGCTTTGCATCATCAGAATAGATGTTCTTCAGATTAGAAGCCACAGTGTTGAATCTATTGAGAAATCCTTTCCAGATGATGTCAGTCTCATTTGCATCCATAGTCTCAGAACATCTTTTCTGAACAGTACCTAAAGACATCTGTATTTCTTGCAAAAACGTTTGAAATAAATGTTCAATATTAAGTCTGGGTGGAGGTTTAAGCAAGGTTTCCAGAGTCATCTGTTTAGGCTTTGGAGTTGGTGGTATCAAAGATTTTGGAATGGAAATCAGAGGAGGGGGAACATATGGAAAGAATGGAATTTCTGGTTTCTGAGGAAGGGATCTGTTTAAAGCATTAAGCAGATTTGGTTGAGGTCTGGTGCGTGGGTAAACATCATCAAAGACTGCATTAGAGTATGGTACAAAAGCAGAGTTTGATGGTTTATCAGAAGTAACTGTGTTATCAGATGCAGGATGCAGAGCTGAAACAACAGCTTTACCAGAAGTAGCAGGTATGGGGGCTAAGGATCCTTCATTTTCCATAGATTTAATATATGAAAGGATTACAGATGGAAGGGTTGGTTTGAGTTTAGGTCTCAGAGGTTTCAAGGGTTCAGATGGCTCAACTCTATCATAAAAATCTTTAAGTTTGAAACCATAAGATAAATTATGATACAGAGAAGACACTTGAGCACAAGAGATTCCAGATGAAGATGGATTAGAAGTAGGAACAATCATCTCAGATGAAGGTACAGGTGGAGGCATAGGTTCTGGAATGGTAGTTTTGGTAGGTACAGATGATTCAGGTTCAGGGTCATGAACAAGGTATTTGTCAGATGGATTAATCAGAAAGTCAGGATGAATTTCTGATTCAGATGAATTTGAAGATGTTTCAGGTGTACAAGAGGTAGAAGAAACTTGAAACATTGTTTTTAATGGAGTGATATCAAGAACTTCTGTCTCAGGGATATGAGATGGTTCTGAAGGAATATCAGGTTGTTGAGATGGTGGTTCAGATGAAACAGGAGCAGGAGTTACTTTAGTGGGTTCAGAAGTAACAGTTGCTACAGGTTCAGAAGATTGAATTGGTGATGGTGGAATGACAGATTCTTTTTGTGGTTGATCTTCTGTGGTTTGTTTTTCTAGATGATCAGGAGATTTTGGTTGATTTTCTGTTTGTGGTTGAGCAGAGTTTTGTTTATCAGAATTTTGTGGTAGTTCTGATGGTTGTGGTTCTGTTTGTTGTGATTCTGTTGGTTGTGAAACAGTTGGTTGTGGTTCTGTAGGTTGTGGACGTGGAGTGAAGTGTTTGATGTGTAATTTTGGTTGAGGTGGTTTTGATACAGAAGCAGTGGGTTGTTTCTGAGGTGATACAGAACTGGGGGCAACAACAGATGTTGTTTGAGTGACAGGGGGTTTGGGAACAGACTTAATAGAAGAATCATTTATAACTACATTTTTAGAAGAGACAGAAGCTTTAGTACCTTTGAGTTTAATCCTCTTTGCAGAGACAACTTCTCCAGAATCTTTTCTCTTCAGAAGATCCTTGGGTTTCTCAGCAATCTTGGCCTTCTTCTGGACAGGTTCAGATTCTGCTACAGGTTGAGGTCTTTTCCTCTGAAGTGGAACTTCTGCTTCTTCTTCTTCTTCTTCTCCTGCATCTGGCAGGGGTTGCTTGACAAGTTGAAATACATTTGCAGGAACAGGCACTCCTTCCCTTTTACATTCCTCTATATACATCAGAACAATGTGTCTAGGTTCTTCAGCAAAGAATAGAGGGAAATCTGATACTGGAATCCTTTTATTCAGATCAGACATGTTTAACTTCTTTGGAGCAGTGGTAAGTTCATCTAAAATCTTGAGTCTCAGAAGGCTCTTAGCGTTCAAAGGCTTTCCCATAATGAACTCTAGTTCTTCTGTTACACCAGCATCATACAGAGCAGCCACTAAACCATTTTCAGTGAGAAGATCTGAGAGCAACCTTCCAAAAGGTATCCAATTCCTGATCTTCTGGTTCTTTTCTTTCACAGATTCTCTGGAAGCATTTATGTGATTCCACAGATGCATGAACAATAAGTAAGGAAGATCTACCTTATTACTCTGACTGAGGCAGTACATAAAATAGATCTGTTCATTGTTGACATAATCTGGGGAATTTGTTGACTTTCTGTGATGAATACATCCCATGAAGATCTTGGCCCAGATCTTGTAATCTGGCTTCAGATCTTTGAATCTGTTAGAGGCTTGTCCAGCAGTCATAACCTCTTCATAGACTTCATCCATATCAACACGCCCAACTGGCAGATGTGAAACACCATCTGTTTCTTCATAACCAATCAGTTTTCTAATTAGATCCTCTGTGATGATGATCTCCTTTCCCAGCACAGATGATAGAAAAAACTTTGGATACACAGATGCATGAATCCAGAATTCCTTAACAAGCAAAGGGTAAACTGGTCCAAACAGTCTATCAAAGTATTTCACCCAGCCTTGAGCTCTAACAATGGAGCGAAAATCAAACCCATTTTCAGCCAGTGAATCAAATTCAACCATGGATTCACACAATACTTCTAACTTATCAACAGGTGTGAGAAGAGTTCTCTGAGGAGGAATGTATGGATTAGCACCTAGATTATCTGAAGTCACAGCAGCCATTGTTGATTGAAACTGAGCAGTTGTTGATGAAGAAGACGCCATTGAAGAATGCTTTTTAGAACACTTAGGTTTTGAGTTTTTTGTGAAGAGAGAACAAGAGATGAAAATGCATATAAATTCTGAGAGTGAAAAGTGTGAAAGTGAATACACTTCAAGTATTTATACTAATCACATAGACACACCAAGAGACAGAAATAAAGCACGTTTGAGCAGCATTAAATGAAAAGAATAAAATCATTTCAAATAATAAATGCTTCTGACAGATTTGGGGGGAAAACCAAGAAATTCACTATTCAAATTTCACCTCAAATGTCTTTTCAGTTGTGCACACGCCACCTCTTCAGATTTTGTGGGACACGTGTTTGCTTGCATGCTGTTCTGAATTCTCTCAAGAAATGAAACGTTAGCCACGTTCAGATCTTCTAAAGATGGTCAGTTCAGATTTTCACATCAGAAATAATAATCAGAATAGAATAAATGAACAGAAGAAATACTTCAGATCATTAAACATTTTGCATCTGAGAGGTTCCCTCTGATAAATATTACTCTGGACAAAAATCCATACAAATATTTTTCAGAATGAACTTAAATCTATCTTCAGCAAGGGGTTTAGTGAAAATATCAGCCCATTGATGATCTGTATCAACAAAAGCTAAATTAATTACACCCTTCTGAACATAGTCTCTGATGAAGTGATGTTTAATTTCTATATGTTTAGCCTTAGAATGTAAGATTGGATTTTTTGACAAACATATAGCAGAAGTATTATCACAGAAGATAGAAAGATTACTCTCATAGATTTGATAATCTTCTAATTGACTCTTCATCCAGAGCATCTGAGTACAACATCCAACAGCAGCAATGTATTCTGCCTCTGTAGTTGATAGTGCTATGGTAGGTTGCTTCTTGCTGTACCATGAGATCAGATGACTTCCAAGAAACTGACAGCTTCCAGAAGTGCTTTTACGTTCAACTCTGTCTCCAGCATAGTCAGCATCACAGAATCCAACTAATGAAAATTCATCAGATCTTCTGTAACACAAACCCATGTTAGCAGTACCTTTTAGATACCTTAGAATGCTCTTAACAACTGTTAAGTGTGATTCTCTAGGATCTGATTGGAATCTAGCACATAAGCAGACACTAAACAGAATATCTGGTCTAGAAGCAGTCAAGTATAGAAGAGATCCTATCATACCTCTGTAGAGTTTTTTATCTACCTTCTTACTTACCTCTTCCTTACCTAGAGTGCTTGTAGGATGCATTAGAGTCTTTGCCATTTTGCTATCAACCATGTTGAACTTCTTCAGAAGCTCTTTAACATACTTGGTTTGATGTATGTAGGTGCATTCTGGAGTCTGATTGACTTGGATTCCTAAGAAGAATCTCAATTCTCCCATCATGCTCATTTCAAATTCTTCCTGCATACATTTAGCAAACTCCTTTCCAAGCGTAATATTTGTTGATCCAAAAATAATGTCATCTACATAAATTTGACAAATCAACAGATCTTTCTTAACAGATTTACAGAATAAAGTTGTATCCACTTTTCCTCTGATAAAATTTTTCTTCAGAAGGAAGTTGCTCAACCTCTCATACCAAGCTCTGGGAGCTTGTTTTAATCCATAAAGGGATTTCTTTAATTTGAAAACATGATCTGGAAAGTTTTCACTTTCAAATCCAGGAGGTTGGTGGACATATACTTCTTCTTCTATAATGCCATTAAGAAAGGCACTTTTAACATCCATCTGATACAGAGTGATGTTATTCTGTGCAGCAAAAGAAATAAGAAGGCGTATAGATTCTAACCTTGCCACTGGAGCATATGTCTCAGTGTAATCAATACCTTCTTGCTGACTGTATCCTTGAGCAACCAGCCTTGCCTTATTCCTTTCTACTTCTCCCTTTTCATTCAGCTTATTTCTGAAAACCCATTTTGTTCCAATAATATTGAATCCTTTAGGTCTAGGAACCAGATCCCAAACTTCATTTCTGGTGAATTGATTCAGCTCTTCTTGCATAGCTATAATCCATTCATTATCTTCCAGAGCCTCATCTACAGATGTTGGTTCTATTATTGACACTAAGCCAAATAAAGAAGATTCAGAAGTTCTGAGAAATGATCTTGTCCTTATTGGATCATCTTTCTTTCCAATTATCACATCTTCTGGATGAGAAGATTTTATTCTGGAAGAAGATCCTCTGACAGTTGGTCTTTCAGAAATTTGCAAGTTGTTTAGTTGGGAAGTCAAAGGTGTGTAAGAACAGAGTATGCCTAAGAGGGGGGGTGAATTAGGACTTTTGAAATTTTTCCGGTTTTTATATGGTTCTTGGAAATATACTGGATGGTGTTCTTGGTTATGGAAAGCAGTAAATCAACAGAAAGAAAGAAAGACACAGGATTTATAGTGGTTCCCCTCACAATCCGAGAGTACTCCACTCCCCTTTCAACATGAAAGAGAATTTTCACTATTGTTTAAAACAGTACAACCTATCACACCATCAACCGGTGAGGCCTACTATCAAACAATAAAAACTCACAAGTGTACAAGAACAATCCTCTTGTAAACACTCACCCTTGTGTCCAACAATCCTGGATCACAAGTCAAATACAAAAAAAATTGTAATGAATTTGGATTGAGTATAATTGTCAAAGTGATCTTCTCCAATGAATCAAAGTTCACTCTTTGTAATTTTTCAATACAAGTGTTCAATGAATATGAAACTTTCAATGCAAGTATGAACACTTTTGAAAAATGAATTTGATTCTAAGACAATTTTAAAAATGAGTATTGGTTTTTGTTGTTGTTGGTGTCATTTCAAAAAATGAGAAACTCAGAATTTATATGAGTAAAATAACCTTTCACAAAAGGTATGATTTTAAAAGATTCAAACCATGAAAAGGTATGATTTTAAAAATAATTTTGAACTCAAAACAAAGCAATTTTTCACTGCACGTTCAGTGTTAATCGGTTAACCCATATGGTTAATCGGTTAACACTGGTACGTTAGCCCAGAAAATTCAAAATTCAAAATGGTTAACCGGTTAACCCATATGGTTAATCGGTTAACACTGCTAATTTTTCAGAAAAATGCTTTTTAAAATTAATGTTATACCATTTTTAAAGTTTCAAAAACATGTGTATGTATTATGCACAAAAGATTGATGTTTTTGAACACTTGTATATCAAAATTAAAAAGGTGGATTTGATATACCAGTAATGCAGGCAAGTCTGGAAGAATCAGTTCCATATAGCTTGACTTGAAAGATAGCTTGACTTGATCTTGATGACTTTGAACGGCTTGTCTTTTTGCAATCAAGAGATATTAACTTTGAGTAGCATTGACATCATCAAAACTTGAGACTGAAGCATGCTTCTACATTCTCCCCCTTTTTGATGATGGCAATCAAAAAAATGTTGTGCGATATCTCTTGGTTCTTGATCTGGTTCTCCCCCTATGTCTAGCAACTCCCCCTATCTTAACAGAGGAAAAAAAATCTGCACACAGAGAGACATTAACAGAACCAAGCTCTTCTCCCCCTTTGACATCAGCAAAAAGGAAGAGCTTTCAAAGAAATCACAAGATAGCAACAAATATAGTAACAAGCACATGCAAAGCCAAGAAAACACAAAGCACAAACATAGTACATATAAAATGCAGCAAATAGAAATGGTACTTGTTACAATAAAACATAGTTATAATGAAAGCATAAAAACTTATAACTAGAAAGGAAAGCAATAAAAACAACAGCAGCAGCATATTCTCTAAACATCCTCATCCGCCATATCCTCCTCCTCTTCTTCTTCATCACTATCAACCTCTTCTTCAATCTCGTCGTCCACAACTCGGGTGCTGGAATGTGGAGGGTTAAGTATGAGGTTTCTAAGGGAGGCAATTGCTCGGGAGGTCTCTCTATGCATATTCCTGGATTCTCGATGCTGGTTCATCATGGTTGTGTAGAGAAACTCACTGGTCAGACCCCCTTCAGGCATTGGATAAGCGTGATGCACAGGACCATCATCAGTATACCTGTAGGTACCGTCAGCCGCCTTGATGATTCCAGTATTCTTCACAATATTAATCTCATTGATCTCATTAGTTGTAGGTTTCATCTTGGAGGATGGTTCTCTGTTGAGGTCAAGTTCAGTTAATTCCAGAATTCTAGAAACCAAGCGAGCATACGGAAGCCGGGTAATGCAATGAAGTTGTTGCTGCAGATGATACATAATAGTCAAAATCCAATTGACTCTGATGCGATTCTTAATAGCAAAGATCAGCTGCATTTCCAAGTCGTTGATCTGAGAGTGATTTGAGTCCTTTGGAATGAGGACATAGCAGATAATGTAGTGAAGCATTCGATCAGATACTGTCAGATTCTTGGCATAGCATAGCATACGAGCAGTGCGGGAGTTGGCAATAACGGTTTCTTTTGGGAACCTGCAAATCTGATAGTAATACTCCATTTTATCATAGTTTGCCCAGGGTCCATCTACATGGTTTACACCTTTTCTCAGGAAGCATCCCTTTGATGGGATCTTAAGGTGTCTAGCAAGGGTGGATAAATTCTCAACAAACTCATGATCTCTAATGGTGGACCGGATCATGTGGTTCTCATCCATATCCAGATATACAGACATTTTATTCATAAAATCTTTAACCAGATCAGGATAGATAATACCAGAGTCGGTGACGAACTTGTCGATACGCTGATATTCCAATAGAGCAGGAAAATCAAAAGATATTGCAGGAAAAGCTCGAAGATTCACATACTTTACCGGCATAAGTTGACGAACACGCACTTTGAAATCCATCCGTCTCTTCTTGGTGGTTTCCATTGGAATACTGTCGTCATCTGATTCTGATGCAGAATGGTGTTCTGGAAGTTTTCCCTTGCCGCGGTTTGATGCTGAAGCCATGGATGGAGGTTTGAGAGAAACTGGGGTTGTGGGTTCTGAGGAAGTTAGGGTTTGAGAGGTTATGGGGAGTTTTTCCAACTTTTAAGAGTGGGAGAGAGAAGTTATGATTTTAAGAGGGAATATGGATTTTGGATATGGATGTGGATATTTAAGAGAATATGGACCACACAAAATATATAAAGAAAAATATAAAATTTTCAAAAATTAATATAATTTTCGTTTCTGATTTTTTTGAAAAATTTACAGTGTTAATCGGTTAACCATATATGTTAATCGGTTAACACATTAAAAAATTTAATCAGAATTGAAAATTTAACAGTGTTAATCGGTTAACCCATATGGTTAATCGATTAACATGCTCGAATTTTTGAAAAATACATAAAAACAGAATGCATATACATGAAAACATATCACAATTAATGCATACATAAAATAGAGACAAGGATCATATGTCACCTTCATCAAGAATCCCAAGTTCTCTCCGAATTTTGTAGAATGATTCTTTTGCCAAAGGCTTGGTGAAGATGTCGGCGAGTTGGTTGTGTGTGTCGACGAAAGTAACATCAACATCTCTGTTTAATACGTGATCTCGAAGGAAATGATGCCGGATATCAATGTGCTTTGTTCTGGAATGCATAACCGGATTCTTTGTGATATTTATGGCACTAGTATTGTCACACCGTAGAGGAATGCATCCGAGGTCAACACCATAATCCAGAAGTTGTTGTTTCAGCCATAAAATCTGTGCACAGCAACTTCCTGCGGCGATGTATTCTGCTTCGGCGGTGCTGAGTGCTACACAAGCTTGCTTCTTGCAGGCCCATGATACTAGAGCATTTCCGAGAATATGACATGTACCACTTGTACTTTTTCTATCGGTTTTGCATCCTGCATAGTCAGCGTCAGAATAACCAACTAAAGAACAAATACTACCTTTAGGATACCATAATCCAACGTTGGTCGTTCCTTTGAGATACTTGATAATTCTCTTCACAGCAGTGAGATGCGATTCCTTCGGATTTGCTTGGAAGCGCGCACACAAACAAACACTAAACATAATGTCAGGACGGCTTGCCGTCAAATATAGTAATGAACCAATCATACCTCGATATTTAGTAATATCAACTGGAGTACCAGATTCATCTTGATCAACATACGTCCCGGATCCCATAGGAGTAGACATCATCTTGCAACTATCCATATCGAATTTCTTTATTAATTCCTTACAGTACTTGGATTGGTTGAGGAAGATTCCATCCTTGGTTTGCTTGATTTGTAGTCCAAGAAAATAATTTAACTTTCCCATCATGGACATCTCGAATTCTTCTCGCATCATGAGTGAGAATTCTTCACACAGTTCTTTGTTTGTTGATCCAAATATGATGTCGTCGACGTAGACTTGTACTAACAAGGTGTTACCCTTGATCTTCTTTATAAACAGCGTCTTGTCAACCTTTCCTTTTGTAAATCCTTTCTCACATAAGAAGTTGCTAAGGCGATCATACCATGCTCGTGGTGCTTGTTTTAAACCGTAGAGAGCCTTCTTCAGTTTGAAAACATGTGAGGGATTTTTGAAGTCTTCAAAACCCGGAGGTTGTTTGACGTAGACTTCCTCATTAATGTATCCATTCAGGAAAGCGCTTTTGACATCCATCTGGAATAACTGAAAATTCATAGAACAACCGTAAGCAAGTAGTAATCTAATTGCTTCTAACCTTGCTACCGGAGCGAATGTTTCATCAAAATCAATTCCTTCCTCCTGGTTGTAGCCTTGTGCGACCAATCTTGCCTTGTTACGAACTATAATCCCGTTCTCGTCAAGTTTGTTCTTGAATACCCATCTGGTTCCTATAATATGCTTATTGTCCGGTCTTGGTACGAGGGTCCAAACTTGATTTCTTTCGAACTGATTAAGTTCTTCTTGCATTGCTATAATCCATTGGTCGTCGCCTAAAGCTTCATCGATCTTTGATGGTTCAATTTGGGATACAAATGCCATGTTGAGACACGCATCCTTTAAGTTAAGTCGAGTTGCCACGCCTTGACTAATATCACCAATAACTTTATCAATTGGGTGATCTCTGTGTGTTCTCCATTCTTTCGGAAGATCTTGATTTTCTTGAGTAACATCTTCTTGTAATATTGTTTGATCTTTTGAAACAATTTCTTCATTTTGTGAAGTATCTACAAAATCATCATCATCATCCAAAACAATATTATCCTCTTTCGAGGGGTTAGTCTCATCAAACGAAACATGAATGGACTCTTCAATGGTAAGAGTTCTTTTATTAAAACATTCTAAAAGTTTTACTATAAGAAGAGTAACCAAGAAATATACCTTCGTCGGACTTCTCATCAAACTTACCGAGATTGTCCTTATTGTTGTTGAGAACGAAGCATTTGCAGCCAAATATGTGGAAGAATGATATATTCGGTTTCCTTCCCTTGAACAACTCATATGGAGTCTTTTTGAGTAGCGGTCGAATATTCACGCGGTTGCTTACAAAGCATGCCGTGCTTACTGCTTCTGCCCAGAAATATTTTGGAAGATTTGTGTCGCTGAGCATTGTTCTAGCAAGTTCAACTAGTGAGCGATTCTTCCGTTCTACGACGCCGTTTTGTTGAGGAGTTCTTGGTGCCAAAAAATTATGAGAAATTCCATTTTCTTCGCAAAATTCTTCAAAGTCTGAATTTTGAAATTCTCCACCGTGGTCGCTTCTTATGGAGGCTATAGTGAGTGACTTCTCGTTTTGAATTTGTTTTGCATACTTTTTGAATGCTTTAAACGCATCATTTTTCTGCACTAAAAACATTGTCCAGGTATATCGAGAAAAATCATCAACAATAACTAAAGCATAAATACTACCTCCAAAGCTCTTCGTTCTTGATGGACCAAAAAGATCCATGTGCAATAATTGAAGTGGTCTTGATGTAGACACCACTTGCTTGGATTTGAAAGTTGTCTTGGTCTGTTTTCCCTTTTGACATGCATCGCATAATTTATCCTTGATGAATTTTATCTTCGGAAGCCCAACAACCAGATCATGCTTGATTAATTTGTTTAAATGCTCCATGTGAATGTGAGCAAATCTTTTATGCCAAAGCCATGCCTCGTTGTTGTTCGCCATAAGACATTTTACCTTCAAAGAAGAATCATCAAAAGAGATCATAAAAATATTATTGTATCTTTTACCTTTTAGCAGAATCTCATGAGTGACTTCGTGTTCGATCAAGCATTCCTCCTTTGTGAAGTTGATTTTGAACCCTTTGTCACACAATTGACTGATGCTAAGCAGGTTATGCTTAAGGCCTTCAACAAAAAGAACGTCTTCGATGACGGTACATGGAGGTGCACCAATGGTTCCAACTCCAAGAATTTTTCCTTTATTATCATCACCGTAAGTGACGTATCCTTTGGCCTTTAATGATAGACTTGAAAATTTGTTTATATCTCCCGTCATATGCTTCGAGCAACCACTATCAAGATACCATTCATTTGTGGTTGTCTTCAAGCATACCTACAAAACAAAATTAGGTAGTGTTAGGTACCCAAGTTGCTTTGGGTCCTTGATAGTTAGTACCTTTTTCCACCCACACATAATGCCCCTTTGCAACACCAATATTACGTACATAGCAAGCATTAGGTGTGTGCCCTTTAATACCACAATAAAAACATGTAGGTTGAAAATGACTTCTATATCTAGGAATATAATTCTTTTTCTTATTAATTCTTTTCTTGTTATGATTTTGATGCTGAGTCTTAGAAGTGCTTGTCTCTTTCTTCACAATTTGTTCACTTGCTCTTACAAAAATGGTCTTATTGGTGCTTGGTTTTGAAAATTTAGAATATCCCAATCCACTTTTATCATTAGGATACCTTTGATGTTTAAGAATCTCTTCCAAGCCAATTTGACCCTTTTCGTATCTTTCTAAAACTCTTTTAAGTTGAACAATTTGAAAAGACAAAGACTCACAATTCTTACATACAAGACTTTGTTCTTCATCCATCACTTTTTGTTTTTCATCTTCAATATTTTTCAAGAAATCAGAATTTTGTTTTTCTAAAAGTAAAATTCTTTTCTTTTGTGATGAGATGTCTTTGTACAAAGTTTTGCACTCTTTTAGAAGTTCATCTATAACTTCTTGTGCATCATTATCATAGACAGAAAAATTACTACTAACCTCATTTTCGTCATCGGAATGGTGAGAGGCCATTAAGGCAATATTTGCACATTCATCGCTATCTGATTCCGATGATGAACTCACTTCGTTGTCGTCCCATGCGACATAAGCCTTCTTTGTTTTGAAATCCTTCTTGCCCTTGAATTTTCCTTTATTTGCGAGTTTTGGGCAGTCTGGCTTTATGTGACCTTGTCTTCCACATTCATAGCATGTAATTTCTTGGTTTGATGTGGATGCTTCCTTTTTCCTGAAATGTTTATTCTTTTTAGGAAAAGAAGAAGTTTTATTATTATTGAAAAACTTACCAAGCTTCTTTACTAGAAGCATGAAATTTTCGTCTTCGGAAGATTCCTCAATTTTGTCATCCTTTGTGTTAGTCTTCAAGGCAATTCCTTTGGACTTCTTGTCTTGACTTTCATGTTTCTCAAGCCTTCCAAGTTCCAGTTCATGCTCTTGAAGTTTCCCGAATAATGAAGCGGATGTCATCGTTGAAAAACTTTTCTTTTCTGAAATGGCAGTCACTTTTGGTTGCCATTCTCTTGTCAAGGATCTTAGGACTTTTAAGTTGAGATCATCGTTGGTGAAGGTCTTCCCAAGAGCAATCAGGTGATTTGTCAGATGAACGAACCTCTTTTGCAAGGCAACAATAGATTCACCGGGCTGCATACGGAACATCTCATATTCTTGACTTAACGTGTTAAGTCTTGATCTTTTTACTTCTGCTGTTCCTTCATGCGTTTCTACCAAGGTATCCCAAATTTGTTTTGCCGATTGACACTGTGATATGTGAAAGAATTCATCCATACTGAGAGCGCTTTGAAGTATGTTGATTGCTTTCTTCTCATTCAAGATTCTCTTCTTGTCATCTTCATCATATGAGGATTTGATCTTTGGGGTTCCAACACCATTTACCACACTTGTAGGAACATGTGGACCAGTTTCAACGGTTTCCCATATACCATCTCCTTGAGCCTCAAGATGTGCCTTCATACGGATTTTCCAAAAATCGAAGTATTCTCCAGAAAAGAGTGGTGGTTTGTTACTACTTCCACCATCTTTGAAAACCGGGTTGGTACTTGCGGAAGCCATACTGAATCGTTAGGAACAGGTTACCTTAACCTGCTCTGATGCTAATTGTAAGAACAGAGTATGCCTAAGAGGGGGGGGGGGGGTGAATTAGGACTTTTGAAATTTTTCCGGTTTTTATATGGTTCTTGGAAATATACTGGATGGTGTTCTTGGTTATGGAAAGCAGTAAATCAACAGAAAGAAAGAAAGACACAGGATTTATAGTGGTTCCCCTCACAATCCGAGAGTACTCCACTCCCCTTTCAACATGAAAGAGAATTTTCACTATTGTTTAAAACATTACAACCTATCACACCATCAACCGGTGAGGCCTACTATCAAACAATAAAAACTCACAAGTGTACAAGAACAATCCTCTTGTAAACACTCACCCTTGTGTCCAACAATCCTGGATCACAAGTCAAATACAAAAAAAATTGTAATGAATTTGGATTGAGTATAATTGTCAAAGTGATCTTTTCCAATGAATCAAAGTTCACTCTTTGTAATTTTTCAATACAAGTGTTCAATGAATATGAAACTTTCAATGCAAGTATGAACACTTTTGAAAAATGAATTTGATTCTAAGACAATTTTAAAAATGAGTATTGGTTTTTGTTGTTGTTGGTGTCATTTCAAAAAATGAGAAACTCAGAATTTATATGAGTAAAATAACCTTTCACAAAAGGTATGATTTTAAAAGATTCAAACCATGAAAAGGTATGATTTTAAAAATAATTTTGAACTCAAAACAAAGCAATTTTTCACTGCACGTTCAGTGTTAATCGGTTAACCCATATGGTTAATCGGTTAACACTGGTACGTTAGCCCAGAAAATTCAAAATTCAAAATGGTTAACCGGTTAACCCATATGGTTAATCGGTTAACACTGCTAATTTTCAGAAAAATGCTTTTTAAAATTAATGTTATACCATTTTTAAAGTTTCAAAAACATGTGTATGTATTATGCATAAAAGATTGATGTTTTTGAACACTTGTATATCAAAATTAAAAAGGTGGATTTGATATACCAGTAATGCAGGAAAGTCTGGAAGAATCAGTTCCATATAGCTTGACTTGAAAGATAGCTTGACTTGATCTTGATGACTTTGAACGGCTTGTCTTTTTGCAATCAAGAGATATTAACTTTGAGTAGCATTGACATCATCAAAACTTGAGACTGAAGCATGCTTCTACAAGGTGTAGCATCTGGAGTTGCTTCAGATTCTTTGATATTTGCCTTTTCTGCCTCTGAGCCTTCAGAGTCTGTGAGAATCACTTCTCTATCTGCAGAACTTTCAAACTGCTTTGGCTTTTCAGAGCCAAGCTTATCATCAAATCTAACATGAATAGATTCTTCAACAATCTGTGTTTCAGTATTGAATACTCTGTAGCCTTTAGAGCGTTCAGAATAACCAAGCATGAAACACTTCTGTGCCTTGGAATCAAACTTGTTCAGATTATCTTTAGTATTAAGCATATAACAAATACATCCAAAAGGATGAAAATAAGAAATGTTAGGCTTTCTGTTTCTCCATAATTCATAAGGAGTCTTTTCCAGAAGAGGTCTTACAGACACTCTGTTCTGAATATAGCAAGCTGTGTTAATTGCTTCTGCCCAAAAATGTTTTGCCAGATTTGTCTCATTGATCATGGTTCTGGCCATCTCTTGCAATGTTCTATTTTTCCTCTCTACAACTCCATTTTATTTGTGGAGTTCTAGGGCAGGAGAAATCATGTGCAATGCCTTTTTCAGAAAAATATTTTTCAAAATGTTTATTTTCAAATTCTCCACCATGATCACTTCTGACTTTAATAATTTTGGAATCTTTTTCAGTCTGGACTTGATTGCAGAAGTCAAAGAACACAGAATGAGACTCATCCTTGTGTTTTAGAAACTTTACCCATGTCCATCTGCTGTAGTCATCTACAATGACTAACCCATACTTCTTGCCTCTGATGGATGCAGTTTTCACTGGTCCAAACAGATCAATGTGAAGTAATTCCAATGGTCTGGAGGTAGAAACAACATTTTTTTATTTAAAATGAGATTTTGAAAATTTACCTCTTTGACATGCTTCACACAGAGCATCTGAGTTGAACTTCAACTTAGGAAGTCCTCTGACCAGATTGAGTTTATTAATCTGAGATATACGTCTCATATTAATATGCCCCAATCTTCTATGCCAGACCCATTGCTCATCATTCACAGATAAGAGGCATTTTACATTTTGAACTTTAAGTTCTGAGAGGTTAATTTTATAAATGTTGTGTTTCCTCTTTCCACTGAATAGGATAGAGCCATCCTTTTGACATACAGCTTTGCAACATTTTTGATTAAAGATTATATCATAACCATTGTCACTTAATTGACTTATGGACAATAGATTATGTTTCAATCCTTCAACTAACAGAACATTAGTAATAGAGGGAAGCTTACCATTTCCAATAGTGCCAGATCCAATGATCTTGCCCTTCTGGTTCCCTCCAAACTTCACGTCCCCTCCAGATCTAAGTTCCAGGCTTTGGAACATAGACCTTTCTCCTGTCATGTGTCGTGAGCATCCAGAGTCCAGGTACCATGATTGGTGTCCTGACTTTGCTGCTAAGAACATCTGCAACAGGAATTATTTTGTCTTTAGGTACCCAGATCTTCTTGGGTCCTTTGGGGTTAGTTGGTTTGCAGGTTTGTCTAAACTTCTGTTTTGCAACATAATGTTTATTCTGACTAGCCTTTGGTTTAAACACATAAGTACTCTTCTCAGAGCTTGTGTGTTTAATGTCATTCAGATGACCAAATTTGAATTGAGAGTACAGAGGTGTCTTCCTGATGAAAAGTTTATCAACAGGTTTTGGATTGCTTCCAGATGAAGACTCATATCCAATGCCTCTTCTGTTGTTTCCACTAACACCATAGATCATGGAAGCCATCTTGCTTCTGTCTATGCTCTTAGTGAGAAACTTCTGAAAACTAGAGTCATATTTTTCTAAAATATTTTCACAAGACTTAGTTTCAGAATCAGATTCTTGTTGAGTTCTATCAAAGTCATTTTTGATTTTTAAATTTATTTCTTTCTGCTCAACAAGTTCTGTTTTCAGAAGATCAATCTCAGATTCAAGATTGCTTTTCAGCTTCTTGTATTTGAGTTTGATGTTGTTGTAACTTTTAAGAACTTCTGTTAAAACTTTAATGAGTTCTTCTTTGGTAAGTTTGGCCATTACCTCTTCTGCATCATCATCAGATTCAGATTCTGATTCATATCCAGAGGTACCTTCCTCTTGATCCTCTGTCCTGGCCATCAATGCAACGTTTGCACATTCTTCTTCAGATTCAGAAGATGACTCACACTTATCTGAGTCATCCCATGTTGCCATCAGAACCTTCTTCTTCTTGTTGAACTTCTTCTTAGGTTTTTCTTTCAGAAGTTTAGGGCAGTCATTCTTGTAGTGCCCAGGTTCTTTGCACTCATAGCACACCACTTCTTTCTTGGCAGATCTTCTGTGACTAGAAGATTCTTTTCTGTTGTCAGATCTTCTGAAGTTGTTAAACTTCTTTCCCTTGTGCTTCCAGAGTTTGTTAATCCTTCTGGACAGCATGGACAACTCATCTTCTTCTTCAGAAGAAGATTCTTCAGAGCTTTCTTGAATAACTTGCAAAGCTTTAGCAGTTTTGTTATATTTTAAAGCTATGGATTTACCTTTATCTTTCTTCTGGGGTTCATCTTCCTCCAGCTCAATTTCATGGCTTCTCAAAGAACTGATAAGTTCTTCTAATGAGATCTTGTTCAGATCTTTTGCCATCTTCAATGCAGTCACCATTGGTCTCCATCTGGTGGGAAGACTTCTGATGATTTTCTTGACATGATCTGACGTTGAGTAGCCCTTGTCCAGAACTTTCAGACCAGCTGTAAGAATCTGAAATCTAGAAAACATAGTTTCTACATTTTCAGAATCTTCCATTTTAAATGCCTCATACTTCTGTATGAGCGGCAGAGCCTTTGTCTCTTTAACCTGAGAGTTTCCCTCATGAGTCATTTTGAGTGATTCAAACATGTCATGAGCAGTATCTCTGTTAGTAATCTTCTCATACTCAGTATGAGAGATTGCATTAAGCAATATAGTTCTGGCTTTGTGGTGACTCTTGAAGTCTCTTTTCTGCACTTCAGTCATTGATTTTCTATCAATCTTTTTGCCATCCTCTCCAGTAGGATGTTCATATCCATCAATGACTAAATCCCAAAGATCAGCATCATACCCAAGAAAAAAACTTTCTATTCTATCTTTCCAATAGTCAAATTTTTCTCCATCAAACATTGGTGGTTTGATACTGATCCTATCCCTCTCTTCATATTTATTGTTGATATTTGACATTGAATTATCAGCCATGATAACAAATAAATATATAGATCAAAGTATATCTCCTCTGGATCTTTACTGACACTGTTAAGTGATAGCACACTCAGAACCGGAGCTCTGATGCCAACTGAAGGTGAGATATTGCTTAGAAGGGGGGGGGGGTTGAATAAGTATGGAAAATTAATGCTTGAAAATAATCACACAATTATTTTTATCCTGGTTTGTTAAACAACTACTCCAGTCCACCCTTCCAGAGTGATTTGCCTTTCTCAACAAGGACTTAATCCACTATTAAATCAAACTGATTACAATAGTATCACCTAAGAACTACAGTTCTTAGTCTTCTCAAGAGCTACTGATTCACACTGAATCCTCTTAAGGAATATCCTTTACAAACAATGTAAATTAAATACAAGAGTTTTTAATGCTTCTATAAAGCTATAATCACAACAGTGATTTTTCTCTTAAGTTTTAAGTACAATAAGATTCTATGAAGAATAAGAATGAGAGCTTATAGAATATGTGATTTCTTTTCAGCAAGTGTGTAGCACTGAAGAATGAAGTGAGGAACTCCTTTTATAGGCAGCTGATTTAAGCACGTTGAAAAGAGAGTCCAAAAGGTCTGAGCCTTTTTGTCTTCACATGTACTGACCTTTCCTTGAAATAGATGGCACAGATAAATCCTTTTTGTCTGTGTAAGTGTGTCTAGCACAAATAAGGAAAGAGACGTTGAATGGTTCCAACGGATACATTCTTGAAAACACTTCTTCAGTTTCAGCAAGTTCTTCAGAGTCTGAATGGATCAGAGTCTTCTGATGAATTTCAGAACTATGCTGTATCAGAGTCTTCTGCAGCTTGTGTGCTTCTAGCGTGTAGATCATCAGAGCATCTTGACACAGAACTTCAGTACTTGGCAGCATAAGTACTTTCAGAAACTTCTGTAGACTAAGTGCTTTGAGAAACTCTTCAATCAATATTCTTCTATACTTCTGATGCTTCAGCTTCAGATGCTTCTGATTATCTTCAGATGCTTCTGACTATCTTCAGATGCTTCTGACTCAGAATGTTCTGGAGCTTCTTTCTTCAGATCCTTCTGGAGACTACGCTCAGGATCTTCTATAAGGAGCAAGCAGATTCTTCTGTAAGGTGCATCTGGCGCTTCAGAGTCAGGATAGCTTCTTGTATTCAAGGCAGATTTGCTTCTAGAGAGTTAATATAATTTTAATCTGCAGTAAAACTCTCAAACAAATTTTAGAGTATATAATTCTTAAATATAAATTTCCTAACAGTTATCATCAAAACAAAGAGTAATTATTAAGAACCAATCTGTGTTCTAACACTTTCCACGTAAGGAATCAACCTCTGTATCTGTCCACGTCAAGACTAAACTCTTCCACGTTAGGAATACATTTTCTTTTGATTTGTCCACGTAAGGAATAAACTCGTCCACGTCAGGACCCATGTTTCGTCTTGATCTGTCCACGTCAGGACTCAGGCATCTTCGACCCGCTGGGGAAATAAAACTTGTCCACGTCAGGACTCATATCTTCGTCTGATTTGTCCACGTCAGGACTCACGCTTCACCAACACGAAGAAAGATAACTGCTGAGAGTAAATGGTCCACGTCAGGACACCAACACAAAGAGTAATCAGTTTTGTCAACGTCATGACTTCACATTCCACCAATTCCGAGAACCCGAATCTGTCCCCATTAGGACTAACACATCTCATCAACCTGGGGAAATAAATCTGTCCACGTTAGGACGCCCACTTCGGAAGAAATCCCGTCCATATAGGAATAAATTGTCCACGTCAGGACTTAGTTCTCCATTGATCCCAACCCACAAACTACTGACGTGACAGCGACTTTGAGGCGGAATCTACTGGGGATATCTGGAAACCAAATCACCGGATGCCTGTTCTGATAACCGGAGGCAACTTCTGATTCATGAAACCCCTGATGACAAATAACTCTGCTTGGGAATAAAGAGAAACTTATCCTGATAACTCTGTGGGGAATACTGCCGAAACTGGCATCATCATTGAATGTCTCATGCCGAGATCTTGAATGTTTGGTAGTTCATTTGGGCAAGAGCTCCCTCCACCTGTTGGGATACAGAAACCGCTTTAGCAAAATAAATGCTGAAGATAACGCCAACTCCGTTGGGGATAGCTAGGTGCTACAGAATCATTCCAGCAAAATAAATGCTGGAAGAGTGAAGTCAACCCTGCTGGGAAATTGGGAACTTAACCAAACACCTCGTTGAAGGAACACCCTGCTGGGGAATATAACTCTGCTGGGGAATAGCAGATGTGCACAATATGATTGGATTTCTGCTAGAGAGTGAACAGGTATCCCACGGTATTCCGACAAAATAAATGCCGGGACACACAACCAACTCTGCCGGGGAGAGTCTTAATCTTTGAGTTCCACTGGGAGGAATGAAAATATTTTCTGAGAAGAGAACTCCACTGGGGATGGGACGATTCTCTTGGGGAAAATCAACTGACTCCGCTGGGGGAGAGTAAATGACCCTGCGGGGAAAGGTGAACTGTCTGGGTTCAGCTCACAAATATTAATCTGCTGCGGCTAAACCATTCTGCTTGAGATAAGGAATCCGCCATACTCGCTGAGGATAAATGACTTGGCTAGAGAATGTCCTTCGAATAATCTGCGGCTAGCCGGGAAATTCGATCCTTCTTCAGTGGGGAACAAAGTTATCTCGGAAGCGCGACCTGCGCGGGGATCAAATCGAACTCCTGGTCCACACTGCAATCTTTTGATAGCCCACCTTCTCGGAACTCCGCTTCGGGGATACTAACATGCCCCAGTCTGTGTTCTTGCATACTTCTTCTCGAAAGGAAATCCTAGTCAGGATTCCATCTCGAAACAGCTTGCCCCTGAATCTGCAGCAATTTTGAAATAGACCCTACAGTCTTTGTATCCTGACATCCAGACATGAACCGCTTCTACAATTTTGACCCTCGAAGATGTGCTCTGTCAAAAGTAGCTCTCGTGCTCTTAGGGTGACCTTAGTCTGGTAATGCCTTTGCCCCTGATTGACTGATTCGTGGAGCAAGGCCCATAGCTATGAGAGATTTGCCAAATCTTGACCTGACTGCCCCAGATTTACTGTTTCTAGGATGACTGATCCAACCGGAATTAATCAGTATAGCTTGCCCCAGTTCACGAAACATTTGGGCATTCTGCATTTTATCCCGATCATACCTTCCACTGTAGGAATCTTTCCTGTCGGCATGCGCTTACTCGCGAGTAACACAAGTTGTTCTGCATAAAAGATATATTAAACGCAATGCATATGACAGTTTCAAAATCCAAGTCTGTTCACTGGAAAAAATTTTGCGACATTTAATGAATCAATTATCAAAATGTCAATATGAAAGCTGGTAAGAGGAACCCTTTTAGGAGTCAGTTCCGATGCGATCTTTACCGACGTATGCTCTCGGCCAAACCTGTTTCAATTAGGACTTTTCCGGGTTGTAACGTGGTCAAGTTCACGGTTAACAAGGAAAGGTAAAGGCTCAAAGATTTTTTTAACCCACCCATTCTCCATGATGTTCTCCAATCCTATGTTCAGCTAATCTGACTTCAGCGTTCACCGGTTAGAGGTGGCATGATAGGAGTGATGGTTCCGGATACCACACATTTTTCTTTTTGAGTGACAGTCATTTGCTTTTCGTCTTTGGGTGCCTGGAGTCACACGACTTTGTCCTTTTCGAAGACTTTTCTTTTCTTTGACAATCCTTTTCGTCTTTCATTTTTTTTCGTTCCCTAACTTTTGCCTGGACTGAGTATCTTTTGAGATTCTTTTGATTTTCCCAGTCCAGCGGGATGCCCCTATTTTTGCCTAAGTCATTTATTTTCAAGTTTTGACTTAGCGGGCTTTTGATTCTTTTCGCTTTTCGTTTTTTTTTTGAACAAGTCGTGTGACACTGGTTTGTCTGACTTTTTGTGGAATAATGTGACTGTTTCACTCCTTGTTGGCAAGGTTTAACCATTGTGGTTCTTTAGGCACGACCTATACAAGTGTGATTTATCCTCAACCGGACACTCTTTTCACGATTCGAACGCTTGGTCAAACTACCTGACACCTACCCTGCCCCGGGTTAAGATTTAGGGTTTTTCATTTTCAAAAAGAAACTCCTACTACTGGGCTCAAAAGGGGTTATCAAGGGATTATCTTCCTTATATCTCCGGTGTTTATGGATTGAAACAATGCCTGTATTTCATCATCAAGTTTTTTATCCAAAAGCATACAATCGGGATATTATTCGTCGTCTGTTTTCGTCATCCTCCCCGGATTCCTGCTAAAACAAGCATTAAGCATTAAAGAAACACAAAGAGTGAACACGACTGGATTAATTCAAAACATGCATATTCATTTCGTTTATCAATATCAATTGAAAAAACAACAAGTTTTAGAAGCGAAATTTGCAATTAAACAGGAAAGAAACTACAAATGCGAAGACATGAACAAGATAACATGAACAATGTCGGTGTCTCAGAACTGGACTTCCTACACTTGGACTTATTGGCGAGTCAACCATCCTCAGAAAGCATTATCAGGGGCAGTCTACTGCTGTCTCGATCTTCTTTCAACGGCCCGATCAAACCTGGGAAACTTTTTCATCACCCTAACTTTCGCTTGTCTATGGCCTTGCACCGCCTTGGGGACCCTATCAGAGAAGTTAATAACCCTGCTGTCGATTAAATCTTGGATGTTATGCTTGAACGCGTGGCAAACTTCAATATCATGTCCGGGAGCCCCAGAGTGGAATTCACAGTGCCTGCTTGCATCATAGCCATCCGGTGGAGTGCCTGTTATTGGCGCCAAAGTTCTTTTCTCCACCAAGTTCAATCTTAGTAGTGTCTGTAACAAATCTGCGTACGTTGAGGGCGGCTTTTCAAACACCCTCCTTGGCTTCTTTCCCCGAATTCTCTGTTGAGCCGGATACTGGCATCTTGTATGCTGCTGGCTTTGCTCGGACGATTCCTTAGGCTCGCACGTTATCATCCTTAAGTTCAACCCTGGCATCGGCAACTGTTGTGGACATGGAGACTTAGCTTCCAGTGGCTCTGGGATATACCTCGATTCGTCTGCAACCTCTGGTGGGGAAATGGGAATATCAGTCCCTGAAACTTTTATGCCCCCCGGTACAAACTCAATTGTTTTCTCATCCAGCAAATCTTGAATCTTATGCTTAAAAGCTTTGCAGTTTGCAATGATATGCCCCGGTGCGCCGGAGTGGAAGGCACAATGAGCGTTCAGGTCATAGTCTGGTGGCGGCTGCCCTGTCAGTGGAACCAAAATGCGGGGCTCAACCAGTTGAAGTTGGAACAAGAGTTGCACCAACTGATCATAATCCACAGGGATCTCATCAAATACTCTGTTAGAAGACCTCATCCTCTTGCCATACCTCCTTGGGTTATCCTGCAAAATCAATTGCGACTGCTGACGAGGAGAATCCTGAGCTTCGAATCGTGGAGAGGGTCTCTTACGCCTGTCATGCGTGGGTAACGGTTCTTCAGACCCCTGAGGAGCAGACAAGTCAGCCGCGTCTTCAGACATTTGCCCTCCTTCTCTTCTGAGTACGTTCCTTAATATTTCAGCCATCAACCCCATCTGTGCCTTCAGTCGGCAATTCTCTTCTTCTAGCGTCTCTTGATTCGAGCGCAATGCTTGTATATCTTTCGTGAACTGCCCCAGTTGGCCTCGAACATCCGTTAATTCTGCTTGAACCTGCTTGATGTTTATCCCCACAAGTTGGCGTATGCGGCCTGGGAGAAAACCTTGATTCTCTAGCTGAGCAAAATCGGCAGCTCTATCATTAGCCCGTGCAATCAGAGGCTGCACCATATTCTGCAACTGTTTCTGACTCTCGGCCATGGCTTCCATTACCTGTATGAGCCGCATTATGTTGTCGTGCACCTCTTGCATCTCAGTCTGATCCTGACTCATGACTTCCTAACTGCTGTTTCTGGTTGAATGCCAAGGAATTCTTCGGTCGCTAATCTTTGGAGGACCTGGAAGATACCGGAGATGAGATACAGTTTAATAATTACCTGTAATGCAATATGAATATGAATGCAATGCAATGTGTGTGTCTGTGCATTAGGGAAATTCATTCCCCGATTCTAGTGCGAAGGTGCCAGTGCAGTGACAGAGCTAGACATACAAAGATTGGAGCTGAATCATAGAAAGCCTCATATAATGCAGAGAAATCCAGTAAGCCAAGAATACAATATCACTGAGTACAAAGAAAGACATGACCCCAACCAACAATCCTGGTGATGGTCAGCATTATGCAGATAAAGCATATAAGTTAATACAAGAAATGATCAAGTACTCCCATGAGCCTGATACTCTTCTATTAACTTCGTGGTCTCTGGATGACCTGGTCTGGTAAGCAGCCCTTCAACAAGTTGGTTTCTACTCTTGAGAACACAGCGTACGTCACCAGCAGTTTCCTCCCATGCCCCTTCTCCGAAGCGATCCTCTAGTTTACGCTTCTGAGACACAGCTTCATCTCTGCCTTTGATGGCCTTGTTTAGTGCATTCTGGAGACTATACCGGGACATCACCTCTTCTTCATACTTGTTGATGCTAGCCTTCAACTGTTCTTCGAGGTTAGAAATTTGCTGCTTCAACTTATCTTCCCTCTTCTTATTGTTGGTCAGTGTAGCATTCCAAGTCTTATTGCAAGAAGAGATCTCTCGGTGAGCTGCGTCGAGTGCCTTCTTTTTGGATTCCAGCATGTCATGGGAGCTTCTGAATTCTTTCCCCAGACGTTCGCGCTTCTTCTTTTCTTCAGTCAACTCAGCCCCTAGTCTGTTTACTAGCTCAATCTGCTGTTGGAAAGCATGCACGGCCTTGTTTTTCTCGCTGCGTATCTGGGCTAGCTCTTGCTCTAACCCTTCATTGATCTTCATTAAGGCTTCTTTTTCTTTCACCACTTGCTCGTATGCCTTCCTAGAAATAGTAGTTGGCTCTTCTACCGGAATAGGAACAAGGACTGGTGCATCTGGAAACGGCATCCGCAACTGACTTGCTCTCTCCTGGATCCAAACTCTGCACGGTGCATAAGCCTGACAGTCATTCTTCCCTAACAGCGGCTTCCCTCTTCGGTTAATACGCGTCCAGGCATGCTGCAGCTTGGCTAATAACTCCCCCTTCAAATCTCCGGTGAAGTACAGAGATTCCTGTACTTCCTCTTCCTTGGGTGGGTTCTTCAGCGCATATCCGAATTGGCGAATGAACAGAGAAGGGTCGTAATTGATACACCCTGTCCTTCCTATCAACAGAACATTAGGGTACCCAGAACAACTGAAGATAAGCTCAGATCCCAGCAGGTCTCTATCAAACCATTCAACGTCTTCAGAAGATAACCTCATCAGGCGCTCTGGCCAGCCAACTGGGGTTGTAGTCTCTATGACAGATCTTCTCTTAGGAAGGTGGCTCTCAAACCACATACCCAGCAATGGTACACAGAAGTGAACATTCTTCCCTCTTCCCTTCTCATTCTTGTAATGCATTGAGTGGTAGAAATCTCCGAGCAAGGTAGGTACAGGATTACCAGCGGCAAACAAGTGGAAGGCGTCGAAGTCCACAAAATCCGGTACATTGGGAAACAATATTATGCCATAAATGCACAGAGCCAACACGGCATTGAAGGCAATCCAGCACCCGCTCTTAGCGTACTCCTGGGCTTTACTAATCAAGAACTGGAGTGAGAAGCCTGGAACTCCACGGGAAACAGTAGTATACAATTCAGAAGCATCCATGTGCAAAGCTTTGGCCAAGTCCTCTAGCTTGGGCTTAGCGCCAGAATGAATGAATGGAACCTGGTTCTGCACGGGTAGCTCAGTAAACTCCACATACTCTTCAATGGTAGGCCCCAGAATACAATCAGCAAACGTAAAACATCTCAATGCGGGGTCATAGAACTGCATCAAGGTGTATAGCCCGTTCATCTCATCAGCAGTGGGCTTGTAGACTAATCTCAGTAATCTCCCATGACTCATTCTGAAGCTTTTCCTAACCTCCTCATCAGCAAGAGATATCAGACCGAGCAAAGGAGTAATATCAGGTGCAGGCAGCTTATACGCAACTGTTTTCCTCAAACCAGCCATAATCAATACTCAGAAGTCTGGGCACTAGAACCGGGGGATATGCAAATGCACCTGCAGCACAGACACACGTTAATGGGATGCAATAATAATGGGTATGCAAACAATGCAATGCAAATAACATGCAACAGGGACCAAATGTCGTAGCTGAATAGCCTGAACCATATCAAGAGGTCTCAAACAGACTCTTTAGAAGTCCTCAAACCCTGGTCTCAGATAGACCTAAAACAAAGCTCCAACAACGGTCTCTGACAGACCTCAAACCATAACTCCAACTGGTCTCTGGTAGACCTCAAATCACATCTCCAACTGGTCTCTGACAGACCTCAGAACTCTCCAACTGGTCTCTGACAGACCTCAGAACTCTCCATAAATACCCAGAATCTCGGATCAAGAAACAAACCGGTAGTCTGAAGGTCTAGTTACCTGCATAACCCCAAACCCCTCTCACAGGTGGATGTCCTAGTAACTGACAATGGTATGGCATCCTATGCGGTCGTCAGCGTCACAGACTTTTAAGACTGACGATACGATTCCCAGAAGGAGTGGCATCATCAAGTCTTGAAGAGGCCTCACTTAGCTAACTCCCAAATGATCGGTCCCCAGAGTCGACAATTCAACTAACCAGCAACCCACGCCAACCAAAGGAAGGGGCAGGAGGCCAACCAGAGGAACCTCGTCTGAGTGTAGATTTCGCGGGACACCAAGGCAAGCAAAGCAAGCGGGCGCCCAATAATCTCTACTCTAAGTCTAAGGTGCACTCAAGCCCAGGTCCGGCTTCTCACTCAATATCAGAACACCCATCACAACCCCCAAATACAACAATAATGACAATAATAATATGCTGAAAGTAAAGGTCAGAAATATAAATCCATACAAAATCCTCGACGGGAAAACAAGCGTTGGGATTGACTCTCTTAAGGGACGTTGGATCCCAAATGCATAAGGACCATCGCAGTCCTTAGCAGCCAGGGGACGTTGGTTCCCCAGCAGAGTCGCCAACTGTCGCTACTGCGAAAATCGGCGTCGGCTGACAGAAGAGTCGCCACCGTGCGTTATTTATCCCAACGGAGTGAAAGGAAATGCTCGAGGTAAACCTACCGCAAAGACGGGAAAAGGTATGGTCATCGCAACCAAAACCTGGATTCGGGAGTCGGTTACGCAAGGGGAAGGTATTAGCACCCCTCACGTCCGTCGTACTCGACGGGATCCACGCTTGTTTTCGGGTATGGATTGTTATTCTATCTACTCTATAGGTCAGGGGTTAAAAGAAAATAAAATGACTCGGCAAAGTATCGCACTTCATGCCTACGTATTCCCGTCTGGAAAGAGAAATCAGAGTCAACGTAGTTCGCCTACCTACGGGAAAGGAGGGGAAGGTTGCTCGCTAGGATATCGCATCCTATGCCTACGTACTTTCACACAGCATGAAAGATCAGAGCAAACGTAGTTCAGGCCATGTACGACACAAGTTTGTCTTGATTGTTTTTATTCCTTCTGAAAAAGGTTTTTCTGATTAGCAGTCCAAGCGGACAAAAATGACATTTTGATGGGTTCGCACTCTGTTACGGAAGAATTGTCTTTTATTGTGTTTGAAATATTTATTGTATTTTTTTGTTTGTTTTGAGAAAGAAAGAGACAGAACTCTAATCTACGGTTGCGAAGGGAATCAAACTAACCTAATGTTATCATGCATGGGTTAAGACCTAGTGTCTATCATGCTCCTCTCTTGCGCAGAGAGAAACAGAGATCCTAAGGGAATAGACGGAAACAGAAACAATAACAGATATATACAGTAAAGCGGTAAAATGCATGGATGCAGCAATACAAGCGAGGCAAGGGAGTCCCACTCAACCTCGAACCTAGAAAACAATAGGCAAAAGTGAACAGACTTCACTTTCAACCCAAACGGGTAAACAGCAAACAATACAGTCAAAGAAACCAATCAATACATCAGAAATGAATAACAACTAAAATAAACAGCTACAACAGCTCTGCATCAACACCTATCTTCAAGTCATCTCCAATCAGCTATAAGCTTCAACAAGCCTCAATCTTTATCTTCACAGCCTTCAAGCAAGGGCTCTGATTATCATTCTTTAGTCTACAATGGCTTTTCTTCAAGTCTCAAACCTCCAGGATGAGGGATCAATCACAAGAGTGAATTGGGTGTTAAGCAATTAGTTGTCCACCAAGGGTGGCGAACAGACTGCTACTAACACATAAGATATTTTCTCTCAAGAGTTCTATCCCTTAGACAGTAGCACCAAGCCTTCCAAAGGAAGGGGGTGAGTGTCTTAGAGAGACTCTGTATCACAGAGAAGAATGGAGGCAGTCAAGACCTTCCATGTTTGAGAATCAAGTTGACTATTCTAGAGCTCTGCCTAACTCCTAAATCCTATAGCCTTCAACAACTACCAGCAAGAGATACTCCTCATCCACTCTGAAAGTTGGTCTTCATTCTCTGATATTCACATGGATTCATCTTCTCAAGTTTTCAACTCTCCCAATCCCCAAGCAAACCCAATACCCATACAAACAAACAATAATCCCCAGAGGGGGCACACCACACCAGTCAAACAAATACAGTAGTATACTAATAGCAGTAGGGGAATCCTAATATTTCTAAGGGATCTAATAACTACCCATAATCCCTATAGTCCCATATCCAAAGTTTCAATCTCTAAACCCTAAGGGAACTGATTCAATTCTCCTATGTTGTCACCTAAACCCTAGTTTTATTCATGTTATCCACACCTAAACAAATCTCCTAAAATTAATTTCTAAAAATATGAACTAAATTTTATATACAAGATACATGTCTAAACTAATCAACCTAAAAAGAAGGGATTAAAAATACTAAAGCATCTATTAGAACAAAAATTAACAAATTTAAGTATCAAACTAAACTTAATAAAATGCTATTTACAAGAAAAATGCATGAAAAATAGTAAAACAAAATAAAATGCCATTTTTATTTTTTCATATTTTTCTAGACATAATTATGAACATGTAGAAAAAACAAGCATTAAAAAAAAAATGATTTTTCATTTTTATATGACTTTTATAAAATGCTGAAAATATAAAGGAAATTAAAATAAGAAAATACAAGAAAAATGGGATGGGGGGTGTTAATAGAAGAAGCGCCCAGTTATTATCCATGATGGGCCCAGGAAGGGGGGTGCGCCTAGCATGGCGCGCCTGGGCCCAATTACTATCAGAAAATAAAAAGAAAAATTAAAGGAAAATTGAAAAACGACTGTATGAATAGCAATGCATTTCAGTTAAAAATGGGATTGGGTCGTGCGAGGGGGTGTGAATATCAAGACTTCATTAAGCCCAGAACTCATCACTAACTCAAACGCACCGTTTTGATATTGAGGCTTCCCTCCATTTTCTGAATCAAATCAAGGCCGTGCGATTAGATGAAAGAGTCCATCATCTGAGACGATCCAACGGTGGAATACTTGTCTTCTCCAAAATTCCCTTAGGGTTTCAGGCTTAACAGAGTCCATGCACGACCATTCGACCCGATCATTCTCCATGATTACTTGATGAAAACAAGAAATTCAAAACCCTAAAATGATCTACTAATCACAAGGAATCCATTCTTGGTCTTAGTTTCTGCTAACACTCCTTGTAGATCCCAAACAGAGGGCACGAAAGCTAGGGTTTCACCATGCTCTTCTGACATCAACCTTGCTAGAACTTAATCCTACTGATCCAAACTTGTTCTACATGTTACCCTCATCATTCTATGCTATCACATGATCAATCAATGCACACTAAACAGCTTGTTCTTGCTCTTTACAGTTTCATGTCAAGAATGCAAAACTTCATGGAATTGGCTCAAACTTGCCAGGATTCATCCCTAATGGTTACTAATTAATATTATCCTAACCACATGACCTAAAAGTGCATAAATAGAGAGACTCGAGTGAATTTGCAAACCTGCAAATTGATGATGGTAGTGGCACTTGCACCTCACTTCAATGCTTGCTACTCTCCAATATTGATCCTTGATGAATGCTTTGAGTTCTGTATGCAAAAACTTTGACGTATATTGCTTGAATCTTGAGTTTGATATCAATTTGCTTTTCTTGCAACTTTGCTCTTGCACCTTCAAAACTCCATGGATCCACCTCAATTTTGGTATGCAAATGCTCACAATGATTAGAAGAGTGTGCTTGTGGAGAAGAACAGAATGAAGATGGAAGAGAAAGAGAGTTTGTTATGATTTTGCAAATTGGAAAAATGTGTGAAACTTGGTGTTATGAACAATATGAAGCACCAACCATGGCATGAACCTCTTCATATCAATATATAGGTGAGGTTAGAAACTCCTAGAAGCTTGGAGAAACTTCCCATGTGTGATTTCCCTTGGATTTGGCTTATGTATCTTCCATTATAAGTAACCATGTGTAACTTTCAAAACATGAACTAAACTCAAAATTCCACTTTAGCCAATGTTCTCAAAATGATTTTTCCATTCAAAATGACCTATAATTTCACCTCATTTGGCCAAAATATGAAAAATCTCATTTTTTAGGTCATTTTTATTCATTAAATCCACCAATTTTGAAACCTTGTGCTATGAATCTTTCCAATCTTTCATGGTCACTTTTCTAGACTCAAAATGTCATTTGGAACAAGTTTGATGTCGTAAAGTTTTCCATTTGAAGCTTCCTTGTATGAGTTTTGGGCATAGGCTTGAAATGACCTGTAATTCTCAGATGACCAAAATACCCTTTGCTTGCCAAGACCATAAGTAAAGTTCCACAAATCATATGAAGGCATACTATACCACTCTATAAATCTAAGACATTGAGGAACAACTCTTATGTTGACCAGAAATTCATTTGAAATCTCCTTGAGGGGTAAAAATTGCTTGGAAGTCAAGTCACTTTCACAGACAAAATTTCAGATACCTCAGATGACCTGTAACTTGCAAGGACCATAACTTGAGTTCTATAAATGTCTTTGATGTCTTCCACCACTCAAATTAAAGGTCTTGAGATCCTCTACAAGTTTCATGTTGGCCAAGGATCCATTTGAAGCTTGCATTTTGACTTATCTTGCTTGGCAATTTGACCCAAATTAGAGGATTTTACACAGAAACCCTAATTTAGAAACTCCTCTTCTCCTTGATTTCTCTTGAATTCTTATTGACATCACATCACATCCTTCTCTACATGTCAAATGATGAACCCCACATCTTTCCAATAGCCCTTAATGCCTTTCAATCAGTCATTTGACCTAGAGTTGACCTAGAGTTGTCCCCAGATGAAACCCTAGTCGACTGTCTTCAACTACAATACTTGTGATCACACCAAGGACTTGTCTTCTTCTTCAAATGACTTTCTAAGTCTCCCATGATGTCCAGATACTCTCCATGCTCCATTCACAGCTCACAACTTACTTGTTGATCCCCAGATACCCTCAGTTGGGAGATGGATGCACTTGCTTGATCCATTGACTTGATAACTTTCAAATTCTTTCTGAGGACTTGAATGGGATTGAATTAGAATAATAACCTCTTAATAGGCTCATAGAGATGAGAATAATGATTGGTCCCCTGTTGGATGACTTGCTATGCTTATGCTATGCAGATGAGTAGACTATGTGCATGACCCTATATGCAAATGTTAATGATATTGAAACATAAACCAAGTGAATAAGGTTGAGCAAATTTTAGGGTGCAACAGTGATTGGTTGTGATGGTTCAGGAGGTGTTTGGTTTTGTTCAGGAGGTGGGTGATCAGATGATGGTTGTTCAGATGGTGGTTGTTCAGATTGTTGGAGTATGGATGGTTGTGGTTCAGATGGTTGTGGTATGGATGTTTGTGGTATGGTGAGTTGAGGAATGGAGGTGTCATCATCAAATGGTATTGATGTAACAACATCAGATGAGGGTGGTATAAAATCTGTGAAATTGAATTTGAAGCGAAGAGGGTTGTCAGATGCAGGTAGGTCAGATGGTAATGGTTTATAAGGATCAGGAATTTGTAAGCTAGTTGGTGAGGGGACTTCAGATTCATCAGAATCAGATGATTCAGTTGAATGACATGAAGTTGAAGAGAGGACATACATGGTTGCAAGTGGTTATACATTCAGAATGTCTTCAGATGGTTGTGGGATAGATGGTTCAGGATTTTGGATGATTGGTTCTTCTGGTGGTTGAGTAGAAGAGAGTGGTTCAGATTGTTTTTGTTGTTCAGAGGGTTGTTGTTGAGGGGGTTCAGATTGTGTTTGTTGAGGGGGTTGTTGTTCATAAGATTTTTGTTGAGGGGGTTCAGATGGTAGTGGAACAGAAGATGGTTGAGAATGTTTGTGAGGAGATGAAGTAGGTTCAGATGATTGATGTTCAGATGTTTTAGGAGGAGATGGTGGAGGTGAAGGTGAGGGTGAAGGGACAAAAGGTTTGGGATCAGATGTTAATACCTGTTGAATTGTTTCTCTAATTTCTTCCACAGTAGCTTCTGGAGGATTTTCCTTCTGCTTCTTGTCCTTCTCAGGTCTGTCAGCAGTATCCGAGGCTTTCCTCTTAGGATGTGCAATAGATCCTTCCTCAGCTTTTCTCTTCCTACGCCTTTCTCTCAGAAGATTTGGCAATACTTCTCCTTCCTTCTGCACTATGTTAGCAGGCAGAGGAATACCATCTCTTAAACATTCAGCAATGTATGTCAGAATGATTTCCCTAGGTTCATCTGCACTGAACATGGGAAAATCTGCTAAAGGAATTCTCCTTTTGCTGACGTCTTCAGAGTGAAATTTCTTGGGATTTCCAGCAAGCTCTGAAATGACCTTCATTCTTTTCAGAGTGTTCGCATTAATAACAGATCCTATAACATAAGACATATCATTTGTCACTCCAGCATCAAACAGATGTTTCACAAGACCATTCTCTGTTAGAATGTCTGATATCAATCTTCCCATAGGGATCCAAGTTCTGTTTTTTCCAGCTTTAACCCTTACTTATTCTCTTGTTTCTTTGATATGGTTCAGAAGATGACTGAACAGAAGATAAGGTAAATCCACCTTCTTTCCTTTACTCATACAGAAAATGAAGTACATTTGTTCTGAGTTCACATAATCTGGTGAGTTAGAAGATTTCCTGTGAAAGATAGAACTCATGAAAATCTTGGCCCAGATTCTGTAAGCAGGCTTCAGATCTCTGACCTTGTTGGATGGTTCCCCAGAAACACACACTTCTTGAAAAATGTCAGCCAAATCCACATGATCAGTATCCATACTTGTGATTCCCTCAATTTCCTTATACTCAAGTAGTTGTTTGATTAATTTTTCAGTGATGACAATTTCCTTCCCAAGAACAGATGAATGAATGAAGTTAGGGCAAACTTGAGCGTGTATCCAGAATTCCTTCACCAATGTTGGATAAACATGACCCATCATCCTGTCAAAATATTTTTCCCAGTTCTGAGTTTTGATGGTTGAATAGAGATCAAAACCATTTTCTTTGATGGATTCAAAATCCACAAAGTTCTCACACAGAACTTCAAGTTCTTTGATTGGAGTGAGAAGAGTTCTTACAGGTGCCTTGTACACAACAGCAGTTTGGGATGAACCAGCAGTATTTGGAGATGATGCAGCAACAGTTGAAGATTGCATCTGAGCAGATGTTGAAGATGGTGAAGCCATTGATGTTCTTGAGATGCGTCTGGGTTTACGAGAGGTTTTGGGTTTTGAAATAAGATGGAAGCAATAGAGAAGACAGAAATGCATATGAGAGGTGAAAAGAGTGTAAAGTGTGATTTGTGAAGTGTTGTGAGGATTTATAGAGAAATTTAGGCATGCAAAAAGACACACAATCTCACGCGTACACACAAGCATTGAATGAAGTGAAACATAATCATATCAAGCAATTAATGCAAAGAATAAAATCATATCAAACATTTAAGATTCTGACAGAAGGGGGGAAAATCAAGAGATTTTGGATTTTCAAAGCAATACCTCAAACGTCACTTCAGTATGGTGCACTCTACCTTTCCAGATTCTGAGCTACACGTGTTTGCTTGCATGTGCCTCTGAAACTCTTTGAGAAATGAAACGTTAGGCAATGTTCAGATCCTCTGAGCCTTGTTAGTTCAGATTTACACACAAATAAATAAACACAGAATTGAACAGAAGAAATACTTCAGAGTTTAGACATTTATCATCAAAAAAAATTTCATCTGATGAATATTTTATTTTGGACAGAAGTCCATACTTATATTTTTCAGAATAAATTTAAATCTATCTTCAGCAAGGGGTTTTGTAAAGATATCAGCCCACTGATGATCTGTATCTACAAATTTTAAATTGATAATTCCCTTCTGAACATAGTCTCTGATGAAATGATGTTTAATCTCTATATGCTTAGCTTTAGAGTGTAAAATGGGGTTTTTAGATAAGCATATAGCTGAAGTATTATCACAGAAGATAGAAATGTTACTCTCAAAGATCTGATAATCTTCCAGTTGACTTTTCATCCAGAGCATCTGGGTGCTACAACTAGCAGCAACAATATATTCTGCCTCTGTTGTTGAAAGTGCAATTGTGGGTTGCTTCTTACTTAACCAAGAGATCAGATGACTTCCAAGAAATTGACAGCTTCCAGAAGTACTTTTACGTTCTACTCTGTCTCCAGCATAGTCAGCATCACAGAATCCAACTAATTTATACTCATCAGATCTTCTGTAACACAGACCCACATTAGTAGTACCTTTCAGATACCTTAGAATCCTCTTAACAGCTATTAAGTGAGATTCTCTAGGATCTGATTGGAATCTAGCACACAGACACACACTGAATAAAATATCAGGTCTTGAAGTAGTCAAATATAAGAGAGATCCAATCATACCTCTGTAAAGTTTTTTATCAACTTTCTTACTTACCTCTTCCTTACCAAGTGTGCTTGTAGGATGCATTGGAGTCTTTGCCAGTTTGCTTTCATTCAGATTGAATTTCTTCAGAAGCTCTTTGACATATTTAGTCTGGTGAATATATGTGCATTCTGGAGTCTGATTTACTTGGATTCCCAGAAAGAATCTAAGTTCTCCCATCATGCTCATTTCAAATTCAGCCTGCATAGACAAAGCAAACTCCTTTCCCAGCATAATATTGGTAGATCCAAAAATAATATCATCCACATAAATTTGACAAACTAGTAAATCTTTCTTAAATGTTTTATAGAAAAGAGTTGTGTCCACTTTGCCTCTGATAAAGTTCTTTTCTAGAAGAAAATTACTTAATCTTTCATACCAAGCTCTGGGGGCTTGTTTTAAACCATAAAGAGATTTTTTGAGTTTGAAAACATGATCTGGAAATTTATCACTTTCAAAACCAGGAGGTTGATGGACATAAACTTCTTCTTCTATAATACCATTTAAGAAGGCACTCTTAACATCCATATGATATAGAGTGATGTTATGTTGTGCAGTAAATGAAACAAGAAGGCGTATAGATTCTAACCTTGCCACTAGAGCATAAGTTTCAGTGTAATCAATACCTTCTTGTTGACTGTACCCTTGAGCTACCAGCCTTGCCTTGTTCCTAACAACTTCTCCTTGCTCATTTAGTTTATTTCTGAATACCCACTTTGTTCCAATAATGTTGAAACCTTTTGGTCTAGGAACCAGATCCCACACATCATTTCTTGTAAATTGATTTAGCTCATCTTGCATTGCAAGTATCCGATCATTGTCACTCAGAGCTTCATCCACAAATGTTGGTTCAATAATAGACACCAACCCAAGAAGTGATGTTTCAGATGATCTAATAAACGACCTTATTCTTATAGGGTCATCTTTCTTCCCAATAATCATTTCTTCTGGATGAGAAGCCTTGATTCTGGATGATCCTTTAACTGTTGGTTCTTCAGAAATATTCATGTTATTCATCTGAGCAGCTAATGGAGTTGCATCTGGCATAGCTTCTTCTTGAGCTTTCTCTACCTCTGACTTCTCAGATTCTATGAGAATAACTTCTCCATCTGCAGAGTTTTCAATCTGCTTTGGCTTTTGATTGCCAAGCTTATCATCAAATCTAACATGTATAGATTCTTCCACAATCTGTGTCTCAGTATTGTATACTCTGTAGCCTTTAGAGCGTTCAGAATATCCAAGCATGGAACACTTTTGTGCTTTAGAATCAAACTTGTTAAGATTCTCTTTAGTGTTCAGCATAAAACAAATACATCCAAAAGGATGGAAATAAGAAATGTTTGGCTTTCTATTCCTCCACAATTCATAAGGAGTCTTTTCCAGAAGAGGTCTAATTGACACTCTGTTCTGAATGTAACATGTTGTGTTAATTTCCTCTGCCCAAATTTTTTTTGCCGTGTTAGTCTCATTGATCATGGTTCTGGCCATCTCTTGCAAAGTTCTATTTTTCCTCTCTACAACTCCATTCTGTTGTGGAGTTCTAGGACAAGAGAAATCATGAGCAATGCCATTTTCATTAAAATATTTTTCAAAATGTTTGTTTTCAAATTCACCACCATGATCACTTCTGACTTTAACAATTTTGAAATCATTTTTAGTTTGGACTTGTTTGCAAAAGTCAAAGAACACAGAGTGTGACTCATCCTTGTGTTTTAGGAATTTTACCCATGTCCATCTGCTGTAGTCATCAACAATGACTAATCCATACTTCTTGCCACTGATGGATGCAGTTTTCATTGGTCCAAACAGATCAATGTGAAGTAACTCTAATGGTTTTGAAGTTGAAACAACATTTTTGGATTTGAAAGATGATTTTGAAAATTTTCCTTTCTGACATGCTTCACAAAGAGCATCTGAGTTGAACTTCAGATTAGGAAGTCCTCTGACCAGATTAAGCTTATTAATCTGAGATATACATCTCATATTAATATGACCCAATCTTCTGTGTCAGACCCATTGCTCCTCATTAACAGACATAAGGCATTTAACATTCTGAACCTTAAGTTCTGAAAGACTAATTTTATAAATGTTGTTTTTCCTTTTACCATTAAAGAGGATTGAGCCATCCTTTTGACTAACAGCTTTGCAACACTTTTGATTAAAGATAATGTCATAACCATTGTCACTTGATTGACTTATGGACAATAGATTATGAGCTAACCCTTCAACAAGCAAGACATTAGTTATGGAAGGAAGTTTACCATTGCATATGGTTCCAGAGCCAATTATTTTGCCCTTCTGATTCCCTCCAAACTTGACATCTCCTCCAGATCTAAGCTCCAGACTTTGGAACATAGACATTTTCCCGTCATATGTCGTGAGCATCGAGAGTCCAGGTACCATGACTGGAGTCTTGACTTTGCTGCTAAGGATGTCTGCAACATAGATTATCTTATCCTTAGGTACCCAGATTTTCTTGGGTCCTTTTTGGTTAGTTGCCTTAAAGATTTTTCTGAATTTCTGTCTTTCAACATAAGACTTGTTCTGATTAGCTTTAGATTTATTATACACAGGTTTGTTTTGATTAGAACTTGTGTGTTTAATATCATTCAAGTGACCAAATGTAAATTGAGAATATAAAGGAGGATACTTGATATCCAGTTTATCTACATATTTTGGATTTGAATCTTCATAAGAGAAAGACTTATATCCAACACCTTTTCTATAGTTTCTGCTAATACCATAGATCATTGAAGCCATTTTGCGTCTATCTAGGCTTTTAGTTAGAAACTTCCTGAAACTATAGTCATACTCTTGTAAAATATTTTTAGGGCATGGTTCAGATTTTGAATCAGAGTTTAGTTGAACAAATTCTAAATTATTTTTCAATTGAAGATTTTCAGCTTTTAGTTCAGCTATTTATGATTCAAACTTGTTACTCTCAAATTCAATATGCTTTAGAAGCGTTTTGTATTTGAGTTTAACTTTGCTATAGTTTTCAAGAATATCAGATAAACTTTCAACAAGTTCCTGTCTAGAAAGTTCAGCAAATACCTCCTCAGAATCAGATTTTGATTCTGATCCAGATGATTCAGCATTGTCCTCAATGTCAGCCATGAATGCCACATTTGCACATTCCTCTTTTGACTCTGATGACGAATCAGATGCATCTGAGTCATCCCAGGTAGCCATCAGAACATTCTTTTTGTGATCTGACTTTCTTTTTGGGTTCTCCTTCTAAAGCTTTGGGCATTCACTCTTGTAGTGCCCAGGTTCTTTGCATTCATAGCAAATAACCTCTCTTTTTCCAGATCATCTGTGTCCAGAGGATTCTCCAGATCTTCTGTATCTAGAGTGTTCTCCAGATCTTCTGTGCCCAAAAGATTCTTTGTGTTGATCTGGTTTTCTAAAGTTCTTGAACTTCCTTTGCTTATTCTTCCAGAGTTTGTTGATTCTTTTGGACAACAAGGATAGTTCTTCTTCATCTTCAAAAGCAGACTCTTCAGAGCTTTCTTCTCATACCTGTAATGCTTTAACAACATTATTAGATTTTAACGCAATTGACTTACCTTTCTTTAGAGGCTCATCTTCCTCTAGTTCAATCTCATGACTCCTTAGAGAACTGATTAGTTCCTCCAGCGTAATCTTGTTCAGATCCTTTGCCAGCTTCAGAGCAGTTACCATGGGTCTCCATCTGGTTGGCAAGCTTTTGATTATTTTCTTGACATGATTTGCTGTAGAGTAACCCTTGTCCAGAACCTTTAGGCCAACAGTGAGAATCTGGAATCTGGAAAACATTGCTTCAATAGATTCAGATTCTTCCATCTTGAAAGCTTCATACTTCTGGATCAGCGCCAGAGCCTTGGTTTCTTTGACTTAAGAGTTCCCTTCATGAGTCATCTTTAGGGATTCAAATATATCAAAGGCAGTTTCTCTGTTGGTTATTTTCTCATACTCAGTATGAGATATAGCATTTAGCAATATAGTTCTAGCCTTGTGGTGATTTCTGAATTCCTTCTTTTGCTCCCCAGTCATTCATTTTCTGTCAACTTTCTTGCCATTCCCATCAGTGGGATGAACATATCCATCAATAACTAAGTCCCAAAGATCAGCATCAAATCCTAGAAAGAAACTTTCCAGTCTATCTTTCCAATAATCAAATCTCTCTCCATCAAACATGGGAGGTTTTGTGCTAACTCTTTCTTCATATTTGTTGTTGTTGGGTGTTGATGTTTCAGCAGCCATAATGTATATCAACCAAGAGTATCAAGAGTTTTTCCCACTGGATCTTTTCTGGTCACGGTTAAGTGATAGCACAAATAGAACCGGAGCTATGATGCCAACTGAAAGTGAGAAAAACACTTAGAAGGGGGGGGGGGGGTTGAATAAGAGTTTTAAGAAATATGACAATAAAAACAACTCAAGATTTTTATCCTGGTTCGTTGAACTCAACTACTCCAGTCCACCTTATCAAAGATGATTTGCCTTTCTCTACAAGGACTTAATCCACTATTGATCAACTGATTACAATAGAAAGCACTAAGAGCAACTGTCTTAGTCTTCTCAAGAACTACTGACCACACCTTGGTCTTCTTAAGGAACTTCTTACAAATTAATGTAAACTAACAAGTGTTTGAATGCTTCTAATAAGCTGTATCACAACTGTGATGTATACACTTAAGATTAAGTACAACAAAAACTATATGGTTTTATGAAAGATCAAATGAATAAGATCTTGAGAGATTTTCTCTTTTATGAATTAAGCGTGTATTTCTTTCTGAGTGAACTTGCAATGAGCAAATGATGAGTAGTGAAGTAGACACCTCAAAATGTTGAAGTAGTTCTCCTTTTATAGCTTTTTCCAAATGCTTTGAGTGATGTGCAACTGAATATAATATTTGATTGTATGACTTTTCATCACCAAAATTATGGGCAGAGATATGCTTTCTGCAGAAAGGTATGGTTGTAGAAGCCTTGGGATTTGCACCACGTCACTTCTTTGGACAAATTAGCCGTTGGTTACTTTGGAAGTAGCACCACATCTTATCAAGTTTACAGCTTCTTCAACAAGCTTCCTTCAAGATGAAGTCTTCATAATCTGCACTTCAGAACTTGTAGTAAGCTTAAAAGGTATGGAATGCTTTAAGATGATCAGAGCTTAAGATGAATGAGAAGTTTAGAGCCTTGATAGATGATCAGATCTTAATTTATCAGAGTCTCAATCTTGATCAGAGTCTTTATCAGAGTATGCAGCAGTATGTGCTAAGAGCGTGAATATTAATGATAAGAGTCTGATTGTCAAAGCCTCTGATCTTGCAGTGAAAAGAACTTCAGAGTCTGATTAGATCAAAGCTTTCAACTTTTGTACACTTCTTTCATTAGCGCTTCAGATCATTCTGCAGCTTCTGCTTCAGATTCTTCTGGCAGCGCTCCAGAGTCTTCTGATAGTCTTGCATCTGATGCTTTAGAGCTTTGCATAGTTTCTTTGTACTTATGTATTTTGCTTCTTTAAGAGTTTTCAATTTTATACCTAAAACAATAATACTTGAACAAATTTCAGAGTGTATATTTTCTTAATACAAAATTCCATAAAAGTTATCATCAAAACATAGAGATATAAGAATCACCAATATGTGTTCTAACAACATTAACCCTTAATATTTATCGACCTACGGGGACATTACCCCTATGATTCAATTCCCTACATGAAATCAATCATACCCACAGTTATAGAATTGAACCCCACCCTTACCTTTGGATTGAGGACAACTCTAAACTTTCGATTTGCTCTCCGGTGACTCTTCTGCAACTACCTTGGGTTCCTTCTGTTCCTAACTCCTCCACAGTCACGTTCCTTTTTCCTTCTCTTCAACCTTTTTCCTCAATTTTGGTTTTCTGAGCAGTTTATCATTCCTTTGCTCTCTTTCCCCACAACCTCTCTAATAACTCCCTAATTCACCTTATTCCATCCACTAATAATAATAATAATAATAATAATAATAATAATAATAATTATTATTATTATTATTATTATTATTATTATTATAATAATAATAATAATAATAGTAATATAATATTACTACTAGTTATTAAATTATCCTTATTATTAATCATATTATATTATCAAACTCTATATTTATTAAATGGTTTCCTATACTTTAAGGACATTCACCCACGCTCTCAACCACACTCCCACATAAAGGCGCACCAACAATTCATAAATAATAAATTTAAAAAGAACGGGCGTTACAACTCCCCCAAACTTAAAAGAATTTCGTCCTCGAAATTACCTCAATCAAATAGCTTGGGATAAGACTCCTGCATCTTGCTTTCCAATTCCTACGTCAAGCTTTCGCCAGCAGCTCCCAACCAGACCACTTTCACCAAACCAAATTCTTTTCCTCTTAACGTCTTCACCTCTCGATCATCAATTCTTATAGGCATCGTCTCCACCGTAAGATTGTCATGTACTTGCACATCGTCCTTGGGAATGATATGCGACGGATCTGAGATATACTTTCGGAGCTGTGACACATGGAATACATCGTGCATATTTGAAAAATTTGGCGGCAACACCACTCGATACGCAACCTTTGCAACTCTGTCCGATATCTGCTACTGACCAATGAAACGAGGGGTAAGCTTCTTAGATTTCAAAGCTCTACCAACTCCAGTCACAGGCGTGACTCTAAAAAACACATGATCTCCAGCTTCAAATTCTAAATCCTTTCTGCGCTTATCATGATAACTTTTCTGCCTACTCTGTGAAGCTTTCATCTTTTCTCGATTTAACTTCATCTTCTTCGTCGTTTCCCGAACAATTTCTGGTCCAAGTACCACACTCTCTCCGGTTTCATACCAACATAACGGAGTCCTACATCTCCGACCATACAAAGCTTCGAACGGTGCCATCCCGATACTAGAGTGGCAACTGTTATTATAAGTAAACTCTATCAACGGAAGATAGGTATCCCACGAACAGCCTTCCTCCATAACACATGCCCTCAGCAAATCTTCTAAAGACTGAATAGTCCGTTCGGTTTGACCATCTGTTTGAGGATGGTATGCTGAACTCAACCTCAACTTGGAACCTAATTCCTCTTGTAGACTCTTCCAAAACACAGAAGTAAACCTCAGATCTCTACCCGACACAATACACAACGGGATACCATGCAACTTAACAACCATTCTGACATAAATCTATGCCAACTTCAATACCGGAAAAGTGATGTTAATAGGAATAAAGTGAGCTGACTTTGTAAGCCTATCAACAATCACCCAAATAGAATCACATCCTCTCAAAGTGTTCGGCAAACCCGTTACAAAGTCCATCAAAATGTTGTCCCATTTCCATTCTGGAATCTTTAACGGTTGCATCAACCCAGTAGGTTTCTAGTGCTCAACTTTCGACTTCTGGCAAGTCAAGCATGCGTAAACAAATCGTGCCACATCACGCTTCATACCAGGCCACCAAAACAGATTCTTCAAATCACTATACATTTTCGTCGCTCCTGGATGAATACTCAACTTACTCTGGTGACCCTCTTCTAGGATCTCTTTCTTCATATCTGCACTATCAGGAATGCAAATACGACCACGAAATCTCAACACGCCTTGCGCATCCAACTGAAAATCATTATTTTCCGAATGATCCACCCCAGCCATTAAATCTACCAACTTCACATCTAATTTCTGAGCTTCTCTGATATGGTCCAGAAAGTCATTATTAATCTTTAACATGCCCAAATTTATACTCTTCGGTGTCACCTTGCAAACTAAACTCAGATCTCTGAATTGCTCAATCAATTCCAACTCTTTAGCCATCATTGCCGACATATGCAAAGTTTTGCGACTTAAGGCATCAGCTACAACATTGGCCTTCCCCGGATGGTAGTTTAAACCAAAATCATAGTCCTTTAACAGCTCTAACCACCTTCGCGGTCTCATGTTCCGTTCTTTTTGGTCAAACATGTACTTCAAACTCTTATGGTCACTTAACACCTCGAATCTTGAACCATACAGATAATGTCTCCAAATCTTCAGCACAAAAGCAACAGCAGCAAGTTCTAAATCGTCTGTAGGAAAATTCTTCTCATGGATCCTCAACTGTCTTGAAGCATAAGCCACTACTTTGTTACTCTGCATGAGTACACCTCCCAAACCAAACTTAGAAGCATCACAGTATACCACAAACGGTTCCTTTGGGTTAGGCAAGGTCAGCACCGGAGCCGACGTCAACCTCTTCTTTAACTCTACAAAACCCGCTTCGCATTGAGCATCCCACACAAACGTTTTCCCTTTACCGGTCAACTTAGTTAACGGAAGGGCCAACTTAGAAAAACCTTCAATAAACCTTCTGTAATAGCCAGCAAGTCCCAAAAAGCTTCTAATCTCAGTTTCCGACTTCGGAGTCTCCCATTGCAACACCACATCTACCTTGGATGGGTCTACCGCAATTCCACTACCTGATATAACATGACCCAGAAAGCTAACCTCTTCCAACCAGAAGTCACACTTTGACAGTTTCGCATACAACTTCCTTTCTTTCAAAACTTGCAGTACTAATCTCAGGTGCTCCACATGCTCCTCCTTCGACTTAGAATAAATTAATATATCATCAATGAATACTACCACAAACCAATCCAAATAGTCGTGAAAGATACGGTTTATGTATTCCATAAAAACTCTCGGCGCATTAGTAACACCAAAAGGAATTACCGTATACTCATAGTGTCCATATCTGGTTCTGAATGCAGTCTTCTGGACATCCTCATCTTTTACCTTAATTTGGTGATACCCCGACCTCAAATCAATTTTACTAAACATCCACACACCAACCAACTGATCCATCAAGTCATCAATTCTTGGGAGCGGATATTTATTCTTAATTGTCACCTTGTTCAGTTGTCGGTAATCAATACACAACCTCATACTACCATCCTTCTTCTTTACTAATAGTACCAGAGCTCCCTACGGCGACACACTCGGTCTAACGAACTTCTTCTCAAGTAAGTCTTCCAACTGTTTCTTCAACTCCGCCAATTCAGCTGCAGACATCCTGTACGGTGCCATAGACACAGGTCTGGTACCAGGTACAAGGTCAATAGAAAATTCAACTTGTCGTTCCGGGGGAACTTCAGGAATTTCATCTAGAAACACTTCAGGAAAATCACGAACAACTTCCAACTCATCAATTATTGCTTGATTCTCAACGGATAATGATGCCACCAATGCAAACACCTGAGCATCTTCTAGCAGTATCTGCCTCATCTTATTTGTAGTTACTAAACGGGCTCCCTCCTCCTCAGGAGTAGAAAACCTCACTGAATTATCAAAGCAATTAATATGAATGCAGTTATACTCTAACCAGTTCATACCTAAAATTACGTCTATCCCACTTAGTGGCAAACAGACTAAGTCAACCAGGAAATCTCTATCAAACATTGACAGAGGACATTTCAAACATACCAGAGATGTAGTCACTGATACCTTAGTTGGAGTCTCAACTAACATCTCCCCATTCATGTGAGATAACAAAAGACTCAAACGTTCAACACAATCAGTAGCAATAAAACAATGAGAAGCACCAGTGTTAATAATAGCAAGTAAAGGAGTACTATTAATGAAACAAGTACCTTCAATGAGTTTGTCATTGTTGGACGTCTCAATCCCAGATAGAGCGAACACCCTTCCATCAGTCTTTTCTTTCTTAGGCTTCTGACACTTGTCACGCACATGTCCCTCTTCACCACAGTTGAAATAAACCATTCCCTTGCGTCTGTACTTAGAAATAGTGTGTCCCAACTCAGCGCAACGGTAACATCTCACTGGTCCAGAGTTACACACATTACTCTTGTGACCAGGTTTCCCACACTTATAGCAAACAATACCAGCAGGAGCATCTCCCCTACTAGTTTTCTTGTCATCAGTTGCTCTCTGTTTCCCTTTGCCAACTGAAGGGTCATAAGGCTTACCACGAGTCTGATGTGACTTGCCTCTCCTCTCACTCAACAGCTTGTAATGAGCATTACTATCTTCTTCATAAATCCTACAACTTTCAACCAATTAATCAAAAACACGGATCTTCTGGTACCCGATTGCTTTCTTGATTTCAGACATCAATCCGTTCTCAAACTTGATACATTTAGAGAACTCAGCGGTATCTGCGCTGTAGTGCAGATAAAACTTAGCCAACTCCTTGAACTTCGCAGCATACTCAGTAACAGATTTGTCTCCTTGCATCAGTTCAAGAAACTCAATTTCTTTCTTACAACTTGCATCTTCCGGGTAATACTTCTTCAGAAATTCTCTACGGAATACCATCCAAGTGATCTTTTCACCTGCAGCTTCCAATACCGGACGAGTCTCTAGCCACCAGTCATCAGCTTCGACTGCTAGCATATGAGTCCCATATCGAACCTTCTTTGCTGGAGTACAATCCATCACACGAAATATTCGCTCCATTTCCTTCAACCAGTCCAGTGCACCATCAGGATCGTGCCTACCCTTGAAGGTAGGTGGATTCTCCCGCTGAAACATTGCCAAACTGCGAGACCCAGCATCTCCAACAGGATTCAGCTGATTTTCCATAGCATTAGCTAAAGCTTGCAGAGCAGCATCAATTGCAGCATCATTCCTTCCAGCCATTTCACTTAAACTTCAATAACCAACAGTCAGATGTCACAAACAACAATAATCTATTGCTAGACACGACGACTGACTCGATAACTCGGTCGATAGGAACGATCTACTCTGATACCACTAATGTAACACCCCATTCTAACCCCCAACATATAAACAACAAAATAACAATCAGAGTGCACGCAAATTGGATAGGTGACGATCGTGAGGGAACCGTCACAACCGTGATGGTCATGACGACCGTGATGATCATGACGATCGTGAGGGTCGTGACGATCGTGATGGAGTGGTGACGGTTGTCACACTCACAAAAACTGGGCGTCACATTTCAACTTACACATAACACACACACCTGCAACAGAATCATTTAGTAACATACTGTTGAACCCCAAATTTTGACCCCTTAGATTCTCATTATCATTGTAGGAGCATACTCATGAATTATCTAACCCTAACCCAGTGCAAGTTTGTCGTTGTCCAGTTACAGATGAATCAGGGTTTTGTACAGTCAAATCGAAGCTTCAGGGTTTGTGATCAATCAAAGTCTCAGGCTAATTCAATCATGAAACAAGATCAAGGGTATCATATGATGTCAATTGAGAATCCAATTTGAGGTTGTTACCCCAGAATCAAGAACAGTGCATTTCAGGGCACCCGATTAGGGTTTTTTTTACTAGTAAAAGTCAATTGTAGTTAGACTTTGGTGTTGGAAGGTGTTTTAATGGTGGAATTATGATCCATGAAGTTCATATAGCTTAATTAGGTTCATTCAAGAAGTATCAAAGTCTCAGGAGGTCCAGAGTGTCAACGGGCGACTCGGTAGTCACTGATCGATCGTACGGTTGACCGAAAAGTCAACTCTTTAAATTTAAGGAATTGGACTTCAAAGTGTGAATAAAAAATGTTCCTTATGTCATTTTTCACTTGCCTATCAATTTTCATGACCATTGGATCAAGGATGAGGAATTAATCGAAAAATCGGGAAATTAGGGTTTTGAAAGGGGCTAAACCATAACTCCTTAACCACACATCCAATTGAGTTGGTTCAAATCTCATTATAAAGCTCTTGACAAATCCTACAAAAGTCCCTTAGTGGTCCATGACCAGAAAATGCATAAATTTGGAGTTATGACCAAATTCATTTTGAGAGGGGAAAAAGACTTAGAAAATTTCACTTTCAAGCTCATTTTTTAGCAACTTTGAGAGGTCTTTTGGCCAAGTTCCTTTTAGAATTTGAAACTCATGAAAACATGAATGTTTTAGAGCTATTTGAGGGCTTTCTAAAGAATACTAGAACATCTCAAAAGGATTTGTGAGCTGAGAGTTATGGATTTGGCAAGTTGGTGTTTTCACACTTGAGTCCCACATTGACAAACTTTCAAAAATCATTCCTTTGATCAATTGGGCCAATCTCAGCTTTTGAAACATGTTTTATTTGATATTTAGAGACTTTGTAGCATGGAAATACAATGAAAATGCAGAGGAAATGGAATTAGCCAAGTTTGCAAGTGGACTTGCAAGTGGCCTTGCAACTTGCATTTGAAATCAATTACAAGCATGAGGTGGAAATTAGAATCTGAACCAGCCATCAACCTATGCCTTCTAGCCTGGTTTTAGCCACTTCAAACTCATCATGAAGCCTGACTTAAGCTTACCTATCAGGCAAGAAAGCTCTTTTTGAGATTGGATTCAAAAAATGAAAACCTTTCCTTCTTAAGAAGGAAATCTCCAAATCTGCCCACTACCCCCATTTGCCTATAAATAGAGGCACTCCCCACCTTATACCATACACAATAGATCTTCTGAAAACCAAAGAAAGATCAAGCTCCCACCCTTTCATACTTTTCTCCAAAATCACCAAGTTCACAAAATTGCCAAAAAAAACTTCAAAATCTGCCTTGGTACAATTGCTGCCAAAATTATTTCTCCACACACAAACTCACCAAACATCATCCCCACAACTCATAAATATGATATAGAAGGTGTTCCAACCATTGAACCACTCAAAAACCTCCTCATTCAAAAAGTCAACTTCCATACCAAGTTACTTTGACCACAATGCACAAAATCAGTCAAAACTTGTTCTAGGCATTTGCTTGATGTTCTAATCACTCTAAAACCTCACATATATCATTTCTCAACTGTCTAAAGTATTAAGGTTCATTGGTGGAGTTTATTTCTCCAACTGTCTTGAAGTTTGCATTCTTGCTTCAAAAAGAAGAAATCTCCAAAGCTAGGTGCATTTGAAGTTTTCTCTGGATTTCTTATTGATCAAACCTGCTCAACACAGTCTACTAGAGGTATGTAGACACTCCATCTTTGCTTTACACCATAATTTCATGTTTTGGCATTTTAAGTTTATCATGTTAAAAATGTGTCATGTGTGTGTCTTGTATCAAATTCTGTCATGAACACACCAGTTGTGATCTCAGGCCTAGAGGTGTTTAAGTTTGTGCTCAAATTCATCCAACATCATGTATCCAATATGTGTGTGAAATCAACTTGATCAAAGTTTGCTTAGGATGTTGAACTGCATTCTTTCATGGTTGCATCATAATACCAATTTGCAACTCAAACCCTCATTTTTCATGACAGTCCTCTCTTAGCTTCAAATTGTGTTTGAACTCATTCAATATCATGTATGTGTAGTGTGTATATGATTAGTTCAGTCTAAAAATGTTTGGAATTGAATTTGAACATCTTCATGCATTTCACAACCTAACTTTGCAACTTGACAGCCAATTTTCACTACAGCATGATTTGAACTCCATTTTATGTTTGAACACACTTATCTTCACATATATGACTTGTGTACATGACTTACTTGACTTGTATGTGCATGAAATTGAAACTGAACACCATTATGCATCCTGTTCATGACATTAGCAACTTGAGCACTTTTTTTCATAGCATTTTGTTTCAACCTGAATGTGTGTTTGGATTCACTCATGAGCATTTATATGGTATGTGCACATCTCTGTCTTGATGTAAGCTTTATTATTTTTTGAAAACCACATACTGCACTCTCTGCTGCCACAAACAGTTCTAGCACCACATCAACATGTCAAACTTTGCCTATTTGCTTTTGTGCCTAATTTTTGAGTGTGAGCATGTTCAGTTTCATGTTTGTGAGGTGTAGGTATAAGTTATATGGCCTGTTTTCATCTGGTACACATTTTCACTTTCAAAATGCATTGTCCAAGCCAATATGCCTTAAACCATACCAAAACCTGTTCTGATTGAAGTTTAACTAATTTTGGAGCATGAACACAACTATCTTCATGTATGTGACTTGTGTGTGCAGTTAATTTGGTTTAAACATGCCTAGAATCCATTTTGAACATCTTCATGAATGCACAAAGCATAAAACTGCAGCTTATATGCAATTCTCCATGATAGACATGTTTGAGCTTTTCATTGTGTTTGATGACACTCAATACCATGTATGTGATGTGTATGTATGCTTACCTTGATCAAAATATGCCTAGAACTTGAAACGGACAACATCATGCCTCATATTCACAACAATTTTCAATTTGAACACATTTTTTCACAATTGTTTGTTTTTTTACCTAAATTTGTGTTGGAAATCATTCATTGGCATTTTTATGAGGCGTGTGTATGTTTCAATTGACCTGAAAAAGTTTGGAACTATAACTAGACATCAACTTGCATTTCTCATGACAGTTGTACAACTTACACATCATTTCTCATCTCAGTCTGTTTTGATCCATAAAGGTGGTTTAGATTCACTCATTATCATTTATGTGGAGTGTATATGAACTTCATGCCAAAATGCATCTCACATATTCACAAAGCACATACTATCGGCATTCCAAATGGAGTGGGAGTTTCAAAAATCCAACATTGCCATCATGTTCCTTGTGATTTTCTATGCAATTTAGACCTAAAGTTTGTTGAAAACTATTGAGAATTGATTGAGTTACATATCAAAACGCAAATCCAAGTTTTATTCATGTTTTGTGCCCAACCTGTTTTGAATGTTACCCATATATTTTAATGGGGTGGAATTTACAAACGGATGTATAGCCACCCCAGTGGTAGTCACCTTGTCATCTTAGCGCCTTGTACCAGCTGAACCTGGGTTCGACCCCTGAGGAGGGCAACCCTTTTGTCAATTTTTGATATTTTTCAACCAAACTTCAAAAAAATCATATCTCTCTCATTTTTAATCATTTTGCATCCATTCTTTTTGCATTATGTTTTTTTTATGTCTATTTTTATGTAGTATTTTTAAATTCCATGTTTGCCTAATTTTTAATCCCTCTTGACTACTTGCAAGTTAAAGTGCATTTTGTAACCGTTGCTACATATGCAGATGAATTTCTCTCTTGTTATACTTGTGAATGACATGATATTTGCTTACCCTCTTTTCCTTAATGTTAGTCAACATGCTAGGATTTTATTTTGGTTTTTACCATGTTCATCTTGCTTCCTCTGAGGAATTTACTTGAGTTTGATCTGCTGTCGCAGTCCTTGCTTAAACAGTTGCTTTGATCGTCATCAATGCATATCTTGTGTTTATCTTCAACATGTTCATTTAATGATTATCACCATACATTTATTTTCATCATGTTATTACTTTTCTTAATGTTTCTTTCCCCAAGTGATGAAGCTTTTTAGCTCTCATCCAGGTTACCTCCCCTCTCTCCTTCCAAAGGAAAGGTCTTTCCATTGACCCCTGTGTCATGAATAGTTCATTCACCATCCCTTGACTTTGTTAAGTCACTTTAACCTTAGTTTATAAGCCATTAGACTTTGCTTTAAGTCTAAAAGACCCACCTGTACTAGGAGTGTTCTTCAACTAGAACCCTAGGATAGAGTTTGTCAACTCTATGTAAGAATCATCGTCATGATTTCTTACTTCCCCTTTTGAGTGTTACAATTTAGATTAGGGAGTTTTGTCAAACTCCACACAAACATTTTCATGTTTGTTCCCCCTTGAACCTTGATCCGAATCAAGTGTTCTTCATCCCTTGTGAGGTGAACTACGATTGCTCTGATTCTATCCTAGTTAGGATTCGTAGGCAGAAGATGCGATGTCTTTGCGAGCAAACTTAGAGAACCATCTAGGTCTTTACCTATCCCTTATCCTAACCCCAAACCATAACAAACATTCACAAACTTAGCAAACAATTAAACAAAAGGTTCTTGTAGAGTACTACAGATGCTTAGGGTGCTAACACCTTCCCTAGGTATAATCAACCCCCCGATCCCTGAATCTCTTAGCGTTGTCGTTACATCGCGAAAAGGGTTTTTCTTTCTTTAGACCTTTCCTTTGGATAAATTAAAGTTCGGTTGTAAAAGAATTAAGATTCAAGTTAATATAATAGCTTGATATCCGATTTTCACCGCAACAGAAATGGCGACTTCACTGGGGATTTATGTTTTGAGGGTTTAGCCTATCTTGTTTGATTACTTGCTATATTTGTGAATACTTGTAAATATGTATATATGTGGCCTGTTGGATCTGGAGAACTTTGAGTGGTAAGACAACACTATACCCTTGTTTGAGCGTACTTATGATAGGATGGAGGTATATTCAAAAAGGCTTATAGGGAGTTGATTCCCGACCAAGCGGACTTGAGAAAACCACCGCTCAGTAGAGGCCCTTCTGAGAGTTAGTATTGTTGATCGAGTATTCGTGAAAACAATGCTAATTTCTACATGGGAGTCTGTGATACTGAGAACTTTTAGATTACCTTTTCCCCCACTATGGCTTTATTAGGATGTAGTGCGATGGCTATAAGGAAGTAATTCTGAAATAGTTGATACGCGATACTACACTTAGACGAGACTCTCTTGAGAATATTATCGACCGCCAAGTATTTGGGAAATTGATAATATCCGAAAGATGGGTTGAGGACTCTGGGAACCTCTTTTGAACCTTGTTCTACAGTTTTGAATAGCCCTAGTACATACTTTTGGGATGGGTAGACCTTGGCCCCATGCTCATGTTCTCCAAACCAAAACCTTTATCTGTTTACCCGTGTGTATATGTGATTCTGTGCTTACATGTGTTTGTGCATTCATGCATTCATGAACGTCATGTCATAAAGTTTCATGGAACTCAGGCTTTTTGTTTGTAAACATTAGGATCATCATGGATAGTAGAAAAAAGAAAACTATGAAGTACACTTACAAAAGTCCTAACTTGGATGACATAGAGAGGTTGAGCACTTTGATAACATATCTAGAAGGATTCAAGAGCAGGTATGGGAACTTATTGTCATTGTTGAGGGTAAAGAAGAATATGGATCTGGGACTTCTCTCCACACTTCTCCAGTTTTATGATCCGCTCTACCATTGTTTCACTTTTCCTGATTATCAGCTGGTACCTACACTTGAGGAATATTCTTGCTTGATTGGTTTGCCCATTCTTGATGAGTCTCCTTTCCCAATCATGGAGAAGGACCCTAAGGAGGAAGGAATTGCTAAAGCTACACGTTTGGGATTGGTGGATATTCAGAAAAATATGGTTACTAAAGGAGGAGTATTTGGTTTGACTGCTGAGTTCTTGGTTGGGAAAGCCCAATACTATGCTGATCACTTGTGTATGGATGCACTCGAGGCTATCCTTGCCTTGCTCATCTATGGGATCTTCTTGTTTCCAAGTTTTGATAATTTTGTGGATCTCAACACCATTAAGATTTTCTTGAAGAAAAACCTTGTGCCTACTTTATTAGCTGACGCCTATCATTCTGTTCACTTGAGGAATTTGCATAAGGGAGGAATGGTTACCTGTTGTGTCCCCTTACTATACAAGTGGTTTATTTCTCACTTACCAAAGGCTCATGCTTTTTGGAAGGAAGGTTGGTGGTCTCAGAAAGTTATGGCTCTCACTCACTCTGATATTGATTGGTACAGCCGTAATTACGATGGGATAAAGATCATTGACAGTTGTGGAAGTTTTGGTAACATACCTCTTCTTGGTACAAATGGAGGAATTAGTTACAACCCTGTTCTCGCTCGCCGACAGCTTGGATATCCTTTGAAAGACAAACCTAATAGCGCTCATGTGGAGAATATCTTCTTTAAGGGAGAATCAGAATTAAGAAAAGAGATCCTAAAAGCTTGGGGTCATGTGCATAAGAAAGGAAAGGAAGATTTAGGGAAACCTAATTGCATCTCTCTCGAGCCTTATCTCCAATGGGTCCGAAAGAGAGCGATTCAGCTGAAGATGCCTTATCCTCAGTAGGAACCCATGGTTTTGAAGGAAGAACCCCCATTGATCTTTATGTCTGAAGAGGAGAAGTTGAAGATTGCTTTGAGAAAATCACAACAAACTGAAGTAGCCTGGAGATACAAGTACCAAGTGGCCGTGGAAGAAAATAATGAACTCCGTAGACAACTTCAGTTGAAGGATGAAGAAATGATTGCTTGTAAGAAGAGGAAGGCACATGAAGATTTATTTTATTCCAGCCATCAGTCAACTCCATGGAAGTTAATGGTGGACAAGCTCATTCTTGAGAAGACGCAGATAGAAGAAGAACTCAAGAAGATCAAAACAAGAAAGAACTTTCGTTAGAATCTCTTTAGCTCTATGTTTAGGACTTTTTGTAAGATGTACCATTTTTGTAATTCAAAACTTAAAAATCAATGAAATGAAATGATGTTTTGATGTTTACAAAATCTGAGTTCCATGAAACCATTGCATTTGCATTCTCATTAATTAATCATTCAAGGAACTAAAGATTGTTTTGTAGATATTATAGGATGGATTCTGGAAAGAAAGCAAAGATTGTGTTACGAAGCCCAAAATTAGAGAACTTGAAGAAACTGGGAAGTTTAGTAGAAGACCCCGAGGCATTCAGAGAGAAGTATGGGAATATGTTGTCTTTGCTTAAAGTTCAAGTATATGAAGAGATGTTGTCCGCACTCGTGCAGTTCTATGATTCAACCTATCACTGTTTCACATTTCCAGATTATCAGTTGCTGCCAACCTTGGAAGAATATTCCGCCCTGATGGGAGTAGACGTCACTCCTAGACCATTTTCTGGAAGAGAAGGGACTCCTAATGAAAGAGCAGTTGCAGAGGCCGCGTATTTGGAGGTGGACGAGGTACGATCTCATATGATTGCTAAGGGAGGGCTGTATGGATTTCCAGCTATGTTCCTGTATGAAAAAGCTCAAAGCTATGCCGTGTTAAAGAATTCTGAAGCCTTTGAGGCCATCCTGGTTTTACTAATCTACAGACTGTTCCTGTTCCCGACTGCTAATGATTTTGTAGATGCAAATGCAATCAACCTCTTCTTAATCAAGAATCCTGTACGTACCTTGTTGGCTGATGTGTACTTTTCCATCCACCATAGGAACCGTTATGGAGTTGGTCAGATTGAGTGTTGCACCGTTCTCTTGCACAAGTGGTTTATTTCGCATTTGCCAAAAATTCCAGCCCTTTGGGATAAGCAAAATGGGCTCTCATGGGTTGAAAAACTGTTGTTACTCAAACATTCAGAAATTAAGTGGTATGACCCTAGGTATGGGGGGATTTCTATGATCCAAAGCTGTGGAGATTTCCCGAATGTACCGCTCATCAGCGTTAGTGGTTGCATCAGCTATAATCCTATTTTAGCTCGTCACCAGTTGGGACACCCAATGGAGAATGAACCAGAACCAAACTTTTTGAGAAGCTTCTACATTGAAGAGGGGAAGAATCCCGCTTACAGGGCTCGGATTGTGTATGCTTGGCGTTATGTCCACACGAGGGGAGTAACTGCCCTAGGTTACCCCGACACTACTGTTTCAGAATCTTACTTATCATGGGTAAAAGAAGCAGCGTTGAAGATGTTCTATACTCGCTTTGAGCCTGACTCACCCAAACCTACTCTCGTAAAAGAATTGAAAGCTGCTTTGGCAAAAGCTGAAAAAGAAGGAAAGGCATGGAGGGATAAGTATTTCAGGGTTATGCAAGAGAAGGAAGAGCTTCAAGAGTTGACCCGTCAAAGTGGAAAGAGAAGTCAGCCAGAAGACGAAGGGCCCTCCAACCAGAAGATCTAAAATCCTTTTGTTTTCCATTTTATTTCATCATGTATCTGTATTGAAGACTTGTATTTCCGTTTCAGAATCATTGTTGTAAAAATCTCAGTTATTAATCTATGAAGACTTTGAATTTGCTTATTTCCCCATTTTTATAATTTTTGCAAATATTTCTTTGGATTCCTTGAATGATTAATTTTGCATTGTTGCATTTTGCATTCATAAGCATTGCATGTGCATGTTCTTGTGTTGTGTCTCATCTCGTTGTCTTGTCTCCAGAAAGAATCACACTGAATCCTCAACACCGATACAACACCTGAGCCCAAGCTCGCCTGAGAATGGAAGGATAGAATTTGGATGTGGACAGAATTGATAATGAACTCGGAGAGCTACGAGGAGGCATGGGGCAGATCATGGAAGCCCTACAAGTCATTCGTGCAAAGTTGGACACTCAAGCCACTGTTGTTTCTGAAATCACTGGCCTAGTTGTAGAGCCGATCCCAACGGAAGTCACCGTTGCAAATGTTCCACCACATGGGTTACCCCTTGGCTTTGTACCTCCACCAGCGGTCAACCAACAAGCAGTTCCACTAGGGCCGGAAGTTCCTCAAGCTATTCCTACTTACACTCAGCCTTCTGTTCAGACTCAAGTGCGCCCTGTTTTTCATAATCCTCCACAAATGTACGAAGGTCTTGATGGGTATGAAGAGGAGAGTGGACGACATGATAAGTTGAAAGAAAGTGTAGAGACCATAAGCAGGAAAGTCAGAGCAATGGAAGGGAATGACTTCTTTGGTACTGATGCCAGAGATATGTGCTTAGTGTCTGGATTGGTAATTCCGCAAAAATTCAAGGTTCCCAATTTTGATCAGTATTCTGGTGCTACTTATCCTCGGACGCATCTAATTATGTATTACCGAAGAATGGCCGCTCATGTAGAAGATGATAAGTTGATGATTCACTGTTTCCAAGATAGTTTGAAAAGAGCTCCTTCTAAATGGTATTTGGGTCTGGATCAGTCTCGTATTCACAATTTCCAAGACTTGGCTGATGCTTTCGTAAAACATTACAAGTACAATATGGATTTAGCCCCTGATAGAAGACACTTACTGAGTATGTCGCAGAAGAGTTTGGAATCTTTCAAAGAATATGCACAATGGTGGAGGGAAACCGCCTCTCAGGTGGAACCTCCTTTGATTGAAAAAGAGTTGACAAATTGGTTCGTCAATACAGTGAGACCGGAGTTTTATGAGAAGATGATCAGTAGTGTAACCACAAGTTTCTCAGATATAGTAGCAGTAGGGGTGAGAGTGGAGTTAGGATTGAAGAATGGAAAGGTAGCTAGCGGTTCCAGCAGTTTTGGTAACAACAATGTCAAGAAGTTCAGCAGTAATTTTCATAAAAAAGAAAGAAGGGGAGACAAATGCAGTAACCGTGGGAAGAAAGAGTCGCACCTGGAGACCGCCTTACCAACCGTATCAGCAAAGTTATGTTCAACAACCACAACAAGGCTTTGTTCAGCAGCCTCAAGCAAGTTATGTTCAGCAATCCCAGCAACAACGACCAATGTATCCGTTGCAGTATGCCCAACAACCATATGTGGCAGCTGTAACTCCGGCTTTTAATCACCCTATTCCTGGTTATCAGGTAGTGCAGCCAGCACATGTATATCAGCCAATTCAACAAGGGTATCAACGAGCGCCCAGCGCTCCACCCTATCAACAACACCATCAGCCTGGAGCTCAGGCACCCAGACAGAACTACCAGAATCGGAGACCAACAACAAAACCTCCACTTCCTCAAATACCGATGACTTACACCGAGTTGTACCCCTCCTTGGTGCAGCAAGGATTGGTAACAACACGATCGTTAAATCCAGACACTACATCTCCTCACTATAATCCAAATGCTCATTGTGCCTTTCACGAAGGCACTGCCGGTCATGATTTAGAAGGTTGTCTTTCTTTAAAACATCTTGTCAGGGAGTTGATAGAAAAGAAGATCTTATCTTTTGATGATGTACCCCCAAAAGTTAAAAGTAATCCATTGCCGAACCATGGAGGGTTAATGCTGTAGAAGAAGTTTCAGATGAAAGGATAGTCCGAGGTGTGTCAGAGATCAAGACCCCGTTAAGGTTACTTCACGAGAAACTACTGAAAGCAGGATTGATAGAGGATACCCATAATGATTGTAAAGAATGTTCTAGTGATTCTACAGGGTGTGATGTGGTACGAAGAGATATACAAAGATTGATTGATGATGGAGTATTGCAAGTGTGTAGTAAGGTGAGGAAAGAAGAAGTTTCGGTAATTGAGCCTGTTTTTAATTTACCAAAGAAAGGTGAGAAAGTTCCAGTGTTCAAAATGACCAACAAAAGTATGAAGCCTGTTTTCAACAAGTCGGCTATCGATCAACCTCGACCGGTTATTATTCAGAAACCAAGACCGTTTCCTTTTGAAAGCACAAAGGCCGTTCCATGGAAGTATGACATGACTGTGATAGACCGAGGATCTGGGAAGGTTAGTCAGAAAGAGACAGTGAAAGATGACCAATTGGATGTAACAAATATTGCAGGTACAAGCAAGATGACCCGTAGTGGTCGAATCTATCAGCCAAAGATAACAGTAGTCGCTCCAAAAGAGGTTACCCCTGCTGCGACAAAATAAAACGAGGTACCAAGTACTGAGGGAGACGACGAGGAATTCTTAAAGATTATTCGGAAAAGTGATTACAGGGTTATTGATCAGCTTCACCAAACCCCATCGAATATATCGATCTTGTCTCTCTTGATGAACTCCCCAGCTCACAGAGAAGCTCTACAAAAAGTGTTGAAGCAGGCACATGTGACAAAAGACATAACTCTTGGCCAGTTTGATTCAGTAATAGCCAACATTACAGCATTTAATACCCTGAGTTTTAGTGATGCAGAGCTTCCAAAAGAAGGACGCAATCACAACCGTGCGTTACACATATCTGTCAGGTGCCAAGTAGACACAATGGCACGAGTTTTAGTCGACAATGGATCCTCATTGAATGTGTTACCCGCAAGGTCGCTCGCAAGGTTAGCATATGCAGGGGCAGAAATGAAACCGACGTCATTGATTGTAAAAGCTTTTGACGGTTCAAGAAGAACAGTTGTGGGAGAGGTAGAATTGCCAATCATGATAGGACCTCATATGTTCGATATTACATTCCAAGTCATGGACATTAACTCGGCTTATAGTTGTTTGTTGGGACGACCATGTATTCATGCAGCTGGGGCAGTGACTTCCACATTGCATCAGAGAATGAAATTTTTTGTGAAGGATAAGTTAGTGATTGTACACGGCGAAGAGGACCTAATGGTGAGCGATCTGTCATCATTCAAGTATATTGAAGCAGATGAGGGCGCGTTAGAAACTTCCTTTCAGGCACTCGAGATAGCTATCGCGGTGATATTAGAAGAAACAGTGGCTAAGAGTGGTCCGTCTTTTGCATCCGTTTAGAGCATCAAGTCTACACTGGAAGAAGGTACTCCTGCAGGTTGGGAAGAGGTTATTAAAGTGAAGCCAAAGATGGGTCGCCAAGGGTTGGGTTACAAACCAACTCATGATGAAGCACCGACACATGACAAAGGACGTCCAAAGACTATACAAGAAGTATTCATCAGCGGAGGATTCCAAGTTAGTGCTGTGGAAGAAGATTTTGAGATGAAGACCTTGAACAATTAGTGTATCATGGCGAATCTGCTTTGAGCAACTGGGAAGCTATCGAGATTCCTATGGTCTTTCCTGAGTTAAAGTAATTTGTTTGTCTTTTCTTTTCTAGTTGTTGTTTCGAATCTCCATAGTCATGCCCAAGGCTATAGGAATGTTTTGTAAGGGCCCCGTGCTTTCAAGAAAATCAATGAAAAATGAACTATTTTGTTAATTTCCTTGTGTTATTTCCTTTACTGCTTTTACTTTCATTTTAAAAGAAAAATGGCAATCTTAAAAAACCCAAAACAATTTTCTCTTTTGTGTGCTGCATTTGTCTTTGTGTGTTTTAATAAATTAAGCCATTCCAACGTGCAGTGATGTCCTAGAACCCGTTGAATCCTATGACCTTGCATTCCCTCCTGACCTTGATTCACCAATATACCAAGCTGAGGATGAGGACAAAGATTTTGAAATCCCTGATGAACTGGTAAAATGGGCACACTATGAGTACACAGAGCTTCAACCCTACAAAGAACAGGTAGAAGTCATTAATCTTGGCACCGAAGAAGACAAGAAAGAAGTCAAGATCGGGGCAGCCCTAGGGGCAGAAGTCAAGCAGCAACTAGAAGAGCTTCTGAAAGAGTATGTGGACATATTTTCTTGGTCATAACAAGATATGTCGGGTTTAGACACTGACATAGTAGTTCACAAATTACCGCTTCGACCAGAATGCCCACCGGTTAAACAAAAGCTCCGAAGAACAAGACCTGACATGGCTCTCAAGATTCGAGATGAAGTGAAAAAGCAGATTGACGCTGGTTTCTTAGCAGTGTCCAAATACCCCGAATGGGTGGCCAATATTGTACCTGTACCGAAAAAGGATGGGAAAGTCAGAATGTGTGTGGATTACAGGGATCTAAACAAGGCCAGTCCGAAGGATGATTTCCCTTTGCCGCATATTGATACGTTGGTGGATAATACGGCTCGTTTTGCAGTTTTCTCATTTATGGATGGTTTCTCCGGTTACAATCAGATTAAGATGGATCCCGATGATATGGAAAAAACTACTTTCATTACTCCGTGGGGAACTTACTGTTACAAAGTTATGCCTTTCGGTCTGAAGAACGCAGGTGCTACTTATCAAAGGGCCATGGTGACTTTATTTCATGATATGATGCACAAGGAGATAGAGGTATACGTTGACGACATGATAGCCAAATCTCAGAGTGAGGAGGACCATTTGGAACATCTTTTGAAATTATTTAAGAGACTCAGAAAATATCAGTTGAGACTGAATCCAGCCAAGTGCACCTTTGGAGTAAGATCTGGAAAGTTACTCGGTTTCATTGTCAGTCACCGAGGGATTGAGGTTGATCCAGATAAAGTCCGAGCTATTCAAGATATGCCAGCTCCACAAACTGAGAAGCAAGTCAGAGGTTTTCTTGGAAGACTGAACTACATATCCAGATTTATTTCTAATATGACTCATACTTGCGAGCCCATCTTCAAATTGTTACGCAAGGACCAGACGGTTGTTTCGAATTCAGATTGTCAGCAAACATTTGATAAAATCAAGGGTTACCTTCTAGAACCTCCGATCTTGATACCTCCTGTTCCAGGAAGACCTCTCTTCATGTATTTGACAGTGCTTGAGAATTCAATGGGTTGTGTGTTAGGTCAGCAGGACGAGTCCGAACGAAAAGAACGTGCTATTTATTATTTGAGTAAGTTTACTGATTGTGAAAGCCGATATTCACTTCTGGAGAAAACTTGTTGTGCTTTGGCATGGGCTGCTAGACGCCTGAGGCAATACATGATTTGTCATACCACTTTGTTGATTTCAAAAATGGATCCGATAAAGTATATTTTTGAGAAGCCTGCTTAGACTGGAAGGCTCGCCCGTTGGCATATGTTATTGTCAGAATACGACATCCAGTATGTAGCTCAGAAATCTATCAAGGGTAGTGTTTTGTCAGAATATATTGCAGATCAACCAGTGGAAGACTATGAGTCTCTCAAATTTGATTTCCCAGATGAGGACATTATGTTGGTAAAGGATTGTGAAAAGCTAAGTTCCGATGAAGGTCCGCAGACAAGTATTTGGTGGAAAATGATGTTTGATGGTTCCTCCAACTATAGTGGGCATGGTGTAGGCGCTGTTTTAATGAATCCGGAGGGTGGTTACACTCTATTCACAACCAGGTTAGATTTTGACTGCACAAACAATATTGCCGAATATGAAGCATGCATTCTCGGCCTCGAAGCAGCTATCGACCTCAAAATCAAGCTTCTTGAAGTCAGTGGGGATTCAGCTTTGGTTATTTATCAAGTTACTGGTGACTGGGAGACTAGACATGAGAATTTGATCCCTTATAAAGCCTACATCGTCAAGATGATTGAGTATTTTGATGAAATCACTTTCAAGCATGTTTCGAGATCTGAGAATCACATTGCCGATGCCCTAGACATGTTATCCTCAATGTGGAAAGTCAGGGATGTCAATGATGCCACTCTCATTCAAATTGAGCGAAAGACTGAGCCCGCCTACTGTCAGATGGTTGAAGAAGAAACTGATGACAAGCCATGGTTCCATGACATAAAGAATTATTTGTCCAAGCAAGAGTATCCAGCAGATGCCACGTCACTTGACAAGAAAACTCTGAGACGATTAGCATCCAAGTTCTTTCTCAGTAATGATGTGCTTTACAAAAGGAATCATGACATGGTTCTGCTTAGATGTGTCGACAGACGAGAAGCAGATTTGTTAATGCAAGATGTGCATGAAGGAGTATTTGGCACTCATGCCAATGGATATGCTATGTCTAAAAATATTTTAAGGGCTGGTTATTACTGGTTGACCTTGGAAACTGACTGTATTCAATATGCCAGAAAGTTTCACAAGTGTCAGATTTATGCGGACAAGATGCATGTACCTCCGACGTTGCTAAATGTGTTGTCATCACCGTGGCCTTTCTCTATGTGGGGCATTGATATGATTGGGGCAATTGAGCCAAAAGCTTCTAACGGACACCGATTTATTCTGGTTTCTATTGATTATTTCACAAAGTGGGTTGAAGCTGCATCCTACACCAGCGTTACTCGACAAGTGGTGGCCCGTTTTATCAAGAAGGAGATTATCTGTCGTTACGGAATTCCGAGCCGAATCATAACGGACAACGGTACCAATTTGAACAACAAAATCATGAAAGAGTTGTGCGATGACTTCAAAATTGAACATCACAATTCCTCTCCTTATCGTCCCAAGATAAATGGAGCTGTAGAAGCTGCGAATAAAAACATCAAAAAGATTTTGCAAAAGATGGTGAAAACTTACAAAGATTGGCATGAGATTCTACCATTTGCCTTGCATGGGTACAGAACGTCCGTCCGCACTTCAACAGGGGCAACCCCTTTTTCTTTGGTATATGGAATGGATGCGGTACTCCCTATTGAGGTCGAAATACCTTCTTTGAGAGTCATAATGGAAATCAAGCTTGAAGAAGCAGAATGGGTGAGAGAAAGGTTTGATCTGTTGAATCTTATCGACGAGAAGCGCATCTCTACGATGTGTCATGGTCAGTTATATCAGAAAAGGATCAAGAGGGCTTTTGACAAGAAAGTTCGTGTCCGGGAATTCCGAGAAGAGGAGCTTGTACTCAAAAAGATTTTACCAGTTCACAAAGATGCACGGGGAAAATGGATGCCTAATTATGACGGCCCGTTTGTTGTGAAAACAGTCTTCTCAGGAGGCTCGTTAATTCTCACCACCATGGATGGAGAGCAGCTTACTCATCCAGTGAATTTTGATGCAGTACGAAAATATTACGCCTAAAAGAACCCGATAAGTCGAAAACTCAAAAGAGCGGCTTATGCAAAAGTTAGGGTTGAGAAAAAGAAGAAGAGAGAGAAAAAGAAAAAGAAAAATAAGAGCTCGCTAAGCTGAAAACCCGAAAGGGCGGCTTAGGCAAAAATGAGCGTCTCGGTGGATCGAAAACCCGAAAGGGCGATCCAGGCAAAAGTTAGGGACAAAGGCGTTTCGCTGCATCAGATGAGTTATCGCTACCGCAGAAGATCCTACAAGAAGTCACTCCATCCGCTCTCGTCAGAAGCAAGGATTTTTGGGAGTTTTTTAGTCTTTAGGGATAGTTTGGTCATGGGATTCAATGTAACCTTGTCAGCGTTGCCATTTTTCACTTGTAAAACTTCTATGGAATTTTGGCATTCGCAAGATTTCATTCTTGAATAAAATCAGTTTTGAGCCATTCTTTCTTTTGCAAATTTACCATTTCCTTTATTTTCTTTGTTATGCAAAATATTGTTCGTTGATCAACAATAATTTTGAAAGCATAGGGGTCAAATTATTGGATAAAACTTGAAAAGATTAACAAACGTAAAAACTTCAACTCATGGAAAAGAGTCGATTACTTCCCCGAGACCTCAGGGCAGCAGAAATTTTGATACGCAATCCTATCGCCCTCCCTGATGAAGTGTAAGCAAGTCGAACTGCTGATTTTCCTTTGGTCATGTGTGGATATCAAAGCTTGAAGACTGTCTCTCAAGAAATTCTTATGATGATTTGAAGACTCGTCCCCAGTAGAGGATGTCTGAGCATTTGTTTGAATTTGCTTTGTCATCTCTGGATAGCTTGTTTAAAGCTCTGCTCCCCTGTTAGGATTGGGTTTATTTTCAAGACTACATACACCCTTCAGCCTGGGTTCAGTGTGATTCATTTGTCTCTTGGGTTTGGTGTGATATCTGTCGATTCCCCGTGAATGTCTAATCACTGCTAGTGAATTTCCGTTTAAAGTCCAGTTGTAACTGGCATTGTTTTTAGAAGCCAATCGTTATTGGTATTCTTTTGGTCGTCACCATATTTCTTGTTAAAACCAGTCCTAACTGGCATTGTCTTAACTTCACTCGTTATTATCTTTTTGGTTTGGTCGTTACCAACTTTTTCCCTCTGAAGTCTAGTCACCAATAGCAAATCCCATGTGAACTCTGGTCGTTACTAGTTGATTTTCCGTTTAAGTCCAGTCGTAACTGGAAGATGTTCGAAGTCCTATTGGCATCGATATCTTGTTGGTCGTTACCAACCTTCCCCATGAAGTCCAGTCATAACTGGCGTCATTTGAAATCCAATCGTTATTGGTACCTTTTGGATTGGTCGTTACCAACCCCCCCCCCCAGCTGAAGCCTAGTAGCTTGCCAGTATTATCATAACCACAAGTGTTGATATACCCTGATTTGGTCGTCACCATGTTCCGTTTAAAATCCATTCGTAACTGGCACTACTTAAAATCCAATCGTCATTGGTACCCGGACTTGGTCGTTACCAATCTCCTTTAAGTCCAGTGGTTACTGGCGTTGCTTGAAATTTGGTCATCACCAATTTCCCCAGTCGAAATCTTATGTGTTACCGATTGGATTTGAGAAACCTCTTTTGTCATTATCTCAGGTTGGTCGTTACCATTACCTCCGGAAATTCTAATGGTTACTAGCACTGTTTTGAACCATTTGTTAAAACTGGGCGACATCATTATCCCCAGCGAAACCTTTTTCCCCAGACAAGTCTCGGAGATCTGGTCGTCACTAGTATCCCCAGTATGTTTGGTCCTTGTTTCTAGTCCATTCCTGAAGATCCCGTTTGAACTCTTCACTATAGGAAGTTCCTCATCTGATCATCCCCAGTGAGGTTCACGTCTCTGGTTCTTCGCTTCCCTGGTATAAAATCGCTCTTTTTCCCCGGTGGAAATCTATCCCTCTCCCCAGTGGAGTGTTCGCTCTTACCCAGTGAGATTGTCATCTTCATTGGAATTCTTGCATCCTCATGTGAAATTTTCCTCAGTTATCACTAGTCATGTTTGATCTACTGATTGTTATACTTCGGTTTCCCCCAGTGTCAGATCCACATAACCAAGTCCCATGAGTAGTTACTCGTTGTTTTGTTTTTCTGTCCTCTGCATATGTCTTGCATCCAAGCATCATAAGGCATCATTTAGAATTCATGGCATGTCATGACCTGTCCTTTTGCATATCATCGGATCTAAGGGGCAAAAAATTTGGTTTTCTATATTTAAATACCTTTCACTGCGATTCTACGAGGATTGTCATCTCTCAGTTCCATCTAGTGAAGATATTTAAATAGAGGCAAACTGTTGCACCCCAAATTTTGACCCCTTAGATTCTCATTATCATTGTAGGAGCATACTCATGAATTATCTAACCCTAACCCAGTGCAAGTTTGTCGTTGTCCAGTTACAGATGAATTTGTACAGTCAAATCGAAGCTTCAGGGTTTGTGATCAATCAAAGTCTCAGGCTAATTCAATCATGAAACAAGATCAAGGGTATCATATGATGTCAATTGAGAATCCAATTTGAGGTTGTTACCCCAGAATCAAGAACAGTGCATTTCAGGGCACCCGATTAGGGTTTTTTTGACTAGTAAAAGTTAACTGTAGTTTGACTTTGGTGTTGGAAGGTGTTTTAATGGTGGAATTATGATCCATGAAGTTCATATAGCTTAATTAGTTTCATTCAAGAAGTATCAAAGTCTCATGAGGTCCAGAGTGTCAACGGGCGACTCGGTAGTCACCGATCGATCGTACGGTTGACCGAAAAGTCAACTCTTCAAATTTAAGGAATTGGACTTCAAAGTGTGATTCAAAAATGTTATTTATGTCATTTTGCACTTGCCTATCAATTTTCATGACCATTGGATCAAGGATGAGGAAGTAATCGAAAAATCAGGAAATTAGGGTTTTGAAAGGGGCTAAACCATAACTCATTAACCACACATCCAATTGAGTTGGTTCAAAGCTCATTATAAATCTCTTGAAAAATCATACAAAAGTACCTAAGTGGTCTATGCTCATAAAATGCATAGATTTGGAGTTATGACCAAATTCATTTTGAGAAGGGAAAAAGACTTGGAAAATTTCACTTTCAAGCTCATTTTTTAGCAACTTTGAGAGGTCTTTTGGCCAAGTTCCTTTGAGAATTTGAAACTCATGAAAACATCAATGTTTTAGAGTTATTTGAGGGATTTCTAAAGAATACTAGAACATCTCAAAAGGATTTGTGAGCTGAGAGTTATGGATTTGGCAAGTTGGTGTTTTCACACTTGAGTCCCACATTGACAAACTTTCAAAAATCATTCCTTTGATCAATTGGGCCAATCTCAGCTTTTGAAACACTTTTCATTTGATATGTAGAGACTTTGTAGAATGTAAATACAATGAAAATGTAGAGGAAATGGAATTAGCCAAGTTTGCAAGTGGACTTGCAAGTGGCCTTGCAACTTGCATTTGAAATCAATGACAAGCATGAGGTGGAAAGTAGAATCTGAACCAGCCATCAAGCTATGCCTTCTAGCCTGGTTTTAGCCACTTCAAACTCATCATGAAGCCTGACTTAAGCTTACCTTTGAGCCAAGAATGCTCTTTTTGAGATTGGATTCAAAAAATGAAAACCTTTCCTTCTTAAGAAGGAAATCTCCAAATCTGCCCACTACCCCCATTTGCCTATAAATAGAGGCACTCCCCACCTCATACCATACACAATAGATCTTCTGAAAACCAGAGAAAGATCAAGCTCCCACCCTTTCACACTTTTCTTCAAAATCACCAAGTTCACAAAATTGTCAAAAAAAGCTTCAAAATCTGCCTTGGTACAATTGCTGCCAAAATTATTTCTCCACACACAAACTCACCAAACATCATCCCCACAACTCATAAATATGATATATAAGGTGTTCCAACCATTGAACCACTCAAAAACCTCCTCATTCAAAAAGTCAACTTCCATACCAAGTTACTTTGACCACAATGCACAAAATCAGTCAAAACTTGTTCTAGGCATTTGCTTGATGTTCTAATCACTCTAAAACCTCACATATATCATTTCTCAACTGTCTAAAGTATTAAGGTTCATTGGTGGAGTTTATTTCTCCAACTGTCTTGAAGTTTGCATTCTTGCTTCAAAAAGAAGAAATCTCCAAAGCTAGGTGCATTTGAAGTTTTCTCTGGATTTCTTATTGATCAAACCTGCTCAACACAGTCTACTAGAGGTATGTAGACACTCCATCTTTGCTTTACACCATAATTTCATGTTTTGGCATTTTAAGTTTATCATGTTAAAAATGTGTCATGTGTGTGTCTTGTATCAAATTCTGTCATGAACACACCAGTTGTGATCTCAGGCCTAGAGGTGTTTAAGTTTGTGCTCAAATTCATCCAACATCATGTATCCAATATGTGTGTGAAATCAACTTGATCAAAGTTTGCTTAGGATGTTGAACTGCATTCTTTCATGGTTGCATCATAATACCAATTTGCAACTCAAACCCTCATTTTTCATGACAGTCCTCTCTTAGCTTCAAATTGTGTTTGAACTCATTCAATATCATGTATGTGTAGTGTGTATATGATTAGTTCAGTCTAAAAATGTTTGGAATTGAATTTGAACATCTTCATGCATTTCACAACCTAACTTTGCAACTTGACAGCCAATTTTCACTACAGCATGATTTGAACTCCATTTTATGTTTGAACACACTTATCTTCACATATATGACTTGTGTACATGACTTACTTGACTTGTATGTGCATGAAATTGAAACTGAACACCATTATGCATCCTGTTCATGACATTAGCAACTTGAGCACTTTTTTTCATAGCATTTTGTTTTCAACCTGAATGTGTGTTTGGATTCACTCATGAGAATTTATATGGTATGTGCACATCTCTGTCTTGATGTAAGCTTCATTATTTTTTGAAAACCACATACTGCACTGTCTGCTGCCACAAACAGTTCTAGCACCACATCAACATTTCAAACTTTGCCTAGTTGCTTTTGTGCCTAATTTTTTAGTGTGAGCATGTTCAGTTTCATGTTTGTGAGGTGTAGGTATAATTTATATGGCCTGTTTTCATCTGGTACACATTTTCACTTTCAAAATGCATTGTCCAAGCCAATATGCCTTAAACCATACCAAAACCTGTCCTGATTGAAGTTTAACTAATTTTGGAGCATGAACACAACTATCTTCATGTATGTGACTTATGTGTGCAGTTAATTTGGTTTAAACATGCCTAGAATCCATTTCGAACATCTTCATGAATGCACAAAGCATAAAACTGCAGCTTATATGCAATTCTCCATGACATACCTGTTTGAGCTTTTCATTGTGTTTGATGACACTCAATACCATGTATGTGATGTGTATGTATGCTTACCTTGATCAAAATATGCCTAGAACTTGAAATGGACAGCATCATGCCTCATATTCACAACAATTTGCAATTTGAACACATTTTTTCACAATTGTTTGTTTTTTTACCTAAATTTGTGTTGGAAATCATTCATTGGCATTTTATGAGGCGTGTGTATGTTTCAATTGACCTGAAAAAGTTTGGAACTAAAACTGGACATCAACTTGCATTTCTCATGACAGTTGTACAACTTACACATCATTTCTCATCTCAGACTGCTTTGATCCATAAAGGTGGTTTAGATTCACTCATTATCATTTATGTGGTGTGTGTACATGATTACACTGATTGAAAATTGGCTGGTATATGAACTTCATCCAAAATGCATCTAACATATTCACAAAGCACATACTATTGGGTTTTCAAATGGAGTAGGAGTTTAAAAAATCCAACATTTCCATCATGTTCCTTGTGATTTTCTATGCAATTTAGACCTAAAGTTTGTTGAAAACTATTGAGTATTGATTGAGTTACATATCAAAACGCAAATCCAAGTTTTATTCATGTTTTGTGCCCAGCCTGTTTTGAATGTTACCCATATATTTTAATGGGGTGGCATTTACAAACGGATGTATAGCCACCCCAGTGGTAGTCACCTTGTCACCTTAGCGCCTTGTACTAGTTGAACCTGGGTTCGACCCCTGAGGAGGGCAACCTTTTTGTCAATTTTTGATATTTTTCAACCAAACTTCAAAAAATCATATCTCCCTCATTTTTAATCATTTTGCATCCATTCTTTTTGCATTATGTTTGTTTTTATATCTATTTTTATGTAGTATTTTTAAATTCCATGTTTGCCTAATTTTTCATCCCTCTTGACTACTTGCAAGTTAAAGTGTATTTTGTAACCGTTGCTACATATGCAGATGAATTTCTCTCTTGTTATACTTGTGAATGACATGATATTTGCTTACCCTCTTTTCCTTAATGTTAGTCAACATGCTAGGATTTTATTTTGGTTTTTACCATGTTCATCTTGCTTCCTCTGAGGAATTTACTTGAGTTTGATCTGCTGTCGCAGTCCTTGCTTAAACAGTTGCTTTGATCGTCATCAATGCATATCTTGTGTTTATCTTTAACATATTCATTTAATGATTGTCACCATACATTTATTTTCATCATGTTATTACTTTGCTTAATGTTTCTTTCCCCAAGTGATGAAGCTTGTTAGCTCTCATCTAGGTTACCTCCCCTCTCTCCTTTCAAAGGAAAGGTCTTTCAATTGACCCCTGTGTCATGAATAGTTCATTCACCGTCCCTTGACTTTTTTAAGTCACTTTAACCTTAGTTTAGAAGCCATTAGATTTTGCTTTAAGTCTAAAAGACCCACCTGTACTAGGAGTGTTCTTCAACTAGAACCCTAGGATAGAGTTTGTCAACTCTATGTAAGAATCATCGTCATGATTTCTTACTTCCCCTTTTGAGTGTTACAATTTAGATTAGGGAGTTTTGTCAAACTCCACACAAACATTGTCATGTTTGTTCCCCCTTGAACCTTGATCCGAATCAAGTGTTCTTCATCCCTTGTGAGGTGAACTACGATTGCTCTGATTCTATCCTAGTTAGGATACGTAGGCAGAAGATGCGATGTCTTTGCGAGCAAACTTAGAGAACCATCTAGGTCTTTACCTATCGCTTATCCTAACCCCAAACCATAGCAAACATTCATAAACTTAGCAAACAAACAAACAAAAGGTTCCTGTAGAGTACTACAGATGCTTAGGGTGCTAACACCTTCCCTAGGTATAATCAACCCCTGATCCCCGAATCTCTTAGCGTTGTCGTTACATCGCAAAAAGGGTTTTTCTTTCTTTAGACCTTTCCTTTGGATAAATTAAAGTTCGGTTGTAAAAGAATTAAGATTCAAGTTAATATAATAGCTTGATATCTGATTTTCACCGCAACACATACATAACACAGAATTTGGATGAACAGACAACAATAGCTTGCTTAGCATTTCAATTATAAGGCAATCTGTTTGGCAGCGAAATCTAATTCGCTTTCAACATTTAAAATAAACCAGAGCAAGACCAGAAAAGTCTGCAACTAAATTTTCATTAAAATTTCAGCAAGTACATATCTTGCATCAAGTCTCAGAACAACTAGTTCCAATTATAAAAATCAGCACTACCAATTCATCGGTCTAAAGCGCACAACCAACTTTTGGCACTATTAGAAGCGACCAATTTATTAAAGAAAGTGCTTAATAAAATTCAGCAACAAGTAAATCAACTAAAGCAGTAAAATCAGTCGTTCATCCCCCCAAGAGTGTTATGTATCAGAGCGACCAACGACACCTTAAACGGAAAGCTACATTCTATTCCGAGCTACCTGCAAATTACCACCAACGGAGGTAACATACAACGTAAAGGGTGAGATATCAAAATTATAACATAAGGTATGATAAAAGTCATGTCATGATTATATCATAGCAATTAAGAATCTCGTAGTTCTACAACTATTATCACAACGAATTATCAGGAACTTCATCATTCATGTATGCACAATTAGCATGAAAATTCAGCAACTCATCATCACTTGAAAACACATAATAACGCGACCATAGGTGACTCAACTATGCAACTCAACTATGCAACTCAATTATACAACCCAACTATGCATGTGGTACCATTTCGCAGCAGCACTCCACAACCAAGTTGATTGCCATTATAGGCCGCCAATACAGGCCAACCAGGATGATATGCTATGAGATGCATCTATTATGGACTACAACACAACCATAACAATTACGCGACAAGGCATTAAGCCTACAACCAATCGTCCATAACCGAAACATCGCAACTTCCTACGCATCATACAACTATAATTTTCATATCAATCAAGTAAGAGCATAATAACAACCTTTTCTCAACAAATGGGAAATTAGTGCGTGTCGGCGCCGATTCCCAATATTATTACCTAGAACTAATGACATAGAACACTAATTTAGGCACAAACAAACATTAACCCTTAATATTCCTCAACCTATGGGGACATTGACCCTTAATATTTATCGACCTACGGGAACATTAACCCTTAATATTTATCGACCTATAGGAACATTAACCCTTAATATTTATCGACCTACGGGGACATTACCCCTATGATTCAATTCCCTACATGAAATCGATCATACCCACAGTTATAGAATTGAACCCCACCCTTACCTTTGGATTGAGGACAACTCTAAACTTCCAATTTGCTCTCCGGTGACTCTTCTGCAACTACCTTGGGTTCCTTTTGTTCCTAACTCCTCCACAGTCACGTTCCTTTTTCCTTCTCTTCAACCTTTTTCCTCAATTTTGGTTTTCTGAGCAGTTTATCGTGCCTTTGCTCTCTTTCCCCACAACCTTTCTAATAACTCCCTAATTCACCTTATTCCATCCACTAATAATAATAATAATAATAATAATAATAATAATAATAATAATAATAATAATAATAGTAGTAATATAATATTACTACTAGTTATTAAATTATCCTTATTATTAATCATATTATATTATCAAACTCTATATTTATTAAATTGTTTCCTATACTTTAAGGAGATCCACCCACACTCTCAGCCACACTCCCACATAAAGGCGCACCAACAATTCATAGTCAGAGGTACAATTGACTTTTCATCGGAAACCATAGTTTGTGCTCCAAATGAATTTGGATCCTTGTAGTGCTTATGAATCAAGGTCTTTTGGGTCAACCCAATCATATAAATGGATTAATATGAGGCTTTGAGGTCCTTGAAACATATCTTGAGGTATTTGCAGGCCTTAATCAACCAAAACCCTATTTGGTGCACCAAATGAACTTGGGGCTTGATTGACTTGAAATGATGTAAAATTGTAATTGATTCTTGATGGAGGATATCTCTTGATCTTCATTGGATGAATAAGGGACTTGGTAAGTTGAAGATTATGCCCATTCTTGATAGATCATTTTCCTGAGCTTCTTTTGAGGCTTGAAACCCTAATTGGTAATCAAATGAAACAAACAACAATCTTTATATATCCAAATAGGTTAATTATGCATAAAATCATACATATATATGATGCTAATCAAATGCAAATGATGTGGGATCTTAGGGTCAAAAATTAGAGCATGACAATAAGTCATTATAAAAGCAATCAAAACCTAGTTCATTTTCATCAACATCCACCAAAGTCATGGAGTCATCAGTTGAGAGTCATAAGAATTATGTCGTGACAAAAATCTCTGAGAGCTTCTTAAGAAAGAGTGTCCATAACCTATAGAAATGAGCTATTTTGATTCATCCACAATTGGTAATGTGCCCTCTGCAAAGCATACTTCTTACGAGGCTACATCAATAGTTCCAAAACAACCTACAGGGATAGGTACATCAGAAGTTGCGATGAAGCCAATAAAGAAGAATATGAAGAGGTCAAAGAGAAGAAGACAATTCAACAAGATGTTTTGTTGTTCAATCCCAGAGGTAGAAGAGGAAGAAGCTGATGAAGATGAACTAGATATAGATTATGACAATTGTTATTATCATAAGGCCCAGGATAATTTAGATAGAAAGGTATCCTAAGACATATAGGTCCCTATGAAAAATATTTTGTAATCCTTCTACTTTAATCAATGAAATATTATTTTTGACCAATTTATTTATTACATGCCTATACTCTCAATAATTTCCCTTTTGATTTTCTGATAAACATAAATGAAGTTAAACTGAAACCAAAATTAATAGTTAAACTGTTATCTATAATATTCATATTTGTTAAAGAATCTTTAATAGGTTAGACTGTTAGATAATATTTCCAAGATTTATCATTTAAGATATTGATGAGACTTAATTAATATTAAAATAACAGATACTTGGAACAATGTATGTAACACGTCTATATAAAGACTCATAGTAGACTTACTTTCATAAACACTTAATCCTCAGAACACCAAGATGTATAAATAGAAACAAATATGGGTTCCAAAGCGAGATTTCAGCAAGGCAACCATACTAAATGCAACAACTCAGGAAAATGAAAGTAAAACAGCAACTGAAAGATCTACTAGCAATCAGATGACTTCATAAGCACTCACCTCTTCAGCATCCTTTATTAAGACACACAGAAGAAAAAGAAGTCTTCTAAGTCCAGGCACATAATTTCACTTTCTCTGTGCCAGATCTTCAAGGGGATGTTCCGAAGATTAATCCTAAGGACTCACAGATTGTTGAGTTTATGAGAAGATATCATTTGTTGGAGGAAAAGCTTGACGCCCTGATGGGTCATGATGTTCTTAATTTGAATGCTTCAAACATGTGTTTGGTGCCAGGCCTCGTGATGCCTCCAAAGTTTAAAACGCCAAATTTTGAGAAGTACAAGGGGGATAGTTGTCCGAAGCAGCATTTGGTGATATTTTGCAGAAGAATGATTCACATGTCCACAAAGATAAGCTTATGATTCACTGTTTTTAGGACAGTCTGAGTGGGGCATCGTTGAGTTGGTACATGCAGTTAGAGAGTGGTTGCATCCGATCATGGTTAGATTTAGCCAACGCCTTTGTGAAGCAATACAACTACAATCTCGACATGACTCCCATCCGCATGCAATTGCAAGACTTATCTCAAGCGGACAATGAATCCTTTAGAGGGTATGGCAGAGATGGACAGAATTAGCAGCTCGTGTTCAACCACCGCTTCTAGAAAGAGAATTGGTTGACCTGTTCATGGATACTTTGCAGGGTCCATACTTCGATAAGATGATTGGTAGTGGGGCATTCAAATTTTCTGACTTGATAATAATGGGGGAACGTATTGAGAGCGGATTCAAGAGTAGAAAGATTCGAGACACCTAACATATCTCAGTTTATGAAAGAGAATCAGTTGTCAGTTCACAAGAAGAATGGGAGAAAGAAGGTAATTACATCTAGGAATCCCCGGTACCTCAAATTCAGTTTTCAGACATTTCGGATGTTCAGAGTCAACAACCTGTTGGGTCTGTGTATCAGATATCTGTTCCTTTCCACAGTCAACAGTCATCAGCCACGTCAGCACGCTCGACAGAGGCCCGGGAAGCCAGAGAAGCATTTCACTCAGTTGCCAATGTCGTACAGTCAGATGTTTCAAGATTTGATCAAAGGTGGATTGATAGTGCCAAAGGAGATTAATCTAGTGATTCCACCATATCCACCAGGTTTTGATGTCAACGCCCGTTGTGATTACCATGCTAGGGTACAGGGGCATTCAACAAAAGACTGTAAGGTGCTTAAAAGCAAGATTCAAAGTCTTCTTGACTCCAACATGTTCTCAGTCACACCTCAGGGTATTCAGATCAACAATCCTCCTTCATTCAGTCATGTGGGTTCATTAGTTCATGTTATGGAGGAATCCACCGAGAGCAGATGTTTAGAAGGGTATCAGAATGACTTCAACGAACAATTCTGAAGATGGCTAGTTCAGTAGCAAATCAAGATTGGAAAGCCTAGTTCCTCGAGGCTGGCGAACTTTTATATCATGTCATTTCTTTGCATTTGTAGTTTTTTTTCTATTAAAGTGCGAACTTATATGTAGAACTTATCGTGTTCACTCAATACTTTTTCATTGATGTCAAACGCTTGTTTAAGCGGAATCCGACGGAGGATGACGAAATTGAAAGACGCAAACTTCCGATTGTATGCTTTTGTATAAAAACTCTACTGATGATGTACATGCATTATTTCAAATCCTTAAACACCGGAGATATAAGAAGGATAATCCCTTGTCAACCCCTTTGAGCCTAGTAGTAGGAGTTTCTTTCTGAAAACGAAAAAACCCTCAATCTTAACCTGGGGCAGGATAGGTGTTAGTTAATTTGACCAAGCATTCTAATTGTGAAAGGAGTATTCCCGTTCGAGGATCAATCGCACCTGTAGAGGTCGTACCCAAAAAGCTTACGATGGTTATCCCTCACCAACCAAGAAGTAAGACAGTCACAATCCTTTAAACAAGTCATACAAGCCGATGTCACACGACTTGTTCCCTAAGAAAAGAAAAAATAAAAAGCCCGCTAAGACGATAACTTGAAAATAAGTGGCTTAGGCAAAACTTAGGGCATCGCGCTGAACTTCGAAATCAAAAAAGAAATTCAAAAGAGTCAATCCTGGCAAAAATAGGGAAATAAAAAATGAGGAAAGAACAAGTCGTGGGACTCTAGACACCAAAGACGAAAAGCGAGTGATTGTCACTCCGTGAAAACTTGTGGTTTCCTTAACCATCACTCCTGTCATCCAACCTTTAAAAGGTAAGCGCTTGTGTTGAATTAGCTGAATATAGGACTGGAAAACATTAAGCAGAACGGGTGAGTTAAAACAGAACTTTGAGCCTTATATCCATTCTTTCTATAACTGTGAGCCAGACCGCGTTACAACCTGCAAAAGACCTAATTGAAGCAGGTTTGTTTCAAATGCATACTTTGGTAAATATCACGTCGAAACTGACTCCTAAAAGGATTTTCTTACCATTTCGGTATTAATGTTGACATTCTGATAAATGATTCATTCACTATATGTCACAACTTTTTCCAGTGAACAGACTTGGATTTCAAAACTGTCATATGCATTGCATTAATATTATCTTTTCAAAACGAATTGTTCTACTTGCCAGTAAGCACCTGACATCAGGAGAGTTTCCATAATGGAAAGTTTGATCGAGATAAGATGCAGAGTGCATGAGTACTCCGTTGAGCAGGGGCAAGTCATATCAAATGATCACATAAGGGGAGTCAGCCATTCCAAGATTTAGTTAATCTGGGGCAGCCAGGTCGAGATTCATCAAAACTCTCGAGTAAATCAACAAATCTGGGGCAATCAGGTCGAGACTTAATAAATCTTTCAAAGGTCAACTAGACAGAGGCACTTCTTCACAAATCAGCCAGTCAGGGGCAAAAGCACTTCAAGGCTGGGGCAGGCCACCCCAAGAGCACAACTCCTTATCCAAAAGGCAATTAATCTGAAGCACCTCTCCGAGGTTCAAAATGCTGAGACAGTTCATCTTAAACCAGCAGGGTACAGAGATTTCAGGTCTCCTTTCGAGGAAGATTTTTATAGAGTCCCAAAGGCTGGGGAAAAATTGGAAACAAAGGAACTTTTCCTCTCCATATCTTCAGAGCTTCTCAGAGCTACTCAAGCAGGTTCAGTCAACTTTCATGTTCAAGACGAATGTTGGGAAGTCATGTTAACCATTCCCTGACCCTACAACCATAAACCTCGTATCCAGATAGGACATTTTCCAACGTCTGCTGTACCTGACCCCTCACAGATAACCTAAAGTCCAATTCCTATCGGCATTCACAAAAAACCTAAATTCTAATTCCTATTGGAAACCACCAAAATCCAATCCCCATTGGTACCCAGAAAAATTTCATCTTCGAAAAACTAATCACCGTCAGGTTTCACCTATCTTCCCCAGCAAAAGTCCAATCATACCTGGGGCATCTTTCTTTCACCGGCAGCCCGATCCTGCATCTTCATTTCTGTATATAGCTATCATCTTTGCACTACATCCTCAAATGCGTAGCATTTCCATTTCGTATGGAGCATTACGCCATAGAAAAAAATCAAACATATGCATGTGAAGCATAAGCCAGTTCTGGTACCTTTTCGTGGCAACCCGAATCACCCTTCAATCAAGACGGTGGTATATCTCCAGTAACTTTGTTCGGTCAACTCATCTTCTTACTTTCTTTTGGGGCTTAGATAATACGTCGGTCATGCTTTGTCCATCAACCCTCTGATGACGACATCCCCAAAAGGTTTTTCTTCCCGTCAATTCCTATTGACGATGTGATCTCGGAGTTTGGCTTTCTTTCCATCAATTCCTGTTGATGATATGGTGTTTCTTCGGATATAGTGTTTCTTCCCGTCAGTTCCTATCGGCGATGTGGCTTTGGGATTCCCTGAGCTGATTCTCTGGTTATGGCGTTCTTTCCGTCAATTCCTATTGGCGATGTGGCTTTGGGGTTCACCGAGGTGTTTCTCCGGATATAGTTTTCTTCCCGTCTACCATTAGACGATGTGATTTTGGATATGGATTTCTTTCCGTCAATTCCTATTTATGATGTGCTTCTTTGGAGATGGTTTTCTTCCCGTCAATTCCTATTGACGATGTGGCTTTGGGATTCACTGAGGTGTTTCTCCGAATATGGTTTTCTTCCCGTCTAAAATTAGACGATGTGATTTTTGGATATGATTTTCTTCCCGTCTACTATTAGACGATGTGATTTTGGATATGGATTTATTCCCGTCAATTCCTATTGGCGACGTAGTTTTTTGATTCACTGAGGTGTTTCTCCGGATATGGCTTTCTTCCCGTCAATTCCTATTGGCGATGTAACTTTGGGATCAACTGAGGTGTTTCTTCGGATATGGTGTTTCTTTCCGTCGAGTTCTATTAACGATGTGGTTCTTTCGAGATGACGTTTCTTTCCGTCAATCTCTATTGATGATGTGGATTTTTGAGATGGTTTTCTTTCCGTCAATTCCTATTGATGATGTGGTTTTTTGGATATGGTGTTTCTTTCCGTCAATCTCTATTGACGATGTGGTCCTCTAGATATGACGTTTCTTTCTGTCAATCTCTATTGATGATGTGGTCCTTTGGATATGACGTTTCTTTCCGTCAATCTCTATTGACGATGTGGTCCTCTGGATATGACGTTTCTTTTCGTCAATCTCTATTGACGATGTGGTTTTTGGTTACAGTTATATTTCTATCGATTTCTATTAACGATGTGGTTCTCTGGATATGACGTTTCTTTCCGTCAATCTCTATTGACGAGGTGGTCCTTGGTTACGATTATCTTTCCGTCGATTTCTATTGACGATGTGGTTCTTGGATACGGTTTTCTTTTCCGTTAATTCTTATTGACGATGCGTTTCCTTTGGGTATGTTTTCTTTCTGACGATGTATGACTGGGCTCCAATTGCATACATCACAACAGACTGCAAATTTCCGGGTTCTTTTGTATTCAATCACCTTTTACCTTATTTGAAAGCGATTGCTTTTCATCCCTTCAGGTCCAAGTCGATTGAATTGGGGAAGCTGTTGTTGTAACACCCTTCTAAACCCCATAGAAAACATATGAATAATCAGAGTAAATTTTCATGCATTTACGAAAGGGCGTCACACATCACTTTCAAAACATCAAAACACCTGACATACTCATAAACACTTTAATAAATAATCATGCTTTTCACAATTTCACTTTGCATGTAGCAGCAGATTCATTTTATAATATAATACCCTTAACGGAAACATCTGTGTTCATCATATAAGCCAACATCATAATATTTCGCTGAATATAAAAACACAACAATAGAGTACATAATGTATCTCTAAAACATAAACCAAGCAAACCCAGTGTTACATGACTAGAGCATGACTCGACCCAACATAATTAAATTACTAAACAACTACACCAAAAGCGACTTCGCGACTACGAGCAAAACTACTCCTTGATACCTGCACGATGTCATGTAGGACATCATTCCAGCAGAAGGGTGAGAAATATTATCATAATAACAATGCATATAATCATATATAAATGCACAAATACAGAATACATATATTCCACATTTTCTCATCACAATTTATATAAACATATACAATCATGTTTATTCACAACTCTCAATTACACAAATCATGCACATACGCATATTTTCATACAACAATCATATCTATACCATATGACTCATATAAAATCCATCAACTCTCATCATTCCACATCAACACACACATATTATGTTTATTCACCAATTCACATTTACACAATTCACAACTCTCCAGTCAACAATTTATACTCATAAGCATACTTTCACACAATAATCACATATTCACATTCTCAATTACACAAGTCATTTACATACACAGATGCATAATTTCATACAACAATCATATTTTCATACCATGAGACTCAATGCAACTCATGCCATGTGGTACCAACACTTGTTATCATTTTTCAATTTTTACACTTAAACCGGGTCCACCCTTTTAGACCGATAACAACAAAAGCCCGTTCCCTAAGCTTTCAAACCCACCCTTCTAGGTTTGGGACAAGTCACTAGTCTCCACGAAACTAGCAAACATTGCCTCTTTACTAAATGATGCATATGCAATCAACCACCGAATGCACTTAAGACCGTTCTCGCATCTTAATCCCATGCATTCAAATAATTCATCACTCAAGAATTATAACATGATTGCACACACAACATATTCATATTCAATAACATCATATTCATCGAGCAATGCACACATATTCATAATATGTTCCCATGCATTCTTCACAACATCGCATACAAAAAATATGCATTCATAATTCAATATCATCACCACATTATCAAGCAATGCACACATATTCACAATATATTCCCATGCATTCTTCACATACTATAACATATAATCGATATATGTATATGTATATATATATATATATATATATATATATATATATATATATATATATATATATATATATATATATATATATATATATATATATATATATATATATATATATATATATATATATATATATATATATATATATATATATATATATATATATATATATATATATATATATATATATATATATATATATATATATATATATATATATATATATATATATATATATATATATATATATATATATATATATATATTCACAACATCGTGCCAAACGGCAACAAACCTCATCACAATTCATCATGCATTTTAATCAATTTAAAACAATGCATTATATACGCCAAAAGGCCACATTTCATAATCAATTCCACAACCTAGGATTCACGCCTTACGGCTACCCACAACATATATTTCACAGCACACAATTACTTATTTCCAACAAGGATCAAACACAATTGAACCAAGAAATCAACATTAGATGGAATCTCAAAGAAAACAAAAATGCTATACGCTCGCTGTCCTTCGCCTGGCGAAGCATCTGGCGAATGCTCGCCTGGCGAACTTGCTGGCGAAGGCAGACAGTAGCTACTGGAAGTGTTCGCTACTACTCGCTGCCATACTCGCCTAGCAAAACCTCTCGCCACCTCCTTCGCCTGGCGAACACGCCAACAAAGGCTGATTTTGGCTACTGTAATGGTTCGCTACCCACTCGCTGGGATTCGCCTGGAGAACCTTCGCTTATGCTCGCCTAGCGAACACTAGCGAATCTGCGAACTCAGAATCCCTAACTGTCCAAAATCATCCAATCCTCACAAAACCGACCGATTCAATTCTAATCAACTCCAGTAGTCCTAGCCCAACATTACCCGACTAAACTACACCGCTTATTTCAGATTATAACCGTTCAAACATTGATTTCTACCGATTAAATCCATTTCTACCCTAGAATGGAAAAAGATGAAAACATCCAAACAAATCCAAACACACATATACGTAATCATATATATATTGGTAAGATAACAATATTTCACACCCTTACCTTGATTAATCGGAAGCTAGAAGCCGTTCTTGATGATTTCAAGTTTTTTCCCTTTTTCTCCTCTTTTCTCTTCTTCCTCTTTCTTTCCACTCTTCTTTCTCTTATGTTTTTCCCTTTTTCTCTACTTTTCTTTTATATCTCTTTCTATCATATTTCCTTCCATCATAATTCTTCCCTGAAAATATCTACCGATTCATTTTCTCGTAAAATATCTCATCTCATCATTAATTGGAGAATATTTAGTAAATCCACATTATTCTACCAAACAGAATAAATCAGTTAAATCCATTAACTCATATGAATTAAATAAATCCAATAATTTATTTAATTCAAATAAATCACAAAAAACCAATTAATTAGTACAATTAATCAATCATTGAAAATTGGGCTGTTACAGTTGCACCCCGAAATTTGTCCTCGAGTTTTCTAACTTTGACTGGCTTTTGCTTCGCATTCATCTGCATATCATTTAGGTTGATCATTTCTTGCATGTTGTCCATGTTATCAGCCGGAATGGATTTATCAGGATTACCGCCGCTTTGTTCGCATTTTAGACAATTTAAACCAGTTCAAATGATGAGATTTATGCCGAAATCGAGCGAAAGTTGTTCTCTTCCTGGTGGTTCAGTCAGTGCCGTTAATTTTGTCGCGTTTCAGTGTTCGCCCATTTTTTCCGTTTTTATTTCATGGTTTTTTGTGATTTATTTCATGTTTTTATTAGTTAATTTTTATTTAGGTTTATTTTATTAGAATATAGAACTTAGATTTAGAATTTAAATTTTTATAGAATTCCAATTAGAATTAGAATTTTAATTTTAATTTAGATTTTAGTTTAGAAATAGAATTATTAGAAAACAGTTTTTTATTAGAATTTAAATTAGTTTTTAATTATATTATTAAAAATTAGTTTTTTAATTAGAACTAGAATTTAGATATAGAATTTAGAATTTAGATTTTTTAATAGAATTTTAATTTAGATTTTAATTTAGAAAATAAGATTTTTATTAGAATTTAATTAAATAGTTTTTTAGAAATTAGAGTTTAGAATAGAATTTTAATAGAAATAGAATTTTAATTAATTAGTTTTATTAGAAATAAGGTTTCATTAGGATTTAATTATTTAGATTAATTTAGATAGATTGTTAATTTAGATTAGTTAATTAATATAGATTAGATCTTTTTAGAATTAGAGCTTAGAAGTTAATTAGAATTAATTTGTGTTAGTCATAATTAGAATTGTGTTTGAAGTATTTAATAGTTATTAGTTAGTACATATTGTAATTAATTAATTAAATCAAACAAAAAAACAACAGCCATCATGTAACTCGCCACGTGTCAAATTTCTTAATATATAAGCTATCGTTTACTTTCATCAACCTCCGAAAAACTCTAACACAAATCCGGCTGCCTCTTTTCTCCTGTTCATCATCACCATCTTCCTTCTTCTTCACCAAAATACAGCAAACCCAGAAAACCCCTCCATCCGCGACCCAACTTCATCCCCTCCAAACTCCCATTCTCCTTCAGGTTCCGAAAAACCCAGTTTTCCTTTCAACCTCTATCACCATCTCCCTCATATCTTTTTCCCAAATTTGTTCATCAAATCATCCATAACCAAAACAACAAACACAAATACGCGAAACCCCTTTCTCCAACCTCAACCCACCATTTTCTTCCACAAACCACCCATTTTCGAAACCTTCCGAACCTCCATTTCGAAAACCTTCAACTCCAAACTTCTTATACTCAACACCGGAACCCATTTCACCTTCAACCCTCACTCTCTCAAACTTCTTGAACTTCATCAAAACACAAATCTGGGGAATATGAATCTAAACGAGACGAGAAACAAGCTGGAAGAAGTTTGAATTCTGATTTTTGAGAGTTTTCAACAAGGAGGATGAGATGACCTTTTGTTTTAGTTTTTATTTGTTTTTTAAAAAAATGGTTCTGTTTGATTTCTGTGTTGGGCTTAAAGCCCGTTTTGCCTTTGTGCATCCCCTGTTTTCAAATCCGCACCCCTGTTACGTTGTGATGGGATGATGGGCCACTTGGCCCAAGTGATTCCTATCTCTTACTTTCACCCCATTTTGTATATGTACCCCCTCTTTTTCTTTTTCTTTTTTTAAATGAGTAATATATTGTTTAGTTTTTTTAAAGAAAGATTGTTAATATATTTTTTATATATACTAGTTTATTTAATTTGTTAATATATTTATAATAGATAAGTTTTGTTAACATTTTCTATTTAGTCTTTTTTAAGTGTTTAATATCTTTTTCTAAAGATTAGATTTTAGTTTTTATTTTTATTTGAGGATTTATTTTTATATTTTCTTGTTTTGGGTCGATGAAGAGACCTCTAAGTTTTTTCGTCAAATTATGGATGAAAAACGATAGATCCGAGACCAAGTTTTCATTTTGTTCTCATTTTCGATTTTTCTCCATCTTTATTCATCTCCGTCGCTTTTTGTTCGATGACGAGACTTCCGTAAACCATTAATAGTCAAATTATTGATAAGTAATGTTGGATCCGAGACCACCTCCTTTCTCTCCTCATTTCTTATTCTTTTCGATTTTATTTTAATTTCCTCGATCAATGAAGTCTTGTGTTCGTAATCGTCAGATTATCGAAGTCGATAACCTTCTCGATTTCAAATCTATGGGAAATGACCATTTGGGTTATTTTTTTTACTTTGGGATCGTGATAGGCTACGTTAGGTTAATCGACATAATGTTGGCGATTAAGAAGAGATCCCACTTTTTAGTCTGTGCGACATGATTAAATCGGAGAATGATCCTCAATATCATTTCTCTATCTTGTCTGTAGCACGAATATCAATTACGCGACCTTCTATAGTTCGACTTCCCTCATAAGTCAAGCTATGACGGTTTAGAGTCACATTGTGTCCCGTTTCTATTCAATAACACTTTCGAACCTTAATTCTAAACCACAACCTCGATGAGCATTGTGAGCCCCAAGCGTTAGATACGTAGGAAATAATAAGTGGGGAGGTCTCTCTTTACATTGTGTAGAGTGTTTAGTGTATGCCCTTTGGGCGATATATGACGCATTCGCTCCTATGTCTTAGGATTTAGTGTAGTACGCGTCCCAAACCAAGCCATTCACTTTCATTTAGGCTTTCCAGACCTAAGACTCTTTTCTGTCGCACCCGTGCGATCGAGACCCCTTTTCCGTAGTTGGCCGAACTACGGCTGCTCTGATTCCTCATTCCCTAATGAGGATACGTAGGCACGAGGATCTCTATCCTTGACGAGCACAATAACAAATAATTTCCCTTTTCTCTTGCCCCCGTGCAATCGAGACTAACCTGTAATCCAACCCTTCCCATCCTTCGGCATTGTTTCAAACCTCATCACCTAAAAAGAGTATGTTGCTTTTCCATTCTACCGCAAACAGGCATCGTCCCTAACTGCTGGAATGAAGACTTAACGTCACTCACAAAAACACTTAACCAACCTTGTCCCGTAGTTTCCCGAACTACATTTGCTCTGATTTCTCATACCAGATGAGGATGCGTAGGCACAATATGGCGATGTCTTGGAGAGAAACCTCCCCCCATCACCTGTAGTTTCCCGAACTACGTTGACTCTGACTTTCCCATTGCACGAGGGAATACGTAGGCATAGGGCGACGATGTCCTATCGTGTCTGTTCTTTCTGTTCACCCCCGTTTAGTAGTAGCTTTTAGATAGATTTCACCCATAGATTAGACAACAAGCATGGATCTCGTTAAGTACAAAGGACGTGAGGGGTGCTCATACCTTCCCCTTGCATAACTGACTCCCGAACTGAAGAATTGGTTGCGATGACCTTGTTTTTCCCTTTCTCTTAGGTTTTCTTCGATCGTTTTCTTTCCCTCTCTTTGGGATAAATAACGTTCGGTGGCGACTCTTCTGTCTGTTTGTCGGCCTCTTTTTTGCAGTTGATACAATAGGTTCGAATAGTCTTCAACAACCATCAACCAATATTCGACGTACCCGATGGGTTCGATATTGAAGAATAGAAGCATGAGAAACTTCGAGTCGAGATGGACATAATGGCCAGAAGAGTGAGGGCTATAGAAGGGAACATTGTTATTGGGTCTGTCGCCAAAGACATGTGCTTAGTCTCGGGCTTGGTATTTCCTCCCAAATTTGTAATGCCTACGTCCGAAAAGTACGAAGGGGCAACCTGCCCGAAGGTTCACCTAATTATGTAAAAATTTTGATCCACTGTTTTCAAGATAGTCTCAAAGGCGCCTTTTCTAAGTGGTAGTTAAGCTTGGATCAATCTAATATCCACTGCTTCCAGGATATGTCTGATGCATTCACCCAACAGTACAAATATAACATGGATCTCGCACCAGATCGGCACAAGCTGCTTAGCATGAATCAATAGTTCAGAATCCTTTAAAGAATACGCACAAAGATGGAGAGAGACCGCCGCTCAGGTGGAACCTTCCCTAACTGAAAAGGAGTTGGTTGACTGGTTCGTGGATACTGTCAGACCAAAATTCTATGAGAGAATGATCAACAGCATCACGACCAACTTTGCTGATATCGTGGCTGTCGGCGTAAAAGTGGAAGCAGGTCTAGAAAATGGCAAGGTGACGAGTTCGACCAGTACCAGCTCAATAAAAATGCTATCAGGAAATTTCCACAAGAAGAAGGAAGGAGAGAGTAATGCCATAATGTACGACAAAAGGATTTAACATAGAAGAAACCATCCGCAGAATCAACGGCCGTCTCGTCCACGACCTCAACAAAATTATCATCAACAACAGTATGTGGTTACAGTCACACCGATTTTTCAACCACAACCAAATCCATAAAATCCTCAGCAGCAGGCGCCTAATGCCTATCAACCGAACCACAATCAACAAGTATGGACAAAATAAAGAGCACCGACCCCGAGGCCTACTTTTAGAAACAGAAGACCAGGGATTCAACCTATCCCTATGAGATACGCTGATTTGTACCCTCTGATGGTACATCAAGGCCTCATTCAGACTAGGAAGTTAGGCCCTTCTCTGACTCTACTACCACATTACTATGACCCAAATGCACGATGCGCGTTCCACAAAAACACTGCAGGACATGATCTAGAAGGATGCATAGCACTCAAACATATTATGCGAGAATTGATCAATAAGAAAGTACTCTCCTTCGAGGAAAACCAGCCTAACGTGGAAAACCACCCTTTGCCTAATCATGGTGGTGTCCATATTGTGGAAGAGGACTCAAACGTAAGATTGATCTCCAAAGTGTCTAAAGTCAAAACTCCTTTGGTGGAGTTACATAAAAAGTTGATTAAGGCGGGACTGATCAAAAGCTCCCATGAAAATTGTGATAATTGTCGTTGTGATCCAAAAGGTTGTAACCAGGTACAGAGGGATATTCAATCAATGGTTGATGAAGGCTTTATGCAAATATGTGGAAAGAAGAAGAAGGAAGAAATCTCAATAATTGAGCCAATATTCCATTTACCTAGGAAATCTGAAAAGAATCTAGTGTTCAAACCTGCTTCTCCTACTACTGTCAGGCCGATATTTCACAACAGCCCTGCGCCAGCTGTGAGGTAACCGAAACCAAGATTCGATCCAACAAGGGGGTCGGGTCCTAATCCGGAAGCTATATCATGGAAGTACAACTATTTTTGGTACGACATGAAGTCTGGAAGAAGACAGGAGGATGTGACGAACATCACTGGGGCAAGCAAAATAATCAGCAGTGGTCGAGTATATCAGTCCAGGGTGAATTTTACTACTCCTCAAGTGACCGCCACTATTCCCAAAACAATTGTTACTACTCCTAAGGAAGCCGCTCCTAAGGAAGTTATCTACAAGGAGGCCACCGTTAAAAGAAAATAAATTCCCAAGGAGGAAGAAGAAGAGTTTCTAAGAATAATTCACCGAAGCGATTACGGGGTGGTAGACCAACTCAATCAAACACCATCCAAAATCTCAATCATGCCGTTGCTACTAAGCTCCCCCGCACATTGAAAAGCCTTGTTGAAAATACTCACGTAAGCCCATGTGACAAAGGACATCACATTGGGGAAATTTGACTATGTCGTTGCGAACATCACAGCCTGCAACACGCTAACCTTCGACAACGCGGACCTGACCGCTGAGGGTCGCAAGCACAACCGTGCCTTACATGTGTTTGTTAAATGCGAAGAAGATATGCTCACCTGAGTGCTTGTCGATACAAGATCAGCGCTCAATTTAATGCCTAAAAGGACGCTAGAAAATTGGCATACAAAGGAGCTGAAATAAGGCCCACATCTTTAATTGTATAAGCTTTCGATGGATCAAGGAGGACTGTAATAGGAGAAGTTGATTTACCAATCATGGTAGGCCCCAATTCTTCGAAATCACCTTCCAAGTGATAAACATAAATCCAGCTTACAGTTGTCTATTAGGAAGATCATGGGTACACGCAGCAGGCCCTGTTACGTCCACCTTGCACCAAAATTCATTATTGAGGACTAGTTGGTCGTGGTGCACGGCAAAGAAGATTTTATGGTGAGCAACTTATCCTCTTTCTGATATATTGAAGATGATGAAGACGCATTGGAAACAGCTTTCCAAGTGTTGGAGATTGCACATGCTTTGTTGGTTAAAGACGTTGCCATTACACGTGGTCCATTATTCGCCTCCGTTCAGAGTATTAAGAATGCCATGAGAGAAGGACTTTCACAAAGTTGGGGTGAGATAATTGAAGTCAACGCGTGAGCGAAGAATGACCGACAAAGGTTGGGTTACAAACCAACTCTGGGAGAAGAATCAGAAGCTGACAACAAGTGCTTGAAGGCTCTGAAGGAGATATTCGTGAATGGTGGTGTTCAAATAAACGCTATCAAGGAGGAAGGTGAAGCGAACTGCATAGACAACCTGGTGTTCTGAGGTGAAGCCGTTCTGAGCAACTAGGAGGCCATGGAAATTCCCGTCATGTTGCCGCTCTTCGAATAATCTGTTTGTTTTGCTTGTTAGCATTTTCTTTAATCCATGGTCGTGCCCGGGGCCAGTGGATAATTTTGTATTGGCCACAATTTTGGCAATTAAAAGATCAATTAATGATGGAGTGTTTTGTTAAACTCAATTTTTTTGTTTGTTGCATTTTTATTGTTTTCACTTTTTTGTAAAAAAAAGGAAAAAATGGCAATCTTTTTGAAAATAACCTAAAAAAGAATTCATCATCTGTATCTCCCTGTGTGTGTTTGCTCATTTTAAAGCCTGTTCAACACATGTAGAGGACCTCTATCACCCGCCAGATCCAATGATCGTCCGATCCTTTCTGACTTTGATTCACCGGTATTCCAAGTCAAAGACGAGAGTGACGAAGATTCTGAAGTCCCTGAAGAGTTGATAAAAATGACCGAGTACGAGGATGCTTATCTTTAAACCTCCAAAGAGAAAATTGACGCCATCAACTTAGGCTCCGAAGAAGAGAGAAAAGAGGTTAAAATTGGGGCATCATTAGGGGAAGAAGTTAAAGACAGACTGATAACCCTTCTCAAGGAATATACGAATGTATTTGCTTGGTCCTACTAAGATATGCTCGGGTTGGATACTGACGTTGTAATGCACAGCTCCCTCTTAAACCTGAGTATCCTCCGATTAAACAACAGCTTCGAAGGTCCCGACCTGACATGGCCCTAAAAATCAGAGATGAGGTCAAGAAGCAAATCGACGCATGTTTCTTAGCAGTCTCTAAATATCCTGAATGGGTGGCTAACATTGTGCCCGTACCTAAAAAGGACGGAAAAATCAGAATGTGCGTAGACTATAAGGATCTCAACAAAGCCAGACCAAAAGACGACTTCTGTAACACCCCACTTTACCCCGTACGCGTAATATAATAAATATATATAAACAATTCATGAAATTCATCAGAGTTCTCCAACACAGTGGGATATCACACTAAGTCACTTCATTTCATTAAAATAATCAATATTATTTAGTTTTCAAGTAAGCAGCGGAATACAAATCAATTCTCCAATATAATTCTCCTCGACACGAGGTCATACAACATAAGTCCAATAAATGAAGATACGTAACAATAAACAAATAAAGTAGTCAAATAACAAAGTAATCTCCACAAGACACATGATATGAAATGCATGTCAACACAATTATGCAATGTAATACATCATGCATAATTCACGATCAATCTTGATCCACACGAGCCATCCGCTCACTGTAATCCTCTCGTGAATTACCATACTCGCACAAGATTGTCCACATTCGACCATCTTGGCCCACATCTATCAAAACACCAAGACATCATTGAACCAGAACATGATTCGTTACTAAAACATATACACAATTGACTTCTCAAACATAATTAGATATAAATATATTGGGAAAACAATTCCATTATCTATCCTATGTTATAGCTCTGTTCATTATCTTTCCAACGCTTCGAACGGGGATCAAAACGGACTTACGGATCCAAAGTTACGTCCAAAACAATTTCGACCGAAAATATGAACAGTCGTGACAGACAGAAAGACGCTGTTACGCTCCGGAACTAATTTTCACTCAATTATTCTTGCGAATTACTTACTCAAAGCACCCAAAACATCACTAAAACATTCCTAATGTTATACGACAATAACTGCACAACTTCTATGGTTTATTAGGCTCATCTGGCAACATTTGCAACACATAAAACACTATTTCTTGCAATTGCTCTGAGTACTTCAGAGTTACCCACATTTGAATATTCCTATTCCTATAGGTTCAAACATATCACAATCCAAGGTTTTGGCCACGAAGGCAAAGATCATTATTTCTTAACTCTACACTCAAAGGGTCAAGAATACTGACCACTAACCTCTAGGGTCTATAGTCAATTTCGTTACAATTGCTTCGAAGGCATCGTAATTTCAAATATCAAATATTCTATCCCATAAGTTTTTCCTATATTAATATTCAACGATACATATCGTTTGGCCATTTGGTCATAACCTCAGATTCTTACGGTTACCTCCCTATTTCCCACAATTAACCTAAATCTCTAAACCTTAGGGAAACCTTAGAGCATCGTATATAACACATTCATTCTTACATATTTACCCAAATCCCTAAACTTACATCACCACAACATACCGAAAGGTATACATAGAAAACTATGAAAAGCAATACTCCCCATACAATAATCATTCAAGAACAGCAACAATTTTATGGAATTTATCATGCTACGAAAATTATATCAAGAATCCTCAAGAACACATAATTCCTATGAGAGAAAGGACCTCTCACTACCCTCTCATGTTAATTCACCCATATTGAAATCCATTCTCCCCCCTTACCTCGATTAATTGCTCAATCGTTGAAGAATCTTGAAGGATTGACAACCCTAGCCTCCTTCTCTTCCTCCTTGTTCTTCTTCTCACTTTTTCTCCCAAAACCTTTCTCTGGCAGTTTATCGTGTTCTATTTCTCTTTTCCCAAAAAAACTTCTCTATTTCCTTTAATCCCTTATTTCTTATTTTATTATTTAAATCCTATAATAATAATAATAATAATAATAATACTAATATTATTCTCCCACTAATAATAATATTCATACTAATAGTAATAATATGAATAATAATAATATTCCACCAAATAATAATAATAATAATAATAATAATAATAATAATAATAATAATAATAATAATGATAATCTCTTTAATATTATTATTAATAATAGTTGGAATAATATTAATCACTATAATGCTCTCGATATCATAATTAACTTACTCCTTTATCTAGGTCCACAGTACCCCAACTAAGGTCACCTCTCTCCCTTAATCCTAACCTCATACCCTTAATTAAGGACACCACACAACTACACCTCATAGAAAATACCAAAGCGTCTGAATAATTTAAATGGGGTGTTACAACTCTCCCCCACTTAAAATATTTTCGTCCTCGAAAATGTACCTGAAGAGAACGGTTCCGGATACGACTCTCGCATCTTACTCTCAAGCCAATTCATTCCTAGAATAATATCCAACTTGCTGAGTGGTAAACAATTCAAGTCCACTCCAAAATCCTTACCAAAGATCGACATTGGACAATTCAAACACACTAGAGATGTAGTGACTGACCCAATAGATAGAGTATCAATCACCATCCTTCTAGTCAAAGTAGACGGCTTATTACTCTGAAACTTTCCCAAATTACGGAACTCTCCGTCGTCAGCACTTCAGTTAACGTTCTGACCAATGTCCGCCACTGCCTGCACAACAGCTTGTAACGCAGCAGTCATCGCAACATCATTCCTACCAGTCATACTTCTCAACAACCACGGAAACACAGGTTAGAAACACACACATGACTATAAACACTCTATAGTCAGACTCTACTACAACACTGGCCGGACGGACCAACCTGCTCTGGTACCAATTGTAACACCCCACTTTACCCCGTACGCGTAGTATAATAAATATATATAAACAATTCATGAAATTCATCAGAGTTCTCCAACACAGTGGTATATCACACTAAGTCACTTCATTTCATTAAAATAATCAATATTATTTAGTTTTCAAGTAAGCAGCAGAATACAAATCAATTCTCCAATATAATTCTCCTCGACACGAGGTCATACAACATAAGTCTAATAAATGAAGATACGTAACAATAAACAAATAAAGTAGTCAAATAACAACGTAATCCCATCATCCCATGTTACGTATCAGAGCGACTCCTAAGACTCGATCAAATAGCAACACACTCCAAGCACTACTCAGGTACCTGGTCACCTGTACTCCCAAGAGAGCACAGACACAACAACAAAAAGGGGTGAGAACTACATTCAATAAATAAACGGTGAAATACACATGCTAAGGAGTAGTTACACACCACACATAAAATAAGCACAATTAACGCACATACACGTGCCACCTCAATCACTTGGCACTAATAGCCCACATTCAATTACAATAATGCAATGCGACTCACTGACTCGACACAATGCATGTGGTACCAACACAATCTCATACGGTTCACACTAGAACCCGATTCCTGTCGGAATCCGGATAAGTCGTATATACGTTCCTCTGAACTACAACTTATCTCCACAACAACTTCCACAATGAAGTCCAGATGAAACTAGGCACCCATCATGGATTCTCACCTAGCCATCTCCACAAGACACATGATATGAAATGCATGTCAACACAATTATGCAATGTAATACATCATGCATAATTCACGATCAGTCTTGATCCACACGAGCCATCCGCTCATTGTAATCCTCTCAGGAATTACCACACTCGCACAAGATTATCCATATTCGACCATCTTGGCCCACATCTATCAAAACACTAAGACATCATTGAACCAGAACATGATTCGTTACTAAAACATATACACAATTGACTTCTCAAACATAATTAGATATAAAAATATTGGGAAAACAATTCCATTATCTATCCTATGTTATAGCTCTGTTCATTAGCTTTCCAACACTTTGAACAGGGATCAAAACGAACTTACGGATCCAAAGTTACGTCCAAAACAATTTCGACCGAAAATATGAACAGTCGTGACGGACAGAAAGACGCTGTTACGCTCCGGAACTGATTTTCACTCAATTATTCTTGCGAATTACTTACTCAAAGCACCCAAAACATCACTAAAACATTCCTAATGTTATACGGCAATAACTGCACAACTTCTATGGGTTATTAGGCTGATCTGGCAACATTTGCAACACATAAAACACTATTTCCTGCAATTGCTCTGAGTACTTCAGAGTTACCCACATTTGAATACTCCTATTCCTATAGGGTCAAACATATCACAATCCAAGGTTTTGGCCACGAAGGCAAAGATCATTATTTCTCAACTCTACACTCAAAGGGTCAAGAATACTAACCACTAACCTCTAGGGTCTATAGTCAATTTCCTTACAATTGCTCTGAAGGCATCGTAATTTCAAATATCAAATATTCTATCCCATAAGTTTTTCCTATATTAATATTCAACGATACATATCATTTGGCCATTTGGTCACAACCTCAGATTCTTACGGTTACCTCCCTATTTCCCACAATTAACCTAAATCTCTAAACCTTAGGCAAACCTTAGAGCGTCGTATATAAGACATTCATTCTTACATATTTACCCAAATCCCTAAACCTTACATCACCACAACATACCCGAAAGGTATACATAGAAAACTATGAAAAGCAATACTCCCCATACAATAATCATTCAAGAACAGCAACAATTTTATGGAATTTATCATCCTACGAAAATTAGATCAAGAATCCTCAAGAACACATAATATCTATGAGAGAAAGGACCTCTCACTATCCTCTCATGTTAATTCACCCATATTGAAATCCATTCTCCCCCCTTACCTCGATTAATTGCTCAATTGTTGAAGAATCTTAAAGGATTGACAACCCTAGCCTCCTTCTCTTCCTCCTTGTTCTTCTTCTCACTTTTTCTCCCAAAACCTTTCTCTGGCAGTTTATCATGTTCTAATTCTCTTTTCCCAAAAAAACTTCTCTATTTCCTTTAATCCCTTATTTCTTATTTTATTATTTAAATCCTATAATAATAATAATAATACTAATATTATTCTCCCACTAATAATAATATTCATACTAATAGTAATAATATGAATAGTAATAGTATTCCACCAAATAATATTATTAATACGAATAATAATAATAATAATAATAATAATAATAATAATAATAATAATAATAATAATAATAATAATCTCATTAACATTATTATTAATAATAGTTGGAATAATATTAATCACTATAATGCTCTCGATATCATAATTAACTTACTCCTTTATCTAGGTCCACAGTATCCCAACTAAGGTCACCTCTCTCCCTTACTCCTAACCTCATACCCTTAATTAAGGACACCACACAACTACACCTCACAGAAAATACCAAAGCGACTGAATAATTTAAATGGGGTGTTACAACTTCCCCCTACCGCATATTGACACTTTGGTGGATAACACAACCAGCTTTGTTGTGTTTTCATTCATGGACGGTTTCTCCGGTTATAACTAGATAAAAATGGACCCGACTGTAGTGGAAAAGACAACCTTCATCACACCCTGGGGCACTTATTGTCATCAGATTATGCCTTTTGGTTTGAAGAATGTTGGGGCCACATATCAACGAGCCATGGTGGCATTATTTCATGATCTGATGCACCAAGAGATTGAAGTCTACGTCGATGACATGATTGCCAAATCTTAAAGCAAGGAAGATCCCCTTGAGCATTTATTAAAATGTTTCAAGAGGCTTAAGAAGTATCAGCTGAGGCCAAATCCTACCAAATGTACCTTCGGGGTTAGATCTGGTAAACTACTCGGCTTCATCGTTAGTCAACATGGAATCAAGGTGGACCCCAAAAGGTACGAGCCATTCAAGAGATGCCTACACCATAAACTGAGAAGCAAGTTAGAGTTTTCCTTGGAAGGTTAAATTACATCTCCAGATTGATCTCCAAAATAACTCTTACCTGCACGCCAATATTTAAGTTGTTATGAAAGGATCAAACGGTTGTATGGAATGATAATTTCCAGGTAGCATTCGAATAAATCAAGGAATATCTCTAAGAGCCTCCTATATTGAGTCCTCATGTACCTGGAAAACCTCTCTTCATGTAAATGACGGTGCTCGAAGAATCAATGGGTTGTGTCTTAGGCCAAACAAATGAATTGGGGAAGAAAGAGCATGCAATTTATTACCTGAGCAAGAAGTTTACCAATTGCAAGAGTCATTACTCCCTGTTGGAAAAAGCTTGTTGCGCGCTGGTATGGGCAGCCAAACGTCTGAGACAGTACATGATTTGCCACACTACTCTATTGATATCCAAAATGGATCCAATAAAGTACATATTCGATAAACCTACCCAGACGAGAAGACTAGCAAGATGGCACATGCTTTTGTTAGAGTATGATATTTAATATGTCGCCTAAAAGTCAATAAAAGGAAGTGTCTTGTCAGACTACCTTGCTGATCAACCTATTGAGGATTATCAGCCGCTCAAGTTCGATTTTCTTGATGAAGATGTCATGTTTCTCTACCAAACTAAAGAAGAAGCTGGTCTAGAGGAGGGTCTCAAGCCTCGTACCCGTCAGAAGTTGATGTTTGACGGAGCATCCAATAAGAAAGGCCATGAAGTTGGTGTTGTTCTGGAAAATCCAACCGGAGGATATATCGTCGTTACCGCAAGACTACGTTTCTCATGTACAATCAATATAGTTGAGTATGAAGCCTGCATTTTAGGTCTTGAAGCAGGTATTGACCTCCATATTAAGATCCTAGAAGTAATTGGCGACTATGCCTTGGTGATTTATCAGCTCATGGGCGAATGGGAAACTCAAGATGAAAAACTAATTCCTTACAAAGACTTCATTTTGGAAATGATCGAGTATTTTGGCGAGATCATTTACAAACATGTCCCGAGGTCCGAAAATCATATTGCTGATGCTTTAGCCATGCCAGCATCAATGTGGAAAGTCCAGTTCATCAACGAGGCTCCTTTAATCTGCATTGAAAGAAAGACCACGCCAGCATACATCATGATGACAAAAGAAGAATTCGATGGAAAACCTTGGTTTTATAATATCAATAACATCCTCAAAAATCAAGAGTATCCGGCTGATGCCTCCAAAATTGATAAGCGGGTTATACGAAGATTGTCGTCCAAGTTCGTCATCAGCAACGACGTTCTATATAAAAAAACCACGATATGGCCCTGCTCCGATGTGTTGACAAGAGAGAGGCAGACCTGTTAATGATAAAAATTAATGAAGGTACCTTTGGTACCCATGCGAGCGGGCATGCCATGGCAAAGAAAATGTTAAGGGCTGGGTATTACTGGTTGACTCTGGAGACTGACTGTATCCTGTTCGCCTGAAAGTGCCATAAATGCCAGGTTTACGCAGACAAGGTGCACATGCCACTTCATCCTCTGAACATGCTATCAACAACCTGGTCTTTCTCAATGTAGAGTATTGACATGATTGGGGCAATCGATCCCAAAGCATCCAGCGGTCATGATTCATCCTTGTCGCCATTGACTACTTCACCAAATAGGTAGAAGATGCATCCTACGCCAACGTGACTAAGCAAGTGGTCGCCCGACAATGGGACAAATCTAAATAACAAAACGATGAAAGAGCTCTGTGACAGTTTCAAAATTAGACATCACAACTCTTCTCCTTACCGGCCTAAGATGAACGACGCTGTTGAAGCTGCAAATAAAAATATCAAAAAGATTGTGCAAAAAATGGTAGTGACCTGCAAATATTTTCACAAAATGTTGCCATTTGTGCTGCGCGGATATAGAACATCTGTCCGCATTTCAATAGGGGAAACCCATTTCTCCTTGGTCTATGGGATGGACGCAATATTCCCTATTGAGGTTGAGATACCTTCGTTAAGGGTTTTGATGGAATCCAAGCTCGAAGAAGTTGAATGGGTGAAAGAAAGGTTCAATACTCTGAATCTCATTGACGAAAAGAGGATGACAGTGATGTGCCATAGTCAGCTCTATCAAAAGAGACTGAAGAGGGCCTTCGACAAAAGAGTCCAAATCAAAGAATATAAGGAGGGTGAGCTGGTACTTCAAAAAGTTCTTCTAGTACACCGAGACATGCGCAGAAAGTGGATGCCGAACTATGACGGCCCATTCGTTGTAAAGATGGTCTTTTCTGGAGGCTCTTTGATCCTTACAACGATGGATGGTGAACAACTCCCTCATCCCGTAAACTCGGATGTAGTAAGTAAATATTATGCCTGAAAAAACCCGCTAAGTTGAAAACCTGAAAAGGCAACTTAGGCAAAAATTAGGGATAAAACAAAAGAGAAGAAGAGCTCGCTAAGACGAAAACCTAGAAAGGCGGCTTAGGGAAAAATGAGCAACAAAGGCATTTCACTGCATCAAGAGTTGTCACTACTGCAGAAGATTGTTAAAAGGCTCATCTTCCAGCACTCTTGCCAGAGGCAGCGCTTCGGATCGACTCTTAGTAAGTTACGACTGAATGATTGTTGAATTTTTGTAAACCTTTACCTGTATTGGTGTTTTTTCCAAATTGTAATTTTTCTGCGGGACTTTGTCCTTCGCGGGTTTTCATCCTTGAATAAAATCATATTTGGACCAATCTTTGTTTATATTATGCTCTACCTTTTTGTTATGCAAAACATCACTTATTCGTTAATAATGATTCCTAATTGCAAAAGTTTTTGAAACAACAAATTTGTTTTAAAGAAAATTAATTAACAGGCAAAAACCAACTTTAAAGTGAGATTGAACGGTGTAAATTTCCGACTCCTCTCATGAGAGCAGAACGGTTGAGACATCAATACCATCATCTTAGCAATATAAAGTACTAAAGCCACGCTAAAGGGTCGATATCTTCGATTAATGATTGGATCAGCTGATTGAAATCACAAACTCTCCCCAACAAATTTGCAAGGATAGATAACGCTTCTGCAACAAAATCTCCAGAGGAGTAATACCATTTTCCGACAACAAGATTCAGTGTGATTTTCCTTGTTTTCCCCGTGATAGGTCGTTATCTTTCTTTCGTCGCCTTCCCCTGTGCATCGTTCAACATTGCATCTGCATCATATCTTTAGCATAAGCATTTTTCAGCATACCTCGTGCTTCGAGTCGCTTTGGCTTTAGTCTTTGTGATCTAGTTAGGAATTTTTCTTTGTCAAGAGTTTGTCAGGTATCCCCAGTAGTTACTGGATATCGTCTTAAGATCCTTTGGTCGTTACCAAACACCTTTTGCTTCATACCTATCGTCACAGGCTTACCCTTTTGTTGTCACCTTAACTTTGTCAAGTTATCTGGCTTAAGTGTTACTGTGATGAACGCTTATGTCCCCGGGTAGTCCAGTAGTTACTAGCGTTGTTTAAATCTAATGGTTATCGATATCATTGTTTGTTTGTCACCATATCTTCTTGGAAGTCTAGTCGTTACTAGCAATCCCCATCTGAAGTTCGGTAATATTTTGATTGGAGTTCCGCATAAAACCTAATTATTGTTGTGGTTGTGGATTAGGGTTGTCAGCTTATCTCCAGTAAGTTCAATAGTGTTTTGACTAACATTATTTAAATCCAATGATTATTTGTATCGCTCATCTCAGGATGGCTGGTAGTTACCAGTATCCCCGGTGAATCTCAGGACGCTTGGTTGTTACCAACGCACCTAGTGCATCTTTGGATGTCTTACCTACACCTCTAGTTGTTTCTTGAAGATCTTGTTCGAACTATTCACTATAAGGAAATCCTATATTTTTGATTTAATCCCAAGGAAGATCTTGTTTCTCTCTGGATCCCCCAGGAAATCTAGTTGTTACCAGCTCCCTGTTGTTTCTGCTTGACTGGTTATCACCAGATTCCCCTGAGAAGTCTAGTTGTAACTAGAAATATGTCGGTCACTGGCCCCCACTTGATACTGCTGATTGGTAGTTACCAAACTTTAGTCGTTACTAATGTTGCAGCTTATCCTTGAGATCTGGTGTTTACCTGAATCTATCTCTCAGTTGGTGTTCCATTTGTTAATCAACTCGACTGAAGACCATTTGTTACTGGCATCCTTCCTAAAATCCAATTGTTATTGGTATTGTTGATTTGGTTGTCACCATATCCCTTTGAAGTCTAGTCGTTACTAGCACTCCCCAAAAAGTCCAGTGGTTACTGGCATCGTTTAGAGTCCAATTGTTATTGGCGATTTTTCATCCAACTATGCTGTTTCTTAAGATTATTGGTTGTCATCGATATATTCCAAGTGAATCCTTGGGTATCCCCAGCAAGTCTCGGAGGTCTAGTAGTCACTAGCATCCCTGGTGAGTCTAGACTTATTCCTAGTCCTTTCCTGAAGATCCCGTTCGAACTCTTCATCGCAAGGAAAGTCCCTATTGGATTGTTCCTCAATAAGCACCGTGTCTCTGGTCTTTTTCTTCCCTAGTCAGAGTTCGTGTCTGTCAAATTTGGTTCCCCCGCCCGACTTGTTGTTTGCTCTTCCCAATGTGTCTATCTTCACTAGTAAATATTTTTCTTCCCCGATGGAGTTTGTGTTCCCTGTGTGAAGGATCCCTGAAAAAATATCATCACTTAGTCATGTTTGAACTATTGATTGATACGCTTCAGATCTTTCCCCAGTGAGTAGTTACTCGTTGTTTTGCTTTTCTTTTTGTTTGCTTGTGTGTCAGCATTTTCTTGCATTCAAGCATCATGAAGCAATATTCTTAGAATTCATTACATGATCAGAATTCGTCCTTTTGCATACCATCGTATTTAAGGGATAAAATTTTCGGTTACTATATTTAAATACCTTTCACCATGATTTTATGGAGATTGTTATCTCTCATTGACATCTGGTTCAAATATTTAAATAGGGGCAACTGTCCTACCCTAAAATTTTCCCCTAGCTTCCATTAGCATACTTGTAGCATCAACATTGATTATTTAACCTTAACCTATTTCAAGTTTGTCTTTGTTAAGATGCAAATGAATTAGGGTTTCATATAGTCAAAAATTCAGGGTTTCTAGGGATTGATCAGTCAAGATTTTGGATTGATTTTTGATATAACAAGTCTCTATATCATCAAGGATGTCACATGTGATAAAGAGTGAGTCTAATTTGAGGTTGTCACCAAGAGAATGGAAGCAGTGCAGTGCAAGAAGCCTAATTAGGGTTTCTTGTTGGAAAAGTCAACTGTAGTTTGAATTTTTGTCTATAAGGTTTTCCAATGAGGGAATTATGGTCCATGAGGCTCATATGACCCAATAAAGCCTACCCAAGAAGTTTCAAGGCCTTAGGGAACCCGAAATATCAACAGTTGATTAAGAGATTTTCAACTAATCGGTTCGTCTATCAGGAAAGTCAACTCATTGACCAACAAGGTTTTTATCCCAAATTGAATCCAACCTTGTTTCCAACATCATTTCACATATAATTATGAAGTTTGGTGTATATTTAATCAAGAATTGATAGATAACTTGCAAATCAAGAAACAAGGATAAGTGAAAAAAACCTAATATTGATCAAACTTAAAATGGTCATAACTTCCTAACCACACATCCAAATGGAGTGGTTCAAAGCTTGTTGGAAAGGTCTTAAGGAGCCCTATAGAAGTGTCCTACTGACCCATAAGCAAAAAATAAATGGATTCGGAGTTATGAGCTCGTCAGAAGTGTCCTACTTGTAAGTCAAGAACTTAGCATTTTCACAAGGGGTTTTGACCTAGTTTCAAGTGGAATGGGTTCCTAACTCAAACATCAACGTTGTAGTACCTAATGAGGGCTTTCTAAAAAGTACAAGTGGGTTCCATAAATTCTCATGGTTAGGGAGAACCAAAGCTCACAAGTTGGCAAAAACTCACTACTGCAAAACCAGTTCAGCGTGGATGTCTTGATTCCAAAGCTTCTCAAATCATCTCTGATCAAGGTTTAAGACTCATCAATGATCTTCACATTGCTAATGGAAGTTTTTAGCACCATCTCCCACGAATTTGGCACAAGAATTGAAGAAAATCATTGTTTAATGCAAGTTGCAAATGTGAATAGTGAAGAAAGAGAAAAATGGCGGTTGCCCTCATCAAATCACCAACTATGTTGTTAGGGTGGCTTGAGGTCAATAATGAAGACTTGCATTGGTTTCTACACTATTTCCAAGTTTAGAAGGCGAGAGTTGGCATTTTGTATCAATCTGCCCATGCCTCTCACTAAAGACTCTTGGCTATAAATAGAACCTCATTCTCACATCCAAACAACACAAGTTCCATGCTAGAACCCAACTAGAACTCTCTCCCTCACTCAATCACCAAGTTCTTGCAAGTTTGCACTAAAATTCAAACTTCTCCAAAATCTGCCAAGCAAAATCATTTCCAAAACCATTTCCAAACATTTTCCAACTCAAAAAATACTTCAAACACATCACAAATGATGTACTAAATTTATCCAAGACCTCACATTAGCCAAAAGACCATCCAAGCAAGAAGTCAACTATCAAAACCTCATTTGTTGACTTCTCTACATTTTGGAGAGCAGCCATCAAACAACTGCACTTACTCGAGTTAAATTACCACCCACACCTCACATATGACCTATAAAAACAATCCATGATTGATTCACACTTCTGTAACAAGTTTTGAGCAAGTTTGCTTTTGAAATCTTTTGACTTTTTGGTGATTTCTTCACTAGCAAGGCATTCTGACCACTAGCTTACTTTTAGGCTATTTTGAGCATCTACTCATCATCCTTGGAGCATTTTTAGACCATTAATGAGCTTGTAGGATCTCTAGCTTTCTTATCTCTCAAGCTTGCATCATAAGGCTACAAGAGGTAAGCCTACAACTTGCATTTCTCATGTTACTTTGAGTTCTAGATATGCTTTTGAGTTGAAAATTGTTTAGACATATTTGTTTATGTTATGTGTCATGTATGAACCATTTCTTGCAGCAAAATATGTATTTTTGGGACTGTCAAATTTCAAGTCACAAACTAGGTCCAAACTTGTCACATTTTGCATAATGATTACAATCTGCCAAGCCACTAGTCCATTTCTTGTTTTCTATTGTGCTAACCTCTATATATGATGAATATGTGATGTTGTACACTTGTTTCACAAAGCACACCACTACACAATGATGTTCATGTGTTCTTAAATTTGGTTGTAACCAAACTTGCCCTACCAATGATGCTATCGGGTTTTCTTGTGGGTTCATGGTATGGAAATACAAATTGTACCATTGAATTCCTGGTTCAAAAACACACAATTTACAATTTTTGTTTCACCTCATTTGGTTAAGTTTTGACTGAGATCCATTTCTTCATGCAAATGGCCTTAGGTTGCCTTACCTTGCCTTAAACTAGTTTTGCTCATTTTGTGCACCAACTTCCCATGATCATAACTTGCTCATTTTTTATGTTATTGATGCCATTATTTTTGAAAACTACTCCTTAACATGTCTGTTTTCATTGAGTGAATAAAAAATTCAAGGATTTTTTTCCTAGAAATACTTTGGTCTACTTGAATAGGATGTGTTTTTAGGGTTTTTTCCATGGTGTTCTTGATCTTTTTTCAACATATAACTTGATTTTTCTTGTGAGAATTTTTCTTAAACTTTTGTGAATGCATACATGTGAAACTTGCTTACTTTTCCCCATGAGATCATGAACAAATACTTGAATTGTTGTAACATTTCTTGTGTTTTTTGCTTGTTTGATTGTTATCAGTACATGTTTATATGGTCTTATGTTGTTAAATTTGATCTCATTTGATCCTTATAACATGCTTGCTTCAAGTTGTAACTTGTTTGCATCAATCTTGTTTGAATGTTATAGATGAACTTGTTGTTGTTACACATGTTCTTTACTTGCACTGATAGTTGTTACCTCTGTGTCTTTATGATTATTGTTCATATGTTGTTACATGTTCTCTCTTATTTCCTTAACCTTTGTTGAGCCTTCCCCAAGTGATGGAACTTGTTAGTTCTCATCCAGTTGCCTCATCTTTCTCCTATTCCAAAGGAAAGTTTCTCCATTGACCCCCAGGGACATAGATAGTTCAATACCCTCCCTTTGACTTTGTTAAGACATCTTGAACCCTATCTTAGTTATGTTAAAACCTACTAGCCATTAGACTTTGCTTATGTCTAAAAGACCCACCTTTACTAGGAGTGTTCTTCAACTATAACCCTAGGTTAGAGTTTGTCAACTCTATGTAAGGATCATTCTCATGATTACTTACTCCCCTCCTGGCTTTTGTCAAAGTCAATCCCCTTGAGCATACAACTTAGAATACAGAGTTTTGTTAAACTCTATGCAAGCATTGTTATGTTTATTCGCCTTTGAACCTTGATCATAATCAAGTGTTCGTCCACCCTCAGTGAGGTGTGTAACACCCTTCTAAACCCCACGGAAAACATATGAATAATCAGAGTAAATTTTTCATGCATTTACAAAAGGGCATTACACATAATTTCAAAACATCAAAACACCTGTCATGCTCATAAACACTTCAATAATTAATCATGCCTTCTCAAGATTTCACTTGCATGTAGCAGCGGATTCAATCATATAATAATTTTCATAAAGAAACATTTGCGTTATCACATAAACCAACATCGTTTAAGCACTAAGGCCAACATCATAATATTCCAATGAATATAAACACGTTTATAGAATACATAATGTATATCTTAAACACAACCCAAGCAATCCCAGTGTTACATGACCAGAGCATGACTCGACCCAACATAATTAAATCACTAAACAACTACACCAATAGCGACCTTGCAACTACAAGCAGTACTACTCCTTAATACCTGCACGATGTCAGATAGGACATCATTCCAGCAGAAGGGCGAGAAATATTATCATAATAACAATGCATATAATCATATATATAAATACACAAGCATATAATACATATATTCAATATTTTCTCACCACAATTCATTATAACTCATCATGTACGTCACAACATATATATAAACAATTAAGGATATCACCAAGCATATTCATCATGTGCATATCCATGAATCTCAACATTCCACATAACATACACATATCATATTTTTCACCAATTCACAATTTCAGATTTACAATTCTCAAATCAACAACTCATGCTCATAAGCATACTTTCATACAATAGCCACATACTCACAACTCTTAATTACATAAGTAATACACATATGCATATCCCACAATTTTCACCATACTTCATCATACGCATCATATACTTCACAAAGCATATATATATATATATATATATATATATATATATATATATATATATATATATATATATATATATATATATATATATATATATATATATATATATATATATATATATATATATATATATATATATATATATATATATATATATATATATATATATATATATATATATATATATATATATATATATATATATATATATATATATATATATATAGGCAAATATGGACAATCGTCAAACATATCCATAATTCTCAATTACACAAGTCATGTACATACACCTATACATAACCTCATACAACAACCATATATTCATTCCATGAGACTCAATGCAACTCAATGCAACTCATGCCATGTGGTACCAATAGTTATCATTTTTCGATTTTTACACTTAAACCGGGTCCACCCTTCTAGACCGATAACAACAAAGTCCGTCCCCTAGGTTTTCAAACCCACCCTTCTAGGTTTGGGACAAGCCACTAGTCTCCACGAAACTAGCAAACATTGCCTCTTGACTAAATGATGCATATGCAATCAACCAACAAAATTCACTTAAGACCGTTCCCGCGTCTTAATCCCATGCATTCAAATAATTCATCCCTCATGAATTATAACATGATTGCACACACAACATATTCATATTTTAATACCATCAATACATTTATCAAGCAATGCACACATATTCACAATATGTTCCCATGCATTGTTCACATACAATCACAAGCAATGCACACATATTCACATACAATCACAAGCAATGCACACATATTCACAATATGTTCCCATGCATCATTCATATACAATCACCAGTAATGCACACATATTCACAATATGTTCCTATGCATCATTCATATACAATCACAAGCAATGCACACATATTCACAATATGTTCCCATGCATCATTCATATACATTAGCATACAATCAATATGCATTCACAATATCATGCCAATGGCAACAAACTCAATCACATTCATCACATTCGTCATGGATTTTAATTAATTTAAACAATGCACAAGTTTGTCAAAAGATCACATTTCATAATCAATTCCACAATCTAGGATTCACGCCATACGGCTACCCATAGCATACCATACAACAACATATAAGCTACTCATACAAGAAGAGGCCGATCACAACCGAACTCTCTAACTATTTAAGCCTCACTTACTTAAAACAATTAATCTCGATTAATCGGTAAAATCCGCTAAAAGTCGGCTAAAAATAATATTTCTTTTCACCAAGTTATAGAACATATGATTAGCTTCAGTTTGATATAAAGAACGTCAAAATCCGATAAACGGTGAAGAAGTTATGAATTTTCGAAATTTTGAAAATAATATTTTCTCACACTTACAGTGTTAATCGGTTAACGCATATGGTTAACCGATTAACCACTCCAAAAACTCAGTTTTCAGCCCAAAAACTCAGTTTTTAGGCCCCCAACACTGTGTTAATCGGTTAACGTATATGGTTAACCGATTAACACCTGAAAAACTCAGAAAAACAGCTACGGTTTCGGGCTTAAAAGCCCCCAAAAAGTCGCTCGATTAAATAGTTTTTACCCGATTAAATACTTACTCATCATCACCACTCATATAGGGATAATTTAGGATCATAAAACACTAATTCTACGACTTTCGAATTTCACCCAAAATCTTAACCTCCAATTTCTCCAAAAATGGCAAAACTCATAAACTCGATCGAATTCACTCAAACGAAACTCAATACTCTCGGCTAAACACTACCCGACTAAAATACGTAATTTATTTCAAGTTTCATCCGCTAAAACTCGGTTTCTATCGATTTAACTCATTTGCCCTAGAAATGGAAAATAGAGAAAACTACCAACAAATCCAACACAACTCATACATAATCATACACATTGATCAAATAATAATGTTTCTCACCCTTACCTTGATTGGATTGAAGCTTGAAGTTGATTCTTGATGATTTCTCCAAGTTTCCCTCTTCTCTTCTCTTTTCTCCTCTTTCTCTATTCTTTCTCTTCTATTTTCTTTCTATCCAATTCCTTCCACTTATCCCTTATATACTTCTATTATTTCTTTCCTTCCCATTTCTCTCTTCAATTATCTACCAAATAAATCCATTTAATCCAAATCATTAAGATTAATTCCAATAAATCAATTAATTAACATAATTAATTAACTAATGAAATTTGGGTTGTTACAAGGTGAACTATGATTGCTCTGATTCTATCCTAGTTAGGATATGTAGGAAGAAGATGCGGTATCTTTGTGAGCAAACTTAGAAACATCAACCCTTTGTCTTTACCTCAAAACCCCAACCTTGATCCCAAACCATAGCAAGTAGTATAGCATACAAACATACAAAAGGTTTCTGTAGAGTACTACAGATGTTTAGGATGTGAAATACCTACCCTAAGCATAACCAATCCCCGATCCCCGAATCTCTTAGCATTGTTGTTACATTGTGTAAAAGGTCTTTCTTTCTTTAACTTCTTTTGGATAAATCAATTTACGATTGTGAATTTAATGAATTAAGATTCAAGTTAATCAATAGCTTGACATTTGATTCTCATCGCAACAGGTAGGATAATAGGTTAGGCCGAACCTAGTCCAACCCAACCCGTGTTAACCTCTACGGGTAGGTCAACACATATTTTAACCTACCAAGTCGCATTATTGTCAAGATGGACGGCTTCAAACTAACCATCCAAAACGGGTCTTAAGGTTTTATTCTTGGTCCCGGTAGGCGGATCCAACTCATTGCATTATAGAATTTCATCTTCCCGTACATTGAGGTCGGTTACGTTAATTGTTCCACCTACTTTATTTCTCCTTTTCTCAAAAGTGACGACAGTTGCTAGAGGATTTTTCATTATTTCCTCTTGCATGAGATGTGCTCCATGTAGGTTTCCTACAATTACAACTAACTTTCTCGAATTATTGTAGTATTTCATCTTCAAGTAACCGGTGGAAGCTATGTTGTCTAATGTCACTAAGAATAACCTTCCAAGAATCCCATTGTATACACTTTCGCAAGGGACCACAAAGAAGTAAACATCCATTGTTCTCTTGTTTTCCCCACTACAAAGGAAAACGATATGTTTATACATCCACATGGACAAGTAGAGGAATCATCGAACATTAGGGGACTTTTGCCTTCACAAGGTTTCAGATCTAGCTTGCTTAAGCCTAGATTAATGAGGATTTTTAGGTTTATCAAATCACATGAGCTTCATTTGTTAATGATGATCCCTAACATGAAGTGATTTGGTAGCGTAGTAGTTACTAGTGAAAGAGTCACATTAGGGATTATGTAATGCCCCATATTGCTTTCAGGATTATCGAGTGACCACGTGAACCAACACGAGTCTTTATTATATGCTTTGTCCTCACTCACACGCTTCTTGAGAAAATTTCCAGAAGGTCACTCATTCAAATACTACTCCAAGTCAATCACACTTAATTATGGAGTTCTTATTTGTTAGGATACCGAAAAGAAGAAGCATCTTGTTGGTATAGGTAGCACCAGTCATGCAGTCTGATACATGCACACCCACAGGATCCTCTCATTCCGATGTGAATTTCAGGCGACCACTCTCCGCCTTGTTTGGCCCTAGGTGTTACAACCACTCCCCGCCCTCTTCGGCTTCGAGTGTTAAATGCCCACCAGATTCAGCTTGGTTTGTCCTCAAACCACATCGTATTGGAAGAGATTTGCTCTGATACCATTTGTAACGCTTCATACTACTTTAAGGATTATCGACTAATCCCACAAAGCAACACATGTCTTTTTAGTATGTTTTGTCCTCACTCACATGCTTTTCGGGAAACTTTCCAAAAGGTCACTCATCCAAATACTACTCCAAGTCAAGCACGCTTAACTATGGAGTTCTTATTTGTTAGGCTACCGAAAAGAAGATGCATCTTGATAGTACAGATAGTAAAAATCAATTCTTATAAGTTTTCTTTCAACCATGCAGTCTCATACCTGCACAACCTCGAGATCCTTTCACTTCATGTTAATTCGAGCGAGCACTTCCTGTCCTCTTCGATCTTGGGTGTTACTAACATTCCCCGCCCTCTTCGGCCTCGGTGTTACAGATTCCGTCTACCTTCTTGTGATTTTGAAATCCTAAGATCAGTCTGTCTTTCTCTTGCTTCTAGATTTGCATTAACTTGAGAGATTTTTGAGGTAGTTATTCGTCGATCATATCTACGACGAAGATCTAAGATAATTCCAAATTATATGATTCTAAGATGCCTTTAGAAACGAGATCTGCATTTAGTTCTTCTATCTTGGCGTGATTGCTATATAAACCAAGACTTTGGATCAAAAGATTTTGATCGTGGAAATTTGCAGAAATTTAAATTCAAATTCTCTCTGACGATGTCATTGTTCTTTTCAAAAACCAAAACTAGTGATGAATTAATAACATGGTTTCTTGACGCGGTGGTGCAGGTATCCGATGCAGAACAAAAATTTTCGAATCTTTGAATATAACAAATATTAAATATACCTAAAATGTGAAGCGCAATTATATATCAACACTTTAATAAACACGCCATTTAGCAGCAAAATTTCTTTTAATTTGCTATAAAACTCAACCTCCGGCCGTCTTTACGCGGGATACGGGATCAAAACTCATGCATCAAGACCTTATCGATTGGACCAAATTGCAATGGTCAACACAATCACGCGTTTCATTTCATAGAGAATGCATTGCATCACAAAGAAACACGAAATAAACAAATTAAATAGCCGGCTAAACCTCCACATGTCACTAATCTATCTTCTAACATAAAAAAACCAGTTAAATTTCTTGTCTTATGCGACACCATGCATCATTCGAACACAAGAAACAGAATCTATAAACTAGAGTAAATACGGTGCTATGGAATTGGAGAACAAAAGAAATAATACATAACCATTATTTTTTTTAATATTTAATTTTTAACTATATATATTTGTATATAAGCATAGAGAATCGGTGATTAGAGTGATGGTGCAGAACAACATGAAAGGGCGTTTTGACCGATTCGAATGTGATAGAGAAGAAGAATTATCGTTTTTCAGGGAACTGAAGAAACGTCAGAATGAATATTTCCCAAGCCTCTGTGCTTCTGAAGAGTATGAATGTGACACTAACTATGGTGCTAATGGTATCATTGAAGGAAAGTTTTCACTTTATAGAATTCCATCAGGGAAGAAAGAATCTAGACTTGAGTTTCTTGAAACAAAAAACAAAAGCGACTTTGATTGGTGAGTTTCGTAAATACATATACAAAAATCTTTTTATTAAATAAATTCTATATAACGTAAACATTGCATTTGCATGTGCCAAACAGGTTGAAAACACCACCAGCAACTCCTCTGTTTCCATCTCTAGAAATGGAACCTAGTGCCAAACTCGTCGTTCAGAAAGAGCTACCTATTGCTCACCTTATCTCAAAAGTAAGTGGTTGAACTCTTACATGATCTGCATAGAATAATATGAACTTGTAATCATGATTTTAAATTACAGTTGCGCGGTCGCAGATACAATCCTTGCAATTACTATTATTGTAGTTGCTACTATTGAAACATGAATACACAATTTAAGAGGTGTTATCTACGGTTGAAGAACCGTTAAATTAAAAAAAATATATTCATTTAAAAATGATTCAGATTTGTGGTTTTAAAATTTTAATTTTTTTTGTTAGAAAACCTAAACGAACATAGATAAATCGATTTTTATACACTCTTACACATCATTTTGATCCAAAGTATTGATGAAGACTTTAGACTTGAGAGTGTGCTCCTCTCAAAGTTTTACATTTAAATTCTCTTAAGTGCAAATAATTTTTATGGTGAATCAGATCATATAAGACTATATACTATAACTTAAATTAATAGATCGCATCGTGGGATACCTAGTTTTTAAAAAGAAAAAATTCACACTGCATTTGCCGTCTTATATCCATGCAAAAGCTACTGCAATACCAATATTCAGCCGCAATTTAAAGTTATGCTTGATGTATTAATTTAGATTTGATACAAAAGGGTTGATTTCTTACCGCAGGCACAGTTTGCAAAGAGTGATGTGGAGCCACTAAAACCAAAGGCAAATCAAACCAACACAGCTAAATCATCAAAGCTTCCCATGAGATCAATAACACCAAGTTATAACAGACAGAGACCAAACTTGATTAAAAATACAAATGATGCTACCACCAAAAAAGAACATGATGCTACTACAAACAACACTAAATATCCTAATCCTCAAAAACAAATCAACAATGTTGAAGCAAATGAACCCCAAACGAAACCTAGAACTAGAGGTGCGTCTCCATCATTGAAACTCAAAGGTTCAAATATTGTGATAGAACTCTCGAACGAGACACCGCAAAATTTGAGGACAGATAAAAGATCAACTTCAAATACAAGAGGAAGAAGCACTACAAGAGGATCTTTAGTCGGAGCGTCTCAAAATCATGATACTACTCCAAAAACTACAAGAGGAAGAAGCACTACAAGAGGATCTTTAGTTGGAGGGTTTCAAAATCAAGATCCTTCTCCAAAGGCATGTAGACCGTCAAGGTCACCATCGCCAAGCATGTCAAAGTATGGTTTCAATCAATTTGACAGAACGCAAAAGAATGTTAAGACACAAAAAGAAACATTTACTCTAGGTGCGGCGACTAATGAAAACAGATCACATTTTAAAGGAAGTAAGATGGTTGAGAGAGTGGTGAATGCTAGAAAATCTGGTAGCAATCATGCCGAAAGAGAAGCAACACTAAAGCCTATCAAGTATAGGGTATGATTCTTCTCTATTAATATGACAAAATGGGACATAAAAGAATCAGTTCTTTTAAGATGTTATGTACTAGAAACTTGGTTTGGTGTAGACTAGTTCACATTTAGACCAACTTTTGCAAAATATATCTATAATCTTCCTTTCATTAATTGGAAGATCAATACAAAGAGTCAAATTGAAACATTTTGCAATCAATTCATAAGATAGGGAAGACTCAACGGTGTTAAAGGGTAATTCAGTATTACATGACATTATTGTTTGTGTATATAAATAGTAATGTGCTTAGTCATTAAGGTATGCAATAGAAATGTGTTGTACCATATAGTAGTGGTGCAACTATTCTTTGTGTAACCGTTAGTGGAATTGTAGTGAACATTTGTTAGAATTTGTTATTCTCTCCTTTCTCTTTCTCCATCTTCATTTTTTTCACCTCGTGCACCAACAATTGGTATCTAGAGCTCTGATTCAGGTCCACAGGAAAACACAGGGAAAACGAGTGAACGGTGTGGCGTTGTGTGATTAATTTTGTTTCTTGAATTCTTGTTGAATTTCTTGATCTTAATCGTAACAGAATCACATTTCTTGATTTTGCGGGATTGTGAAACACTAGTGTTTGGTGAGATCTGAGTGATTGTACAAAATTGAAGATGAACGGAAATAGTAATCTAAGTATCAAGCTTCCAGTGTTCGATGGGAAGAACTGGAATCAGTGGATGATTCAGATGCGTGTGTTGTTTAGCGCTCAACATGTTTTTTATCTTGTGAGGGTAAGGTCCCTCATACTTAACTATACTTGTTTCAATGATGTCAAAACTTACATAGGTAGAAGAATGTACTTTGGACGGTATTATCATGTCGCATATGCATACCCTATTTCTCTTGCGTCAAACATTGGTCAAAAACATGTTTAGGTACATATAGAAAAAGTACAATATGTGTTCCATATAAGTTTGATCATGTTGGTCTAACTTGAGATATGTTGGAGTATCTTAAAAGTAGCTAAATACATGGAAAAATACATTTTTGCATATTCTGAGTCTTTGAGTCGACTCATAGACTACTCAGGTCGACTCATACAAAAGTCATTTTTCATGGATTACTCTCAGGAGTGCTCGCGTCGACCCTATGGTCGACTCATACCGTGTTCATTTCTGTCTGTCTAAATTTGCATCCTTTGCGTCGACGCATGACCTGTTTCGGTCGACGTGAAGTGTTGTTTTCTGCATAATCTGAAAATCGGGAGAGCTCAGGTCGACCCTCCCCTTTCTTTAGGTCGACCGCTCGCATGTTTTTCACCAAAATTCTGTTATGTGAAACTGTCAAAGTGTTTGTTAAGTTGGTTAATTGGTTTTACACTTGCATATATATTGAGTTGCCTTATTTTTAAAAAAAAAACAATAACAAGAAAATTAAAAATATACACTGATTTTGTTCTCATCATCTTCATCCACGTTCTTACATTTTCTCAACAACTACACATAATCATTTTTGTTGTGCATTTTGCATTATTGAGGTGATAACGTCCAAACATAGGATTGGTTTAATCAGGTTTGGGTTGGGAAATCAGTGGATTTTTCTTGAATAAAACCGTTAGGGTTTTGTCCTCTAAGAATCTTAGATTGTGGGGGGTTTTTGCACAAATTGGTCCATCACAGATTCAGCCGAGCGAAGGTAATCAAAGAACGGGAGGTTATGTCGGTTTAATAGCGGTAACCGAAGGATTGTGAGAGGAAGATTTGGGTTCGAAGCGTTGGTGATTGAAATCAGGCGGGCAAGATTTGAAGACCATAGGGTTGTTCAAAGGGTGTTGTCGCTACTCGAAAAATGCATCGCGCAACGACGGGGAGGCGAAAAGAAAAGGACAGAAGAGTCGTCACCGAACTTTATTTATCCCATGAGGGGAAAGGAAAATATCGAGAAAACCTTAAGAAAGAAATGGATAAGATGGTCTCGCAACCAAGAATGGGTTCGGAAGCCGGTTATGCGAGGGGAAGGTATTAGCACCCCTCGCATCCATCGTACTCGATGGGAACCTTTTGTTTGTCGATGTGTGAATTTATTTGCTTAAATATCATGCTATAAGAAGTGTGTTCCAAAGGGAGAGAGGTAAAGGGTTAGAAACAGGGAAAGAGAGGTAACGGGGAATAAGAGAGAAAGAACAGACTCGGTAGGACTTTGCAGTCCTATGCCTACGTATTCTCAATAGATGTGAGAAAGTCAGAGTCGACGTAGTTCGGGGAACTACAGATATGGGGAGAATGTGCTCGCCAAGACATCGCCGTCTTGTGCCTACGTATTCTCATCTGGTATGAGAAATCAGAGCAGCCGTAGTTCGGCCTACGGTGTGTTGATGTTTTTTATGGATGATGCTATCGTGCGCATTCTAGCAGTTAGGTGCATTGCTGCTCGCTCGTTGGAGACTTAGGCGTTACCTGTTTGCGGTAGAACAGACGTAACATATCCTTTTTGAAAGATTGATTAGTTTTCGCCACGCGAGGCAAGAAGTCACGTTTGGTTGATTGGATTGTTTTTTAGGGGCGAGACATGTCCTCGGATAGTAACCCCTACAGGTAGTACCCAATTCGTTATCTCAAAGTTTTTATTATAAAAAGGTGTGGCGAACGAGGCGTCTTCGTATTGAAAGACGAGCGTCGAAACCACCCTCACTACAGTGGGCATCCCAACGCTCGGAGAAGAAGAGGTCTACGCCCAATCCACTCTCTTTAATTCAATGCGAAGAGAAATTCATTCTCTTATTAAAGGTATTTTTGGTTTTAAATGGTAAGTGCTTTAGCGACAGAGAACCCTACGGTAAACGTCAGCACTCGGGATAGAAGAAGGCCTACGCCTAACCACTCCACGACCAGTCAAGTTTTGTTATAAAAACGAGTTTGAAAATGCACTCGGTGTGAGACCGAGGTTTTAGGTGTGAAAGGTTGCGGAATAAAGTTGTGAAAGGAGGTGGTGGAATGAAGTCGCGTCTTCATATTGAAAGACGAGTATCGAGACCACCCTCACTACAGTGGGCATCCCAACACTCGGAGAGGAAGAAGACTACACTTAATCCCCTCTTTTTAATTCAATACGAAGAAATTAATAATTTATTTAAAAGGCGGTTTGAAAATGAACTCGGTACGAAACCGAGGTTTTGAAAATGTACTCGGCACGGAGCCGAGGTTTTTTAGGAGAGAAAGTGGATGGAAGGCGTCTTTGTATTGAAAGACGAGTGTCGAGACCACCCTCACTACAGTGGGCGTCTCAACACTCGAGGAAGAAGGGGACTACACCCAATCCTCTTATTTTAATTCAATACTAAGAAACAGTTATTTTGAGAAACGTTACGAAATGCAGCGCGCACAAATCCTAATAGAGGGTTGATCTTTAAGTAAATCAAAGGTCTAAAAAAAACATTGACTTGAAATATTGCTTTATTAAATGAAAGTAATTGAAATTATGAGTAAATTACAAGAAGAACGGATTAAAAAAGATCAAGTATGCCAAAGTTGTGATATTTTGAAATTTATATGGTTAAAACAAAAAAAAGAAATGAATTTAAATAAAAAAAAAAGAGCAAGAGGTGGGAGTTGAACCCACCTCCTTTTGGTTCACAAACAGCATTCTTATCCACCGGGGCGCACAAGCGCGTGGTGATAGGGAAAGGGAGGAGAAGAATAAAAGGGATGAGAGTGAGATACAAAGGAAAAAAAAAAATAAATAAAAAAAAGATGGTTTTGGTCCCTCGCTGGACTCGAACCGTACACAAAGGACACAACACACGCTTGCTTTACCACTGGGACAGTGGCATTTCTGGTGATTAGAAAGGAAACAAGAAATATACATAGCGAATCCACGAATATCACTGGGCAAAAAAAAATAAACAAACACAATTGCTAGTGCAAAAACTGATGAAGATGTATCAAGACCATACAAAAATGATCATTCCTGGTATCTGTTCCAACTATTTTCAAATGAGGAGAACAAATATACTACCCACACTTCCACACGATGCTTGTAAATTAATATGTGAATGGAAATGCAAACTATCAATTGGAAAGCAAAACAAATGCCAACAGCACGAATTAGCAGCAACATGAGCAAAACATGGTTCAATCATGATTTGAATCCAACAGTTGGATTAATTCAAAGAACAAACAAACAGCTTCTCAATAAAGCAAGCAGTGATCATCAAATTTGCAAGTCAAGGGCAACAAAACCACAACAAGTTTGTACCTCTAAGCCAAGGCCAAAACAAAATTCAAAACAGCATTGCATACCTCATCAATATTGCAAACAAATCATGATTTCAGTCACATATTGACAGTTAAGCAGGTACTGCACTTGACAGAATTCTACACCTTAAGCCAAACAGAATTTGACATCACAAGTCAAACACAAAATACAGCACATGTACAGTTAAGCTCAAACAACACATTCATCATGGAAACAAAACATATTCAAAAGGTTCTTGTTAAGTCAAAACAGAATTCAAAACAATTATTCCAGGTGATAACAGCAACAGCATCCATTTAGATCGAGGTCCACATGAGAAAACTTAATGATTCTCCTTTTAAACCAAAAACAGCATCTCAACACAATAAAACATCGGCATATACATGGTAGATACATCCATTTCAACAGAAACCAAAGGCCAAACTCATGCTCAACCAAATCCCAACACCAACAACATATCTTTCCTACTGTTAAATTGCTGTAAATCAAAAGATTATCCTACAGACCAAGCAGAAATTAACATCCAAAATTGAGACAGCATCATGTACACTAACCAAATTGCATCCTAACTGAAACTTGACAGAATTTCATACAAGTATTCCAACAGGATTTGATTCCAAGCAGAACAAAGAGGCTTGACACATGTGATAATCAGAAGCAAAAAGAAACTCAAGCATGTATAAGCAGTTTGTTTAAGAAATAGGACAGCAACACATGTTCTTTTATGGAAAAGCAAGTATCAACATGGTAATCACAATGTCAAGGCAAAAGGCCAGAAAAACAAAATAGCAGTAGGGATACAGGTACTGCCAGTCAGCATCTAATCCAATCAACCAATCAAAATCAAAGCCATGACTTAACTAAAATTCTGTCACAAGTAAAGGCCTTAAAAATACTGCCACCAGAGTATCCAACAAAACAAATACAGCAACATGAATCTAAAGCTAACATGGGATCCCAACACTAATGGTATTCAAAATTGCATCATTGAAACTGAGCAATAATTATAGTACTGCATATAATCCAGCAAGAAACAAAAGACATAAAAAAAAAAAAAAACAACCATCGTCAGCAAGGCTAAGTTGAATGTGTGTAATGAAATCATAAGCAACAACAAAAGACTGCATACTATGCCCCTACCCTATTCACATAACATCTGATGACAGTATGTAAGAAAAGGAAACAGCTTGGCTTCTTGATCACAGCAACATTAACCAATCACTTATAAATATTGCAGACTTTTAACACAACAAATAAAAGGAGCAAAGCACAGATGTCAAGCATATGCTGCCCTAGAATCTAAAACAAACAAGTGGTGACATCAAAGGAGGCAATCAACCATAAATGAACAAGAATGCTGAGACAGAACAAACAAACTTTTGATTTCGCTGTCAAGAAACAAAAAAAACCCATCATGATCATAACACCAACAAGGCACACACAAATCCTGCACCTTAATACAACAGCATATTGAAACTTGACAAACACCCTGCATTTTGCTCCACACATTAAACCAACAGCATCATCATCTTCAATGTTCAAGCATAAAGATCAAACTCAAAAGCAATCAATTAAAACCCATTTGAAATTGGCAGCAACACTTCACAAAGGACTGAAGCACAAGAGAACTACCACATAGACAAACTCACACCTAGACCAACACTAAGGTGATGAAAGATAAACTCATGTTAAAAAGAGAAGTGCAAAACAGAACAAGAATTTGAAGAGTGAAAGAAACAACTAAATCTCCTAGACAAAATGCTGCCACATGCTGGCAGCTTAAAACCAACTGCAGCACATACATAGCACCAAACAGCAAACTCCACACTGACACCAAATAAGATCAAAACTGAGCATCAAGCAAAGCAAAAGAACATAGCAAGAAGGGAGTTCAAAACCACACAGCATGTTAACAAACATGTTCTCACTATATATTGAACCCAAGCATACACCAACAATTGAAGTTTCTTGAATCTTAAGTGAAGTTCCTTTTAAAAACACATGAGATTATTCAAGAAAAAACTTTAAGTAGCAACAGCACATGAAAGCAACACAAAAGATGACAGCATATCCTATGTTAGTACAAGATACAACATCATGATTAACACCAAGCAGATTAGACCTCTATTAAAAAGAAAACTCAAAACTGGACATACAGTCATGTTATCATCAACTTCTCATTACACTTCAAGACCAAGCACACACCCACAGTTGAAGTTCCTTTTTAACAGTTAGGATTAAAAACTTGAAAAGTTACACAAGCAGATTAAAAACAGCAAAAGGTTTTGTAACAGGTAAGTAACATGACATCCAAGGCAAAGGAATCAATACATACTTCAAACAGCAAATGGTCAGATCCAAGCAAGCGAAAACAATAACAAACTAAGGTTTCCACAACAGCAAACACAATAGCAAAAAGAAATCAACAAGCCAGTTTAAACCAAAATGAGGAACAGATCTAAGGAACTTAAGCTAATCAATGTTATAACCAACTTTATTTTTATCAACACAGCTTAAACAATATAAGACATACACATTTCTTCAAACTATTGAACAAAGCATATACAAAATATCCAGAATAAACTTAACATTTTTTACAAAGGTTTGTAAACAAGTTTTGTAACAATGAACCCTAATCCAAACATATGCGTGTGATGAAAAAGAAAGCTGGTACCCATACCTAGAACAAAAATTGGATTGACTCTGAGAAATCCCACCCTTGAGCAGCTCCAAACTTCAAATCTCAGAACTATTTTTCCTTTCTCTCAAAAGACAAAATCTTCTGGCTGCCGTCCTCTAGGGTTTTTTAGCTCCCAACTTATCCCTTATATATCCTCTGACTAGAGATTTTGAATTCTTACCTCTTACTGAGCTCTTTCTCTCGCGTGGGTTTTTTTTTGTCTTGTGGTGTGGTAGCAGCTCAGGCTAGGGTTTGGTAGTGGGCTGTAGAGGCTGCTGCGCTTGCCCAAATTGGTGAAAGGAAACAGAGAAGCACAGGGATAGGTACACTTGCGGTTGGCCTTGAATTGGCAAAGCATAGTACGCTTTAGCACATGGTTCACCATTCCCCTCTCTTTGCAATTTCATCCGTAACTTGAATAATATCATTCCAAAACGAAAACTAACAATACCATATTAAACCTTGTGAAAAAGTGGACGAGAATGAATTTGGTTTCATCCAAAATGGTGATGTTTTCCCCCATGTCCCCTGCGTTTTGCTTTTCATCTTCTGGCCAGTTAAGAACAAAGCAAAGTATGTGATCAAACTGGGGTGGGATAATCACTGGATGTATCGCCACCCCAGTGGTTAAGTCAAGCGCATATCTTTCACATAGTCACCGGTTCGAATCCTTGGTGGGAGCAAAATCCACCAATTTTTATTTTCATGCGCCTCTTTATTCTTTTTAATATGTATAGTTTCCAACTCCTTGTGTTCACAAACTGTGCGCTTGGCCAAGTGGTAAGAGGGAGTCTTGATGGAACAAGAGGTGGTGGGTTCAAACCCCACCTTGTGCACTTGTTTTATTTTTAGTTATTTTCCTAAGAAAAATGACCTTCTCCCTTTCCACATTATTATTTTTTTTAATACACTTTCCTTCTCTTCTTTTTTTTTGTATAAAATGCAAATGATTATGCCATGTAATATATTTTTTTAATGCTGATGCAGATGGAATGACACATATACCAGAGGGGTTGGCCAAATTTGGGGTACAACAGCTGCCCCTATTCAAGCGACTTAGACCTGAAGGGATGAAAGGTAAGCGACTTTCAGACATTCAAGGTAAAAGACGGTTGAATACCCAAGGACCCGGAAATTTGACAACCGCGATACGAACTTCTGACATCGCCGCCAGACACCCATATTAAGTAGAACGTCTGACCTCGCCGTCAGCTCCTTTAACAGCATCTAACCTCGCCGTCAGATCTCAGCGTCAAAATTATAAATCAACTGACTTTATCGTCGGTCTTCAATATTTTCTGACTTCGTCGTCAAAAAAAATTTTTTTTTCAAAATCGTCTTCTGACTTCGCCTCCAATTCCCATATTAAATGGAACATCTGACTTCACCGTCAGTCATAAATCAAGTAAACATCTGACCTCGCCGTCAATTCTCATATGACCTGACTTCGCCGTCATCTCTTAAAACAATCTTCTGACTTCGCCGTCCTTTCCAACAATTTTAACTTCGCCGTCAATTCTTGGTAAAAGCATCTGACCTCACGGTCAGGCCTCGGCATTAAGTCGGTAAAAAGATCTAACCTTGCCGTCAGTCCTCTGTTAAATACAAACATATATTGAATCCAAAGATGCGATCCTCCGACATCACCGTCAAGACAAAATCATCTGACATCGCCGTCAGAACTAACTTCTCAACATCGCCGTTGAAGAATCAAATCACTTGACATCGCCGTCAAAACTAAATCATCTGACATCGCCGTCAGGACTAACTTCTCAACATCGCCGTTGAAGAATCAAATCACTTGACATCGCCGTCAAAACTAAATCATCTGACATCGCCGTCAGAACTAACTTCTCAACATCGCTGTTGAAGAATCAAATCACTTGACATCGCCGTCAAAACTAAATCATCTGACATCACCGTCAGAACTAACTTCTCAACATCGCCGTTGAAACACTACATCATCTAACATCGCCGTCAGAACAAACTTCTCAACATCGCCGTTGAAGAATATAAATACCTGACATCGCCGTCAAAACTAAATCATCTGACATCACCGTCAGAACTAACTTCTCAACATCGCCGTTGAAACACTACATCATCTAACATCGCCGTCAGAACAAACTTCTCAACATCGCCGTTGAAGAATATAAATACCTGACATCGCCGCCAAGACTAAATCATCTGACATCACCGTCAGAACTAACTTCTCAACATCGCCGTTGAAACACTACATCATCTAACATCGCCGTCAGAACAAACTTCTCAACATCGCCGCTGAAGAATATAAATACTTGACATCGCCGTCAAAACTAACTCCTCAACATCGCCGCTGAAGAATATAAATACTTGACATCGCCGTCAAAACTAACTTCTCAACATCGCCGTTGAAGAATACTAAATCATCTAACATCGCCGTCAGACCTTCGCTAAATATAAGCGAGCAACAAGATTCAAACGAAATTAAGACCATCCATTGGTGATAGTCGCAAAATAACTCCACTGGGGAAACACCGTAAGCTGGGGTCTAGCCAACACACGGGTAAAGATACTAATCATCTGCGAGGTCCACTTGAAACAAAAGGGTAACGACCTGGCTTATGTTTCGCATGTATATGTTTGGATATGACGAAATGCTCCATGCGAAATGGAAATGCTTCGCGTTTGGGTGGATGCTATGTATGTAAATGCAGATGAACCACTTTAGCAAAATAAATGCTAAAGAGAAAGAGCCAACTCCGTTGGGGAAAGGCTAGATACGCCTTGCGCAAACAAACTCATGCTGGGGAATACAAGCCTTGGATGGCCTCCGAGAAAAACTTCTGGGTAAAACTGCTTTGCTAAGAATAAATCCATTCCGCTGGGGATCCAAATCAAACTCTGCTGCGGAAAACGTCCCGGATGGCCCATCAGTCTACAACTCTTTTGGGGAACAAGCCACTCGGCTGGAGACAACAACTCCACTCTACCGGGGAAATCAACCATGAATGATTAGCCAGAAATAACCCTACTGGGGAAACATAGCAGATTGCTGAGGAATAACTCTCTTCTGTCGGAGATTGAATCCACTATCTGCTAGGGATGTTGAATAAGACTTACCGGGAATTTATCCCACACTTTCTCCGCTGGGGATGGAGATGAACGTTCTCTGAGTCAGCCCTACTCTGTGGGAAGAAAATTAACTCTGCTAATTTGACTGTGGATTAGATAAGGAAAGAATCATCCTCAACCTCTGCTTGGGGAAAGTGACAACAGCTAGACAAATGTGTTATACAGCTGGCACCAAGTTTATCAATTATGACCTTATTTAAAACAAATGTCTTGATTAATAGTTAGCAAAGCCCACAAGTTTATGTATGTAAGGTTTTTTATCAAACAATATCAGGCGTTTCTTGCAAACAAAACGGTAAAAAATTTAAAACCAGAACAAAAGCTTTTTCTGAATAGTATATTTTATTGATAAAAGGCCTGAAAATAGGCAACTTTACATTGGATGCAACTCCTGAAAAGAGAAAGTCGCGCAAAAAGACAATCACAAGGAAAATATACAAAAATGTCGGCAACGTGGTACAGACAAACACCATGTGACGACTCATCCATGACTCGCGCGACTTTGACGCTTTCCGACGCTTTAACTTCCGAAGAGATTGATTTGAATGGTCGATCTTCGAGTTCTACCTAGAATCCACTATGCTTGTGATAATCAATGCGCAGGCCGCAGTCATTTGCTTTAAAATCCCTAATTTTTGCCTGAATCGCCCTTGCGGGTTTTCGACTCACCAGGATACCCATTTTTGCCAAAGTTGCCCTTTCAGGTTTTCAACTTTGCGGGCTCACATTTTTCTTATATCCCTAATTTTTGCCCGAACCTATCCTTTTATGGTTCGCCGGGATGCCTCATTCTTGCCTGGATACCCTTTTTCTTTCCAGCGAGCTTTCTCAAGCAAAATATTTTTTGACCGCGTCTGCGTTCACCGGGGATGTAAAATCTTCACCATCCATAGTTGAGAGCAGCAAGGCTCCTCCTGAGAAAACCTTTCTTACAACATAAGGACCCTCGTAGTTGGGAGTCCATTTGCCTCTGTGATCGTTCTGTGGTGGGAGAATTCGCTTCAACACCAAGTCGCCTGCCTGAAAGTTCCGAGGACGTATCTTTTTATCATAGGCGCTCTTCATCCTTTTCTGATACAAACGACCGTACGCGAGAGACGCCAATCTTTTCTCATCCATCAAACTGAGTTGATTCAACCTGTTCTTTACCCATTCTGCTTCATCTAGTTTGACATCTGCCAGTATTCTTAGAGAAGGGATCTCGACCTCTAATGGCAGAACAGCTTCCATGCCATACACCAACGAGAAGGGAGTTGCCCCAGTTGAAGTACGCACCGAAGTGCGATATCCATGTAAGGCAAAGGGCAACATCTCGTGCCAATCCTTATAAGTTATCACCATCTTCTGTACTATCTTCTTAATGTTCTTGTTGGCTGCTTCCACGGCGCCATTCATTTTCGGGCGATAGGGAGAAGAATTGTGATGCTCAATTTTGAAACTCTGGCACAGTTCCTTCATCATCTTGTTATTCAAATTAGAACCATTGTCAGTAATGATCCTTTCGGGTATCCCATATCGACAAATGATATCTCTTTTGATGAATCGGGCCACTACCTGCTTTGTGATATTGGCATAAGAGGCCGCTTCGACCCATTTGGTGAAATAATCAATAGCTACTAAGATAAAACGGTGTCCATTGGACGCGGTCGGCTCGATTTTTCCAATCATATCAATGCCCCACATGGAAAAAGGCCACGGCGACGACATGACGTTCAAAGGACACGGCGGTACATGAATCTTGTCGGCATAAATTTGACATTTGCGGCATTTCTTGGCGTACTTGAAGCAATCTGACTCCATAGTTAACCAATAATATCCTGCCCTCAATAATTTCCGGGACATGGCATGACCGCCTGCATGTGTTCCGAAAGCACCTTCGTGGATTTCTTCCATAAGCAAATTTGCCTCTTTTTCGTCCACGCATCTTAGTAGCACTAAGTCATGGTTTCTCCGATAGAGCGCACCGTCTGGATTCAGATAGAAATTGCCGGACAATCTCCTCAAAGTCTTCTTATCTTGGGTAGATGCCCCAGGCGGGTACTCTTGGTTTTTAAGAAAGTTCCGGATGTCATAAAACCATGGTTTACCGTCAGGAGCTTCATCTATTGCGAACACAAATGCTGGTCTATCGAGCCGCGAAATGACAATTATTGGAGCATCGTTCCAGAAGTTAACTTTGTACATCGAGGATAGAGTAGCCAAAGCATCGGCCATCTGATTCTCTGCCCTCGGCACATGGTGAAGCTCTACTCGATCGAAAAAAGGTAGCAACCTCCTTGCGTAGTTCATGTATGGGATCAGATTTGGCTGGCGCGTTTCCCACTCTCCCTTGATTTGGTTGACCACTAAGGCTGAATCTCCATAGATATCAAGGTTCTTGATTCTTAAGTCGATTGCTTCTTCAATACCCATGATACATGCTTCGTACTCGGCCTCGTTGTTGGTACATGGGAATGTTAACCTCGCGGTGAATGGTATATGGGACCCATGGGGAGTTGTAATGATTGCCCCAATCCCACTACCGTATGAGTTAACAGCGCCGTCAAAGATTAATTTCCACTGGGAACCCAATTCCGGTCCCTCGCCCGGCAACGGCTCGTCGCAATCTTTCATTTTCAAGTACATAATGTCTTCGTCAGGGAAGTCAAACTTCATTGGCTGATAATCATCGACTGGCTGCTCTGCAAGGTATTCTGACAGAACACTACCTTTAATAGCTTTTTGAGATACATATTGAATATCATATTCTGTCAGAATCATCTGCCACCTAGCGATCCTTCCTGATAGCGCCTGCTTTTCGAACACGTACTTAATTGGGTCCATCTTTGAAATTAACATGGTTGTGTGGTTTAGCATATACTGCCTTAGGCGTTTGGCGGCCCAAGCAAGTGCGCAACAAGTCTTTTCTAACATTGAATATCTGGATTCACAGTCTGTGAACTTTTTACTCAAGTAGTAAATTGCGTGCTCCTTTCTTCCAGTCTCGTCGTGCTGACCGAGAACACAACCCATAGAATTTTCAAGAACCGTTAAGTACATTATCAACGGTCTCCCAGCCACCGGGGGCATCAGTATTGAGGGTTCTTGTAGGTATTCTTTTATTTTCTCAAACGCCTTCTGGCAATTCGCGTTCCAAACGACCGCCTGATCCTTCTTTAGAAGTTTAAACAATGGCTCACAAGTGGTGGTGAGGTGAGATATGAACCTTGCAATATAGTTCAACCTACCTAAGAAACCACGAACCTGCTTCTCAGTCTTTGGTGCTGGCATTTCTTGAATCGCCCTGATCTTCGCGGGATCAACCTCAATACCTTTCTCACTAACGATGAACCCCAACAGCTTTCCTGACCGTACGCCGAAAGTACATTTGCTTGGATTCAACCTCAATTTGAACTTCCTCAACCTCTCAAACAACTTCAGAAGATTCACCAAGTGCCCCTCTTCCGTTTGGGACTTTGCAATCATATCGTCAACATAAACTTCGATTTCGTGATGCATCATGTCGTGAAAGAGTGTGACCATTGCTCGTTGATAAGTTGCCCCTGCGTTCTTCAACCCGAAAGGCATTACTTTATAGCAAAAGGTCCCCCAAGGTGTGATAAAAGTCGTTTTCTCCATATCTTCCGGCGCCATCTTAATTTGATTGTATCCGGAAAAACCTTCCATGAAGGAAAACACCGAGAATTGCGCGGTGTTATCAACAAGCACGTCAATATGGGGAAGCGGGAAATCATCCTTTGGGCTTGCTCTATTCAAGTCCCTATAATCAACACACATCCTAACTTTGCCGTCCTTTTTAGGCACGGGCACGATGTTAGCGACCCAAGGAGGGTAGTTGGCCACAACAAGAAATCCGGCATCTAACTGTTTCTGAACTTCTTCCTTGATCTTCACTGCCATATCTGGCCTTGTTCTTCTCAATTTCTGTTTGACAGGAGGACATTCCTCACGAAGAGGCAGACGATGAACCACGATGTCCGTGTCGAGTCCTGGCATATCCTCATATGACCAAGCAAAAACATCCTTGTACTTTTGGAGTAACTCTACCAAACATTGCTTGACATTACTTTGCAGTGTAACCCCTATTCTGACCTCCTTCTTGTCTTCTTCTGTTCCCAGGTTGATAACTTCAACTTCCTCCTGATGAGGCAGGATGACCTTCTCCTCTTGTCTTAACAATCTAGCAAGCTCCTCAGGCAGGTCTTCGTCTTTTTCGATCTCTTCTTCGGCTTGAAAGATCGGATTGTCAAAGTCATACCGAGTCATAGACGAGTCTGAGTCGGTGGCATCTGAAATGTGTAACCTGCGATGATGATGATTTTATGCTTTTAAATGATATGCAAACAAAAACACAAACCACATTGCCATTTTATTGTTAAAGATAAAAACAAGAACAACAAGGATCACAAAATTCTGAATGAAAAGACGCCTTTTAATTGATGATAAAAGATTGTTCACATGCATAAAGATAGGGCCCTACAAATAAAGTCCAATATGCCTTGGGCAGAGCATATGGAAATACATTAATCAAGACAAATCAATTACTCTTCATAAGTCACTGTGATAACTTCCTCTATGCTCCAATTCTTCAAGCCCTGGCCGGGGATGCATGGCTGGATCCACGCATCCATATCGCAGTCGCTGTCCCCTTCCTCATCTGATATGGCATTGATTTGATCGAAAATGACTCCGCTGCTAGTAAATTGGACAGGACCCTTGTAACGTGGAGTGCTTTGTGAAGATGATCCATGTGGGCTATATCCCAATCCGAACTTATCTTGCTTGTTTGGGACGCTTACCACCTGTCCCCATCCTTGTGTTGATCCGGATTCCACTACGGCCCGTGCTTCCTTGTATGACGACATGGCAACTTCTGGAGCCTTGACCTCAACCGGCGCTTTCTCCTTGATTTGGACAGTCTCAAAAGCCTGGCACAGCGTTTCTTGAATTTCGCCGTCGACTTCCACATATTTGAATGAAGACAGATGGCTCACCATGATGTCTTCTTCCCCGCAAACGGTCACAATATTCCCATCCACCATATATTTCAATTTCTGGTGTAAAGTCGATGTTACAGCGCCTGCTAGGTGTATCCAAGGCCGACCCAAAAGACAACTATAAGCAGGCTGGATATCCATGATGTAGAAAACTGTTTCAAACACCTCTGGGCCTACTTGGATAGGCAGAGTTATTTCCCCAAAGATAGATCTTCGGGTTCCATCGAAAGCCCGCACGACCAAATCACTGGGCGTACAATATAGACCCTGATGATCGATCTTCATCAATGCCTTCTTCGGCAACACATTCAAAGACGACCCTGTATCAACAAGTACATGTGACATCATTGTTCCTCGGCATTCAAGTGAAATGTGCAGAGCCAAGTTGTGGTTCCTCCCTTTTGGTGTCAAGTCACGGTCTGTGAACCCCAACCCGTTACCTGCATTGACATGGGCCACCACGCCTTCCAACTGATTCACGGATATCTCTTGAGGTACATAAGCATTATTCAAAACTCTGAGCAAAGCATTCCGGTGAGCCTCAGAACATAACAACAGTGACAAGATAGAAATCTTTGAAGGAGTTTGTTGTAAATGATCCACAATTTTATAGTCACTTTTCCTTATTAAGCGCATGAATTCCTCCGCATCCTTCAGCAACGCTTCCTCTCCTCTGGCCTAAGAATTCTCTTCCGCTATGACCTTACCCTTACCTTTATCACCCCTTTCTGTGCTTACTTCGGGAGGTGCAAATACTCTCCCGCTCCGTGTCATTCCTCCAGTTCCTACCAAATTATCAACAGAATCCAACGGTGAACCTCTCAGTTCGTGCTTTTGGCCATTGCAGTAGACCTCGGCCCCATAGTTCCAAGGAATTGCTTTAGAACTTTCATAGGGTACGGGCCCTGCCTTTGTGAATATAATAGTGGGCCTCGCCGGAGGCGCAGAAATTGTAATTGTTTTGTATGGGATGGATATGGTGGCCACCTCATCCTTATCCTTGATGATTACCTCTTCAGCATTTTTCTCACAGATTCTATCAAATTGTAACAACCCGTCATCCATCATGTGCTGTATATGGTTCCTTAGGTTCCGACATCCTACCGGACAGATCATACAGCCTTCGCAATCCTCTTCGCAGCCTGGGAATACCCCTCCTTCTAACAACTTGCTCTTCACGAAACTTAACGGCGTCTTCAAATCCTCTACTCTGGACACCAAGTTCAGGCCTTCCTCACTGTCAATAGCATTCACACCGCCACCCTTACCATGGTTAGGCATGGGATTTCGATCCACGCTTGGCGCATCCTGATTGAAATTGATAGTTTTACTATCGATAAGGTCTTGTACCTTATGTTTGAAGGCTTTACAGTTGTCAATACTATGGCCGGGGGCGCCAGAGTGGAATTCACACCTAGCGTTGGCGTCATATCCAGGAGGTGGTTGGCCAGTTAGAGGTGCCATTGTCCTTTTCTGGACCAACTGCAGTTGAATTAAGTGTTGTAGCAACTGAGCGTATGGCATTGGCGGTGTGTCAAAGTGTCTATCCGCCACCCTTCTCCTGTCCTGGAACTGTCTTGGTGCATAATTCTGTTGTTGAGGTCGCTGCTCCTGTTGTTGACGCGGCTGTTGCTGTGGAGGCTGTGTCGCCGGGATGGCAATACTCGCTACTTGTGACGGTTGCTGGTAATACGGTCGCTGCTGACGCTGATCCAAGTATCTCTTTCGGTTGTTAAAGCCGTACACTGCATTTGTTTCATTATCCTTTTTCTTCGCACCAAAAAACTTTCTCCCACCTCCAGATGAGGTCCCTTCCGCTGCTTGAATTTTCCCCAATTTTATACCGTTTTCAACTCTTTCGCCCGTGATAATTAAGTCCGAGAAGCTTCCTGACATGTTACTCACCAACTTCTCGTAGTAGATTCCGGGCAACGTGGCCACGAATAGATCGATCAGTTCTCTTTCCACCATGGGAGGTTGAACCCTAGCGGCAAGCTCTCGCCACCTTTGGGCGTATTCTTTAAAACACTCATTGCTTCTTTGGGATAGATTCTGCAACTGCACGCGATTTGGTGCCAGGTCACTATTATACTGGTAATGCTGGACAAAGGCCTCTGCTAAATTCTTCCAACTCCGAATATTGGCAGGTTCCAAACCCATGTACCACTCCAGAGAAGGCCCTGACAGACTATCTTGGAAGAAGTGCATAAGCAACTTCTCGTCATCAGAGTATGCCGACATCCTTCGAAAATAGGAGCGGATATGCACCTTTGGACATGTCGTTCCTTTGTATTTATCGAAATCTGGCACCTTGAACTTTGGAGGAATCCTAAGTCCCGGAATTAGTCCCAGATTGGACATGTCAAGTCCCATAGTGTTTTGGCTTTCCAGAATGCTCTTCATCTTTTCTTCTATTTCGTCAAACCTTCTATTGGTGTCGGATCGTAGCCCTCCCCCAAGGTCTCTCATGGAGAAGATGTCATCCTGTTCATCTTGGTCCCATTGAGGATTCACGCTAGTAGGTATGGCGCCTGCCACAACCGGGATGGGGATTCCAGTTTGTTCTCTTCCCCCCGGAAGGTTGACTACGGTTGGGCCACCGTTGACTTGCGAGGTTCCACCATTAGCAGGAGGGGGAACAGCAGCAGCCCCGCCGTGCAAGACGCCACTTCCATCCACTTGAGCTATTAAGGGTTGAACCAATGTCCTTAACTGGTCCTGTCCATTGGCCACCCCCTGCATCATCTCCATGAATTACGCCATCTTCTCACGAAATTCCAAAAGCTCGGCTTGAACCTGATCCATAATTCTCTGCTGATTTCCCCGCGTGTTGTAGGAGTGTTGAGAAGTCAGCTTGCTCTTCCTCTTTCCCTCTCTTTCTCTCTGAAATGGCAAGCGGTGTGAGGTCGAGTTTCAGGGAATGCAAAATGATGCGCCAGTTTATGCGAATGCTCAAGAGACTTTCGAAACCTATGACTATAACCGGTATTATAGAATTGCGAATGAACAAATAATAAAGAAAACACAATTAGACCAAAAGCAAATTCTCATTAATTTGGGAAGATTCAATACAAACATTTGCTGACTATGTCGAATAACAATTCTCATTACAAGGAAAACACTAAATGACCGAAAATCAAGAGTACTAAAAACTAGAATTTCTCCTTTTGGAGACGCTCTTCAAGCTTCCTCGTCTCGAACATGAACCTCCTGACCATTTGGTCACAGAGCTGGATAAAGTGGTGAACAGAAGGGGGGATATCATTTCCTTCCAAATCCTGAATGGCGCTCTCCAACCTCCATGGGATATCTCGGATCATGAGGTTGCAGTGCTCCACCAAATTGTTGTACCTAGCACGACACGTATCTAGAATCGACTGGTAATAACAAATAGAATCCACATGGGTGTCCAGCAACTCATTGAGCTGAGCCTCTTTCTCGAGCCACTGCGCACCATCTCTTTGCAAAGCCTCAAAACGATTTCTCCACAAAAGGGCTGTCTCTTGGGCGGTCTCTAATTCTTGACACTTGTTACTCCACATGTCAGACGTGACATATGAACCTCTCAAGGCCTCCTCTTTGAGTCTTCGTTCATTTTCCTCTAGGGTTAAGGCACTTCTTAGTTGTTCCTCAAGATTCCCAACATCAGCTTCAAGATTCTCTCGTATTTCCTTTTTCTCGGCAGAGGCAATCTCAAAGAAGTGCCATGCCCTATCACAAGAAGCCTTGGTGTCCTTCAGGCGCTGCCGGAGAGTTGTTAATGATGCGTCTGCCCCTTCGTAACCCTGTTGGTACCTGACTCTCAGATCCGTTTCTAATTTTAGCTTCTTGCTACTCTCAGCCGCTTGATCCTGTTCAAACTCCACCTTTCTTTTGTACTGACCGTTCTCCATATTTGCTTGGTGGACTTCATTCTGAAGGTCCTGATTCTCCTTAGTCAATCTCTCCACTATTAGCTTCAGTTTTTCATATTCTTCTATGGGTACATGAGTGGGAGCAGGAGGTGCTTCTCGCATAGAGGGCTCTAAGGGAAATGGCAACGACCTTTCAGCTACTCTGGCTAGTAACCACTGGTTGTATGGCTCCTTTGCCACACAGTTCTTCGCTTTTAACTCCTTCCTTCCCTTTGTATGAATCTTGCCCCAAGCCTTAGCAATCTTCCTGACAAACGCAGGGTCCTCTGATGTGGCTAGCAAAAAGAAACTCTGAACCTTCTCTGCCTCGGGCTCGCCCTCCATAGCATAGCCCAACTGACGTAATGCCATGACTGGGTTATAGTTAATACAACCGGCCCTACCGATCAAAGGTACATTACTGAATTCTCCACAACTGAAGATGATTTCCACATCATAGTACTCATGAGAGTACCAAGCAATATCACTAGCTTCTAGGGACATGATGCGCTGAGACCATTTCAATTCCTTCTTGTTTTCCACGAACGGTCCTTTTTTGGGCAAATGAGAAGCATACCACTTGTATAGTAGGTGAGAGCAGCATTGGATCATTCCCGCCTTCTTTTCACTCCTCCAATGAATAGAGTGATAAACATCAGCGAGGAGTGTGGGGATGGGATTCTTCTGCATAAAGAGAACAATGGCAGTGATGTCTATGAAATTGTCCACATTTGGAAAGAGGACAATCCCGTAAATCATCAGAGCAACACTTATACCGAATTTTTCCCAATCTTCATCAACCTTGTACTGAGCGGCCTTTTCTAGCAAAAACTTCAATGGAAAACCCTGAACACCCCCTTTACTGGTTAGACCCTTCTTGACTTCTTCTTTGGTCATATGAAGAGCAAGAGCAATGACAGCAGGTTTTGGTTCTTCTTCCAAACCAGTATAGACAGGTTGATCCTTAATTTTAATGTTCAAAATGTGAGAATATTCTTCCAAGGTGGGAGCCAACTGGTAGTCTTGAAAAGTGAAGCACCGGAGAGGCGCATCATAAAATTGAGCCATAGCGTACAGGGCCCAGGTATCAACTCTGGAGTGGAGAAGATCAAGCAGTTTCCCATATTCCCCTTGAAAGTTGATCTTGATAACTTTCGGCACGTCAATCAGAAGGTCTTGAATTGATTCCAATTTTGGTTCCCTAAACTTTATGGAATTTGTGCTTCTCTTTCTTATATCAGCCATTGAGTTCACCAATACCTGAGATAATCATAGCTTCTTAAGTCTCTTGATATGCAAAATGATATGTAGTGAAATGTTTTATGAATGCATATGACAATGGAACAATAACAAGATCGACGTCACAAATCCTGCAAGACAAGAACACAAGGTATCTTTCCATCGGGTGAGCAATCTACTGGTTCGAGAGGGCGTTCCAAAAGGCTTTTCAAACAAAGTCCTATGCACTAACCCTCAAAAGTTTCCCATCATAACGACTACTCGTAAGACGGTACTCCTTTCAAAAAGGATGAACACAGCGTCATGTTTTAGTAACCTTTGGAATAAGGTTCTACAAAGGTCCTCAGAATCGCGGACTCCCAAGTTGAAGGTAAGAACGTCATTACGACTACACGTAAGACATAATTATTCCAACGGGGTCTCATCTGAGCGGTGGAATTCGATCCAACTCAACGAGTCCTAAGTCTCGCAAATCAGAAAGAAACCACCTCCTAACTTAGTGCATACTCGAAAGCTCGGGTAGAAAGCTTTATCCTCACAAACCAAACCAAATGAACCCAACAAGTTAGAAAGAAACATAACCATAAAATAAATAGCAAAACAAATAAAGCACAAATGCGACAAACAAAATAGGCGTGGCTTGCTAGGTAGTTCCCCAGCAGAGTCGCCAGCTGTCGCTACTCGAAAAATGCATCGCGCAACGACGGGGAGGCGAAAAGAAAAGGACAGAAGAGTCGCCACCGAACTTTATTTATCCCATGAGGGGAAAGGAAAATATCGAGAAAACCTTAAGAAAGAAATGGATAAGATGGTCTCGCAACCAAGAATGGGTTCGGAAGCCGGTTATGCGAGGGGAAGGTATTAGCACCCCTCGCATCCATCGTACTCGATGGGAACCTTTTGTTTGTCGATGTGTGAATTTATTTGCTTAAATATCATGCTATAAGAAGTGTGTTCCAAAGGGAGAGAGGTAAAGGGTTAGAAACAGGGAAAGAGAGGTAACGGGGAATAAGAGAGAAAGAACAGACTCGGTAGGACTTTGCAGTCCTATGCCTACGTATTCTCAATAGATGTGAGAAAGTCAGAGTCGACGTAGTTCGGGGAACTACAGATATGGGGAGAATGTGCTCGCCAAGACATCGCCGTCTTGTGCCTACGTATTCTCATCTGGTATGAGAAATCAGAGCAGTCGTAGTTCGGCCTACGGTGTGTTGATGTTTTTTATGGATGATGCTATCGTGCGCATTCTAGCAGTTAGGTGCATTGCTGCTCGCTCGTTGGAGACTTAGGCGTTACCTGTTTGCGGTAGAACAGACGTAACATATCCTTTTTGAAAGATTGATTAGTTTTCGCCACGCGAGGCAAGAAGTCACGTTTGGTTGATTGGATTGTTTTTTAGGGGCGAGACATGTCCTCGGATAGTAACCCCTACAGGTAGTACCCAATTCGTTATCTCAAAGTTTTTATTATAAAAAGGTGTGGCGAACGAGGCGTCTTCGTATTGAAAGACGAGCGTCGAAACCACCCTCACTACAGTGGGCATCCCAACGCTCGGAGAAGAAGAGGTCTACGCCCAATCCACTCTCTTTAATTCAATGCGAAGAGAAATTCATTCTCTTATTAAAGGTATTTTTGGTTTTAAATGGTAAGTGCTTTAGCGACAGAGAACCCTACGGTAAACGTCAGCACTCGGGATAGAAGAAGGCCTACGCCTAACCACTCCACGACCAGTCAAGTTTTGTTATAAAAACGAGTTTGAAAATGCACTCGGTGTGAGACCGAGGTTTTAGGTGTGAAAGGTTGCGGAATAAAGTTGTGAAAGGAGGTGGTGGAATGAAGTCGCGTCTTCATATTGAAAGACGAGTATCGAGACCACCCTCACTACAGTGGGCATCCCAACACTCGGAGAGGAAGAAGACTACACTTAATCCCCTCTTTTTAATTCAATACGAAGAAATTAATAATTTATTTAAAAGGCGGTTTGAAAATGAACTCGGTACGAAACCGAGGTTTTGAAAATGTACTCGGCACGGAGCCGAGGTTTTTTAGGAGAGAAAGTGGATGGAAGGCGTCTTTGTATTGAAAGACGAGTGTCGAGACCACCCTCACTACAGTGGGCGTCTCAACACTCGAGGAAGAAGGGGACTACACCCAATCCTCTTATTTTAATTCAATACTAAGAAACAGTTATTTTGAGAAACGTTACGAAATGCAGCGCGCACAAATCCTAATAGAGGGTTGATCTTTAAGTAAATCAAAGGTCTAAAAAAAACATTGACTTGAAATATTGCTTTATTAAATGAAAGTAATTGAAATTATGAGTAAATTACAAGAAGAACGGATTAAAAAAGATCAAGTATGCCAAAGTTGTGATATTTTGAAATTTATATGGTTAAAACAAAAAAAAGAAATGAATTTAAATAAAAAAAAAAGAGCAAGAGGTGGGAGTTGAACCCACCTCCTTTTGGTTCACAAACAACATTCTTATCCACCGGGGCGCACAAGCGCGTGGTGATAGGGAAAGGGAGGAGAAGAATAAAAGGGATGAGAGTGAGATACAAAGGAAAAAAAAAAAGAAATAAAAAAAAGATGGTTTTGGTCCCTCGCTGGACTCGAACCGTACACAAAGGACACAACACACGCTTGCTTTACCACTGGGACAGTGGCATTTCTGGTGATTAGAAAGGAAACAAGAAATATACATAGCGAATCCACGAATATCACTGGGCAAAAAAAAATAAACAAACACAATTGCTAGTGCAAAAACTGATGAAGATGTATCAAGACCATACAAAAATGATCATTCCTGGTATCTGTTCCAACTATTTTCAAATGAGGAGAACAAATATACTACCCACACTTCCACACGATGCTTGTAAATTAATATGTGAATGGAAATGCAAACTATCAATTGGAAAGCAAAACAAATGCCAACAACACGAATTAGCAGCAACATGAGCAAAACATGGTTCAATCATGATTTGAATCCAACAGTTGGATTAATTCAAATAACAAACAAACAGCTTCTCAATAAAGCAAGCAGTGATCATCAAATTTGCAAGTCAAGGGCAACAAAACCACAACAAGTTTGTACCTCTAAGCCAAGGCCAAAACAAAATTCAAAACAGCATTGCATACCTCATCAATATTGCAAACAAATCATGATTTCAGTCACATATTGACAGTTAAGCAGGTACTGCACTTGACAGAATTCTACACCTTAAGCCAAACAGAATTTGACATCACAAGTCAAACACAAAATACAGCACATGTACAGTTAAGCTCAAACAACACATTCATCATGGAAACAAAACATATTCAAAAGGTTCTTGTTAAGTCAAAACAGAATTCAAAACAATTATTCCAGGTGATAGCAGCAACAACATCCATTTAGATCGAGGTCCACATGAGAAAACTTAATGATTCTCCTTTTAAACCAAAAACAGCATCTCAACACAATAAAACATCGGCATATACATGGTAGATACATCCATTTCAACAGAAACCAAAGGCCAAACTCATGCTCAACCAAATCCCAACACCAACAACATATCTTTCCTACTGTTAAATTGCTGTAAATCAAAAGATTATCCTACAGACCAAGCAGAAATTAACATCCAAAATTGAGACAGCATCATGTACACTAACCAAATTGCATCCTAACTGAAACTTGACAGAATTTCATACAAGTATTCCAACAGGATTTGATTCCAAGCAGAACAAAGAGGCTTGACACATGTGATAATCAGAAGCAAAAAGAAACTCAAGCATGTATAAGCAGTTTGTTTAAGAAACAGGACAGCAACACATGTTCTTTTATGGAAAAGCAAGTATCAACATGGTAATCACAATGTCAAGGCAAAAGGCCAGAAAAACAAAATAGCAGTAGGGATACAAGTACTGCCAGTCAGCATCTAATCCAATCAACCAATCAAAATCAAAGCCATGACTTAACTAAAATTTTGTCACAAGTAAAGGCCTTAAAAATACTGCCACCAGAGTATCCAATAAAACAAATACAGCAACATGAATCTAAAGCTAACATGGGATCCCAACACTAATGGTATTCAAAATTGCATCATTGAAACTGAGCAATAATTATAGTACTGCATATAATCCAGCAAGAAACAAAAGACATAAAAAAAAAAAAAAAAACATCGTCAGCAAGGCTAAGTTGAATGTGTGTAATGAAATCATAAGCAACAACAAAAGACTGCATACTATGCCCCTACCCTATTCACATAACATCTGATGACAGTATGTAAGAAAAGGAAACAGCTTGGCTTCTTGATCACAGCAACATTAACCAATCACTTATAAATATTGCAGACTTTTAACACAACAAATAAAAGGAGCAAAGCACAGATGTCAAGCATATGCTGCCCTAGAATCTAAAACAAACAAGTGGTGACATCAAAGGAGGCAATCAACCATAAATGAACAAGAATGCTGAGACAGAACAAACAAACTTTTGATTTCGCTGTCAAGAAACAAAAAAAACCCATCATGATCATAACACCAACAAGGCACACACAAATCCTGCACCTTAATACAACAGCATATTGAAACTTGACAAACACCCTGCATTTTGCTCCACACATTAAACCAACAGCATCATCATCTTCAATGTTCAAGCATAAAGATCAAACTCAAAAGCAATCAATTAAAACCCATTTGAAATTGGCAGCAACACTTCACAAAGGACTGAAGCACAAGAGAACTACCACATAGACAAACTCACACCTAGACCAACACTAAGGTGATGAAAGATAAACTCATGTTAAAAAGAGAAGTGCAAAACAGAACAAGAATTTGAAGAGTGAAAGAAACAACTAAATCTCCTAGACAAAATGCTGCCACATGCTGGCAGCTTAAAACCAACTGCAGCACATACATAGCACCAAACAGCAAACTCCACACTGACACCAAATAAGATCAAAACTGAGCATCAAGCAAAGCAAAAGAACATAGCAAGAAGGGAGTTCAAAACCACACAGCATGTTAACAAACATGTTCTCACTATATATTGAACCCAAGCATACACCAACAATTGAAGTTTCTTGAATCTTAAGTGAAGTTCCTTTTAAAAACACATGAGATTATTCAAGAAAAAACTTTAAGTAGCAACAGCACATGAAAGCAACACAAAAGATGACAGCATATCCTATGTTAGTACAAGATACAACATCATGATTAACACCAAGCAGATTAGACCTCTATTAAAAAGAAAACTCAAAACTGGACATACAGTCATGTTATCATCAACTTCTCATTACACTTCAAGACCAAGCACACACCCACAGTTGAAGTTCCTTTTTAACAGTTAGGATTAAAAACTTGAAAAGTTACACAAGCAGATTAAAAACAGCAAAAGGTTTTGTAACAGGTAAGTAACATGACATCCAAGGCAAAGGAATCAATACATACTTCAAACAGCAAATGTTCAGATCCAAGCAAGCGAAAACAATAACAAACTAAGGTTTCCACAACAGCAAACACAATAGCAAAAAGAAATCAACAAGCCAGTTTAAACCAAAATGAGGAACAGATCTAAGGAACTTAAGCTAATCAATGTTATAACCAACTTTATTTTTATCAACACAGCTTAAACAATATAAGACATACACATTTCTTCAAACTATTGAACAAAGCATATACAAAATATCCAGAATAAACTTAACATTTTTTACAAAGGTTTGTAAACAAGTTTTGTAACAATGAACCCTAATCCAAACATATGCGTGTGATGAAAAAGAAAGCTGGTACCCATACCTAGAACAAAAATTGGATTGACTCTGAGAAATCCCACCCTTGAGCAGCTCCAAACTTCAAATCTCAGAACTATTTTTCCTTTCTCTCAAAAGACAAAATCTTCTGGCTGCCGTCCTCTAGGGTTTTTTAGCTCCCAACTTATCCCTTATATATCCTCTGACTAGAGATTTTGAATTCTTCCCTCTTACTGAGCTCTTTCTCTCGCGTGGGTTTTTTTTTGTCTTGTGGTGTGGTAGCAGCTCAGGCTAGGGTTTGGTAGTGGGCTGTAGAGGCTGCTGCGCTTGCCCAAATTGGTGAAAGGAAACAGAGAAGCACAGGGATAGGTACACTTGCGGTTGGCCTTGAATTGGCAAAGCATAGTACGCTTTAGCACATGGTTCACCATTCCCCTCTCTTTGCAATTTCATCCGTAACTTGAATAATATCATTCCAAAACGAAAACTAACAATACCATATTAAACCTTGTGAAAAAGTGGACGAGAATGAATTTGGTTTCATCCAAAATGGTGATGTTTTCCCCCATGTCCCCTGCGTTTTGCTTTTCATCTTCTGGCCAGTTAAGAACAAAGCAAAGTATGTGATCAAACTGGGGTGGGATAATCACTGGATGTATCGCCACCCCAGTGGTTAAGTCAAGCGCATATCTTTCACATAGTCACCGGTTCGAATCCTTGGTGGGAGCAAAATCCACCAATTTTTATTTTCATGCGCCTCTTTATTCTTTTTAATATGTATAGTTTCCAACTCCTTGTGTTCACAAACTGTGCGCTTGGCCAAGTGGTAAGAGGGAGTCTTGATGGAACAAGAGGTGGTGGGTTCAAACCCCACCTTGTGCACTTGTTTTATTTTTAGTTATTTTCCTAAGAAAAATGACCTTCTCCCTTTCCACATTATTATTTTTTTTAATACACTTTCCTTCTCTTCTTTTTTTTTTGTATAAAATGCAAATGATTATGCCATGTAATATATTTTTTTAATGCTGATGCAGATGGAATGACACATATACCAGAGGGGTTGGCCAAATTTGGGGTACAACAGGTGTGTCGTAATTGGAGGTTTACTCATCACGTTTGAAGGACTTATTTCAGCTTGGATCAAGGGAAGAGAAGGAATAGGCTTTGCATCAACAATTGAGTTTGATTGGTTGAATTCTATTGCTTCTCTTGTAAACATTTGCAAATAGGTTATATATATATATAGGTCTCAATTCTATTTTTAGAATTGGGGGCAGACGTACCCCAAGCGAGGACCACGGATGAACTGCCTCAACAAATTGGTGTTCTCTCTATATTTTTCAATTGCTTAATTTTTGAGTTTGTGTGCAAACAATTTAGTGATGAACCATTTTTAGAAACCTTATTACAATCCTTGATTGTAATTGAATACTATAGCACTTCACTAACATATTGAAATTCACTTGTGGTGCCTTGCACACCAAGTGTTCGACTGATTACGTGAACACAAACACTTGCGATGTCTTTTCAATTGGGCTATGTTTTACACGCATTAGAAATTGCCCAACCTTATAGTGAATAAAATCAAGTTGATGTTTGTTCAAATTAGTGATTCTAAATCTCGTCTTTATCGGATTCCATAGGCTTTGGGTATATCAGGTCTTTTTGGTAAAGGTTCGTTTAGAGAAATATAGTTCCTCAGCCGCTTCCGCCTAAAACTTTTTTAAACCAAATATTGGTAAGCATCGAATCTGTTTTTAATAAGTGATTTATTTAATCCCCCCCCCCCCTTCTAGATCTGCATCGTCGTCTAACACATCTCGTCAATAAAGGTTATATTCCAGTTGCACTTCCAAAAATTGTAACAGATGCGTAGAGGAATGCTCAACGTGATCTAAGGAAGAAGAATCATAAGGCGTTGTTCTACATCCATCAGTGTGTGGATGCGAACGTGTTTGATAAAATTGTTGATTCGACGATGACGAAGACTGTGTGGGACACTGGTATAGTGTTATGACGGTGATGCATCAGTGAAGAAGGTGAAGCTTTAGTCTTTATGAAAGCAGTATGAGAATCTCAGCATGAAAAATAATGAGAAGGTACCTGACTATATCTCCAGAATGATTTTGATCACAAATGAGATGAAGTCGTGTGGAGAAACTCTCAGTGAAGAAAATATCATTCAAAAGGTACTTAGATCTCTTACTCCTCAGTTTTATTACATTGTGGTAGCAATTGAACATTTTAAGGATCTTAGCACCATGAGAATTGAATAGCTGCAAAGTAGTCTGGAGGAACAAAAGTTGTGTTTGACTGAGAGAAACTCTGAAAGAGAGATAGAGTAGTAGGTTCTAAAAGTAGCTTCTGGTATGAAATATCAGAAGCATTTATGGTCACAAGCTAGGAAGAGATTTAATGGTGTTCAAAAGTAAGAAACCTCGATTTCTGGAAGGCGGAAATGTGCTCAGAAGGAGATGGAAAAGTATGACAAGAAAAAGGTTCAATGCTACTATTATAAGAAGTTTGGCCAATTCGTTGTTGATTGTTGGTCAAACAAAGAAAGGAAGTCAGAAGAAACAAATGTATCCAGAAGAGATTATGATGATGAATCTGTGTTATTGATGGCTTCTGAATCTGATGATTCGTATTTGACAGACTGATGGTATATGGACACTGGCTTCTCAAATCATCTTACTGGAAATTAGAAATGATTTATTGACTTTGACTCTAGGAAGAGGATAAAGATAAGATGTGATGATGATAAATACCTCAACACTGAAGGTATTAGAAATGTCAGAGTAGTTCTGAATAATGGTGAAATAACATTGATTCAAAATGCGTGGTATGTGCCTAGAATGAAATGCAATCTGATAAGTGTAGGCCAATTAATTGAAAAGAGTTTTTCAGTTACCATGAAAGACAATCTTTGGAAGTTGTATGACTATAATCAGAAGCTGAATATGAAGTCAGATAGGGGAGGAATAGAACATTCAAGGTAAATGTTAAAACTGCAAACTCTGAATGCCTTGGTGCAACAAGTGTTGTGAAGGAAAGTGAGTTGTGGCACAAAATATTTGGTCATTTAAACTTCAAGCACTTAGGGTATCTGAATTCGAAGAAGCTAGTACAAGGAATTCCTGCAATTAATAAGTCAGAGAAGTCATGCAATGTATGCATGAGGAGGAAGCAACCAAGACTTCCATTTGCATCTAAAATGCCTCCAAGAGAAAAGCATGATTTAGATGTGGTGCATTTTGATGTGTATGGACCATTTCCAGTTCCTTCACTTTGAGGTAATAAATACTTCGTGTCATTTGTTGATGAGTTCACAAGGATGACATGAGTATCCCTTATAAAGTTCAAACAAAAGGTGTTTACTGAATTTAAGAAAATCATAATCAAGGTTGAGAATCAGAGTGGTCAGACTCAGAAGATTCTCTAAATTGATGGTGGAGGTGAGTATAACTTTACCGAGTTCAAAAGTTCTATGAGGAGAATGAAATAAAGCATGAGGTGATTGTTCCATATACTCCTCAACACAATGGTTTTACTGAAAGAAAAAACTGAATTTTGCTTTATATGACAAGGAGCATGCTAAAGAAGAAGAAGCTACCTCACACCTTCTGGGGAGATGTTCTAGCCACTGCAGTATATGTGCTCAATAGGTGAAAAACTTGATCGGAAAAATAGCAAGTGTACTATTTTGTCAATGTAGTAATAAAAATTAATTTCCTCGAATATCAATCTCGAGGGCTGCGTAGGAATATAAGTTCTGAATTCAATTCAATTAAACAAAAAGTACTTAGGGGTTGAGGATTGTTTTGTGAGATTATTAAACAATTGCATAAAAATAAAGAAAGTATATGAGTGGTTTAGAAAATATATGACTAGATTATGCTAGAGATGGTGCGTGATATGACTCAGTAACAACACTGAATGACACTGCAACAACTTATTGTAACTAACTAATTACCGATTCTCTAGAATGTTTACTCCTAAGTCCTTAGTGAGAAAACCTTTAATCATCCACCCTAATTACTATGTCCATAGAGAATTACAGATGAAATTAAGCAATCAATTATCAAGAATATTCCGGTTTCTATAGGGTATCCGTAGTCCTAGGTGATATCTACTATAGAATGATTCAAAGTAAAGGATTAACAACGGTGGTCCATCCTAATTGTTAATCGAAAATCAAACCGTGTTTTTTCGACAGGGAAAGCATTAAGAATAACTATAGATCAAAGCAGTTATGAAAAACAAAGGAATTGTTATTGCAATACGAATATCAAAATCATTACATATTCAAATCAAGGACACCCCCTAACATTGGAGGGTTTAGCTACTCATAATATTCAGGGAAAATACAATATAAAAATTAGACATTACAAGAAATTGGAGAAACTCGGATAGTCAATCGCTTTCGCTCTTGAAGACCCTTCGTCTTCCGAAAAACTTGAGCTCTCTAATATTTTGATCGTATAATTCTCCTCTCATCTAAAGTCCCTTTTTTCCTTCTCAATAAGCATATAAACTACTCCCATGTCCAACACAACAGTAGGTAAATTCCCAAAATACCCTCAGGGGTCACACAAGTCAAAAATCCAAGAAAATTAGAAGATGAAGCGCTTCAGCTGACACGGGCGCCAAAAAACTTGATCGAAAAAATAGTAAGTATACTATTTTGCCAATGTAGTAATAAAAGGGAATTTCACAGAATATTGATCTCGAGAACTGCGATGGAATATAAGTTATGAATTCAATTCAATTAAACAAAAAGTACTCGGGGTTGAGAATTGTTTTGTGAAATTATAAAACAATTGCATAAAAATAAAGAAAGTATATGAGTGGTTTAGAAAATATATGAGTAGATTATGCTAGAGATGGTGTGTGATATGACTCAGTAACAACTCTGAATGACACTGCAACAACTTATTGTAACTAACTAATTACCGATTCTTTAGAATGTTTACTCCTAAGTCCTTAGTGAGAAAACCTTTAATCATCCACCATAATTCATGTGTCCATAGAGAATTACAGATGAAATTAAGCAATCCATTATCAAAAATATTCTATTTTCTATAGGGTATCCCTAGTCTTAGGTCATATCTACTATAGAACGATCCAAATCAAAGCATTACCAACGGCGGTCGAGCCTAATTGTTAATAAAAAATCAAACCATGTTTGTCCGGCAGGGAAAGCATTAAGAATAGTTAGAGATCAAATCAGTTACAAAAAACAAAGGAATTGTTATTGTAATACTAATATCAGAGCCATTACAGATTCAAATCAGGGACACCCCCTAGCATTCGGGGGTTTAGATACTCATAATATTCAGGGAAAATAGAATATAAAAATTAGACATTATAAGAAATTCAAGAAAAAATCGAATCGTCAATCGCTTTCGCTCATGAAAATCCTTTGTCTTTCGAAAAACATAAGCTCTCCAATCTTTTGATCGTATACGGGCAGTGTCAGCTGACATGGGCGACCGTGTTGGCCCCCTGGCTGCCTGATAAAAACTCTGCATGCTCCAGACTTGCTGACACGAGCTGTTTCAGTATCGAAAAAATAGCAAGTGTACTATTTTGCCAGGGTAGTAATAAAAGGGGATTTTCCTGAATATTAATCTCGAGGACTGCGTAGGAATATAAGTTATGAATTCAATTCAATTAAAAAAAATACTTGGGGGTTGAGGATTGTTTTGTGAAATTATAAAACAATTGCACAAAAATAAATAAAGTATTTAAGTGGTTTAGAAAATATATGAGTAGATTATGCTAGAGATGGTGTGTGATATAAATCAGTAACAACTCTGAATTACACTGCAACAACTTATTGTAACTAACTAACTACCGATTCTTTAGAATGTTTACTCCTAAGTCCTTAGTGAGAAAACCTGTAATCATTCACCTTAATTCCTATGTCCATAGAGATTTATAGATGAAATTAAGCAATCAATTATCAAGAATATTCTAGTTCCTATAGGGTATCCCTAGTCCTAGGTGATATCTACTACATAATGATTCAAAGAAAAGCATTAACAACGGCGGTCCATCCTAATCGTTAATCAAAAATCAAACCCTGTTTGTCTGACAGGGAAAAGAATAGCTAGAGATCACATCAGTTATGTAAAACAAAGGAATTGTTATTGCAATACTAATATCAGAGTTATTACAGATTCAAATCAGAGACACCCCCTAGTATTGGGTGGTTTAGGTACTCATAATATTCAAGGAAAAATACAATATAAAAATTAGACATTACAAGATGTTAGAACACAGATTGGTTCTTAGTTATATCTCTATGTTTTAATGATAACACTTATGAAATTTTGTATTAAGAAATTATATACTCTAAATTTGTTTAAGTATTTTTGCTGCAGATATTAAAGTGAATATTCCCGTGAAAGCAAAAATGGATCTGAACGTTGAACTACGCAAGGCTCTGAAGCGTCAGAAGCATCTCTTAGAAGACTCTGAATGTTGCCTACAGAAGACTCTGGGCGCTGCCTACAGAAGGATCTGAAGTAGAAGCTACAGAAGCATATGAAGCGTAAACTGAAGACTTTGTATGAAGAGTTTCAAGCACTGTATTTCAGAAGACTCTGATAGTACTCTATGCTGCAAGTATTGAGGATCTGATCTCCAAACTTTGCTCTGAATAATCTCACGCTGAAGCACACTTACTGCAACACTCTGATACAGCAAACTCTGAAGACATTAAGACTCTGATCACTCAAGGCTATGATGTTAATTGCTGTGAATTAGAAACTTGCTGAAGAAGATTATTTGAAGTTATATCCGTTGGTTAAGCCAAACGAATCTTTCCTTTTTTATGCTAGACACAAGAACTAAGGCAAAAAGGATTTCTCTGAACATTCTTCTTCTAGGAAAGGTCAAGTGATGTGAAGACAAAAAGGTTACAGCTACTTTGCAGACACGGTCTTCAAAGCATGCAACGTCTTGGATTTCTAAGCCTATAAAAGCAAGTCTCCAACATCCTTCTTCAGTTGACGAATTGACATACTTTGACATAAATTCATTGAAAAGCTCTCGTAAAAATTATTACTCTATGCTGAATTTATTTCATACGTTCTTAAACTTAAGTGTAAATCACAGTTGTGATATAGCTTTCTTAGAAGCATTCAAACACTTGTTTAGTTTACATTTAATTGTAAAATTTCCTTGAGAAGACCCAATTGTGGTCAGTAGTTCTTGAGAAGACTAAGAACAGTTGCTCTTAGTGTTTGCTATTGTAATCAGTTTGATTAATAGTGGATTAAGTCCTTGTGGAGAAAGGCAAACCACTCTTGATAGGGTGGACTGGAGTAGTTGAGTTCAACGAACCAGGATAAAAATCTTTGTGTTTTTATTGCCATAATATTTTCAAAATCCGTATTCAGCCCCCCTTCTAAGCATTTTCTCACCTTCATAAGATAATAGGATTCTTTGATCTTCAATTGCTTCGGCTCATGAAAACCTTCAGTTTCCCAATTATCTTGCTCTCTCCAATCTTGATCGTGTAATTCTTATTTCGTCCGAAAGTCGCTTTTTTCTTCTAAAAAAATATTTAAAATACTCTCAGGTCCAACACAGTAGTAGGGAAATGCCCAAAATACCCTCATGGGTCACACAAGTAAAAAATCAAAGAAATTAGAAGATGAAGCGCTTCAGCCAACACGGCTCGTGTCAGCTGACACGGGCGGCCGTGTTGGCCCCTTTTATGCCTGTTAAAAACTATGCATGCTCCAGACTTACTGACACGGGTCGTGTCAGGTAACACGGGCACCCATGTCAGCCCACTGCCTTTCTACACAATGTCATTATCTTGGTATCCTCCTGACACGGGCCGTGTCAAGTAACACGGGTGGCCGTGTCAGGCCACTATTTCCCTTCCAAAAACTCTTTCGAACTCTTGTGATTTTTCCTTGTTTTTGCTCTGATTCTTCCTGATTTCTCACATGAAGCTAAAAGCATTCAAAATACAAAACCAACGCATAAAATATGATAAAAGGAAATAAAATGAAACTAAACATATAAGAAGATTAACTAAAACTAATGGTAAAATAACGCCTAAAAACCACTGATCAGTGCTCAACAGGTGTCCAACAAAGAAGCTGAAGAAAATTGTTCCTTTAGAGAAGTGGACTAGAGATTAGAAAAGTTTGAGCCATCTTAAGGTGTTTGGTTTTGTTTATTACAAACATGTTCCAGATTCTAAGAGAAGGAAGTTAGATGACGGAAGCAAAGTCATGTTGCTTTTAGGGTACCACAGTACGTGTGCTTATAAGCTTTACTGCTGTGTCAATAACAAGTTTGAATTTTGTATAAATGTTATTGTGAAATAGTCAGAAGCATTGGATTGGAATAAATCTCAATCCAACTCTGGTGTTGCGATAACACATGAGTTAACCTCTGAAAATACTTCAGAATCTGGAGGTTCTAAAGACGAGTCAGAATCAAAACTTGATTCTGAAGGTGAGTCTGAAGATAAGCTAGAGTTTGAAGGTGACTCTAAAGTTGAAGAAGACTCTGAAGGTGAATCTAATTCTAATCCAGATTTTGATGGTGATTCAGATTCTGGTGGTGATTCAGACTGTAGGAATGTTCAGACTCTGAACGTGTTCATGCCTCTATCGCTGCGAGAAACATTTGAGATTAAGCTATTAATTAACTTAACTCGAAAAGCAAGAGTTGCCACTGAACTTTATTGTTTCCAAGGCAAAGGGGAAAAGTTCGAACAAAACCTACAAGAGTAAAACAAAAGAGAAAATATGGATATTGGGGTTAGTTATGCAAGGGGAAGGTATTAGCACCCCTCACATATATGGTACTCCATATAAACCATTAAAAAAAATGTGTGAAGTTTGAAAACAAGAAGTTTTGAAATAGGGAGAAGTTTTGAAAAATGAAGAATTGGGAAGTGTTAAAATAAGATTTGGTTATGCATCTATACCTTTAAGTTTTGATGATAACTAGGTAGTATTTATGTGAGAGTAATTTTGGTACTGTAATGGTTTTTTATTGTGTAGATTTAACAACCAACTTTGATTCTGACTAAGTAACGTGCAATGTCATCACTTTCTGAAAAATCCTGTTTCAAAATGTGCTTCTACACTAATTAACCTCTATGAAGCTTCCAAGAAGACTTCATATTGTTGCTGCAATGTTCTCTTGATTTCTACTTCGGGATGTAACTCAATTCTTCAAACTTCAGAAGAAAGGAAAAGTGTTGAAATTTTTAGCTGAAGATTCTGAAGATCTCAAGACATAAGCTAATGTTATCAAGATTCTGATTGATGATTCTGAAGATTCTGATTTCAAGCTATGTGACTATTTTGTTCATGTTTCATCAACTTTTCATCAGAAGCTAAAGAATTTAAAGATAAGGATAAAGGATATGTGATCAATATAGTACACAGTACAAAATGAAACTGTTCCTCAACTACCTGATTTTGTGGGCGAAAGGACAATACTATTTGTCACACTGTCACTATTTCGTTAGTGGACATCTACATTTTCCTATTCCTGATTTACCCTCCAATAGTTCCTTTTTCATGTTATATATATGTATATATATATATATATATATATATATATATATATATATATATATATATATATATATATATATATATATATATATATATATATATATATATATATATATATATATATATATATATATATATATGTGTGTGTGTGTGTGTGTGTGTGTGTGTATATACATATATATATATATATATATATATATATATATATATATATATATATATATATATATATATATATATATATATATATATATATATATATATATATATATATATATATATATATATATATATATATATATATATATATATATATATATATATATATATATATATATATATATATATATATATATATATATATATATATATATATATATGTGTGTGTGTGTGTGTCTGTGTGTGTCTGTGTGTGTGTGTGTGTGTGTGTGTGTGTGTGTGTGTGTGTGTATACTGGAAAAAAGCTGCCAAATAACAAGAGTGTTTACTACGTGAAAAGCCTTCAACCTTGCGCAAACTTTTCTTTAAGTATTTTCTGTATTTCACTTATGTAAACTTTCTTGTTTATGAAGCACTTTTTAAACACATGTCTTTCTTTGTATTCAAACTGTTTGTTTGTAGTTCCTTGAGGGATAAGTTAGGTTAGTATCCTTGAGAAGAAATTGATTGTTTGTCTTTGTGGTTTGTTAGTCACTAGTTGTAGCTAGTGCATTTGTAATCAGTTGATTATAGTGGATTAAGTCCTTGTGTATATGGAGAAATTACCTTGGAGGTTGGACTAGATTATCTTTAAGTTTCAAGGGAAGCAGGATAAAAATCCTTGTGTCTCTCTCATTGTTCAATCTTTTGATTGTTGAGTTCCTTGAGTTGGTAAAACCTTGTGTTTTAAAAACCTAATTCAATCCCCCCCCCCCCCCTTTCTTGTGTTTTTCACACCTTCGATTAACATTAGAGCTCCGATTCTAATTGTGATAAAAAAAAGCTTTATCAACACTTCACCGTGATCAATACCGATCCAGTTTGTGTGAGAAATAATGGATGTTGCTGCTCCTGTTGTTAACAATGAGAAAGATCATTACAGTGTCAAACGACCAGTCTTTAATGGTGATAAGTTTGACTACTAATAGATAGAATCAAAATTTTCTTTCTTGGTTACGACGTAGATCTTTGGGATCGTTTAGTTGATGGCTACAATCACCCAATTGATGTTGCAGGTAACAAAGTAGAAAGAAGTGTTATGACTGATCAACAAAAGTAGGACTACAAAAATCATCACAAGGCAAGAACTATATTGATAAATTTTATTTCTTATACCGAGTATGAGAAGATAACAAACATAGATATTGCCAAGTCTATCTTTGATTCCTTAAGAATGACTCATGAATGGAACGCTCAAGTAAAGGAAACAAAGTCTTTAACCCTAATCTATAAATATGAAACATTAAGAATGGAGGATGATGAAATAGTTGAGATTATGTTCTCAAGGTTCAGATATTGTTCGCAGGACTTAAGGTTCTAGACAAAAGATATTCGACTTATGACCATGTTAAAAAGATCATCAGAAGTCCCCCCAAGAAATGGAGACCTGTAGTAAATCCCTTGAAGTTATCTAAAGATCTAAATAGTATAAGTCTTGAAGAACTGTTTAGTTCTTTAAGAAGTCATGAGATAAAGCTAGAAGGATATGAACCTCAGAAGCGAGGTAAATTTGTTTCCTTAAAGTCTAAACCTGAAAAAGCAAGGGTTTATCAAGCTCAGGAAGAATTAGAAGATTCTAATGAAGACTCAGAAGATGATGATGATGAGTTGTCACTAATTTTGAGAAGGGTCAACAGAATCTGGAAACATAGGCACAATGGTCAAGGGAAGTTCAAAGGATCAAGGAAGACCGTTGGTCATTCTGACTCATCTCCTAGACAGAAGAGCAGAGTTCTAGAAAATAAGTCATTGTTATGAGTACAAGGAAACAGGTCACTACAAATATGAGTTTCATAAGCTCAAGAAGGACAAGAAGCCTAAGAAGGAATTCTTCGAAGGCAAGAAGGGGCTCATGGCTATATATGATGACTCGGATTCTAAAGAAGAAGATTCTGAAGAGGAACATGCCAATGTTGCCTTGATGGCAACTACAACTGATGTTGAAGTCTCTAAAGAACCAGAATATAAGGAAATATCATAATCTGAATCTGAATCTGACTCAGAGGTATTTTCTAAACTATCTCGTTTTTATTTAGAGTCATGTCTCTCAGAAATGCTGGAAAAGTACCAAAGTCTTCAAAGTAAATAGAAGGATCATAAACAAGTCCAAGTAGTTACTTTTGAAGCTTGTAATAAGCTTGAACAAAATATTTCTTTTCTCCATGAGAAAAACTTTTCTTTGGAAAGTACAAATACTACTTTGAATAGAAAAATTTCAAAATTGGAGGAAGAAATAGTCTCAGATGCTTCTGGTACTGATTGCCTCATCAGATATGACAGATCATTTCAACACTTTCTGGCTAAAAGCATATATAGAAGCAAAATGGCTTCCATGATCTATGGTGTTAGCAGAAATGGCAAGAAAGACTTAGGTTGTACAGAAACTTTTAATGTTGACGAAAGTCAAATCGTAAAACCAACACCTCTCTTTGAACATTTTGTGCTTGCTGGCGCTGAGCTTGATTGTTTTGAGCTTGCACAAAAACCCTCACAGACATAGAACTTTGTTCTAAAATCTAGGTATCATGCACAAATTCCACTTGATTATCCTTCTGCATAGAATCCTAAGGTTGTGAGAAAAATCTAGGAAAACTAACAAAAAAAGGACCCAGAAAGTGGGTACCTAAGGATAAGATTATTTATGTTGCATACATCCTTAGCAGCTCAATTAAAACACCAGTCATGGTACCTGGATAGTGGTTCCTCGTGACACATGACGGGAAGAAGGCATATGTTCAAAGATTTGGAACTTAAGCCTGGAGGCTTCGTAGGTTTTGGAGGAAATCAAAAGGGAAATATCACTGGCTCTAAAATTGCTGGTAATGGTAAACTTCCTTCAATTACTAATGTTCTGCTATTCGATGGTTTAATGCATAACTTATTGTCTATAAGTCAACTTAGTGATAATGGTTATGATATCATTTTCAATCTAAAGTTTTGTAAGGCTGTGAGTTAAAAAATGGTTCAATTCTTTTTAACTGAAAGAGGAAAAACAACACTTATAAGATTAGACTTTCTGATCTTAAGGACCAAAAGGTATCTTGTTTAATGTGTGTTAATGAGGATCAATGGGTATGGCATATACGTTTGGGCCATCTAAGCATGAGGAGGATTTCTCAGCTAAATAAGCTTGGATTAGCCAGAGGCTTACCTAACCTGAAGTTTGCTTCAGATGCTCTTTGTGAAACATGTTAGAAAGGCAAGTTTTCCAAAACATCTTTCAAAGCTAAGAATGTTGTCTCCACCTCCAAATCGATAGAGCTTCTGCATATTGATTTGTTTGGTTCACTGAAAATGGCATCCATCAGTGGCAAGAAGTATGGATTGGTCATTATTGATGACTATAGTCGTTGGACATGGGTAAAGTTCTTAAAACACAAAGATGAGTCAAATAATGTGATCTCTACCTTCTTCTCACAAGTGAAAACAGAGAAGGATTGCAAAATAGTCAGATATAGAAGTCATCATGGTGGCGAATTTGAGAACAGATACTTTGAGAATCGTTTTTATTCTTATGGAATTTTCTATGATTTCTCCTATCATAGAACTCCACAACAGAATGGGGTTGTAGAAAGGAAGAATAGGACTTTGCAAGAAATGGCCCGTATTATGATCCAAGAAACTGACATGGCTAAGCATTTTTGGGGAGAGACAGTAAACACAGCTTGTTATATTTAGAACAGGATTTCTATTAGACCTATTTTGGGTAAGACTCCTTATGAATTGCGGAAGGAAATAAAGCCCAACATTTCTTATTTCCATCCTTTTGGTTGTATTTTTTTTTATGTTTAACACTAAATAGAATCTTGGCAAGTTTGATTCAAAAGCACAAAAGTATTTGTTGTTAGGATATTCTGATCGCTCAATAGGCTAGTTGAGAAACTTGCAGATATTAGAACAAAGTTTCTCAAGGATTCTAAGGACAAATATTAGAATCTAAGGACAAATCTGCAAGTTTCTCAACTGACCTATTGAAACCAGGATATTTGTCTTCAGAAACTTGCAGAATATTTGTCTTCAGAAACTTGCAAATATTCTGAAGACAAAGACTAGAAAGGATTCTAAGGACAAATATTCTGAAGAACTAACAAAAATTTTGGTTGAGTTGTTTTTGAGTTTTTAGCTTCAGAATCCTTGTCTTTTTCTTTCTAGTCTTTGTCTTCAGTCTGAAGACAAAGACTAGAAAGAAAAAGACAAGGATTCTGAAGCTAAAGACTCAAAAACAACTCAACCAAAAATTTTTTTAGTTCTTCTCATCATAATAAGAGTAGATCAAGAACTTCGCATTCTAAAGTATTGATTCTGGGTAATAAAGACGCACCACTCAGAACTCGATCTTCATTCAAACATGCTGAAGAAACACTGTTGAGTTTGCTATCTTTGATAGAACCAACATCCATAGATGAAGCTCGTCTAGATAATGAATGGATTATGGCGACGCAAGAGGAACTAAATCAATTCACCAGAAATGACATTTGGGATCTTGTTCAGAAACTAAAGGTTATTCATGTTATTAGAACCAGATGGTTATTCAAAAAAAAAAGGTAAGGTCGTCAGAAACAAGGCCCGACTGATATCACAAGGTTATAGTCAGCAATAAAGTATAGACTATACAGAAACTTTTGCACCAGTTAGCAGGTTAGAATCTATTTGTCTTTTAGTTTCATTTGCAGTCAATCATAATATCACTCTCTATCAAATGGATGTTAAGAGTGCATTCTTAAATGGGTACATTTCTAAAGAAGTGTATGTGCACAAACCCCCTGGTTTTGAAAGTTCTGAAAACCTCAATTTTGTTTTCAAACTTAACAAGTCATTATATGGTCTGGCCAAGCTCCTAGAGCTTGGCATGAAAGAATAAGTAAATTCCTTTTTGAAAATAATTTCACTAGAGGAAATGTGGACACAACTCTTTTTTGCAAAACTTTTAAGAATGATATTCTTATTGTGCAAATTTATGTTGATGATATTATATTTGGTTCTACTAATGCTTCTTTGTGCAAGGAATTTTATATGTTAATGCAAGCAAAATTTGAAATGAGTTTGATGGGAGAACTCAAGTTCTTTCTGGGGATTCAAATTGATCAACATTCAGAGGTATGATAGAAAAGACTCCAATGCATCCCACATGAATTCTAGAAAAGGAAGAGGTAAGTGGTAAGGTAGATCAGAAGTTATTCAGAGGTATGATAGGCTCTCTCCTTTATCTAACTACTTCTAGACCTGATATTCTTTTTAGTGTTTGTTTGTATTCTTGCTTCCAATCAAACCCTAAGGAGACTCATTTAACTGTTGTTAAGAGAATCTTTAGGTATCTGAAAGATACTGCTAATCTTGGTTTGTTTTATAGAAAATTAAGTGAATACGAATTAGTAGGATATTGTGATGCGGACTATGCTGGAGACAGAATAGAAAGGAAAAGCACTTCTGGAAGTTTTCAATTTCTGGGAGACAACTCTTTTTTGCAGAGGAAATGTGGACACAACTCTTTTTTGCAAAACTTTTAAGAATGATATTCTTATTGTGCAAATTTATGTTGATGATATTATATTTGGTTATACTAATGCTTCTTATTGTGCACATTCACTAGAGGAAATGTGGACACAACTCTTTTTTGCAAAACTTTTAAGAATGATATTCTTATTGTGCAAATTTATGTTGATGATATTATATTTGGTTCTACTAATGCTTCTTTGTGCAAGGAATTTTATATGTTAATGCAAGCAAAATTTGAAATGAGTTTGATGGGAGAAATCAAGTTCTTTCTGGGGATTCAAATTGATCAACATTCAGAGGTATGATAGAAAAGACTCCAATGCATCCCACATGAATTCTAGAAAAGGAAGAGGTAAGTGGTAAGGTAGATCAGAAGTTATTCAGAGGTATGATAGGCTCTCTCCTTTATCTAACTACTTCTAGACCTGATATTCTTTTTAGTGTTTGTTTGTATTCTTGCTTCCAATCAAACCCTAAGGAGACTCATTTAACTGTTGTTAAGAGAAACTTTAGGTATCTGAAAGATACTGCTAATCTTGGTTTGTTTTATAGAAAATTAAGTGAATACGAATTAGTAGGATATTGTGATGCTGACTATGCTGGAGACAGAATAGAAAGGAAAAGCACTTCTGGAAGTTTTCAATTTCTGGGAGACAATCTAATCTTGTGGTCTAGCAAAAGACAGTCAACAATTGCACTCTCAACTGCTGAAGTTGAAAATACCGTAGCTTCTGGATGTAGCACTCAGATACTCTAGATGACTAGTCAGCTGGAAGATTATCAAATTTCTAAGAGTAACGTTCTTATCTTCTGTGATTATAATTTTTCTATTTGTTTATCCAAAAATCCTATCTTGCATTCTAGGGCTAAACGTATTCAAATTTAACATCACTTTTTATGTGACTATGTTCAGAAGGGTATTTTTCATTTTAAATTTGTTGATGCATACCACCAGTGTGTTGATATCTTTATTAAACCCCTTGTCGAAGATAGATTTGTTTTCTTTCTAAAAAATCTGTTTGTAAAACCTTGTCCATAATGAAATGATGTTTTTCAAATTGTTTAGCTTATCAGAATTCTAGATTAAGGTTTTGAGCTTGTGTTGTTGTTTGTTTGTTTCTGAAACATGAGCTTTCTGAAGTAAGGAAGTTTCATGAATCAGAGAGGTTCTGTTCAGAAGGAAATCTTATCGATTGGTCTCCTGGATTATGAGTAGTTACAATATTAATGGTTGTCTTTTCGTTTGATAACATGTGGTCTTAAGTGGTGACAAATGTCCCACTTCCTGAACATGCATATTGAGGGTGTGACATATTGGGTTTCATATTTTTCTTGAAAATAGGTTAAAATTTTTACGCCTTCCCCCTATGACTACGCGTGTACAGTTTTTAATCATGTTTAGTTATTGTTTTTATTTCTTAAAAACATTTATAAATCCATTTCACTAATATTTCACACTATTCTCACATTAGTCCCACACTTTTCTCTCTTTCAAACCCTAAACCACTCTCTACAACTGTTCATCTTCAACGCTCAACTTTCAACTCTCAACCGTCTACAATGGGTGAATCTTCTCAATGTTCTCAACAACCTCAAGAACAAGTTTCGTCCTTTGTCATTCCTGAAAGGCCATTCGTCACTCTCGACACTCCAACTGAAGACCTCTCCATGCTCTGTGAAGTTATTGTTGATTTTGAAAATCTGAAAGAAAATGGTTTTGATCTTACTGGGACACTTGAACTTCAAGGATGGAATACTTTCTTCAAAAGAATAAAAGGTCCTATTTTCCAATTCTTGTTTAATACTTCTGGATTCATTTTGTAGTTGATAAGGAAGTAATTGTGTCCTATGTTCTTGGAAGAAGGATTATTATTACTGAGAAAACAATAGCGGATCTCATTTCTCATGATGGAAGTGGCTTAAGGGTTTACAATGCTAAGCCTAATGAAAGAAGGGAAGCAAAGGTTGCTACAACCATCTTCAAAAAGGGGACCATTTTTTTATGAAGAAAGAGGACCATCTATAAAAGATTTGAAGGACTCGTTGAGAGTTTGGTTTAAAAAAATCCTAGGGTGTATTTATCATAGACATAGTACGCTCTCAGCTGATTATATCAAACTTACTCAGAAACATGTGTTGTATTTTTTGATGAAGGGTGTCAAGTTGGAATTTCCTGTCATTCACCTTAGATTTTCGAGGGATTCAATATCCACAACCAGAACTGGGTCTATCAAAAAGGGTAAACATATTCCCTATGGCAGATTACTTTCAAATATCTTCATGGAAACTTGTCTTATTAAAGAGCTCTTGGTTGCTGGAGTTACTAAAGAGCTAATGAAATACATTGGTAATGTCTTACGGGGGAATAATCTCAAAAGTATGGGTCTTATTTCCAAACTCATTCGACCAAGTAACCTTCCTACCAGGGATGAGATTTGTGCCATGAGGATTTCGGTTGATGGATTTCCACTATTTTCTAAAACGGATCCACTAGAGGTGTTGGCACACTACATAGCTAGTTGTCGTGATGAAGGATTAAACGTATGGGTTTATGTTGCCAACCTACCTGACACGTTTCCTGAAGTTCTAGGAGGAAGAGGAAATGTAAGAAGAAGTTGAATGCTGACGAGGAAGGTCAGTCTAAACCCACAAAGAAGAAGAAGAAGGTGATTTCTTTTCTGGAAGAAGATGAAGTTTCTTTAGATGATTTTCAGAGAGCCTTGCTTCTTGGATATATTTCTGGCTCTGTTTCTCAGTATCCTGATGCACTTATTCAACGTAAGTCTTCTAAAGTTGTACTTTCTATTGTCCCTGATTTTGATGATGTCTTACCAACATTACCACATTCATATTCACCTCATATCAATCCCATAACACCAATTCCACCTTTAACTCCACCACCATCTCCAATTCAAGATACTCCTAAACCTTTTGATGAAACTTCCTTTATTTATTAGCTATATAAACAACTTTGTCGTGAACAACTATTGAAATTTAGTCACTTAGACCACCATCCATCACCTCTACCATCATCCATGACACGACCACCAGTTAATTCTCGGCACACCAATAATCCAAATGAACAAATGTTTGAGGGCACCCCCAATGACATGTTGAGCTCTGGACATGATCATATTGTTTATGATGTTGAAACATATGATGATTTACCATCTGTTGTCATTCCAAGTATGTACGACCCTGATCCCAATATAAATATTTGTAATTTAACCATTAAATTCCCCAACGTATCTATACCTAAAGAATCAAATGTTGGTATGATGCTGAGGAAATTTGAATTAGATTCAAAGAAGCGTCTCCATGCTGCTGTTGGGGAAGTTTTCAATCTGTTTGTCCAACAGAAAGTGATTCAACTTGGGAGTCTTATAGGGAATGGGTGAACTCTAAAATCTTAAGGCTGGAGAACTTTGGATATAAGGCTGGTGAAAAGAATTGCCATTCATGTCTCGTACCTGCTATGGAAATCTTGAAGTTGAAGTTATCTCCATTGTGTCTTCCCGCGCCTGAGATTGAGGAAGAAAAGGGAACTGCAGATGTTTCTGGAGATACTGAAGTCATCATGGAAGATGTTGCTGCTCAAGCTGACCGGGGAAAGAAAGTTGTCTCTGAAGACCAATAGCAATATGATGATCTTGTCTCAGGACAACAAATTGTTGTATTTGAAAATTTGAATGTTGCTGCTGGAGATTCATCTTTTGGAGTGATTCCAGAAATTCTAAAGACACCTGCTGAGCTTAAGGAAGACAAAGACCTTGTCAATAAGCGCATGGATAGGCAAGAAAATATGTTTGAGCTTATCCTCTCCAGACTTCCCCTGTAGAACCCATTCGTAGTCTTTGAATTTCTTTGCACTTTTTGTTTGTGTTTCTGTTGATTAAGTGTTTGTGTTTCTTTTTTTTTATTTTGTACTTGTGCTCCTTCTGGCTTTTTTAGTATTAATGAATTTATTTCTTGTTTGTGTTCTATTTTTGTCTATATCTTTTTTATTGTTGACAAAAAGGGGGAGAAACATACTGATTTTGATATATCTATATTCATGAATCAGAACCTAAACATTCTAAAATGTTTCTGCTAACAATTACATGAGAATATTATGTTACTATTTCAGGGAAAGAAATAAATATCAGAAGATACTGAATACAACTAATTTATGAAGAAATGGTTTCTAAAGAGTAAATTTGAGAAAGATTTCCAACAAGGCTTTGAGTTTGTAAAAACTTTAATCAGTTTTAACCAGGATCTAAAGATTTAGCTTTCACCAAGATCTGGAGATTTTTTTTTTTAGATCTCAAAATCAGGCTAAGTTCTTCAAACCAGACTTCTGAAATATTGTCTCAGATAACTAGGATTTTAAAATAGGTAAAGTAACTTCTAAAGAAACTCAGATTCTGTTAGAAGATCATTACGGCTCTACAAAAAGGTTAATCAGGAAAGTGCTATTTCATTCTGATTTTATCTTTTTAGATTGATCGTCTCAGGGGGAGCTTTGTGCTTCTTGTTGATATGACTTTTTGTGATTATCCAGTACAAATTATTCATTAAAATACATTGTTTTGTCATCATTAATCAGGGGGGATTTTTAGAAAAAGATTTAGTTATGCATCTATATACCTTTGAGTTATGATGATAATATGGTAGTATTTATGTGAGAACAATTTTAGTACTCTAATGGTTTATTATTGTGTAGCTTTAAAAGTTATCTTTGATTCTGACTAAGTGATGTGCAATGTCATCACTTTCTAAAGAATTGTGTTTCAAAATGTGCTTCTACACTAATTCACCTCTAAGAAGCTTCCGAAAAGATGTCATGTTACTGCTGCAATGTTCTCTTGGTTTCTACTTCTAGATGTAATTCTGTTCATTAAAGTTATGAAAAAAGGCAAACTTCTGAAATTTCTTGGTTGAAGATTTTGAAGATTTTGAAGATCTTAAGTCACACGTTGATGTTATCAAGATTCTGATTGATGATTCTGAAGATTCTGATTTCAAGTTAGATGATACTTTTGTTCATGCTTCATCAAATTTTCATCAGAAGCCAATGAATTTGAAGATAAGCATAAAGGATACGTTATCAAAATAGTACATAGTACGAAACAAAATTGTTCCTCTATAACCTGATTTTGTGGGCGAAAGGACATTACTATTTGTCACATCTGTTATACCCCAAATTTTGACCCTTAGATCACATCATCATTCTAGGATCATCAACATGGATTATCTAACCTTAACCTATTTCAAGTTTGATCTTTGTCAAGATGCAGATGAATTAGGGTTTCACACAGTCATAAATCAGGGTTTCAAGGGATTGATCTGTTAAAGTTTTGGATTTATCCTCCACATATCAAGTCTCTTTGTCATAAAGTATATCACATTGAATCAAGAATCAATCCAATTTGAGGTTGTCACCCAAGAAAGAAGAAGCAGTGCAGTGCAAGAACCCTAATTAAGGTTTCTGATTGGAAAAGTCAACTATAGTTTGACTTTTGATCTAAAAGGTGTTCAAAATCTTGAATAATGGTCCATGAGGTTCATATGACCCAAGGAAATCTACCCAAGAAATTTCAAGGCCTCAAAGAGCCCAGAACATCAACAGTCGATTCAGAGGTTTTCGATCGTTCGATTCGTTTGACTGAAAAGTCAACGCATTGACCAACAAGGTTTTAACCCAAAATTGAATCCAACCAGTCACCTCCTATCCCCTCAAGCATGATGAAAATGACCTATAAGGAATGTAGAAGCTCTTGTTAGGGTGGCTAAAGTTCAGAAATGAAGATTTCATTGGAAAACTCCAAGGATTTCAAAAGTTACAAAGGCTAAACTTGGCATTTTACACCATTCTGCCCATACCTCTTGTTCAAAGCAATTGCCTATAAATATAAATCACCTCTTACATCACAAATACACCAGTTACATGCTAAGAACCAGCTGCAACTCTTCCCCCCCACTTAATCACAAAATTCTTGCAAGCTTGAACCATATTTCCAAACACCTTCCAAATCTGTTTTGCATTACAACTTCTCAAATGATTTCCAAACACTTTCAAACTAAAAAAAGCTTCAAACATTTCAAAAATGATGTGTTATAGCTTTCCAAACCATCACCATGGCCAGAAACTCATCCAATCAAAAAGTCAACCCTCAAAAGCTCATTATTTGACTTTTTGCATTTTGAAGGGAAACCACTGACCCCTTGCATTTCCTTGAGCTTTAGGACCTCTAACACTTCATATTTGACATATAGAACATTTCCATGGTGGTTCCACTCTTCTGTAACAAGGTTTGAGGGAGTTGGATTTTGAAGGTTTTCTTCACTTACAAGGCATTCTGCCCACCAACTTACTTGGAGTTCATTTGGAGCACTCATTCATCATCCTTGGAGCATTTTTAGACCTTGTAGGAGCACTCAAAGTCTCTGGTTTTCTTATTTCCGAAGCTTGCTTCAAGAGGTAAGCCTCAAACTCAAAAACATGAAATTTTCACTTGCATTTCACATGCTATATTGACTTCTAGCTATGATTTGGTGTTGTATATTGTTTTAACATGTCTTATATATGTTATATGGCATTTATGAACCATTTCTTGCAGCAAAACATGTTGTTTTTGAACTGCCCAGTTTTGGTCACAAACCAGGTCACAAACTAGGCTCAACCTAGTCATTTTTTACATGATGCATCTAATCTGTCAAACTATGTGTGCATTTTTTTATTTCTCTTATGCCAACCTCTATATATGATGTATATGTGATGATTGTACACTTTTTTCACCAAGCACGCCACTATACAATGTTGTTCACATGTTCATGCTTTTGGTTGTCACCAAACTTACCCAAACACATATACTATCGAGTTTTCTTGTGGGTGTATGGTATGGAAAAACAAATGGTACCATTGAATTACTTGTTGAAAAATACAAAATGTTCACTTTTGTTTCACCTCATTTGGTTAAGATTTACTGAGTTCTAATCCTTCATGCAAATGACCCTTAGGTTGTGACCTAGCCTTGCCCTAGTTTTTGCCCCCTTTGGTGCACCAACTTGTCTTGGTCATAACTTTCTCATTTTTTGAAAATTACTCCTTAAAATGTACATTTTAATTAAGTGAAGCAATAATTCAAGGATTTTTATCCTAGAAATACTTTTATCCACTTAAAAAACATGTGTTTTTAGGTTTTTTTTTACCTTGGTGTTCTTAAACCTTTTCAACTAGTAACTTGATTTTTCTTGTGATATTGATCTTGTATGATTCACATATGTTTTTTAACATGTTTAAATGCTCAAAGATGTTTGATTTATTGCCTTACCATGTTCATACTTGCTTTTGTGAATGCATATATGTGAAAATGGTCTGTTGAACTTCATCTATGAACTTTGCCAGGATTCTTGATGTTGTAACCTCTTGAATGTGTTTACCATGTCTCATTATACTTTTTTATGTGTTTTTTAGAATCATAACATGCTTAGGATTTGTTTCTTGCCTTTGTGAATGCTTGAATATGCATGGTATACTTTGAATTTCATCTATGAACTTTGACATGATTCTTGATGTTGAGACCTCTTGAATATGTTTATCATGCTTCATTCTACTTGTTTATGTGTATTTTTGGAACCATAACATGCTAGGGTTTGGTTATTTACTTGGTTGTTACCATGAAACTTGTTTACTTCTCCCCATGAAATCATGAATTCATCCTTGAACTGTTGTAATATTTCTTGTATCCTTGCTTGTTTGATTGTCATCAATACATGTTTAGTTGGTCTTATGTTGTTAAATTTGATCACATTTGATCCTTATAACATGCTTGTTTCAAGTTTTGACTTTTTTGCATTAATCTTGTTTAAATGATATAGATGAACTTGTTGTTGTTACACATGTTCTTTGTTTGCATTGATGGTTGTTACCTCTTTGCTTTTTGATCTTTGTTAAGATGTTGAATGTTGACCTTCATTATTGTTACATGTTGTTACATGTTCTTGCTTTATTTCTTCAACTTTGTGAAGTTATTCCCCAGTGATGGAACGTTTTAGTTCCCATCAAGTTGTCAGTGTCCTTGTGTCCAAAGGAAAGTCTCTCTATTGACCCTTGGGTTATAGATAGCTCATTACCCTCCCTCTGACTTTGTTAAGTCACCTTGAACCCTAACTTAGTTAAGTTAGAACCTACTAGCCATTAGACTTTGCTTAAGTATAAAAGACCCACCTTTACTAGGAGTGTTCTTCAACTAGAAGAACCCTAGGATAGAGTTTGTCAACTCTATGTAAGAATCATGGTGATGATTACTTACTCCCCCCTTGGCTTTTGTCAAAGTCAACATCTTGAGTGTACAACTTAGAATATAGAGTTTTGCTAAAATCTATACAAGCATTGTTATGTTTGTTCCCCTTTGAACCTTGATCATAATCAAGTGTTCATCTATCCCTAGTGTGGTGAACTATGATTGCTCTAATTATATCCTAGTTAGGATACGTAGGCAGAATATGCGATATCTTTGTGAGAAAACTTAGAAGCTATCCTTAGGTCTTTACCCTAACCCTAACCTCAAACCATAGCAAGTTTAGCATACACACACGCAAAAGGTTCCTGTAGGGTACTACAGATGTTTAGGATGTGAAATATCTACCCTAGGTATAACCGACCCCCGATCCCCAAATCTCTTAGCGTTGTTGTTACATCGCGCAAAAGGTCTTTCTTTCTTTAACTTTTCCTTTGAATAAATCAAAGTCCGGTTGTGGATTTAATGAAATAAGATTCAAGTTAATCAATAGCTTGACATCGTGATTTTCACCGCAACAGAAATGGAGACTTCGCTGGGGAGTGTACTTAAAACTTGAGGGTTTAGCCTATTTTGCCTGATTGTATAAATACTTGCTTACATGTATAATTGTAAATATATTTGTATTGTATTATTGTGAACATCGGGTATCATGAGTTGTGAGATAAGTCCTAATCCGGACTTGAGTGACACATATGATAGGATGTGATATGATTAATGGTTAACTGTTGGGAGTAGTCCCAACAAGTTTGACATATGACGTAATCATGCTCAGTTCAGACCTCCTTGAGATGGTTGATGATGTATGAGTATTCATGCATTTCATTAATTGTTTCAACCTGAGAGTCCGTGAAACTGAGGACCTTTAGTAACAATGTTACCCCACTAAGCCTTTTTAGGACGTAGTGCGGAAACTATGAGGGAGTAGTCCCGAAATAGTTTTCACGTGATGCTACACTCATGTGAGTTTATCCCGAGAATATTTTTGACCCACGTGAGTAGTTATGATGGTCAATAATATCCGAAGGACTTACTATGACTCTGGGAACTTTGATAGAACCCGTTCAGTAGGTACAATTAACCTATAATACAAGTCCTTAGGGATGGGTAGACCTTGTGACCCCATGCTTTGACCTTGAACTCAAGGAAACCCTGTGTGAACATGTGCATTGTATTTTTGAATACTTGTCTATGTGTTATGTGTGCATCATCTCATCATGTCATCATAACATATCATGTTGTAACTGGTTTTGTAAAACTCAATCGATTTCTTTGTGTGAAACCTTAGATATCATGGATATTGGGACAAGAAACACCAAGAAATACAGTTTCAAGAAGCCTGATACATCCAAGTTAAGAAAGCTAAGGACTATGATATCAGAAGACTTCGGGAAAAGATACGGGAAGATAATGAGTATAGTCAAAACTGGGATGGAAGAAGGAGTTCTCAACACTTTGGTTCAATTCTATGACCTATTGTATCACTGCTTTACCTTTCCCGGCTATCAGTTGATGCCACCCTTGGAGGAATATGCTTACTATATGGGAGTTCCTGTAAAGGACCAGAAACCTTACAATGGTTTAGAAAGCTTACCCTCGCCGAAGAAAATAGCAGATGCTCTTCATCTCGAAGTATCGGAGATTAAGGATAACAACGCCACCAAAAGCGGAGTCAAGGGTTTCCATTCTGATTTCTTAGTTAAGAAAGCTGCTTACCTTGCCAAAGAGGGTAGTATGGATGCGTTCGAAGTAGTTCTTTCTCTAATAATCTATGGATAGGTGTTGTTTCCAAAAGTTGATGAATTTTTCAATTTATTCGCTATCACCATATTCCTAAGTGGTAACCCAATACCTACCTTGTTAGGAGACACTTAACATTCAATTCATCATTGGAAACTTCAAGGAAAAGGAACCATCCTTTATTGTGCACCCCTATTGTACAAGTGGTCGTCAACCATTTGCCAAGAACTGACTCTTTCAAAGAAAACCCCAATGGATGGAGATGGTCCCAAAGGATAATGTCTCTGATTCAAGTTAACATCCATTGGTACAATCCTGCCTACGACAGAAGAATCTACTTTGACCAGTTTGGCCCGACGTCAGTTTGGGTTCCCAATGAAGGACAAGCCCACAAATTTCTTGTTATCTGGATTCTTCTATCTCAACACTGAAGCAATGGAAAATGTGAGAAATAGAACAATCGATGCTTGGGAGAATATTCAGAAAAATACTAAAGTCGATCTAGGAAAGAAGAATCGTGTGGCCTTCAAACCATACACATTATGGGTACAATCTCGAGCCCGATATCTGAAGATGCCATATCTCTAGGAGAAGAATTTATAGATTATTATTGCATCATCATCTTCTGCCATTCCCATTGAGAAAATGGAAAAGTACTAAGAAGTTCTTGAAGGAAAAAATCTTGAGAGAGATACTTGGGAATGGAAGTATCATGCTCTATTTTCTGAAACAATGGAACTCATAAGAGAATTCCAAGATAGAGACGAACTGATCAGTTGGCTCAAACGACGTGTGATTGACGGTGATGTGACAAAAGAGAATTTATTTTTCTCTAGTGTCAAGCTTACTCAAAGAACTCACGAGTATTCAAACATCCCGCCTACATCCGGGGCTTGGAAAAGCATAGTTGACAAGTTGGTAATGGAAAATACAATTCTGAAAAAGTTGAAGAGGTCCCGCGACTAAGGTTCTTGTCAAAACTTAGACTATAGGACCTAGTTTTTCGATGTAAACTTAGGCTTCTTGTCTTGTATTCTAAAGTTGCAAATTTTCCAAAAAATTAATCAAATAAGGGTTTGACTTAATTAATCTTCTGAGTTTTGTAAAACCAGTTGCATTTACATGGCATTCTTGCATTCTACTAACCATTCAAGGAATTCAAAATCTTATCTTTGCAGACATTGTTATGGATCCTAGAAGTAGATTTTAATTCTTGAGCCTAAGGTTGGACAATCTTAGGATCTTGAGGGGCCTCGTCGAAGTTGGTAATGAAGACATGATGTTGGCACTCGTCGAGTTCTACAATAAGGTGTACCATTGTTTCACTTTCCCAGATTTCCAACTACGACCCAAACTTGGAAGAGTATTCTGCTTATTTGAAGATTCCCTTGACCTTTACTCCTCCCTAAGGTAAACCAAAAATAAAGTACCTTTCCAAAGCCCTGCATCTTAAACCCAAAGAGCTGCCTGCTCGATTAGTGAGTAGAGAAGGGTTCTCTAGAATGGAAGCAAGGTCATTCATGCAAAGAGCTGGATTCCACTATGATAATAGGGACTTAGGGATCTTTGAAGCAATCTTGGCTTTTCTAATCTATGGACTATAACTTTTCTCTAGTTGCGATGAGTTCATCAGCGAAGAAGCCATCAGACTCTTCATAATCAAAAACCCATTTCCCACACTTCTGGCTGACACCTACTATGTTATCCGCCATCGGAAAATGTATGATTTGGGATTGTTCTCGTGTTGTACAACACTTCTCAGCAAGTAGTTTATTTAACACTTGCCCAAGACTCATGTTCTCTGGGATCTCCACAACAAAGATGCTTGGATCAGAAAGTTAGCATCACTTTCCCATTACGACGTCAACTGGTACGACATCAAGAATGGAGGAATCACCATGATTCACAGCCGTCAGCTAGGGTACCAAACTGGACCAAAACCAGATCAAGACTTACTAAGAACTTGTTTATGTGAAAAGGGTAGTGACAAAAACTTTGAAGCTCAAGCCCGTTTAGCCTGGTATCATCCACATTTGCAAGGAATGACTGCGGAAGAAAACGTGAGCTTCCTGGCCACAAAAGCTTATCTCCTTTGGTCAAAAGAGATAGCTCTAAAAATGTTTTACAATCATACTTATGAAATCTCTCTGGAGCTAGAAATACTCATGCCTAGAGATGAACTGAAGTTTGCTTTAGTTAAAGCAGAATGAGAAAATGCCGAGTTATGGGAGTTGATTCGTCAGAGTCAATACCATGTCAGACCTCAAGAAGAAGAAGGATCATCTTGTTAGAATGATCGAGGCCTCCAAAATTCATGTTTTTTCTAAGATTGTAATCTTAAGATCATATGAATGTAATCGTTACTTTTTGAAAATTATGTTGTAAGAAAGGTCTCGTTCATTAACGAGAACCATCTGTTGTAACAGACTTGGTTTTATCAATGAGATTCTGCTTTCCTTTTATGTTGTCAATCATGTCGTTATGTGTGTTGATTTGCTAGTTTTGTTAGTAAACAAGATGATTGCTTTTCCTTGAATGAGTAGTATTGCATAGCATATCATTTGCATAGTGTTGCATGGGTTCCGCAGCTCATCCGTTGTTCTTTTCCCCCAGAAGATCACACTGAGTCCCCACCGCTACAACACCCGAGCCAATACTCAAAAGAGAATGGCAGATCAGCAAGAGAGAATTGATCAGATTTACAATGAATTGGAGGGACTTCGAGACGATGTCATCCAAATCCTGGAAGCTATGCAAGTGATCAGGGAAATAATGGATACGCAAGCCACGATGGTATATGAGGCTAATACAACTACAGCATCCCCTACGCCGGTAGTGACTTCCACAATAGAGTTTCCATTTGGAATCTATAAAGATTGTGTACCTCCATTTCATGTTCAATGTACAACGACACAAATAGCAGGACTACTGCATGAATTCCATAGCCCTCTGTTCACTCAAACAGGCGCTCAGATGAACGTCTGACCGGTCTTCAATACTCAACAACAAGTTTATGAGATACCTGATGAATCTGAAGCAGGGGATGAAAAACACGACAAGCTGAGGGTCGAGATGGAAATCATGGCAAGAAGAATGAAGGCTTTAGAAGGCAAAAATATCTTTGGTACTGATGCCAGAGACATGTGATTGGTCTCAGGGTTGGTGTTCCCCCCAAAGTTTGTAATGCCATTTTTGGAAAAATATGATGTGGCAACTTACCCAAAACTCCATTTGGTGATGTATTGCAGACGCATGGCTGCACATTTTGACAATGACAAGTTAATGATACACTGTTTCCAAGAAAGTTTGAAAAGAGCCTCTACAAAATGGTATTTGGGACTAGATCAATCAAGGATTCAAAGTTTTCAAGATTTATCTGATGCTTTAATCCAACAATACAAAAGAAATGTGGACCTTGCTCTAGATAGACATCACCTATTGAGCATCAGTCAGAAGTCTTTGAAATCCTTCAAGGAATATGCACAAAGATGACGTGAAACAGCTGCACATGTTGAGCCACCACTTACAGACAAGAAATTGGCAGATTGGTTTGTCGAAACCGTCAAACCAGAGTATTATGAAATAATGATAAATAGTGTATCGACTAACTTCGCCGATATTGTGGCAGTGGGTGTCAAAGTGGAATCCGGATCTAAGAACAGAAAAATGTCTGGTCCGTCCAACAACTATTCATCTAAGAAACCATTAGGCAGTTTCCAGAAAAAGAAAGAGGGAAAAACCAATGCGGTAATGTACGAGAAAAGGCATAGAACCGAAGGATCTATCCCCAAGTTCAAGCTTAACAACACAGTATCATCAACCACAATACATAGCAGCGGTTACGCTAGTCATCCTGACACAAAATCAACAAAACCAACGAAATTAATAAAATCTTCAAACAGGGGCACCAAATGCCAATCAACAGAACAATCATCGACCTTACAATAATCAACAGATGTAGTAGCCCAAGGCTCAAGCTCCCAAGCCGACCTATCAGAATAGGAGGCCCAAGATACAGCGAATACCAATAATTTATACCGAACTATACCCTATGATGGCAGCAAGAAGACTTACTCAAACAAGAAAATTAGGTGCCCCACCCAATCCTTTGCCTCCATACTACAATCCTGACGCACATTGCTCGTTCCATGAGAACGCTGTCGGGCATGATTTAGAGGGTTGTATTGCGTTTTAGCACATCGTCAGGGAATTGATTGAAAAGAAGATACTGTCATTTGAAGATAATCATCCCAACATGAAGGGTAATCCTCTGCCAAACCACGGTGGAGTGAATGCTATAACAGAAGAAGGAGAAGGCTCTGAAATGAGAACAGTCACTGAAGTGGCTGAAGTTAAAACACCACTAGTGGAATTAGACAAGAGATTGGCTCAAGCATGGTTGCTCAAGAGCACTCATGAGGATTGTGAAGAGTGAAACAAGAACCCACAAGGTTGTAACCTTGTGCGAAAAGACATTCAGTCATTAATCAACGAGAGGATGCTACAAGTCAGTAGTAAGAAGAAAAAAAAGAGGACATTGCAATTATTGAACCAGTGTTCAATCTACCAGAGGAACCTAAGAAAAGAGCGGTGTTCAATACCGGAAATAACAAGATGACTCGATCCAGCACCGTCAGACCAATATTCCGCAATGATCCAGTGCCTATAATTCGGAAAGGCTCAGCCAAGATTTGATCCTTGGAGAGTGCAAAGTTGTACCATGGAAATACGACAGTTCTTGGCGAGACGTGAAATCCAAAAGGAAACAAGCCGACGTGACTAACATTTCTGGAGGAAGTTGGATGACTCGCAGTGGGAGGATTTATATACTGAAGGTTACCATTGAAACTCCGAAAGTAGCGCCTAATGTCATTCCTACTGTCAAAGAGATTGTTCCTAAAGAGCCTGCTCCAAAAGAATCGGTAGTCACCGGTAAGACGAAAGAAAAAGAGATATCAAGAGAATATGACAAAGAGTTCCTGAGAATCATCCGCAAAAGTGATTATAGGGTGGTAGATCAACTGAACTAGATGCCATCAAAGATTTATGTAATGTCACTACTGCTCAGCTCACCCCCACATAGGGAAACTCTTATGAAATTATTGACTTTGGCCCACGTCACCAAAGACATCACGGTGGGACAATTCGACTCGGTTGTCGACAACATGTTGTTGCACCCTAAAATTTGCTCAACCTATTTTCACCTGGTTTATGTTTTAATTGCATTATCATTTGCATAGTCACCTCATGTACATGGTCCAATCATTTGCATATCATGACATAGCAAATCATCTAACAGGGGGTCAAGTTCTATCCTTATCTAAAGAAGCACATCAAGGGGTCTTAGTCAAGCTGAAGAACATCCAAGTCATCAAGGAGTGGGTGGAGGCTCTGAGGAGATTTGAGTGCCCACAGGTGGATTTATCTCCTAACTGGAGGTGTATTGAAGATCATCAACCTGGAATTGAGAATTTAAGGTAGGAATGGATCTCATGGGAGGCCTAGAGAGCCATATTGAAGCTTAAACAAGTCATGGTATCAAGTTCAAGAACCACAGGTGAGGTGTGTACAAGTAGGGTTTTCATCTGGGTAACCCTAGGTCAAGGAGAGCAAGGAAAAGGCATCAAGACCTAGCTCTAAGTCATGGAAGTTATGGATTGATATGATAAAGCATGTTTATGGATGAGTCAAAATCAAGTTCAAGGGAATCAAGAGTGGTTGGAGGTGTTTGAGACAGGGTTCCTAGGGTAAAATCCCCTATATAACACTGGACTTCCAAGCCACATAAGTCAAAATGCAAGTTTCAAATGGATTCTTGGACAACATAAAACTTGTAGAGCTTCTCAATAACTTTAATTTTAGTACTAGAAGTCTTCAAGAAGATTTTTGGAACTCAAGTTATGGTTCTTGCAAGTTATGGGTCACCAGAGAACATTGAAATTTATATGTGAAAGTCACTTGACTTCCAAGCAACTTTTTCCTATCAAGGAGTTTTCAAATGGATTCTTGGCCAACATAATAATTGTAGGGCTTGATCTTAGCTTTAATTTGAGTACTAGAAGTCCCCATGAAGATATGTGGAACTCAAGTTATGATCTTGGCAATCCAGGGGTATTTAGGGAAAGTTGAATTATAGGTCATTTTTCAACATAGGTCAAAATCTCTATCTTCCACTCCTCAAATGGAAAAATGTTCAACATGAGATGTGCTTAAAATGATGTTTTTAGGTCAAATAAGAAGTCATGGGTGGTTGGAATGGCTTATATCACAAAGTTGCCCAAAATGGCCTAAAAAGGGAGATTTTTCAAATGATTCAGAGGGAAATTGGGATTTTTGAGATATGAGGCATACACATGGCATATGGGTAGTCATTTTGAATGAAAATTGGATTTCAAACACATTGGCAATGTCACAATTTTGAGATGAGCCATGGTTTTATGAGTTGCTTTGGAAAATGCTTTCTTACATCATAAGTAACATATGCAAAACCATTCTTTAGAGCATAACCAAGGCCTTAACCCTTGCCAATCCATTCAATTTGTCATTAGGGGAGAATTTGGATCAAAATCAGGTGTTGAAGCAAGCTGAATCATGACTGCCATGGATGAACTTATCATGATAATTTCAAATGCAAGAGATATTGGATATCTCACATAGATCATTCCAGGGCATTCTAGATGATTCCTACAGGTTCTATATAAGGTTTGTGATTGATTCAAGGCATTTTTTGGTGAAGATTGAGAGAGAATTGAGAGATAGAACTTTGAGTTTTCATCTTACAAATCCAAATCGGTTACACGAATTTGAGCCATTTCAATCCAAATTTTTGCACTCAGTGTCTTTATCTTGAGTTGTTGAGTGAATTCAGAGAGATTTCTGGCCAAGATTGTTGAAGAATCAAGAGATTGCAACTTGAGTTTGAAGCTTGCAACTCAAAATCGTATTTGGTGATTCAGAGAGATTCAACACAATCCATTGCATACAGAAGCTTTATCAAGCATCATTGATCATATCTGGAAGGTTTTGGAGTGTGGCTTGAAGGATTCATCACTCTGTTCATCCAAATTTCACAGGTATGTAAATCTCATCGTGTAGCTTGATGTAGATAGAATTGTTAGGTTAGATGCAATGTAGATCATGGCTAGGTCGTTTCTGGTAGGAAAATTCAATGTTTAGAGACAAAATTAGGTTGGATCAATTTTCTTGTGATGGACTTTTCTTGCTGATTTTGTTGAGATTAGCTTAGTTAGGTATTGGTGATTACTCAGTGTAGCACGTGGATGATGTTGGACCTCTTAATTTTGAGATTGGTGAGGTTTGAATCTTGAGCATATTCTGAAACTTTGATCGGGTTTTGAGATTGAGTGATATTCAGTGAGAATGGAAGGTAGATTCTTGTTCAGGATGGAAAAACGAATGGAATGTAATGTTTAGGTTTGATTATTGGTGAGGTTTTGTAAGTGTGCTACCGGAGAAGACGGTGGCGCCACCTCAGGCCACCGTCTCTGTATTTTCCCTCCCAAGTTTGAAATATGGAGAAGATGAACATTTCACCCTTAGATCGTGTTCTGACTTTGACTAGATCGCTGAATCCACGGCCAGGATCGTGTCTTGAGTTCTGAAGAGAGTGAAGGGATCAAAACTCATCGTTTCATTAAAATGCTTGGATGGGCTTAGTTACTAGATTGCTAATGACACCCTCATCTGGAGCCCAATTGAATATAACACGTGATATGATTGCTATTCACCACAGACTTTTGTCAATTTTCCTTGATTTCCCATATTATTTTATGAGTTGTTTTGGGCCTAGCACGCGCATGATATCCACACACCCTCCTGAGCCCAACTTCATTTTTGAACTGGATAGTATTGCTATTTGACACGCCTCATTTGCATTTTTCTTTTATTTTCTTCTATTTTTACATTTTATTTTAGGTTAATGAAATAATTCATAACAATTTGAAAAATAATCATTTTAGGATGGGATTTTTTTCCCTAATTCCCTTAGGACCTCTAGAAGATTATGAAACTAAAAAATATTAATTTCATGCATTTTATATTTTTTATTATATTTTACAATTTTATTGCTTTTATTTTACATTTGTTTGATACTTCATTTTTCTAAATTTAGTATGAGAGATTGGTGCATGATTTTTGATTGATTCTTGGGAGATTGATTAGATTATGGAAGCATGTACCCTTAGGAATTTTGTCATATTTTTGTGACTAAAACTTAGGTTAGTTTGAGAGGTAGATAGGAGAGGTATTAGAATTAGGGTTTCACAACACTTAGGTGTAGTTTAGGGCATAGTTTTGGGGTTTAAAAATTGATTTAGGTTCTGGGATCTATATGGGGTATAAGGTACATAGTTAGGTTCCCTTAGAAATTAATCTAGGATTTTATGATGAGTTTTACTATTTTATTTGATTTTTGCAACTTGGGTGATATTTGTGTGTTTCCCCTTGGGCATTTTGCTTGTTTGTTTGGTTTGGGCTATTTCAATTGGGCTTGGGGCTTGGGGTTTTGCTTGTTGGAGCTTATGAAGACATTGAAGATGATTGGAGACAAAGGATGGAGCTTGGAGCATGAGGTTTCTTCTCCTTGAAGGGGGCTTAGGAGATAGGAAATATAGGGAGAGCTTTAGATTAGATTGATTTCTTCTTGCAAACATAGAAAGCATCTTGTGCTTCTATTCCTCCCTATGACATAAAGTCCTTTTAAAGTATTCACATCCCTCCTTTGGATGGATGAGTGACATGTTTTAGAAGCAGAACTTTGAGGGAACCTTTCTCTTATGATGTTAAACCCTTAGGGGCTTCCTTTGGTTGTCAATAAGCTGTTTAGCATTTCAACTTAATCTGATAGTTGATTCTCTTCTGGAGTGGTGGCATTGAAGATGGGAACCTATTGAAGATTGGTGAAGATGAAGCTTGTGCTTGTCAAAGCTAGTTATCTGTTGGAGTTAGGGTTCTGCTGATTTTTGAAGCTATTTACTTGTTGGGGTTCAGTACTTGCTAGAGCTTGGAGATTTTTGGAGGCAGGAGCTTATCTAAAGCTTGGGGATCATTGAAGAGTGAAGATGGGGTCTTGCTTGAAGTTGTTGTTGTCTTTCCCACTTGCTGTTAATCAACTGTAGCTGTCAGAGCTGTTGCTGTTTGAGCTGCTTACTGTAGGAGCTGGTGTTGCTGTCAGGGCTGGTGTTGGGTTTTATTTCTTTTTCTGTACTGATTGTTGGCTTGTACAGCTTGCCCCTTAGGTTTGAAGTGAAGCTGTCTCACTTTGCCTATTGTTTTCCCAGGTTCGAGGTTGAGTGGGACTCCCTTGCCTCGCTTGTACTGCTGCATTGCATACATGTTTACTGTTTACTATATATATATCTATTTCTTTTCCGTTTATCCCCTAGGATCTTTATTTCCCTCTGTGCAAGAGAGAAATACGACAAACACTAGGTTCTTATCCATGCATGACAACATTAGGTTAGTCTTTATTCCCTTTTCAACCCTAGGCTTTTTAGAGCTTCTTTCTCTTCTTATCTCAAAACAACTCAAAAATACAGTAATAAGGTTAATCGATGTCGTACGTTACGAGCCTTAGGCTACTTGAGAAAGGGTTGTTGGAGAGCTTCTTTCCAGTAGTCTGGCTGCTTAGTGTGGCACCCTTTGGGTGACACGCGACGTAGTCACTCTCAAATCATAGTCTCTAGTGCGTCAGAGATTGCAAACAAACTAAAAAAACACTTCTTTCGTAAAAGATTCAAAACAAACATCAAAGTGTCATTTTTGTCCGCTTGGACTCTTAATCAAGAAAAACCCTTTCATAAGGTAATAAAAAACAGTCAGACCAACCTGTGTCTTCCGTAGCTCGAACTACGTTTGCTCTGATCTTTCATGCTGTATGAAAGTACGTAGGCATAGGATGTCGTATCCTAGCGAGCAACCTTCCCCTCCTTTCCCGTAGGTAGGCGAACTACGTTGACTCTGATTTCTCGTTCCCAACGGGAATACGTAGGCATAAAGTGCGATACTTTGCCGAGTCATTTTCTTTTCTTTTTAACCCAGACCTGTAGAATAGATAGAATAACAATCCGTACCAGAAAACAAGCGTGGATCCCGTCGAGTACGGCGGACGTGAGGGGTGCTAATACCTTCCCCTTGCATAATCGACTCCCGAATCCAGGATTTGGTTGCGACGACCATTCCTTTCCCGTTTTGCATTAGGTTTACTCTGAGCATTTCATTTCCCTCTGTTGTGATAAATAACGCACGGTGGCGACTCTTCTGTCATAGCCGGCGCCGATTTTCGCAGTAGCGCCAGCTGGCGACTCTGCTGGGGACCCCAACAGTTCCCTATGCGAGTCAATCCTAGCGCTTGTTTTCCCGTCGTGGGTTTTGTATGGATTTACTTTTCTGTCTTTACTTTCCGCATTTTATTGTCAGCTTTATATTGTTATTGCTGTTGTGGGGAGAGGGTGATCTATTGAGAGATAAGTCGGACCTGGGCTTGAGTGCACCTAGAATTAGTTGTGGAAAGTGGTGGGCGCGTGCATGCTTTGCATGTACCAGTGTCCCGCAAAATCCACGCTCGGACGAGGTTCTTCTGGTTGACTTCTTTTTCAACCCTTTGGGTTGAGGGGGTTGTTGGTTAGTTGGATTGTCGACTCCGGGGACCGATCATTTGGAAGTTGGCTAAGTGAGGCCTCTTCAGGACATGATGATGCCACACCTTCTGGGTATTGTATCATCAGTCTTGAAAGTCTGTGACACCGACGACCGCATAGGATGCCATACCTTGTCTCAGTTGATAGGACACCTACCTGTGAGAGGGGTTGGGATATGCAGGAAACTAGACCTCCAGATTACCGGTTTTCTTGACAATGGTTCAGTGGTTTGAGATTTGGGGTTCTTCATCAGAGCATTGTTTTGGGTCTGGTGAGACCAGGCTGGAGCATTGTTATGGGCCTTTTGAGGCAAAGTTTGAGCAGTATTGAGGGTCTTTTTGAGATCAGTATTGTGGATTGGGCTTCTCAGCCATGTGCACTTGATCCCTGTTGCAGGATTTGCATATTGCATTGTTGCATACTCATTCTGCATATCATTAACGTGTGTCTGTGTTGCAGGTGCATTTGCATACCTCTGATTCTAGTTGCCCGGATTTCTGTCGGCTGATATTATGGATACTCTAAAGAAGACTGTGGCGTATAAGTTGCCTACTCCAGATGTTTCTTCTTTGCTTGGTTTGATATCTCTAGCTGACGATGATGTGAAGAGAAGCTTCAGGAAGAGTTACAGGAAATTACTTAGATTGGTTTATAAACCATCCATGTATGAGCGTAACGGATTGTACACGCTAATGCAGTTCTATGATCCCCCGCTGAGGTGTTTTACTTTCCCTGACTTCATTCTGGCTCCGACTATGGAGGAATATGCTGAGATCTTAGAGTTGACCATTCAGAACAGGGTACCTTTCATTCATATGGACGCTGAGCCCAAATTGGAGGATTTGGCTGCTGCCTTGCATTTAGACGCCTCAGAGTTGCTGTTAACCTCGTGGAATGGAGTGTCTGGTTTTTCTCTCAAGTTCCTGGTTGGGAAAGCACAAGAGTATGCCAAGAGTGGATGTTGGACTGTGTTTAACGCTATTCTTGCTCTGTGTATCTATGGCATTGTACTGTTCCCGAACCTGCCTGACTACTTCGTTGATCTGGATGTGTTCTATATATTTGCTTCAGGCAATCCTGTGCCTACTTTGATTGGAGATTTCTATCACTCACTGCATTATAAGAACGAGAACAGGAGGGGCAAGAACGTCTCTTGTTGTGGGCCTTTGCTGTATATGTGGTTTGAGAGTCATCTGCCCAAGAAGGGTATCTTCGCTGAATCTGTAGATACGGTGGATCGGTCTGTGCATCTGATGGGACTTTCTTCAGAAGACGTTGTCTGGTTTAATAAAGATTTATTGGGATCTGTGATCATCTACAACTGCGCCGGATACCCTAACGTTCCTCTGATTGGGAGGAAAGGGTGCATTAATTACAATCCCTCATTGTTGATCAGGCAATTCGGGTATGCTTTGAAAAGCCCGCCAAAAGAGGAGGAAGTACAGGAATCTCTGTACTTCACAGGCGATTTGAATGGAGAATTATTAGCCAAGCTTCAGCATGCTTGGAATAACATATACAAGAAGGGTAAGCCATTGTTGGGTAAGAATGATTGTCAAGCCTATGCTCCGTACAAGGTTTGGATCCAAGATAGGGCAAAGCATATTCTGATGTCGTTTCCTGCAGCATTACCTCCTACTCCCCTCATAGTTGAAGAGCCAACTACTGTGCCTATTGAGAGATATGAACAGGTTGTAAAGGAGAAAGAAGAGTTGATGAAAGCCAACGAGAAGTTGGAAGAGGAGTTGATGCAACTCAGAAGCGAAAGAAATGAAGTCGTACACTCCTTCAAACAGCAAACAGAGCTGGTGAATCAACTAGGCACAGAACTGACTGAAAAATGAAAGAAGCGTGAACGTTTGTGGATAGATTTCAAGAGCTCCCATGATATGCTGGAGTCTAAGAAGAAAGCACTTGATATAGCCTACCGAGAAATCTCTGCATTCAACAAAACCTGGAATGCCACGCTGACCGGCAACAAGGAAAGAGAAGACAAACTGAAGCTGCAGATCTCCGAGCTGGAAGGCCAGTTGAAAGCTAGCCAGAAGAGGTTGGAAGAAGAGGTTGTGCGGAGGTATGATGTCCAGAATGCCTTGAACAAAGTTGTCAAGCGCAAGAAAGAGTCGGCGTCCCAGAAACGGAAGCTAGAAGATTGCTTTGGGGAAGGTGTTTGGGAGGAATCCATTGGTGATCTCCAGCGTGTTATCAGGAAAAGACACTCGCTAGTCGAAGGGTTGCTTTCTCAGCCGAATCATCCCAAGACTAAGAGATTATTAGAGGAGTACCAGGCATATGGTCGCACTTGATTATCTCATGTATTGATGTGTATGCTTTACTTGCATTGTGCTGGCCATCACCAGGATTGTTGGTTGAGGTCATGCCTTCTTATTGTACACTCAATAATATTGTATTCCTGACCGGATGGGCTTTTCCGCAATATATGAGATGTTTTCCATGATTGGATTTCGAGCCTCTTATTGTTATCACTGTCACTGCACTGGCACTTTGGCACTAGAATCGGGGGGAGATATCCCTAACGCACAGACACATATTGCATCTGCATATTCATTTTGCATTGCCGTTACTTGTTGAATCTGTATCTTATTTCCTGCATCTCCAGGTTTTTTCAGGATTGACGAACAAAGAGTCCACCGCTACTCAACCCGAAACAACTGCAAGAGAATCATGGATCAAGTCCAAGTGGAGATGCAGGAAATCCGCGAGAAGCTGAATCTGTTCATGCAAGCAATGGAGAATATTGCTAAGGGCCAGGAGAGCCTCCAGACTTTGGTACAGCCGCTGCTGACGCGGACTAATGGGAATGGCAACAATGACCACAATTCTGCACACGTTGAAATTATTCCGAAGGATGGACCCCCTACGCCTGTGGTTCCACCTGTAGTGACCCCACCTGTTGTGGTTGTAAACGATGGCGCTGGTGCTGACAATGGCAACATAGGGAATGGAAATGAGACTGTTGTTAACAATGTTGGATTTGGGGATGCCAACCAAGGCGGTGGTAACAACAATGGCGGTAATGGTTTTGGCAACAACGGTTTCGACTACAATGATCAGGGATTTGATTACGTCAATCAAGACGGGAAATTCGGCTTCAACACTCAGGGTTTCGGTTACGACGGTTTTGGTAACGCTAACCAGGGGTATGGTGGATTTGGTAATATGAATGGTGCTGGGGTGGTTCCTGTCAACACTGGGTTTAGACCTGTTAGGGTCAACCATGGTTTCGGTAACAGGGGACGAGGTCCCATGATCAATCAGCAAGGGTTTGGTCGCAACATTGGTTACGACGGATATGGAAATGAAAATGTGAATTGGGGCGAAGACCGCCAGGAGGACGCCTTTTTTGGAAGAGGCGTAGGATTTGAAGGACCTGTTGATCCTGTGCAGAGGATCAGAATGCTTGAAGAACATATGAAGGGGTAGTGAACCAGAACCCCACCGGTTTGGATATGACTACAATGGGCTTGGTACCAGAGCTGAGGGTGCCGTTGAAATTCAAGGCTCCCACTTTTGACAAATACAAGGGGGACAGCTGCCCTAAAGTCCATGCCCGCTCTTATTATAGGAGGATGTCCGCGTATTCAGATGATGAAAGGATGCTCATGCATTTCTTTCAGGATAGCTTGTCAGGACCTTCACTTGAATGGTATATGGGGCTGGAGCCCACGCAGATCAAAACCTGGAAGCAGTTGGCTGATGCTTTCGTGACACATTACAAATATAACGGCGATCTGGCGCCAAACCGGGTCCAATTGCAGGGTTTGTCTCAGAAGAATGGTGAAAGTTTTAAAGAATATGCGCAAAGGTGGCGCGATATGGCAGCGAGGGTGCATCCTCCTTTAATTGAAAGGGAGATGAATGACATGTTCATTGGGACATTTATGGGGGTGTTCTACGAAAAATTGTTTAGTGTGTCATTGAGCAGTTTCTCAGATATGATTCTTATGGGGGAGATGATCGAGAACGGGATTAAAGTTGGAAGATTCCAAGCAGGTGAGTCTACTTCAACAGGAGGTGCCAGAAAAGCATTTGGTGGTAGACGACAGGGTGATACTAGTGCCGTGTTTGGTGGCAGGGGCAGGGGCAGAGGAAGAAATCAGTATGTTCAGCCGCAACAGATAGCTAGTGTCACTATCCCTTTTCCTCAACAAGGGCAGCCTCAGCAGCAACAACAACAACCACAACAACAGCAAGGACAGAACCCCGGTCAGAGAAGGGTACAAAACCCGAGGCCGAAAAGAGTGTTTGACGCACCTCCTTCCACGTATGCAGAACTCCTTCAGACCTTGCTAGGGTTGAATTTGGTTGAAAAGAGAACTTTGGCACCGCCTACAGGGACGGTACTTCCTTATGGGTATGATGCTAGCAAGCATTGCGAATTTCATTCCGGGGCACCCAGACATGATATAGAAGCTTGTCAGGCATTTAAACACAAGGTTCAGGATTTGCTGGATAGCAAAGCTATCAATTTTGGGCAGGTGGGTCCAAATATAGTACAACAGCCTATGCCTAATCATGGGGCAAACGCCATCTTAACAGAAGAAAACGTGAATCTAGTGATGGATGTCAATGAGCTGAAGACACCGTTGGGTGAGATTAAAAGCACTTTGTTAAAAGGGGGTGTATTCCCGGGATGTGATGAGTTTTGCTTAGATTGTTGGACCCAGCCAGAGGGTTGTAATGAATTGAAGTGTGGCATTCAGGCTATGATGGAGGAAGGTACCTTGCAATTTGATCGAACCGCGGTTGAAAAGCCTGTAGAGGCGTTGTGTGATGAGCTGAACAATGTTGCGACGGTGACGATTCCGAGGAAAACAATAACGATAACGGTGCCCGCCAGGCGGCCGACGATCACAATTACCAAAGCAGGACCAGTCCCTTTTGAGAGTACTAAAGCAGTGCCATGGACTTACGGGTTGGAGGTATATTGCGACGGTAAGAAAATTGAAGTCAATGGACAACCAGCTGGGGTTGTATATAATGTTGTCGGAACAGGGGGTATGACCAGAAGCGGAAGAATCTTCACGTCACCCGAGGTAGAGGCAGAAAGATTAGCCATGGGTAAAGCCAAGGTAACTGAGGATGGTCCTTCTCAGTCGAAGGAAAAGGAAACGTCACTTAAGGATGTGGAGGAGTTTATGAGGCTCATTCGTAAAAGTGATTACAAAATCGTTGAGCACCTCCAGCAAACGCCGTCAAAAATTTCCATCATATCATTGATGTTATGATTCGAGGCCCATCGGAACACTTTGCTGAAGATTCTAGACACGTCGTTTGTTCCTCAAGAGGTTTCTGTTAATCATTTAGAAGGGGTGATGGCGCATGTTAATGCGGGGCACAGTCTAGACTTCACAGACTTTGATTTGACTCCGAGAGGGTGAGAGCACAATATGGCATTGCATGTGTCAGTAGAATGTCGGGGCATAGTCATGTCCCATGTTTTAGTAGACACTGGGTCTTCCCTGAATGTGCTACCGAAGAAAGCCATGATGAAGTTGGATATCAGGGGGATTATCTGCACACCGAGTGACTTAGTGGTGAAAGCGTTCGATGGAACGAGGAGGTCAGCTTTCGGATCAATAACATTACCGTTGCAGGCGGGGCCTGAAATATTTGAAACTGAATTCTATATAATGGGCATCCAGCCAACATATAGTTGTCTTCTGGGGCGCCCATGGATCCATGCTGTCGAGGCAGTCACATCCACGTTGCACCAAAAGCTGAAGTATATGGTTGGGGATAGTGTCGTCACTGTTTGTGGAGAGGAAGATATTCTGGTTAGCCATTTGTCTTCGTTTAAGTATGTTGAGGTTGACGGCGAAATACACGAAACACCTTGTCAAGCATTTGAGGGGTTGCGAATTAAAGACAAAGCTCTAGTGCCCAGTAAAACGTCAGAGGTGGCCGTGTCATCTTATAAGGAAGCTCAAGCTCTAGTGCAGACAGGCGAGACCAAAGGCTGGGGTCAGGTGTTGGAGATTCCGGTAAAGATGGATAGATTCGGGCTTGGATATCATCCTTCGTCATCATCATCCTCTTCAGGAACGCCCAAGTTCAGAGGGACGATAACAATTACACCGAATGGAGTATGCCATGAGACTACCAATGTTGTTTCCGATGCTGAAGACGGAGATAGCGACTGTGATATGGACGCGTGGATCAAGTCAAGCGTGCCAGGACAAAGTCTCTGCAATTGGTCTATCCGGGAAACTGTTCCTGTGACAACTAAACAGTAATGATTTGTTTTCTTAATTTTTGAATAATCCTGTGTTCTACCCGGGGCATAGTGATTTTGCTTAGGGCCATTTGGTTATGTACATCGCATTGTTTAATCATGAAGTAAAGGCGTTTTTTCATATACAAATATTGTGATCCCTATTTTTCCTGTTTTTGTTTTTAACAATAAAATGGCAATGTGGTTATTTGCTTTGTCTGTGTTTTGAAGCATTTAACCATTTCCTTTGCAGGATTACTATTTCAGATGACATCTATGAACCGCCTATGACTCACTTTGACTTTGAGCACCCGGTATTTCAGGCTGAGGAAGAGGTTGTCGAAGATGGAGACATGCCAGAAGAGTTGACCTGGTTATTGAAACAAGAAGAAAGAGTCATTCTGCCTCATGAGGAAGTCATTGAGATTATCAATTTGGGGTCAAAAGAGGTCGTGAGAAACATCCGTATAGGGGCCGCGCTGCAGAGCGACGTCAAGCAAAGGTTGATTGAGATGCTCAAGGAATACAGTGATATATTTGCTTGGTCATATGAGGATATGCCTGGGTTGGATACGGATATGGTTGTGCATCGTCTGCCTTTAAAAGAGGAATGTCCACCTGTTAAACAGAAGCTCAAAAGAACCAGACTGGACATGGCTATAAAGATCAAAGAGGAAGTGCAGAAACAGTGGGATGCTGGTTTCCTAGCTGTTACAAAATATCCCTCATAGGTCGCTAATATAGTACCAGTGCCGAAGAAAGACGGTAAAGTGCGAATGTGTGTAGACTACCGTGATTTGAATAGAGCGAGTCCGAAAGACGACTTTCCACTTCCTCACATTGATGTGCTGGTTGACAACACAGCTCAGTTCTCCGTATTTTCTTTCATGGATGGCTTCTCAGGCTATAATCAGATTAAAATGACACCAGAAGACATGGAGAAGACTACCTTTATTACTCCCTGGGGAACCTTTTGCTACAAAGTGATGCCCTTTGGGTTGAAGAATGCTGGGGCAACATATCAACATGTTATGACGACTCTCTTTCATGACATGATGCATAAAGAGATCGAGGTTTATGTTGATGATATGATTGCCAAATCCCAGACGGAGGAGGAGCATTTGGTTAATTTGCTGAAATTGTTCCAGAGGCTTAGGAAGTTCAGGCTGAGACTGAACCCTAACAAGTGCACCTTCGGGGTGAGATCGGGTAAGCTGTTGGGGTTTATAGTGAGCAAAAAAGGAATAGAGGTTGATCCTGCGAAAATAAAAGCAATACAAGAAATGCCGACGCCTAAAATAGAAAAAGAAGTGCGTGGATTTTTAGGGAGATTGAACTATATCGCCCGGTTCATATCTCACCTAACTGCGACATGCGAGCCATTATTCAAGTTGTTGAAAAAAGATCAGGTGTTGACCTGGAATGAAGATTGTCAAAAGGCGTTCGACAAAATAAAAGAATACTTGCAGGAACCTCCCATTTTGATACCCCCAGTGGCCGGGAGACCTTTGATTATGTATTTGACGGTTCTTGAGGAAAGTATGGGTTGTGTTCTCGGTCAACACGACGAGACCGGACGTAAAGAGCATGCGATCTACTATTTGAGTAAGAAGTTCACAGACTGTGAGTCCAGATACTCAATGCTCGAGAAAACGTGTTGCGCGCTAGCCTGGGCCGCCAAACGTTTGAGGCAATACATGCTGAATCATACAACCCTGCTAATTTCCAAGATGGATCCGATCAAATACGTGTTTAAGAAGCAAGCACTCTCCGGAAGAATTGCCCGATGGCAGATGGTGTTAACCGAATACGATATCCAATATGTCTCGCAAAAGGCTATTAAAGGTAGCGTCCTGTCAGAGTACCTTGCGGAGCAGCCTGTTGAGGACTACCAATCGATGAGGTTTGATTTTCCTGAAGAGGATATCATGTACCTGAAGATGAAAGATTGTGAAGAACCGTTGTCGGACGAAGGACCAAAGTCGGGCTCCAAATGGCAGTTGATATTTGACGGAGCTGTGAATTCTTATGGTAGCGGAATAGGGGCAATTATTACCACTCCTCAGGGGTCGCACATCCCCTTTACTGCCCGATTGACTTTTCCCATTACCAATAACAAAGCTGAATACGAGGCTTGCATCATGGGACTGGAAGAAGCTATTGATTTGCGAATCAAACATTTGGATGTATACGGAGACTCAGCTCTAGTGGTGAATCAGATTAAAGGAGAATGGGAGACACGTCAGCCCAATTTGATACCATATATGAATTATGCAAGGAGATTGTTGCCTTTCTTTGACAAGGTGGAATTGCATCATGTGCCGCGAGCAGAAAATCAAATGGCTGACGCCCTGGCGACATTTTCTTCAATGTATAAAGTTAACTTCTGGAATGAGGCTCCTCAGATTGTTATCTCTCGGCTTGATAGGCCTGCATTCATATTTGCCATCGACGAGACTCCCGATGGTCAACCCTGGTACTTTGACATCCAGTATTTCCTGAGGAACAAGGAATATCCGGCTGGGGCATCCAATCAAGATCAGAAGACTCTCAGGAGATTGGCTGACAATTTCTATTTGAACCCGGACTGTGTCCTATACAAAAGAAACCACGACTTGGTGTTGCTACGTTGTGTAGACGAGAAAGAGGCGAAGTTGCTCATGGAAGAGATACATGAGGGTACATTTGGTACACATGCTGGTGGGCATGCTATGACGAGAAAACTGCTGAGGGTAGGTTACTATTGGCTAACTATGGAAACAGGCTGTTTCAAGTTTGCAAAGAGGTGTCATAAATGCCAGATTTATGCGGACAAAATCCATGTGCCTCCGAGCCCTCTGAACGTGATGTCATCACCGTGGCCTTTCTCAATGTGGGGGATTGATATGATTGGAAAAATTGAACCTAAGGCATCAAACAAACACCGGTTCATCTTAGTGGCAATTGATTATTTCACCAAATAGGTGGAGGCAGCATCATATGCCAATGTCACCAAACAAGTGGTCGCCAGATTTATCAAAAGAGATATTATCTGCAGATATGGAATCCCAGAAAGGATTATCATCGACAATGGTTCGAACTTGAATAACAAGATGATGAAAGAGCTGTGTCAGAATTTCAAGATTGAGCATCACAACTCTTCTCCTTACCGACCCAAGATGAATGGCGTTGTCGAAGTGGCCAATAAGAACATAAAGAAGATTGTTCAGAAGATGGTTGTGACCTACAAGGACTGGCACGAGATGCTACCTTTTGCTTTGCATGGTTATCGTACGACGGTACGCACATCAACCGGGGCAACCCCTTTCTCATTGGTATACGGGATGGAGGCAGTGTTACCGTTGGAGGTTGAGATTCCTTCCTTGAGGGTTTTACGATATGTCCAACTTGACGAGGTAGAATGGGTTAAGGATAGACTGAATCAGCTCAGTTTAATGGATGAGAAGAGGCTAGCTTCTCTGGCATACGGTCGGTTGTATCAGAGCCGGATGAAGAAAGTGTACGATAAGAAGATATGTCCTCGAAGCTTTCAGACGGGCGATCTTGTTTTGAAAAAGATTCTCCCGCCACAAACAGATCACAGGGGCAAATGGACGCCGAACTACGAAGGTCCATACATTGTTAGAAAAGTCTTCTCTGGAGGAGCCTTGCTACTATCCACCATGGATGGTGAAGACTTTACGTCACCTGTGAATTCGGACGCAGTTAAAAAATACTTTGCTTGAAAGTGACCCGCTGGACAGTAAAAAGAGAGTCCAGGCAAAAAATGGGGCATCCTGGCGAACCGTAAAAAAGGAATAAAAGGTTCGGGAAAAAGTTAGGGATAAAATTGAAAAGATGTACACCCGCGAAGTCGAAAACCTGCAAAGGGCGATTTCGGCAAAAAGGGGTATCCCGGTGAATTGAAAACCCGCAAAGGGCGGTTCACGCAAAAGTTAGGGATTGAAAAAGCAAATGACTGCGGTCCGAATTTGATACGACATTGCTTAGTGTTTGGGAGTACCCGAGGGTTCATCTATCCAATACAATCTCTTCCGAAAATTGAATACCGGGAAAGTGTCAAAGTCAGGCGAGTCATAGGAGGATCAGCCCATGATGTTTGTCTGCACCATGTTGCTGACATGTGTACAAGTTTGATTTGTATTTGTATTAATACTTCTTTGTATATTGTTTGTGCGTAACTTCCTCTTTTCAGGAGTTACATCCGGTGTACAAAGCTTCGCCTATTTACAGGCTCAATCAATAAAACATGTTATTCAGTATTTGATGTTTGTGCTTTACTGTTTTATTTGTGAAAAACGCCGATGTTTTTGATAAACTTTCACTTGCATAATCTTGTTGGCCCTTGCCAATAATTGCTAAAACTTCGAATTGACTGAAGTAATGTCGCGGATGCTAACCCGAATAGATTTGGTTGTATAGATTTGTTTTGTCTCGTTTGTGTTTTGCAAGGTTCTCGCTCTTGAAGCGGACAATCATAAAATGGTGGCCCCAGTTAGAGGCCCTGGAAGAAGGACTTGACGTTGAATCTGATTTTGATAACTGATAGGTTGTTGCCGTAAAACCTGGATTCAGTTGGTGGATGTTGTTTTCCAAGCAGTTTGTGCCGTTTATTTCTGCGGTTGGCAAATTTCCGGGTTCTTGGTATTCAACCGTCTCGTACCTCGATTGTTTGAAGGCCGTTCGCTCTTCACCCAGTCGGGTCCAAGCCGTTTGAATAGGGATAGCTGTTGCACCCTAAAATTTGCTCAACCTATTTTCACCTGGTTTATGTTTTAATTGCATTATCATTTGCATAGTCACCTCATGTACATGGTCCAATCATTTGCATATCATGACATAGCAAGTCATCTAACAGGGGGTCAAGTTCTATCCTTATCTAAAGAAGCACATCAAGGGGTCTTAGTCAAGCTGAAGAACATCCAAGTCATCAAGGAATGGGTGGAGGCTCTGAGGAGATTTGAGTGCCCACAGGTGGATTTCTCTCCTAACTGGAGGTGTATTGAAGATCATCAACCTGGAATTGTGAATTTAAGGTAGGAATGGATCTCATGGGAGGCCTAGAGAGCCATATTGAAGCTTAAACAAGTTATGGTATCAAGTTCAAGAACCACAGGTGAGGTGTGTACAAGTAGGGTTTTCATCTGGGTAACCCTAGGTCAAGGAGAGCAAGGAAAAGGCATTAAGACCTAGCTCTAAGTCATGGAAGTTATGGATTGATATGATAAAGCATGTGTATGGATGAGTCAAAATCAAGTTCAAGGGAATCAAGAGTGGTTGGAGGTGTTTGAGACAGGGTTCCTAGGGTAAAATCCCCTGTATAGCACTGGACTTCCAAGCCACATAAGTCAAAATGCAAGTTTCAAATGGATTCTTGGCCAACATGAAACTTGTAGAGCTTCTCAATAACTTTAATTTTAGTACTAGAAGTCTTCAAGAAGAGTTTTGGAACTCAAGTTATGGTTCTTGCAAGTTATGGGTCACCAGAGGACATTGAAATTTATATGTCAAAGTCACTTGACTTCCAAGCAACTTTTGCCCATCAAGGAATTTTAATATGGATTCTTGGCCAACATAATAATCGTAGGGCTTAATCTTAGCTTTAATTTGAGTACTAGAAGTCCCCAATAAGATTTGTGGAACTCAAGTTATGATCTTGGCAATCCAGGGGTATTTTGGGAAAGTTGAATTATAGGTCATTTTTCAACATAGGTCAAAATCTCTATCTTCCACTCCTCAAATGGAAAAATGTTCAACATGAGATGTGCTTAAAATGATGTTTTTAGGTCAGATAAGAAGTCATGGGTGGTTGGAATCGCTTGTATCACAAAGTTGCCCAAAATGGCCTAAAAAGGGAGATTTTTCAAATGATTCAAAGGAGGGAAATTGGGATTTTTGAGATATGAGGCATACACATGGCATATGGGTAGTCATTTTGAATTAAAATTGGATTTCAAACACATTGGCAATGTCACAATTTTGAGACGAGCCATGGTTTTATGAGTTGCTTTGGAAAATGCTTTCTTACATCATAAGTAACATATGCAAAACCATTCTTTAGAGCATAACCAAGGCCTTAACCCTTGTCAATCCATTCAATTTGTCATTAGGGGAGAATTTGGATTAAAATCAGGTGTTGAAGCAAGCTGAATCATGACTGCCATGGATGAACTTATCTTGATAATTTCAAATGCAAGAGATATTGGATATCTCACATAGATCATTCCAGGGCATTCTAGATGATTCCTACAGGTTCTATATAAGGTTTGTGATTGATTCAAGGCATTTTTTGGTGAAGATTGAGAGAGAATTGAGAGATAGAACTTTGAGTTTTCATCTTGCAAATCCAAATCAGTTACACGAATTTGAGCCATTTCAATCCAAATTTTTGCACTCAGTGTCTTTATCTTGAGTTGTTGAGTGAATTCAGAGAGATTTCTGGCCAAGATTGTTGAAGAATCAAGAGATTGCAACTTGAGTTTGAAGCTTGCAACTCAAAATCGTATTTGGTGATTCAGAGAGATTCAAAATAATCCATTGCATATAGAAGCTTTATCAAGCATCATTGATCATATCTGGAAGGTTTTGGAGTGTGGCTTGAAGGATTCATCACTCTGTTCATCCAAATTTCACAGGTATGTAAATCTCATCGTGTAGCTTGATGTAGATAGAATTGTTAGGTTAGATGCAATGTAGATCATGGCTAAGTCGTTTCTGGTAGGAAAATTCAATGTTTAGAGACAAAATTAGGTTGGATCAATTTTCTTGTGATGGACTGTTCTTGCTGATTTTGTTGAGATTAGCTTAGTTAGGTATTGGTGATTACTCAGTGTAGCACGTGGATGATGTTGGACATCTTAATTTTGAGATTGGTGAGGTTTGAATCTTGAGCATATTCTGAAACTTTGATCGGGTTTTGAGATTGAGTGATATTCAATGAGAGTGGAAGGTAGATTCTTGTTCAGGATGGAAAAACGAATGGAATGTAATGTTTAGGTTTGATTATTGGTGAGGTTTTATGAGTGTGCTACCGGAGAAGACGGTGGCGCCACCTCAGGCCACCGTCTCTGTATTTTCCCTCCCAAGTTTGAAATATGGAGAAGTTGAACATTTCACCCTTAGATCATGTTCTGACTTTGACTAGATCGCTGAATCCACGGCCAGGATCGTGTCTTGAGTTCTGAAGAGAGTGAAGGGATCAAAACTCATCGTTTCATTAAAATGCTTGGATGGGCTTAGTTACTAGATTGCTAATGACACCCTCATCTGGAGCCCAATTGAATATAACACGTGATATGATTGTTATTCACCACAGACTTTTGTCAATTTTCCTTGATTTTCCATATTATTTTCTGAGTTGTTTTGGGCCTAGCACGCGCATGATATCCACACCCCCTCCTGAGCCCAACTTCATTTTTGAACTGGATAGTATTTCTATTTGACACGCCTCATTTGCATTTTTCTTTTATTTTCTTCTATTTTTACATTTTATTTTAGGTTAATGAAATAATTCATAACAATTTTAAAAATAATCATTTTAGGAAGGGATTTTTTTCCCTAGTTCCCTTAAGACCTCTACAAGATTATGAAACTAAAAAATATTAATTTCATGCATTTTATATTTTTTATTATATTTTACAATTTTATTTCTTTTATTTTACATTTGTTTGATACTTCATTTTTCTGAATTTAGTATGAGAGATTGGTGCATGGTTTTTGATTGATTCTTGGGAGGTTGATTAGATTAGGGAAGCATGTACCCTTAGGAATTTTGTCATATTTTTGTGACTAAAACTTAGGTTAGTTTGAGAGGTAGATAAGAGAGGTATTAGAATTAGGGTTTCACAACACTTAGGTGTAGTTTAGGGCATAGTTTTGGGGTTTAAAAATTGATTTAGGTTCTAGGATCTATATGGGGTATAGGGTATATAGTTAGGTTCCCTTAGAAATTAATCTAGGATTTTATGATGAGTTTTACTATTTTATTTGATTTTTGCAACTTGGGTGATATTTGTGTGTTTCCCCTTGGGCATTTTGCTTGTTTGTTTGGTTTGGGCTATTTCAATTGGGCTTGGGGCTTGGGGTTTTGCTTGTTGGAGCTTATGAAGACATTGAAGATGATTGGAGACAAAGGATGGAGCTTGGAGCATGAGGATTCTTCTCCTTGAAGGGGGCTTAGGAGATAGGAAATATAGGGAGAGCTTTAGATTAGATTGATTTCTTCTTGCAAACATAGAAAGCATCTTGTGCGTCTATTCCTCCCTATGAAATAAAGTCCTTTTAAAGTATTCACATCCCTCCTTTAGATGGATGACTGACATACTTTAGAAGTAGAACTTTGAGGGAACCTTTCTCTTATGATGCTAAACCCTTAGGGGCTTCCTTTGGTTGTCAATAAGCTGTTTTGCATTTCAACTTAATCTGATAGTTGATTCTCTTCTGGAGTGGTGGCATTGGAGATGGGAACCTATTGAAGAATGAAGTTCATTGAAGATTGGTGAAGATGAAGCTTGTGCCTGTCAAAGCTAGTTATCTGTTGGAGTTAGGGTTCTGCTGCTTTTTGAAGCTATTTACTTGTTGGGGTTCAGTACTTGCTAGAGCTTGGAGATTTTTGGAGGCAGGAGCTTATCTAAAGCTTGAGGATCATTGAAGAGTGAAGATGGGGTCTTGCTTGAAGTTGTTGCTGTCTTTCCCACTTGCTGTTAATCAACTGTAGCTGTCAGAGCTATTGCTGTTTGAGCTGTTTACTGTAGGAGCTGGTGTTGCTGTCAGGGTTGGTGTTGGGTTTTATTTCTTTTTCTGTATTGATTGTTGGCTTGTACAGCTTGCCCCTTAGGTTTGAAGTGAAGTTGTCTCACTTTGCCTATTGTTTTCCCAGGTTCGAGGTTGAGTGGGACTCCATTGCCTCGCTTGTACTGCTGCATTGCATACATGTTTACTGTTTACTATATATATCTGTTTCTTTTCCGTTTATCCCATAGGATCTCTGTTTCCCTCTGTGCAGGAGAGAAATACGACAGACATTAGGTTCTTATCCATGCATGACAACATTAGGTTAGTTTTTATTCCCTTTTCAACCCTAGGCTTTTTAGAGCTTCTTTCTCTTCTTATCTCAAAACAACTCAAAAATACAGTAATAAGGTTAATCGATGTCGTACGTTACGAGCCTTAGGCTACTTGAGAAAGGGTTGCTGGAGAGCTTATTTCCAGTAGTTTGGCTGCTTAGTGTGGCACCCTTTGGGTGACTCGCGAAGTAGTCACTCTCAAATCATAGTCTCTAGTGCGTCAGAGATTGCAAACAAACTAAAAAAACACTTCTTTCGTAAAAGATTCAAAACAAACATCAAAGTGTCATTTTTGTCCGCTTGGACTCTTAATCAAGAAAAACCCTTTCATAAGGTAATAAAAAACAGTCAGACCAACCTGTGTCTTCCGTAGCCCGAACTACGTTTGCTCTGATCTTTCATGCTCTATGAAAGTACGTAGGCATAGGATGTCGTATCCTAGCGAGCAACCTTCCCCTCCTTTCCCGTAGGTAGGCGAACTACGTTGACTCTGATTTCTCGTTCCCGACGGGAATACGTAGGCATAAAGTGCGATACTTTGCCGAGTCATTTTCTTTTCTTTTTAACCCAGACCTGTAGAATAGATAGAATAACAATCCGTACCAGAAAACAAGCATGGATCCCGTCGAGTACGGCGGACGTGAGGGGTGCTAATACCTTCCCCTTGCGTAATCGACTCCCGAATCCAGGATTTAGTTGCGACGACCATTCCTTTCACGTTTTGCGTTAGGTTTACTCTGAGCGTTTCCTTTCCCTCTGTTGGGATAAATAACGCACGGTGGCGACTCTTCTGTCATATCCGGCGCCGATTTTCGCAGTAGCGCCACACGTTAAGCTTCAGCAATGATGATCTTACACCAGAAGGTCGTAAACACAACTGCGCATTGCACATCTCCATCAAATGTGAAGAAGATACTTTAGCTAGAGCTCTGGTTGACACCGGCTCTGTGTTGAATGTAATGTCAAAAAGGACTCTGGCAAAATTAAGTCATAAAGGATCAATTATGAAAGAAACTTCTTTGGTTGTAAAGGCATTCGATGGATCTAGACGGTCTGTAATTGGAGAGGTGACTTTGCCAATAATTGTGGGTCCACAATGTTTTGAAGTAGCATTCATGGATATTAATCTAGCCTACAGCTGTTTATTGGGCAGACCTTGGATCCAAGCAGTGGGAGCTGTGACCTCCACCTTGCATCAAAAGCTAAAATTTGTCTCTGATGATCAGGTGGTCATAGTGCACGGGAGGGAAGATTTGATGGTGAGCAACCTGTCATCATTCTGATACGTCGAAGCCGATGAGGATGCGCTAGAAACTGCATTCCAAGCCCTGGAAATCGCTCATGTTGTGTTAATTGATAATTCTGTTATAGTCCATTGTCCGTCTTTTGCCTCTACGTAAAGCATAAAAGCTACAATGAAGGAAGGACACCCGTAGGGATGGGGAGAAGTTATAGAAATGAATGCTCCCGCCAAAAATGACAAGCAAGGGTTGGGTTATAAACCAAGTATAGATGAAGCGTCTGAAGATAACAACCAGAAGCAGAAAACTTTAAGGGAGATGTTTGTAAGCGGCAGGGTACAAGTCAACACCATCATTGAAGAAGATGAGAGAAGCAGCCTCAATAATCTGGTAATCCGAGATGGAGCGGCCTTACACAATTGGGAGGCAGTGGAAATTCTCGCTGTGCTACCTTTAGAGTAATACATTTCTTGTTAGCTTTTGTTTGAAATTCCTGGTCTTTCCCAAGGCCAGTGAATCATTTTGTATGGGTCATTTTGCGATTAAAAAGATTAATGAATGAAGAAGTGTTTTTGTTAAAACTCTTGTCCTTTTTGTTCATTTACTTTTTCATCATTTTCACTTTTTGTAAAAAGGAAAAATGGCAATCTTTTTGGGAAAAACTTAAAATTGAACCCATCATCTACATGTTGTTGTGTGTGTGTCTGATCATGTTAAACCCTTTAAAACCATGAAGAAAACCTCCATCACCTAAAAATTCCAATGATCATTCGGTTCCTTTTGGTAATGTTTCATTTGTTTTCCAAGTTGAAGAAGAGTTTGACGAAAAATTTGAGGTTCCCGAAGAGTTAACCAGAATGGCTGAGCATGAAGAAGCCTACCATTTAGCCGTATAAAGAGAAGATCGAAGTTGTCAACTTAAGTTCAAAAGAGATAAAGAAAGAAGTAAAGATTGAGGCATCACTCGAAACAGAGGTCAAGGACAGGTTGATACTACTCCTCAAAGAGTATACCGATGTTTTCACTTGGTCATATCAGGATATGCCAGGAATGGATACTGATATCATGGTCCATAAGCTCCCTCTGAAACCAGAATGTCCTCCTGTTAAGCAAAAACTCTGATGATCGAGAATAGACATGGCTCTAAAGATCAGAGATGAAGTAAAGAAACAAATTGACACAGGGTTTCTAGCAGTTTCAAAATATCCTGAGTGGGTAGCCAACATTGTGCTAGTGCCAAAGAAAGACGGAAAGGTCAGAATGTGTGTGGATTATCGGGATCTCAATAAAGCCATTCCAAAGGATGATTTTCCACTACCTCACATCGACACATTGGTTGATAACACAACTAGCTTTGTAGTGTTTTCCTTTATGGACGGGTTCTCGGGTTACAATCAAATCAGGATGGACCCAGATGATATGGAGAAAACAACGTTCATAACACCATGGGGCACTTATTGTTATAAGGTTATGCCTTTCAGGTTAAAGAATGCAGGAGCCACTTATCAGCGAACCATGGTTGCATTATTCCATGATATGATGTTTCAAGAGATCGAGGTGTATGTAGATGACATGATAGCTAAATCTCAAAGCGAAAAAGATCACCTTGAGCATCTGTTAAAATTGTTTGAAAGACTCTAGAAATTTCAACTGAGGCTGAATCCAGCTAAATGCACATTTGGAGTTTGATCCGGCAAATTACTTGGGTTTATCGTTAGTCAATAAGGAATCAAGGTGGATCCCGACAAAGTTAGGGTTGTTCAAGAGATGCCAGCTTCCCATACAGAGAAACAAATCAGACGTTTCCTTGGACGTTTGAACTTCATCTCCAGATTAATCTCAAATTTGACTCCTATATGCGCACAAATCTTCAAGTTGTTACAGAAGAATCAAGCAATAACATGGAATTATAACTGCCAGTTGGCATTTGAAAAGATTAAAAGCTATCTTCAAGAACCTCCGGTGTTGATCCCACTCGTACCTGGAAAGTCACTCTTCATGTATATAACGGTGCTGGATGATTCAATGGGTTGTGTTATGGGGAAAACTGATGAGTCAAGAAAGAAGGAATACGCAATCTACTATCTAAGCAAAAAGTTCACTGATTATGAGAGTCGTTACTCACCTCTGGAAAAGGCTTATTGTGCCTTGGCTTGGGCAGTCAAACATCTCCGAAAATATATGATTTGCCATACTACATTGTTGATATCAAAGATGGACCCAATAAAGTACATCTTTGAAAAGCCTGCTCAAACTGGAAGACTTTCCAGATGGCATATGCTCTTGTCAGAGTATGATATTCAGTACGATGCCCAAACATCCATTAAAGGAAGCGTCTTGTCAGACCACCTTGTCGAGCATCCTGTAGATGATTACCAATCGCTCAAATTTGAGTTCCCTGATAAAGATGTGATGTATGTTCAAAGAATGAAACCAGAACCTAGTCCTAAGGAAGGTCCTGAACCCGAATCCCGTTGGAAGATGATGTTTAATGGGGGGTCCAACAAAAAGAGACATGGTGTTGGGGTTGTTCTGGAAAATCTAACTGGAGGATATACCGTTGTTACCGGCCGACTGTGCCTCTCATGTACAAACAATATAGTTGAATATGAAGCCTGTATCCTGGGACTCAAAGCTTCCATCGATCTTTGCATCAAGATCTTAGAGGTGATCTACGACTCCGCTTTAGTAATTTACCAACTCAAATGAGAATGGGAAACTCGAGATGAGAAGTTGATTCCTTACAAACACTACATTCTGGAAATGATCGAGTAGTTTGACGAGATCACTTTCAAACATGTCCCGAGGGCTGAGAATCACATTGCAGATGCCTTGGCCATGCTAGCATGAATGTGGAAGGTACAGTTTGTCAACGAAGCTCCCTTGATCAACATCGAAAGAAAAACGGCACCAGCAAACGTCATGATGGCAGATGGGAATTCGATGGAAAACCTTGGTTCCATGACATCAAGAACTTTCTTCATAATCAAGAGTATCCGGATGATGCTTTTAAAATTGACAAGAGGGTTATACAAGGATTGTCAGCTAAGTTTTTCATCAACAATGAGTTTTTGTACAAAATAAATCATGATATGGTCCTGCTCCAATGTGTTAACGAGAAAGAAGCAGACCTGTTAATGAAAGATGTGCACGAAGGTACCTTTGGCACTCATGTGAGCGGCCATGCCACGGCAAAGAAAATCTTGAGGGCTGGTTATTACTGGTTGACCTTGGAAATAGATTGCATCCTTTTCGCTCGGAGATGCCACAAATGCCAGATCTATACTGACAAGGTGCATGTTCCTCCACATCCTCTTAATGTATTGACATCGCCTTGGCCATTTGCAATGTGGACATAGATATGATTGGGAAAATTAAGCCCAAAGCGTCCAACGGTCACCGCTTCATCATCTTTGCTGTCGACTACTTCATCAAATGGGTAGAAGCTGCATCCTACATGTTGCACCCTAAAATTTGCCCTCGCTTTTTCCAGCTTAGACTGGCTTCTGCTTCACACTCATATGCGTTTTCATTATGTCATAGTTCGTAATCATATTTCGCATTGGTTTTTTAAGACACGAGATTAGGAGTTTTCTTTGAATCAAATCATCGAGTTTCATGCCATTTAAACACGTGTCCGCCCACGATTGGGCGATTTTCCGAATCTCTGCTATTTTGCCCAATGAGGGCGTGACACGTGGCCTAAGGATGATATTTTTGTGAATATTAATTCCTTTTTTAGTTTTCAACCTTTTTCCTTTTAAAAACATTAATATTTTATACATATATTATTTTTGTTTGTTAAGAATATAATAGTAAGATAGAATTATAACTTAGATAAATCTTAGATTTAGAATTTAATTTAGTAAAATAGAATTAAATTTTTAGTTTTAGAAATTAGAAATAGAATGTAGTTTTTTTTAGTTAATTAGAATTTAGAAATAGAATTTTAATTAAGTTAGATAAATTTTAGATTTAGAATTTTAATTAGGTTCTTTAGTTTAGATATTAGAACAGAGTTTAGTTAATTTAGAATTTTACTAGGTATTAGGATTAATTAGAATTTTATTAGAATTTAAGATTTAGATATTATTAGTTAATTAGAATTTAATTATAATTAGATTATTTAGTTATTTAGAATTAGTTTAGATTAACTTTTTCTTATAGAATTAGGATTTTATTTAATTAGATTTAAGTTTCATTATTTAATTAGATTAGAAATAGTTAGATTAAGGTGTTGCACCCCAAATTTTGATCCCTTAGATCCTCACCATCATTTTAGGATCATATTCATTTGATTATCTAACCTTAACCCATTGTCAGTTTATCTTTGTTAAGATGCATATGAAGTAGGGTTCCGTACCGTCAAAATCGAGATTTCGGTGATCTGATGAGTTAATGTTTTGATTGATTCAACTTCAAATAAGTCTCCACATCATCAAGAATATAAAATTGGATCAAGTATGGATTCAATTTGAGGTGGTCACCCGGGAATTGAGAACAGTGCAGTTAGAGATACCCGATTAGGGTTTTCGACGAGAAAAAGTCAATTGTAGTTTGACTTTTAGTTTAAAGAATGCTTCAATGGTGGGATCTTGGTCCATTAGGCTCCTATGGCTTAGTAAAGTCCTTCCAAAGAGTTTCAAGTCCTCAGGATGTCCGGATCATCAACGGTCGACTCGGTAGGCATCGATTGATCGAACGGTTGACCGATAAGTCAACTATTCAACAATAAGGAATTTGACTTCAAGATATGAATCAAAAATGTTCCTTATGTCATATTACACCTCCCCATAAAATTTCAGGACCATTGGATCAAGGGTTAAGAAGTAATTGCAAAAATCGGGAATTAGGGTTTCGAAAGGGGCAAGACCATAACTCCTCAACCACACATCCAACTGAAGTGGTTCATAGCAAACCAGAAAAAAGGATGGTTTTAGTGAACATAGCAAGTTGTTGCAACTTGGCAATATAATAATCAAATGTAAGAAGGAGAGAGAAACTTTTAATGCTAGGACTGTTGTAGCTGGTTTACTCTACCTTCACAGATCGTCTCAGTCACTTCATGTCCATCTCCACTTGAGTTTTCTGATCTCCTTTGAACAATGGAGCTGATAGGAGAAGATCTTGTAAGATTCATTTGAAAATCTCATGAAAACTCCCTCCAAAAGTGGTAAAAGACCAAGGCTGCCCTCACTCTTGTTTGGCTATAAATAGAGGCCTCTTCTATGAGTTTAAGTACACCAGAGCAATCTCAAGAAACCTGAGAAACCATAGCTCTCATTCTCCTCTCATTCCTAAAGAATCTCAAAAATCTCAAAGTCCCCATTTTCACCAAAAAGCTGTCTTGAGCAAAACTCTGCTCAAGACCAGTTCCATCATTTCCAAGCCTCTCAAAACCATCCACACAATCCCTAAATATAGTAGAGAAGGTGTCCATACCTTCAAACCTCTCAAAAATACCATTTTTCAAAAAGTCAACTTTCACACCAAGAAAGTTTGACCACTATACTCAAAACTTGCCAAATCCTTGTCTAGAATTGTTCTTGTTGTTCTAACCATCCATACACCTCACATATGTCATATTACAACTGTCCAAAGCATTGAAAATCAACTGGGAATCACCTAACTCCAACTGACTTGAAGTTTGATTTTGTTGCTTCAAGAGGAAGTAAGCTTCATCTCATTGCAAAGGAAGGAGTATCTCTGGGTTTCTAAGTTTTTTAGCTTGTTCAAGACTGGTCAACAAGAGGTATGTGATATTCTAACTATCTAATAATCATACATTGTCATATATTGTCATTTTGTGGTGATTTGTGTGAAAACATATCATGGCTGCCCCATTGTGTTTCTTTATCAAGAATCTTAGTTTTATGATCATAATGCTTATTTTGTCAATATATTGTCATTTATAAATGATATGTGGATGATAGGTTGCAAGTTTGTGCTTTGTTATCATGCTTAGACTTATTTGTGAGATTTTGGTCATTTGGTAGTTTTAGGAGCCAATGTTGAAATATTGTTGGATTAACCCTAGAACTGTCAAACCTAGCTCATTAGTGAGATATGTAGATAACTTGTAAGTTTCCCATAGATTTCCCCTTGCCCTTGATCATGTGTGAATCAATGTGGCCCTTGTTTTCATTGTGATATTTTCATGTTTGTCTTGCCTATCATTGCTATGAAGTGGCTCTTAAGTGGTTATACTTGCTATTCCTTATACCTCAAGTCTTGATTTAATGTTTGATTTTGTTCATGATGTTTGTGTTGGTGGAGATGTGAGAAGTTTGAAGCTTAGTCATTTTTTGCTGTCTTGTGAGACTTGTTTGATTTTGCTGTCCAATTTGGTTCAACATGTCATTTTTGGCTTGGTGTGCTTTTGCTTGACCTTATGTTTAGAGACTCATTGGTTTACCTATTTTAAGATTGTGTATGATGTTTTTGTGCTCAAAATCTGCCTAAGTGTTCAAATTGCCTTATCATACCTCAACTGTTGCTTTCTTTAAAACATAATGAGACCAAACATATCACATTTTGTTTCAATCAATTCCTACATGATTTATGTGCATAAAATCACTGCCCTATTGATTTGAATTTTGTGTGTGATGCTATTTATCTCAAACTGTCATGAAATCACCCTGCTACCTCATCACAATGCTAAAGTTAACTTGCACTTTCCACTCACAATGCCAATTTTTGCCTTGAATGAATATGCTTACTTTTTTAGCTTAAGACCCTCTGTCATCATATTCATGATATGTGTGCATCATTATGTGGCATGAAACTCATCATCATGAAATATACCTACTTTTATACGCTTGCATCCTGATTTCCCTCAAAGATATGTTGCTTCTATTTTCAACAAAAACCATAATTAATTATGTTTCCATGCTAAAAGTTTTCTTGCTTGTTGATTGAAACTGTTTCTGATTCAAAGTTTGTCAACTCATGGTAGCTTACTCTTGATCATCTTGCATTTATCTGTTCATGTTCATCATACTTGCTGCCATTAGTTGTTTTGGGCTTGTTAATTGTTGTTGTCATCAACTTTGTAGCAGTTTATGTATTTTCTTTCTGTTCAAAATTGTCAATAGTTTTCAAGTATGCAAATTGAGAAGTATGTGCCCTGTCATTAGTATCAACATGGTTATGTTTAGTAGGCTGTTTTGTTATGCCAAGGAGTTTTGGTCTGTTAAGACACCTTGACTGCCAAAAGAGGTAGAGCTTTAGTTTGCTGTTTGTAGAACTGTGAGATTTATGCATAAGCGTTGTTATCCTAAGGTGGTAAAACTTGCATCTGTGATGATTTGGATTGATGAATGATATAGGCATTATCATGCTAGTTTGCATTTGTGTCAATAGCCTGTTTAGGGTCAGTTATAGGTTTGTTAGCTTTAACTCAGTTGGCAAGTTTGGTCTGATTTTTGGTGTGTTTCATGGCTGTCTAGACCAGTTGTGAGGTTGATCAAGTGGTCTATTAGTATTCTATTCATGTTGTTTAGATCATAGTGATTATTTGATGTGTGTCTGTTCAAACTGTTTTGAAATTTGTTTTTGCAACTTATGTCATAATTTCAAAACCACAAGTCACTTTGTATTCAAGTTTGAATTTAAGTTTCGTCTGTTTTGGAACTTCATATGTATTGTATTTGGAGTGTGTGAGGGCCTTCAAAACGTTTTAAACATGAGTGAATGGAGTTGTAGCTTTGAAAATGCATTTCAATCACCAAATTTGCAATTGCCATGTTTTTTTCAAAACCTTGTTGTTTGTAAACAAATTTAAGGTTTAGACACACCCTATATGATGTTTTTAGTATGTATGTGTGATTCCTTTATTTCAAAGTGGCATGTTTCATAATTTCCCTATCTCACTTGCAAGTGTCTTGATATTTCTCTCATTTCCACATGACAGTTGGAGTTTTGACTCATGAGTGGTTTGTTTGAATGCATGAACTTGTTGTATATGATATTTGAATTGTGTTTGAGTTCTTTTTTGATCATAGCATGACTGGTTTGTTCATTTGCTTTGTAAATGAATTTTCATCTTGCTTTAGCAACTACCATCGTGTTTCTTTTTCAAAACCTCATTTCAAAATTCTATCTAGACCATCTTTTTCCTTGTTTGAAAACACCCAAGATTGATCTAAGGTTTGTTTGAATTGGTTAAGAATTGAATGAGTTTGACATCAAAACGCATTTTGAACATTGCCTTGTTTTTTGCTTCATATTTGCCCAGAATATCATGTAAACTTACTATATATATTTATGGGGGTGGCTATATCAATGGATGTATAGCCACCCTAGTGGTAGAAGCATGCGTGTATATCTCACCTTTCATAGCCAAACCTGGGTTCGACCCGCGTGGAGGTCGAATCCTTTTGTTCTTTTGTTTTTTCTTCATACTTCATCATGTTTTTGCAGCTAAGGGGTCTGGGTTCAACTCCCAGCGTGGCCCCTTTCTTTTCTTTTTTTTATTTTTGCTTGTTTTTTATTTGTTTGTTTTATTGTCATAATTCATCAAATCTTCAAATATTCATAACTCTCTCATTTTTCACTCTTTTTGATCCATTTTTTTTGCAATGTGTTTGTTATAATGTCTATTTTCATATGATATAGAAATATTGCATGTTGTTTTTAATTTTGATGACCTTTGGCTATGTAGAAATGTGTTCATTTGTTGTGATCGTTATCCTACCTACAGTTGAATTCCTTTGAGCATGCTTGAAATTTCTCGTGAGATCTTTATTTCCCTTGTTAGTTAACATGCTAGGTGGTCACCTTGATCTTATTTTTGATTCCTCCTAAGTTATGAGGTTAAACTGATTTACCTATGTTTGATTATCATCTATGCATATTGTTGTTACATTTGCTATGCTTTGAACCTATGACATGTTTACCTTCAAATTGTGATTTGTTCATGTGGTTGTTACCTTCATCATATTTTCAATCTTTGTTAAGATATGTCATCAATCTTTGTTAAGATGTGTCCCAATCTTTGTTAAAATATTTGATTACTGGTTGAAACCATTGGTATTATTTGAAGTATCTGCTTATTGTAATATGCATGCTTACTTGATTGTAACCTTATTTTATCTTGCTTTGTTAAGTATTCTTCCCCAAGTGGTGGAAATTTTTAGTTCTCATCCAAGTTCTCTCTCTCTCTCTCTCTCTCTCTCTCTCTCTCTCTCTCTCTCTCTCTCTCTCTCTCTCTCTCTCTCTCTCTCTCTCTCCTTCCAAAGGAAAAGTATCTCCCTTGACCCTTATGTCATTGGATAGCTCATTTACCCCTCCCATGACTTTGTGAAGTCATCTTCAACCCTAGCTTAATTAAGTTAGAACGTATAAGCCTTAGACTTTGCTTTAAGTCTACCCATATACACTAGGAGTGCTTCTTCAACTAGAACCCTAGGATAGAGTTTTTAAACTCTCTGTAAGAATCATGGATATGGTTACTTACTCCCCTTTCTTGAGAGTTCAACATAGATCTAGAGAGTTTTGTGAAACTCTTAACAACCATTGTTATGTTTTTTCTCCTCTGAACCTTGATCATAATCAAGTGTTCTTCAACCCTAGTGAGGTGAACTATGATTGCTCTGATTCTATCCTAGTTAGGATACGTAGGCAGAGGACGCAACGTCTTTGCGAGCAAACTAAGAAACTATCTTTAGGTCTTAACCTACACCTTTTACCCAATCCAAATCCCAATCCTTAGCAAACATTTACCAACTTAGCATGCAAACAAACAAAAGGTTCCTATAGAGTAATACAGATGTTTAGGATGTGAAATACCTACCCTAGGCATAACCAACCCCCGTTCCCCGAATCTCTCAGCGTTGTTGTTACATCGCGCAAAAGGTTCTTTCTTTCTTTAGACCTTTCCTTTATATAAATTTAAGTCTGGTTGTAATCTAAGAATTAAAGATTCAAGTTAATCAATAGCTTGTTATCACGATTCTCACTGCAACAGAAATGGCGACTTTATTGGGGACATGGTTTAACTTGAGGGTTTAGCCTATTTTGTTTAATTGCTTGCTATATTTGTAAATATTTGCTTAAACATGTATATTTGTCAATATATTTGTTTGTATGTTGGGTATTGGGTGCTTTGAGTGGTGAGACAGTCCTATACCCGGACTTGAGTGCACTTGTGATAGGATGGTGGTATATTCAAGAAGGCTTATAGGGAGTTGATTCCCGACCAAGCTAACTTGAGAAACCACCGCTCAGTGTAGGCCCTCTTGAAAGTTTTAGTATTGTTGATCGAGTATTCGTGAAAACAATGCTACTTTTAACGAAGGAGCCCATGATATTGTGGACTTTTAGAATACACTTTACCCCACTTTGGCCTTATTAGGACGTAGTGCGATGACTATAAGGAAGTATTTCCGAAATAGTTGATACACGGTACTACATTTAGACGAGATTCTCTTGAGAATATTATCGATCACCAAGTGATTTGGGAAATTGATAATATCCGAAAGATGGATTGATAACTTTGGGGACTTTGTAGAACCCGTTCGGCAGGTACAAATCAATCTATAGTACAATCTTTGGGGATGGGTAGACCCTTGGACTCATGCTTGTCCTTAAACCTAAGCTTGTGTTGTGTGCATATGCATTTGCTTGTGTTTGTGCATCTTGCATTCATGATCATCATATCATCATATCATCATATGGTTTCATGGAACTCAGACTTTGTTGTTTGTGAACATCAGAGGTCGTCATGAACAGTGAAAGAAAGAAAACTTTGAAGTACACTTACAAGGGTTTTAACCTGGATGACTTGAAAAGATTGAGCACCTTAGTGACAGATCCAAAGGGATTTCAAAGCCGGTATGGGAAGCTGTTGCTACTCTTGAAGATAAACATGGATAATGGACTCCTTTCTACTCTTCTCCAGTTTTATGATCCGCTCTACCACTGTTTCACATTCCCTGATTATCAGCTAGTGCCCACACTAGAAGAATATTCTCAGTTGGTTGGATTGCCCATTCTTGAAGATTCTCCTTTTCCAATTGTGGAGAAGGACCCTAAAGAACAAGATATTGCCAAGGCTACACGTTTGGGAGTGGTTGATATTAAAAATAATCTGATAACAAAAGGAGGACTTTTTGGTTTAAGAGCAGAGTTCTTGGTTGAGAAAGCTCAGTATTATGCGGATCATTTAAGTATGGATGCATTCGAGGCTATCCTTGCCTTACTCATTTACGGTATCTTCTTGTTCCCGAGCTTTGAGAATTTTGTGGACCTCAACGCCATTAAAATTTTCTTGAAGAAGAATCCTGTGCCTACCTTGTTAGCAGACACATACCATTCTGTTCATCTGAGGAACTTTCACAATGGAGGAATGATCACTTTTTACGCTCCTTTGTTATACAAATGGTTCACTTCACACTTGCCCAAAGCCAACGCTTTTTGGGATCCAAAGAAAGGATGGTGGTCACAAAAGATCATGGCTCTTACCCACTCCGATATTGATTGGTATAGTTGTGACTATGATGGGATAATGATCATTGATAATTGTGGGGATTTTGGCAATGTACCTCTTCTCAGTGCTAATGGAGGAATCAGTTATAATCCAATACTCGCCCGCCGACAATTGGGATACCCTTTAAAAGACAAACCCAAAAGTGTTCAAGTGGAAAACATTTTCTTCAAAGAAGAGGAAGATAGTCAAGGATTAAAAGGGAAGATTCTAGAAGCTTGGAAGCATCTACACAAGAAAGGGAAGAAGGATCTTGGAAGACTCAACCGTGTCTCTTTGGAACCTTACCTTCAATTGGTTCGAAAAAGAGCCATCACGCTAAGGATGCCTTATTCTAAGCAAGAGCCTATGGCTTTGAAGGAAGAATGCCCTTTAGTCTTCATGTTTGAAGAAGAAAATTTGAAGATTACTTTGGTCAAAGCACAGCAAACTGAAGAAGCTTGGAAGCACAAGTATCAAGTAGTCATCGAAGAAAATGCGGAGCTCCAGAAATAAGTCCAGTTGAAAGATGAAGAAATCCTCTCTTGTAAGAATAGGAAAGCACTAGAAGAACCTTATGAGCCTCAGTCTAATCCGTGGAAGATAATTGTGGACAAACTAATCTTTGAGAAGACTCATATGGAAAGAAAGATCGAGAAGCTCAACTTAAGGCTGCTAGGGGAACCTTGATAGGATTCATTTAGCTATTGTTTAAAACTCTTGTAAGGGGAAGCAATATTTTGTAATCCATTTTGTTAATCAATGAAATGGCGACTGTTGATGTTCGTAAATGTCTGAGTTCCATGACACCATTTGCATTTGCCTTTGCATTTCTTCTAACCATTCAAAGAAATTCAAAATTTTCTTTTTTGCAGACAACAACATGGTAACAAGAGACATGCTTCCGGTTCCGGATATGAGATTGGGCCGTCTAAGGATGTTAACTAGACTTGTCTAAAATCCCGCTGCTTTCATAGTCAAATATAGAGACCTATTACCGCTGATAAATGCTCCGATTAACGAGCCCATGTTGCAAGCCTTGGTTGAGTTTTACTCTACAACCTACCACTGCTTCGTATTTCCAGACTTTCAGCTACTCCCAACCATCAAAGAGTATACTGATTATTTGAAGATCCCATGGACCTTTATGCTTCCTTATGGGAAACCAAAGAAGATGGACTTGGCTAAAGCCCTACATATCAAGTTGGAGGATTTACCACCGATGAGAGCGAAAGGAGGGTGGTACGGAATGGATGCAAGACCCTTAATGGAGATGGCCGAGTATCATTATGAAAGCAGAAATTTGGGCATTTTTGAAGTGATTCTGGCATTTCTGATATATGGGTTGTATCTCTTTCCAAGCAGTTACGACTTCATCAGTGAAGAGGTGATCCGCCTCTTCATCATCAAAAATCCGGTCAACGCGATACTAGGTGATACTTATGTAGTCATCCACCGCTTCATCTTGTACGATCGCGGACAATTCTCATGCTGCCTTGCACTACTTGACCGATGGTTTACTTCTCATCTACCAAGGACTCATATCCTTTGGAGGTTTCCTACCAAAAGCGCATGGGTTTCTAAACTCGTCACTCTCAGGCACCATGACATGACATGGTATGACACCAGCCTTGGTGACCAAGTTATGATTCCTAGTTACGGAGATTTCCCCAATGTGCCTCTCATTGGGACTGAAGGGGTTATCACCTATAATCCTGTCCTCGCCCGGCGTCAATATGGGTATCCTAACGGACCAGAGCCCAAACCCGAAATATTGAGGCCCTGCTTCTGCGAAACTGGTCGCAACTAAGAACTAGAAGCTAATGCTTAATACGCTCAAAGAGATCCACACCTCTTGGGTCTAACTCCAATAGAGAATGCAAGTTGTTTAACTACCCGAGGGTACCTGCTATGGTCAAAAGAAATTGTCTTGACCATGTTCTATACTCATGATTATGAGATAACCATGGAGCCTGAGGTCCCCACAACTAGGGAAGAGCTAAAGTACGCTTTGATCAAAGTGCAAAGAGAGAACGAAGACCTGTGGGAAATTATCTGTCATGACCAAGTTCATGTTAGAGTCCAAGAAGGAGAAGGATCATCTTGTTAGATTGATCTTTGTTTCACCATTTCCCTGTTTTCCCTAAAAGGATTGAAATCATGTTTGTTGCATTTACTTTCATTTTCTTGTAAGAAAGGTCTTGCTTTTTAGCAAGGGCCATCCTATTGTAATAGATTTTCAGCTATCAAATGAAAAACGCTTTTTAAGCATGTCGTTACATGTTGTTCCAACTTTTTGTTTGTAAACAAAAATTTGTTTTTCCTTGAATGATTTATGCATCCGCATTTGCATTTGCATTCACATTTCATCCTGCATCTGGGTCCCGCAGCTCATCCTTTGTTCTTGTTCAGAGAGAAAAGAGAGAATGAGTCACGCTGAGTACTCACAGATACAACACATGGTCCCAAGCTCAAAAGAAGATGGCAGATAATGACCAGAGGTTCGATCAAATTGATAACAACATCAAAGGGATCAAAGGGGACGTCAGCCAGATCATGGAAGTCCTCAACATAATCAAAGCAAAGATGGACACGCAACCTACAATAATCTCCGAAGTTGCCACAGTAGCGGCTAATGTCACAGTAGCTCCTACTACTTCAGCAGAATTTCCCTACGGCATGTCTCGGGATTTTGTTCCACCATTCAACAATATGCAGTCTTCGAGTCTCAATCCCCAGTTCGACTCAACAATCAGAAATCCTATTTTCACTCAAGCGGGTGGACCTACCACAGTGCGACCAGTTTTCACCAATCAACAGCCAATCTTTGATATACCCGACGGTTCTGAAGCCGAGGACGAAAAATACGAAAAATTAAGGGTGGAGATGGACATCATGGCCAAGAGGATGAGGGCCATCGAAGGAAGCCATGTCTTTGGATCTGATGCCAAGGACCTATGTCTGGTATCTGGATTTGTATTTCCTCAAAAATTTAAAATTCCGGTATTCGACAAATATGAGGGGACCACTTGTCCTAAAGTGCACCTAATCATGTACTGTAGGCGGATGGCTCCGCATATTGAAAATGACAAGCTGTTAGTACACTGTTTCCAAGATAGTCTCAAAGGAGCTTCGGCTAAGTGGTATCTCAGTTTAGATCAAGCGAAGATCCACAGTTTCCAAGACCTTTCAGATGCTTTTATTCAACAGTACAAGTACAACATGGACCTAGTTCCCGACCGTCGTCAGCTTCTCAGCATGACGCATAAAAATACTGAAACCTTTAAGGAGTATGCGCAAAGATGGCGCGGAACTGCAGCACAAGTAGAGCCTCCCCTTACTGAAAAGGAGTTGGCATACTGGTTTGTGGATACAGTTCGGCCAGAATTTTATGAACGATTGATCAGAAGTGTTACAACAAATTTCTCTGATATTGTGGAAGTGGGGGTCAAGGTGGAAGCAGGTTTAAAGAGTGGAAAAGTGACCAATCCAAATATTACCTCAAGTGCCAGCATAACTAAGAAGCCAGTCAGCAATTTTCACAAAAAGAAAGAGGGAGAGGTGAGTGTGATCACGTATGGGAAGAAAGCATAAAACTCTAGAAGCCATCGCCAATAGTACCATCCATCATATGTGGCAGCGGTGACTCTGGTTTTTCAACCTTCATCATAGCATGGTCCCCAGCCTGGGGCATCTAGTAATCAGGACCAGTATCAGTCTGGCAATCAACATCAATATCACTCCAATAATCAACAACAATATCAGCAGCCGCAAGGTCAACAGCCGCAGAACAAGGCTCCGAGGGCAAATTATCAAGCGAATAGGCCAAAAATACAGCCTATTCCGATGAGCTACACCGACCTGTTTCCCATGTTAATAGAAAGAGGGATGGTCAAAACAAGAAAATTAGGTTCTCTACCTAATCCACTCCCGTTCTATTACAATGCAAATGCTCGCAGCCTATTTCATGAGAATGCTCCAGGCCACGATCTCGAAGGCTGCTTCACCCTTCAGCATCTAGTTCGTGAGTTAATTGAAAAAAGAATTCTATCCTTCGAAGATAATCATCCCAACGTAAAAAGAAACCCTCTGCAAAATCATGGTGGAGTCAATGCCATTATTGAAGAAGGAGAGGGGTCAGAAGACAAGAAAGTTACCACTGTTGGGGAGATCAAAGTGCCATTAGCAGACCTACACAAACGCCTTACTCAGGCATGGTCGCTCAAGACATCTTACAAAGATTGCAAAGAATGCATGCTGAATCCTGAGGGTTGTGACACTGTGAAAAAAGACATTCAGGCAATGATTGAACAGGGAATGATAGAAGTCGCTCACCGGAAAAAGGAGGAAGATGTGGCAGTTATCGAACCGGTGTTTAACATGCCAGGAGAGCCCAACAAAATAGTTGTATTCAGGGATGATAACAACAACAAAAACTACAAGAACGTCCAACCGGTATTCCGCGATGATGCACCCCCGAAATTCGGGAGGGGATAGACCAGGTTTGAACCGAGGGGAGGATCCAAACCTCACCCAAGAGCTGTGACACCAAAACAAGATAATTCATGGTGCGAGGGGATCTTCGAAGAAAAGAAACCAGGAAATGTGGCTAACATTGCCGGTGGAAGCAAAATGACCCGGAGTGGTCGCGTCTACCAACCTCGGACATATAGTGTGGCTCCTCCACCAACAATTTCTGTTTAAAAAGTTCCTGTTCCCCAGAAGCCCGTTCCGGAGGCATTCGCGACTAAAGAACCTTTAGTTAAAGGAAAAGAAAGCGCCAAAAATGATGAAGAAGAATTTCTGAGAATCATTAGAAGAAGTGATTATAGGGTGGTGGACCAACTAAATCAAACACCATCTAAGATCTCGGTTATGGATTTACTTCTAAGCTCTCCGGCGCACTACCAGGCTTTGCTCAAAATCCTGACACAAGCCCATGTTACTAAAGATATTACATTGGGGCAGTTTGACTCCATTGTAGAAAATATCACTGCTTGCAACACATTGAGCTTTGACAATAATGATCTGACGGCAGAGAAGCGTAAGCACAATCGTGCTCTACATGTGTTGGTCAAATGTGAAGAGGATACAATGTCCCGAGTTCTTGTTGACACAGGATCAGCGCTCAACGTAATGCCTAAAAGGACATTGGCCAAGCTGGAGTATCAAGGTGCTACCATGAGACCAACTTCGCTCATAGTCGAGGCATTTGATGGATCCAGGAGAGCCGTGATAGGAGAAGTTGATCTTCGTATCCTGATTGGACCACAAATCTTCGAAGTCACCTTCCAGGTGATGGACATTAATCTGGTCTACAGTTGTCTACTGGGAAGACCATGGATTCACACAGCTGGCGCTGTCACTTCTACTCTCCACCAAAAAATGAAGTTTGTTGTGGATGACCAGTCGGTCAGTGTCCATGGAGAAGAAGATTTAATAGTGAGCAACTTGTCATCACTCCGGTATATTGAGGCTGATGAAGATTCCCTCGAGACAGCCTTCCAAGCACTAGAAATAGCTCACGCTGTTCTAGTTGATGAATCAGACATAACTCGTGGGCCATCATTTACCTCTGCTCAAAGTATTAAGGCGGCACTGAAAGCTGGAGTCCCATTGGGATGGGGAGAGGTCATCAAAGTCAACGCTCGAGCCAAAAATGATTGACAAGGGTTGGGTTACAAACCAACTCTAGAAGGCGAGCCAGAAGAAAGCACCATGAAGAAGAAGTCTTTGAATGAGATATTCACCAGTGGCGGCATGCAAGTCAACGCCATTATTGCTGAAGATGAAGATGGTAATCTGGATCATCTAATAACTAGGGGAGGAGCAGCTTTGTGCAACTGGGAGGCTGTGGAAGTTCCCATCTTTTTACCTTTAGAGTAATTCACTCTGCTTGTTAGCTTTGTGTTTTTCTTTAAAATTCCTGGTCTTGCCCAAGGCCTGCGAATTATTTTGTATTGGGCCACTTTGCAAATTTGAAAATCATTAATGAAAGTGTTTTTGTTAAAACTCTTGCTTATTGTTTTGCGCATCATTTTCACTCTTTTTGTTAAAAGAAAAATGGCAATCTTTTTGAAAAATAAAAACAACCCTTCATCTGCATATCTGTGTGTGTGTGTGTCTAATTGTTCCAAAATAAAACATGCAGAATACCTCCATCCACCACAGAATCCTATGATCTTTCGGCTCCTTCTACTAGCGGTTCATCTGTCTTACAAGCTGAAGAAGAGAATGATGAAGAGTTAGAAGTCCCAGAAGAGTTGAAGAGAATGGCTAAGTGCGAAGATGTTTATCTCCAGCCCTATAAAGAGTAGACTGAAGTCATCAACTTGGGGTCAGAAGAAGAAAAAAGAGAAGTCAAGATTGGGGCATCATTGGGGTCAGAGATCAAAGACAAGTTGATAACAATCCTCAGAGATTATGTCGACATATTTGCTTGTTCTTACCAAGATATGCCAGGGTTGGATACTGACATTGTTATGCACAAGCTCCCCCTGAAGCCAGAGTGTCCTCCGGTCAAACAAAAGCTTCGTAGGTCAAGACCAGACATGGCTCTTAAAATCCGAGACGAAGTCAAAAAGCAAATTGATGCCGGCTTTTTAGCAGTATCTAAATATCCAGAATGGGTGGTAAATATTGTACCAGTCCCAAAGAAGGATGGCAAGGTCAGGATGTGCGTCGATTATAGGGATTTAAACAAAGCAAGTCCAAAGGACGACTTCCCTCTACCATATATTGACACTTTGGTGGATAATACAGCAAGCTTCGCAGTATTCTCATTCATGGACGGATTTTCTGGTTATAATCAGATAAAAATGGATCCAGATGACATGGAGAAAACAAACTTCATCACACCCTGGGGCACCTATTGTTATAAGGTCATGCCTTTTGGTTTGAAGAACGCAGGGGCAACGTATCAGAGGGCCATGGTCACTCTCTTTCATGATATGATGCACAAAGAAATCGAATTATACGTGAATGATATGATCGCAAAATCCCAAAGTGAAGAAGACCACTTGGATCATCTGCTGAAGCTATTCGAGAGACTCCGGAAGTATCAACTAAGGTTAAATCCATCAAAATGCACCTTCGGAGTTCGCTCAGGCAAGTTACTTGGTTTCATCGTTAGTCAACGAGGAATTGAAGTAGACCCCGACAAAGTTAAAGCAATCCAGGAGATGCCTGCTCCCAAAATTGAGAAACAAGTCAGAGGCTTCCTCGGACGTATGAATTACATCTCCAGATTCATCTTCAATCTGACTCCTACTTGCACGTCGATCTTCAAGTTGTTACGAAAAGATCAGACAGTAGTATGGAATGAAAACTGCCAAGCCGCATTTGAGAAGATCAAGCAGTACGTACAAGAACCTCCGGTGTTGATTCCTCCTGTACCCTGAAGACCTTTGTTCATGTATATGACAGTACTAGAAGATTCAATGGGCTGTGTCTTAGGTCATACTAATGAGTCAGGAAAGAAGGAACACGCAATCTATTATCTGAGAAAGAAGTTCACTGATTGCGAGAGTCGTTACTCTCCCCTGGAAAAAGCCTGTTGTGCGTTAGCATGGGCCGCCAAGCGTCTGAGGCAGTACATGATTTGTCACACTACGATGCTAATTTCTAAGATGGACCCCATCAAATACATCTTTGAAAAGCAAGCTCAAACAGGGAGATTAGCCCGATGGCATATGCTCTTATCAGAGTACGACATTCAATATGTTGCTAAAAAATCCATCAAAGGAAGTGTCTTGTCAGAACACCTCGCAGAGCATCCTATGGAAGATTATCAACCACTCAAGTTTGATTTTCCTAATGAAGATGTGATGTATATTTAGCACACAAAACCGGAGCCTGGTCCGGAAGAAGGTCCCGAGCCTGGATCCCGCTAGGAAATGATGTTCGATGAAGCGTCAAATAAGAACGGACATGGTGTTGGAGTTGTTCTGAAAAATCCAACTGGAGGGTACACTGCCGTCACAACCCGACTTTGTTTCTCATGTACAAACAACATAGCTGAGTATGAAGCCTACATCTTAGGGTTGGAGGCTGCCATCAATCTTCGCATCAAAATCTTGGAAGTGATCGGTGATTCTGCTTTAGTGATCTACCAACTCAAAGGAGAATGGGAAACCAGGGATGAAAAGTTGATCCCTTACAAGGCTCATATCTTGGAGATGGCTGAATATTTTGATGAAATTACCTTCAAGCATGTACCAAGAGCAGAAAATCACATTGTCGATGCGCTAGCCATGATGGCATCAATGTGGAAGGTCCAGTTTGTCAATGAGGCACCTCTGATCTGCATTGAAAGAAGGACAGTACCCGCATACGTTATGTTAATAGATGAAGAATATGACGAGAAGCCATGGTTTCATGATATCAAGAATTTTCTTCAAAACCAAGAGTATCCCGCTGACGCGTCCATAATTGACAAAAGAGCAATACGAAGATTATCGTCTAAATTCTTCATCAGCAATGGTACCTTGTACAAAAGAATTCACGACATGGTTTTACTCCGGTGTGTTGATGAAAAATAGGCGAACCTCATAATGACGGAAGTACACGAAGGAACCTTCGGCACCCATGCCAACGGCCATGCCATGGCTAAGAAAATCTTAAGAGCAGGCTACTTCTGGTTAACTTTGGAGATGGACTGCATACTCTTCACTCGAAAGTGTCATAAATGTCAAGTCTATGCTGATAAAGTGCATATCCCTCCGCATCCTCTCAATGTGGGGCATAGATATGATTGGGGCAATAGAGCCAAAAGCTTCTAACGGCCATCGCTTCATCCTTGTCGCAATTGATTACTTCACCAAATGGGTGGAAGCAGCGTCGTATGCGAACGTGACAAAGCAAGTGGTTGCTCACTTCATCAAAAAGGAGATCATCTGTCGATACGGTATCCCTAACTAGATCATCACTGACAATGGGTCGAATCTGAACAACAAAATGATGAAGGAACTTTGTGACGATTTCAAGATCAAACATCACAATTCGTCTCCTTACAGACCCAAGATGAATGGTGCAGTTGAAGCTGCAAACAAAAACATCAAAAAAATAATACAAAAGATGGTCGTAGCTTACAAAGATTGGCACAAGATGTTACCATTTGCTCTTCATGGATACCGAACATCAGTGCGCACTTCGACAGGGGCAACTCCCTTTTCCTTAGTGTATGGGATGGACGTTGTGCTACCCATCAAAGTCAAAATACCTTCTTTAAAGATCTTGACGGAAGCAAAGCTTGATGAATACGAATGGATAAAAGAAAGATTCGACTCGTTGAACCTCATTGATGAGAAAAGAATGACGGCCATGTGCCACAGTCAAATCTATTAACAAAGGATGATCAGGGCGTTCAATAAGAAGGTTCGTCCCAAAGAGTATAGGGAAGGAGAGCTTGTGCTTAGAAAAATCCTACCAACTCAAAAGGATATGCGCGGCAAGTGGATGCCCAACTACGACGGCCCTTTCATTGTAAAAACTATCTTCTCCGGAGGATCTCTAATTCTCGAGATGGCGAACAACTTAAGTATCCCATCAACTCAAACGCAGTGAGAAAATACTATGCCTGGAGCAGAAGACCTAGAAAGAAGATTTCAGTGCTTCAACAAGATGAAAGCCCAATGTTTAAAAGCTAGCGGATACCGGGGCAGAGTCTTGTGCAAGATATCAGAAGAAAGATCAACATCTGTCATTCTCGTCAAAAGCAGCAAAGCAAGTGAACTGACAGTTAAAAGAACCGAATTATTATGGGATTCTGTAACCTTTTTTGTTTGCCATTTTTCAAGCTTATAAAGTTCCCAAGGCTTTGCCCTTTGTAAAGTTCTTGTCTATCAATAAAATCAGATTTTGGCCAAATCATTGTTATAATCCTCTGTTTTTGTTATGCAATTTCACTTATTCGTTAATAATAATTTTCATGAAAGCAAAGTGTTTTGGAAACTTAAATTTTGTTAAAAAAAAAAAGGGGAAACACAATTTGACAAAATGATTGAAAAGTTCTAGAGGTAATCTGATGACATTACACAGTTCTCAAAGTTGTGGAAGTTTGTTGTTACCTTTGACCAAGCTAGATGCATCCGACAACAATACCGGCTCTTAAGCCAAGATTTCTTCTCTGCAGAATTACGAGGATATTATTGGGAAAGATCGTTATCTACGCTGAAGAAGAAAGTTTCGCCTGACTTGAAGCATTTTGAAACTCAGCGTGACGAGTTCTCTCTATGTTTTCTTTGTTTTGCTTTCCTTCGTTCCTGCGGGTCGGTCTGCATTTTACATACAGCATCATGCCAGCATACGCATTCGTTTGCTTTTCGGTTTTGGTTTTGGCTTGTTTGGCTGTTGCCTTTGAGATCCTTCGGTTGTTACCATTATCCTTGATCTGTTGAAACAAATTTGCTTCAAAGTTGACATCCTGGGGTTTCCTTATCTTCTCTGGGAATCTAGTGGTGACTAGCATTATCCAATTTACACAAATGGGGGGTTGTTACCAATATTCATCTTTGATCTGGTCGTCACCAATAATCTTTGAAAGACTAGTAGTCACTAGCACATGTTCAGGACTAATTATGTCCGGTACCTTGATTTGGTCGTCACTAACCATTTTCCAAACCCAGTCGTCACTGATTCTGTTATAAAGCAAACCAATTGTTATTGGAGTCCTTTTGATTCGGTTTTCACCAATCTGTGCTAAAGATCTAGTGATTACTAGTATTGCCTTCTAAAAACCAATGGTCATTGGTACTGGAGTTGGTCGCCATCAAAATTCCCTAAAAGTCCAATAATTATTGGCATCGCCTTCAGACCCAATTGTTATTGGTACCCCTTGATTCGTTTATTACCAATTTCTATAAGTCTAGTGGTCACTAGCCTCATTTGGAAAATCTAGTGGTTACTAGCATTATCCAGAACCAATCGATATTGGTATACCTGAGTTGGTCATCACCAATCGGTCTAAGTCCAATGATTATTGGCATCGCTTAAATCAGATTGTTATCATCACTTTGGTCTGGTCGCTACCAAGCTCTTTGAAAATGCAATGGTCATTGGTATCCTTGGACTCGGTCATTACTGTCGCTACTCCGAAAAACGAGGCCGGCAAGACAGAAGAGTCGCCACCTTTCGTTATTTATCCCTCAGAACAGGAAAGGAAACGATCGGAAAAACCTGACGCAAAAGTATAAGACAAGGTCATCGCAACCATTGTCTAGATCCGGGAGTCGGTTACGCAAGGGGAAGGTATTATCACCCCTCACGTCCATCGTACTCGATGAGATCCACGCTTGTTGTGCTTATCTGACGGGTCTGTTACATCTATCTACACTACAGGTCTGGTCTGAAAAGAAAAGAAAATGACTCGGCAAAGCATCGCACTTCATGCCTATGTATTCCCGTCTGGAACGAGAAATCAGAGTCAACGTAGTTCGCCTAACTACGGGGGAAGGTTGCTCGCCAATATATCGCATCTTGTGCCTACTACTTTCACACGGCACGAAAGATCAGAGCAAACGTAGTTCGGGACACGAGCGACACAGGTTTGTCTTTTTTATCTGAGTAAGGTTAACAGACGGTTCCAGCAGTTTGGTGTATGCAACTCGCTCGACGAAGACTTAGGCGTCTACCGTTTGCGGTAGAACCGGGAGTTAACAAAACTCTCCTTCTGAAAAAGGTTTCCAAGGAATTAAAGGTCCAAGAGGACAAAAAGAGTTTGATCTTTGTTTTCTGTTTTTTAGAGAAGTGTCTTATATGGATGTTTGCAACTAATATCGCACTAGAGACTATGACCTGAGAGTGAATGCGTCGCATGTCACCCAAAGGGTACCATACTAAACATCCAGACTGTTGAAAAGAAACTCTCTAACAATCCTTTCTCAGATAGCTTAAGGCTCATAACGTACGACGTCAATTAACCTTTATTACTGTATTTTGATTTTGTTTGCAGATGAGAAGAGAAACGACACACTAAAGGGGAAATGGTCCAATCCTAAAGTTGTCATGCAAAATTGAACCTATCGTTGAGGTTAGGAGGGAAGCTAACTAATGTTATCATGCACGGTTAGAAACCCTAATGTCTGTCATAACTTCTCTGGAACCAGAGAAGTCAGAGTTCCTAGGGGAACATGGCAAAGGAAAACAAAACAGTAAACAAACTAACTGAAAAGAAAATATTGTAAACAAAATGCTGTAAATAAAATGCATGCTATGCATCACACAAGCAGAAGGAGCCAAGCTCAACTTCTAAATAAACAAGGCACAAAGGCCACACACCACACAGGCAAGGGAGCTGAGCTCTACCAAATACCAGCAAGCAAAGCCACAGAGTAAAAATACAAGCAGAGAGAGAAACTCAACCTCTAATGCAATACAAGCAAGGGTAGAAGCTCAACCCTTAGGATGCTCTTAGGCCTATAATCATCTACATGAAGCCTAAATCTGATGCAACACTCCAAGCAAATCACATCAATACAGTTGAACAAAAAGAAAAAAGACAAACAGGGAAAACAAACCAGCAATCTCCACAACAGAGCAATCTTCTGACAGCAATCCAATCCAAAGTCTGTAACTGTTCTTCAAGTCCACACCATCTTCAAGAGAAGGAAAGGGATGCTCCATCTTCAATCTCCAACCAAAGAGAAGAGAATGAACATCAAGAATATTGGATTGATGATGGGAGGCTGGAAGCAAACCAAAGGAATCATACCAGACACTCAACCAGTCATCTGAGAAAGGCATCCTCAGAGGTTCTACCTATTGTAAAATGCCACACATCCTTGATGAGGCTTTCACATAGGGACCTTGAATCATAGGATGAGAATGGAAAGCAATCAAAGCAATCCATGTTTGAGGAAGAAAGAAAACTACTTCTAAGCTCTCTCCTAAACCCTAATTCCTATAAGCTACAAGAAAGATACCAAAGGGAAAGAAGAACTCCAAGACAAGCTCCACAATCCACTGCACAGAAGCTAAAACATGCCCATAACATCATCGAAGAAGAATCACAAGCTCAACATGCACCAAAGGCCACCAAAGAAGGCAAAACAAAGCAAGCACCAAGCTAAGAGCACTAAAAGAACCACCTAATTGCAAATTCTATATAAAATAAAAAACTAGAATCTAAAAATCTACCAATTTTCCTAAGGGAACATGCAAGTGTTAAGAACCTATAGTTCAAATATCAGAGCCTAATTCAATTTATAAGGCCACTATAAAATCCTAAATTGTAAAGTGTCAAAGGGAAGCCATGAAAGGGAAGGCTCTAAAACCCTAACCTAAAACAGAACTTATGATTATTTAAAAATCAAGAGAAAATTCCTGAGGGAACATACATTTCTAATCTACAATCCAACAAAAAATCAAATCCAAATTCAATGCCAATTGGTCAAACAAAAATCAACAAACAGATGTGTCAAATATGCAAAAAATAAAGAAATATCAAAAATGAGAAAAATCAAATTAAATTGCAAAATTATCAAAAATTAAATCTAACAGCATAGAAAAATCACAAATTAAAAGAGGAGCATGGAGATATTTTTATTTTATTTTTCTAACAAATAATGAAATTAAAATGAATTAAAGAAGAAAAATGGAATTAAAATAAAAGAAAATGAAATAAGAAAAATCAAATAAGCCAGAAAATATCACACGCGTTGGATGGATTGACTTAGTAAACTGATCTAAAGGCTCTCAAGTTGTCCAACTCACACGCCACGTACACGCCACGTCAATTAATGAAAACGCTGTGTTTCATGTTCAAAACTCAAATCCTCAGATTAAAACCCAACCACACGATGAGCATACTTTGGCAAGCTTCAAGACAGATCTAATGGTTCAGACTTCATCTTCTCCAATTCAAACTCAAATGGAGGGAAGCTCGCAAACGGTGGCCGGAGATGACCTCCGGTCATCTTCTCCAGTGAGCACACACTTACAGGTCAACAAAAATCATCAAACTTAACATCATCTCACTCCAAATCTTGTCCTGATCTCAAATATCACCTTCAAATCCTCTAAATCCTACTAGATTATGAAACCCGAAGCAGATCCTAAAATTCACTTCAATCGGAACTCTCACCATAACTCAAACTAATGGTAAGAAAGTAATCCTCATCTAACACTGATCATCACATGTTATTCCAATTGAATCAAAGCCTCAAGATCAGATCAACTCGCATCCAAACAGAAAATATGTCATCACCTAATTTGTCTCTAAACATCCAATTTCGGATCCAGATTTCGTCTACATCCTAAATCAAAACCTATTCACATACTAATCATGCTTAGGTCATGCTATAACCAGTGTAAATTTGAAAACTACATACCTGACTTTGAGCTTCAAATTGAGTTATCTAGAACACGATTCTGGCTTCAAAACAATGCAGATCGCTTCAATGCTTGATGAGGAACACTTTTGTAACTTCAATTTACTTGGATCTGTCTTAAAAATGAAAACACGATTTTCAACTCTCTCCTTCAAGCTCCAACTTCAATCCTTGGTTCTGGTGCGAAATGATCTCCAAAATGGAGCAAAACCTCTCACAGAACTTAAATACAATTGGTTTGTGGGCTTTAGGGGTTCAATTGAGGCCCAAAACAAAAAAATTCATTCTTCAATTTTCTTTCACAAAACCAACCATGGTGAATGCGTGTTCTAACTTGAAAATTCCCTTGGAAGCTTTCAATCTTCTCCTTGTAGTTTGGTGAGAAAGTCTAGAGTGATTTGAGTACTTGAATCCATTCAATAACCAAGTTATGAGGTGTTACTTATTTGTGAAGTAACAAACTATATCACCATGAAATTGACTTCAAATGGAAATTCTAAAATTTCCAAAGTGTTTAGAATTGTTTTTCTAATCAAAATGAGTATTCATATGGTCCATTTTGAGCACAAATGAATTGATCATGAATTTTTCAATCAAATACCTTTAATTTCTTCCTTTTGCAAAATTTCTCAAACCAAATCTCTCCCTAAGCTAAATCAACTCATCATGATTATATGGTTGACTTAAAAACATCATTTTTAATAAGTTTCATGTTTAACAAAATTGCATTTGAGGCTTGCAAGATGGAGAAAATGACCTATAATGCCAAATGACCTATAATCTTACTTTCCCAAAATACCCCTAACTTGTAAACCTCATAACTTGAGTTCTACAAATCAGATGGAAGACTTTAAATAAATTTAGAAAGCTAAGATCAAGACCCACAACTTTCATGTTGGCAAAAAGTTTAGGAGAAACACCCCCCTAGGTCAAAAGTTCCTTTGAAGTTGGTGAACTTTCACAGTGAAATTTCATATTCCTCAGATGACATGTAACTTGTTTGGACCATAACTTGTGTTCTATAAATCCAATGGAGGACTTCTAGTACTCAAATGAAAGCTAAGAGCATGCTCTACAAGTTTCATGTTGGCAAAAAGTGGAGATGAAACTTTCATATTGAGATAAGTTGTCTTGAAGTTAGGCACTAAATAGGGGATTTTACCCTGAGAACCCTAATTTATCAACTCCTCACACCTTGAACTTTTCTTGAATAGACCTTGGGATATTATCTCATGTGTCTCAACACAACTATCCATGATTGCAAAGACTCAAAGATGAACTTTGATCCTCTTTAATTGCACAGTTAACTTAGGGTTACTCAGATGAAAACCCTACTTACAACACCCTCAACTGTGGCTCTTCACACTTGGCACCATGACTTGATTGAGCTCCACCATGACCTTCAAGGCACTTCAATGAGCTCTACTCACACCCCCTCACCTTGGTCAAGACCTCACCATCCCTTGATGATCTTCAATTAGTCCTCAAATTAGGAGACTAACCTCATACAAGCAAATGAACTCCTTAAGAACCCAACCCACTTACTGATGATTATGGTGACTTCTCAAACTTGCATAAGACCTCTAGATAGGCTCCACACTTGATCCCCTGTTAAATGAACAATGCTATGCTATGAAAATGTTAGATCAATGATATGCTAATGCAATGAAACATAAACCAAGTAAGAAAAGGTTAGGCAAATTTTTGGGTGCAACAGTAGCCCCTATTCAAGCGGTTTGGACCCGATAGGATGAAAAGCGAACGGCTTTCAGGAAAGCGAGGTAGAAGACGGTTTAATACCAGAGAACCCGGAAATTTGCTAACCGAAGAAGTAAACTCCCAAACTGCTTGGGAACATCACATCCAAACAATTGAATCCGGTTGTCACAGCAACAACTGATCAATCATCCGATAAAGAACCTGATTTCAATATCAACCACCTGCGTGACGCCACAGGTGTTGAATCAACGATAAATGCTACGATAAGCGGGCACTACGTAAAGCATGACATCAATATCCTTGATCCTCCATTTCCGCAGAAACAGGCATACGCTACATAAAAGCGAATCTCGTCAACATCTCTGACCCTCCACTTCTCAAGAAATGGGCACACACTAAAATAAAGAGAGAAATGTCAATATCTCTGACCTTCCATTTCCTCGGAAATGGGCAAATGCTAAAATAAAGCGAGAAATGACAATATCACTGATCCTCCATTTCCTCGGAAATGGGCAAACGCTAAATAAAAGCGAGAACTGCCAATATCACTGACCTTCCATTTCCTCGGAAATGGGCAAACGCTAAATAAAAGCGAGAGCTGCCAATATCACTGACCCTCCATTTCCTCGGAAATGGGAAAACACTAAATAAAAGCGAGAAATGCCAATATCACTGACCCTCCACTTCCTCGGAAATAGGAAAACGCTAAAATAAAGCGAGCAATGTCAATATCTCTGACCTTCCATTTCCTCAGAAATGGGCAAACGCTAAATAAAAGCGAGAACTGCCAATATCACTGACCTTCCATTTCCTCGGAAATGGGCAAATGCTAAATAAAAGCGAGAACTGAGCATCCATAGACTTGAACAAACAAATCTGCGGGGAACTTCTGACATCGGCTGCCATACATCCATCTTGATCGAAAATGGGTAACAACTTCGAAGGTATAATCATAAAGTTTTCAATGTCGACGTAATAATCATCCGAGGAAGACTCTACTGGGGAAGAAGAGAAACTTAACCAAGCAACTCTGATGAGGGGACACATGATAGGACGAATGCGATCATCACATATCTCACCATCCTGAACAAGAATTCTAAACCTGCAGGGAAACACCTGAAACAAAAATAGGTAACCAACCTGGTTTATGTTTCAAAATGCGTATGTTTGACAATGGCGTAATGCTCCATACGAAATGGAATGCTACGCATTAGCAAATATGATGATATATGCAAGATGCAAATGAAGGCTCGGGCAGCTGGAGAAAAGCTGAATACAGAACCGCTTCAGCAAAATAAATGCTGAAGACAAAGCTAACTCCACTAGGGATAACCGGGTATCACAGAATTGTTCCAGCAAAATAAATGCTGGAAAGGTACACCGACTTCGCTGGGGGGTAGAAACAATCCTGCTGGGGGACTAGCTTTACAGTCCGGAATTACGAACTCTGTTGAGGATGATCATCCTACTGGAGGAAAGATGACCCGCTGGAGAACAGAAAAACCAACATGGGGATTACATCACTGTCGGGCAGCTTGCTAACTCGCATCCCACTCTTCTGGTTATAAAGATATGGCTTCCATCTGCTAGGGAGGGATAAAATCACATAAAGCCTGCTCCTACTTTAAAGGACACCGACTAGGGAAACATGATCCCTTAGCTGTTTGCTACAGAGGTAACGACCCTGCAAGACATGAGCAACAACAAGATATCCTATACAAAAAGAAATATCCCGGTCAATAGCCGTGACAATCGCTCAGTCAATTCAAAGTTTTAACAATTATTGGCCTAGGCCTGCAATTTTATGCATGTGCAAGTTTATCAAAAACATCGGCGTTTTCCACAAACAAAACAGTAAAAGTTAAAACAAGAAACAACATCAAGTACTGAATAGTATGCGTTTTATTGATAACGGGCCTGTAAATAGGCAAAGTTTTGTACAATGGATGAAACTCCTAAAAAGATGAAGCTACAAAAGCAAATACAAATATGTACAGAGGTACAAAGAAATTTGTATACATGTCGGCAACGTGGTACAGACGAACACCATGAGCTGATCCTCCTATGACTCGCCTGACTCCGACGCTTTCCCGATACTCTGTCCTCAGAAGACATTGACTTGGATAATCGACCCTCAGGTGTTCCCTAACCACTAAGCAATGCAGTATCAGACTCGGACCACAGTCATTTGCTTTTTCAATCTCTAACTTTTGCCTGAATCGCCCTTTGCGGGTTTTCAATTCACCGGGATACCCTTTTTTGCCGAAGTCGCCTTCTCAAATTTTCAACTTCGCGGGCGTACATCTTTTCAATTTTATCCCTAATTTTTTCCCGAACCTTTTTCTTTTTTCTTTTTGGTTCGCCGGGATGCCCCATTTTTGCCTGGACTCTCTTTTTTCTATCCAGCGGGTCTCTTTAAGCAAAGTAATTTTTAACTGCGTCTGAGTTCACAGGGGATGAAAAATCTTCGCCATCCATGGTGGACAATAGTAAGGCTCCTCCGGAGAAGACCTTTTGCACAATATATGGACCTTCATAGTTGGGAGTCCATTTGCCCCTGTGATCCGATTGTGGTGGGAGAATCTTCTTTAGCACAAGATCCCCCGTCTGAAAGCTTCGAGGGCGCACCTTCTTGTCGTAAGCTTTCTTCATCCGACTCTAATATAACTGACCATATGCGATAGATGCAAGTCTCTTCTCATCCATCAAACTGAGCTGATTCAACCTATTCCGCACCCATTCTGCCTCATCAAGTTGGACATCGAGCAATACTCTCAGGGAAGGAATCTCAACTTCTAATGGCACGACAACCTCCATACCATACACCAGTGAGAAAGGTGTTGCCCCGGTTGATGTGCGTACCGTCGTACGATAACCGTGCAAAGCGAAGGGCAACATCTCGTGCCAGTCTTTGTATCTCACAACCATCTTCTGAACTATCCTCTTGATGTTCTTATTGGCCGCCTCAACAGCGCCATTCATCTTGGGTCTGTAGGGAGACGAGTTGTGATGCTCAATCTTGAAGTTCTGACATAATTCCTTCATCATTTTGTTATTCAGGTTCGAACCATTGTCAGTAATGATTCTTTCGGGGATGCCGTACCGACAGATGATATCCTTTTTGATAAACCTGACTACCACTTGCTTGGTGACATTAGCGTAAGATGCTGCTTCAACCCACTTGGTGAAGTAATCGATAGCCACCAAGATGAATCGGTGTCCATTGGATGCGGTGGGCTCAATTTTGCCAATCATATCGATGCCCCACATGGAGAAAGGCCACGGAGACGCCATAACGTTCAAAGGGCTTGGCGGCACTTGAATCTTGTCTGCATAAATTTGGCATTTACGACATTTCTTTGCAAACTTAAAACAGTCTCTTTCCATTGTCAAATAATAATACCCCGCCCGTAATAACTTTCGAGACATAGCGTGTCCGCTAGCGTGCGTGCCAAAGGTTCCCTCATGGACCTCTTCCATGAGCAGATTAGCCTCTTTCTCATCAACACATTGCAAAAGCACCAAATCATGGTTTCTCCTATACAGAACACCATCCGGATTCAAGTAGAAATTACCAGCCAATTTCCTAAGAGTCTTCTTATCGCGGTTGGATGCCCCAGTCGGATACTCTTGGCTCTTTAGGAAATTCTAGATATCAAAATACCACGGCTTTCCATCGGAAGCCTCCTCAATGGCGAATATGAAGGCGGGCCTATCAAGGCGAGAGATAACGATTCTGGGAGCCTCATTCCAGAAGTTAACTTTGTACATGGAAGATAACGTCGCAAGAGCATCAGCCATTTGATTTTCTGCCCGTGGCAAATGATGAAACTCTACCCGGTCAAAGAAAGGCAACAGTCTCCTTGCATAATTCATATACGGTATCAGATTGGGCTGACGGGTCTTCCATTCACCCTTGATCTGATTCACTACTAACGCGGAGTCTCCATACACATCAAGATTTTTAATCCTCAAATCAATAGCCTCCTCGAGACCCATGATGCACGCCTCATATTCAGCTTCATTATTAGTAACTGGGAACGTCAATCTGGCAGTGAACAGGATGTGCGTCCCATGGGGAGTCGTAATGATTGCCCTAATTCCACTTCCGTATGAATTCACAGCACCGTCAAAAATCAATTGCCATTGGGAACCCGACTCAGGACCTTCACCATGCAACGACTCTTCGCAGTCTTTCATCTTTAAGTACATGATATCCTCATCAGGAAAATCAAACTTCATCGGCTGGTAATCATTGATTCACTGCTCAGCCAGGTACTCTGACAGTACGCTACCTTTGATAGCCTTTTGCGAAACATACTGTATATCGTACTCTGTCAGTACCATCTGCCATCAGGCAATCCTTCCAGAAAGTGCCTGCTTCTCAAAGACGTATTTGATCAGATCCATCTTCGAAATTAGCATGGTTGTATGATTTATCATGTATTGTCTCAGACGTTTGGCAGCCCAAGCAAGTGCACAACACGTCTTTTCAAGCATTAAGTAACAGGACTCACATTCTGTGAACTTTTTACTCAAGTAATAGATCGCATGCTCTTTTCGTTCAGTCTCGTCATGTTGACCGAGAACACAACCCATACTATTCTCAAGAACCGTCAAGTACATGATCAGTGGTCTCCCGGCTACTGGGGGTATCAAAATCGGAGGTTCCTGCAAGTACTCTTTTATTTTTTCAAACGCCTTTTGACAATTTTCATTCCAGACAATTGCCTTGTCTTTTTTTAGCAATTTAAACATTGGGTCACACGTGGCAGTTAGATGAGATATGAACCGGGCAATGTAGTTCAACCTCCCTAAAAAACCATGAACCTCTTTCTCTGTTTTCGGTGCTGGTATTTCTTGTATTGCTTTTATTTTAGCAGGATCAACCTCTATTCCCTTTTTGCTAACAATGGACCCCAGTAGCTTACCGGATCTCACCCCGAGGGTGCACTTATTAGGATTCAGCGTCAGCCTGAATTTCCTAAGCCTTTCAAACAATTTCAGAAGATTCACCAGATGCTCTTCCTCCGTCTAGGATTTGGCAATCATATCGTCAACATAGACCTCAATCTCTTTATGCATCATGTCATGAAAGAGTTTCGTCATAGCACGTTGATATGTTGCCCCAGCGTTCTTCAAACCAAAGGGCATCACTTTGTAGAAGAACGTTCCCCACGTGGTAATAAAAGTTGTTTTCTCCATATCCTCCGGCACCATTTTAATCTGATTATAGTCCGAAAAGCCATCCATGAAGGAAAACATAGAGAATTGAGCAGTGTTTTCGACCAACACGTCAATATAAGGAAGCGGGAAGTCATCCTTAGGGCTCGCCTTGTTCAGATCCCGATAGTCAACGCACATCCGTACCTTACCATCTTTTTTTGGTATAGGTACTATATTGGTGACCCAAGGAGGGTAAGTTGTAACAGCTAGGAAACCAGCGTCCCACTGTTTCTGCACTTCCTCTTTAATCTTTATGGCCATATCTGGTTTAGTTCTTCTGAGCTTTTGTTTGACCAGTGGACAGTCTTCACCCAATGGCAAGCGATGGACCACAATATCAGTATCTAACCCAGGCATATCTTCATAAGACCAAGCAAAGATGTCACTATACTCTCGAAGCATCTCGACAAGTCTCGGCTTGATATCACTTTGCCGCGCAGCCCCTATCCCGACATTCCTGACAATCTCTTCCGAACCCAAATTAATGATCTCGATATCCTCCTGATGAGGCAGAATGATTCTCTCTTCTTGTTTCAACAGACGAGTCAGCTCTTCTGGTAAGTCATCGTCATCAACAACCTTTTCTTCAGCTTGGAATTTCGGATGCTCAAAGTCGAAGCGAGTCATAAGGAGTTCTTGATTGGTGTCATCTGAAATATGGATCATCCTGCAATAGAAAGGGTTAAATGCTTAATATGATATGCAAACGAAGCACACGACCACATTGTCATTTTATTTGATGATTAAAACAAAGCATACACATAAGCAAGTAGGCCCTAAAATAAAATCAATATGCCCCGGGTAGGACACAAGATTGTACAATAATCGAAAAACAAGGCATTACTGTTTTGGCGTCACTTGAATAAAGTCCTGGATAGACCAGTTGCATAGGCTCTGTCCTGGCTCGCTGGGCTTTATCCACGACTCCATGTCACAGTCGCTATCGCCTTCTTCACTGTCATACACAGCGTTGATCTATTCAAAACTGACTCCTCCCGGCGTGAACACAATCGACCCTTTGAATCCCGGCTTTCCCTGCGAAGAAGATGATGACGACGGGTGATACCCTAAGCCGAACTTGTCTTGCTTAATAGGAATCTCCAAAACTCGACCCCAACCTTTAACCTCACCGGCTTGCACCACCGCTTGGGCTTCTCTATACGACGACATAGCTACCTCTGGCCCCTTGCTGATTACAGGAGGTTTATCGTTGCTCTGCACTCCTTCAAAGGCTTGACACAATGTCTCATGGATCTCACCATCCACTTCGACATATTTAAACGATGACAGGTGACTGACAAGAATGTCTTCCTCCCCACATATAGTGACAATACTACCACCGACCGCATACTTAAGCTTTTGGTGCAACGTCGATGTCACAGCCCCTGCAGCATGGATCCACGGTCGTCCAAGCAAACAACTATAAGCTGGCTGTATGTCCATGATGTAAAACACGGTGTCAAACACTTCTGGACCGACCTGGATTGGCAAAGTCAGTTCTCCGAATACAAACCTTCTTGTTCCGTCAAATGCCCTCACCACTAAGTTACTTGGCGTGCAGATTACACCTCGGGTATCTAGCTTCAGCAATGCTTTCTTGGGCAAGACATTTAAGGATGAACCAGTGTCAACAAGGACGTGGGACATAATAGTGCCCCTACACTCGACAGAAATATGCAACGCACTGTTATGGTTGCGGCCCCTGGGTGTCAAATCAAAATCAGTAAAGCCGAGGCCATGCCCCGCATTCACGTGCGCAATCACTCCTTCGAGTTGATTCACAGATATCTCATGGGGTACATAGGCAGCGTCCAGAGCTTTCAACAACGCGTTCTGGTGAGCCTCAGAACAAAGCAACAATAAAAAATTAATATTTTGGAAGGCGTCTGCTGCAGATGATCGTCAATTTTATAATCGCTCTTCCAAATCAGTCTCATGAATTCTTCTACATCTTTGGTCAAAGCCTCTTTTTCCTTCTCCTGCGACGGTCCTTCCTCATTGGCCTTACCTTTCCCCTTTGCAATTCTTTCAGCTTCTACTTCTGGCGACGTAAAGACTCTGCCACTGCGGGTTATGCCCCCTGCCCCCACAAGATTATCAATGAATCCTACAGGCGGGCTTGGCAAGTTAATCTTCTCCCCATTGCAATACACTTCCGCCCCATAATTCCAAGGAATGGCTTTAGTACTCTCGTACGGAATAGGTCCAGCTTTGGTAATTGTGATAGTCGGCCTCTTGGGAGGTGCCGATATCATGACAGTTTTGAACGGTATCGTAATTGTTGCAACTTCACCCTGCTTCTCAGCTATTGCCTCAACAGGCTTTTCTTCAGCAGTGCGATCAAATTGCAGCGTACCTTCGTCGATCATTCTTTGAATACCTCTTCTCAAGTTATTACCACCCTCAGGCTGGGCCAAACAATCAATACAATCAGCATCACAACCAGGGAACAGCCCCCTTTCAGTAACCTGCTCTTGACATAACCCAGAGGTGTTTTCAATTCGTCCACCTTCATAACCAGATTCAGACTGGCATCCTCCAAAATTGCACCCACCTACACCGATCCGTGAGGCGGCATCAGATTCTTCTCAATATTGGGAGCTTCATTACCAAAGTTTATCGCTTTGCTATCTATCAAATCTTGCACCTTGTGCTTGAACGCTTGACAATTCTCGATGGTATGACCGGGTGCCCCAGAGTGGAAATCGCAATGTGCATTGACGTCATACCCATAAGGAGGCGTGCCCTTCGGTGGAGCTAGCGTCCTTTTCTCAACAAGCTGCAACTATAACAAGTTTGGAAGAAGCTGAGCATAAGGTAGCAGAGGTGCATCAAAGACTCTTTTCACAGCCCTATCCCGACCTTGATATCTCTGTGGAGCAGCGTCCTGTCGTCCCTGTTGTTGTTGTGGTTGTTGTTGTTGCTGTCGAGGTACAGGAATTGTCACACTGGCGATTTGTTGTCTGTGCCAATTCCGACTTCTATCCCTTCTCCGATCACTACATACTGCATTGGTATCTCCCTGTCTCTTGTTCCCAAAAGCCTTTTTAACACCTCCAGCTGAGGTTGACTCACCCCCTAAGAGTATCAACTCGGAAAAATTAGTCGTCGTACAATTAATGAGTCTGTCATAGTACAGCCCAGAGAAAGTGCCCACAAACATATCTACCAACTCCCGTTCTACCATGGGTGGATGCACCCTGGCAGCTAGCTCACGCCACCTCTGGGCGTATTCTTTGAAACTCTCGTTATTCTTCTGAGAGAGATTTTGGAGCTGGACCATGTTCGGCGCAAGGTCGCTATTGTATTGGTAATGCTTGACAAAAGCTTCTGCTAGTTCCTTCCAGCTACCAATTTGAGTAGGCTCTAACCCCATGTACCATTCCAATGACGGTCCCGACAAGTTGTCCTGGAAAAAATGCATCAGCATCTTTTCGTCATCAGAGTAGGCGGACATTCTCCGATAGTAAGATCGTACGTGAACTCTCGGGCAAGTATCCCCCTTATACTTGTCAAATGTGGGCGCTTTGAATTTGATTGGCACCCTCAAGCCAGGGACCAATCCCATGTTAGCCACATCCAGCACCGTGGCGTTCTGATTAGCAAGATTCCTCATCTGTTCTTCCAACAACCTGAACCATCTATCATTGTCAGCGGGCGCCTCAAAATCCCTGCCTGGAGGAGGGAAAGCATCTTCCTGGCGATCTTCACCCCAGTGAGAATCCTCATTACTGTATTCTGCATAAGCAGTATGAGGACCAAAACCAGTCTGATTAATCCTAGGACCGTATCCCATATTACCGAAACCTTGATTTCCAGTGCCTGGCCCAAAACCAGCATTATGAACGCCTATTCCCATACCATTGTGGCTTGCATTGCCGAAGCCTGCATTACTGAAGCCCTGATTACCGTAACCCGGATTCCTGTAACCCTGATTGCCATAGCCTTGATTACCACCAAAACCAACGTTGCCAATACCAATACCCATACCAGTATTCCCAACACCGAGACCAGCATTTCCAGTGCCAACATTGAAACCAGCATTCCCCGTCACATCCACATTCTCAGCTCTGTTATCATTCTCAGTCGTATTAAGGACAACCACCGGTACCGTGTCATCTGCTCGAGGAGTCCTGACTCGAGAAGGATGATTAGCAAATCTGCCATGTAGCACACCCTGACTATCAACCCTAGCAATCAGAGGTTGCACCAGAGTTTGCAGCTGCTCCTGGCCCTTAGCCACAGTCTCCATCACCTGCATGAACTGCGCCATCCTATCGTGCATCTCTTGCATCTCGGTCTGCATCTAGTCCATGACTTTCTTACAGTTGCTTATGGTAGAATAGCGATGAATTCGCTAGTCGGCAATTTTGGAACCTGCGTCAACAGAGAGTTAAGAGAACAATACAAGGTACCTGCTATGCGAATGATTTATGCAGATGCAAACGTGTGTCTGTGCGTTAGGGAGATTTTTCCCCTGATTCGAGTGCCAGAATGCAAATGCTGATAACAAGAAGTCCGAGTCTAGCCACTGGAATAACATCTCATATATAGATAAGGCCCACAAGGCAGTATTACAAAGTCAACGAATACAATGGGAATCAATAGCATGACCTCAACCAACAAGCCTGGTGATGATCAGCCTACAACAAGAAAACAAAGAGCTACAAAGATAATCAAGTGCGACCGCGGGCACGAAACTCCTCCAGCAACTCTCTAGTCTCGGGGTGATCAGGACGAGTGAGTAATCCTTCAACAAGAAACTCTCTCTGCATGATAGTACACTGGAGACCCTTAACTGAATCTTCCCACGCTCCCTTGCCAAAGCAATCCTCTAGCTTTCGCTTCTTGGACTCGAACCTCTGCTTGCGATCTTTCAAGTTAGCGAGAGCTTTGTTCAGCAAATCTTCAGTGGTGTATCTGCAAGCGGTCTCCTCATCAAACCTCTTCTCACTAGCCTTCACCTGAGTCTTCAATTTGGAGATCTGCTGCTTTAGTTTATCCTCCCTCTCTTTATTGTTAGCTATGGTGGAATTCCACTGCTGATTAAACTTGGATATTCTTTGGTACGCTTCATCCAAGTGCTACTTCTTAGTGGCCAGTACGTCATTGACAGATTTGAAGTCCCGACCCAAACGCTCACGCTCAGCTATCTACTTAGTCAAGTTCGTACCTAACCTGCTCACCAACTTTGTTTGCCTCTTGAAGGAGTAGACGGCTTCACTTCTCTCACTTCTGATCTGTGCCAACTCTTTCTCTAACTCCTCATTTTCCTTCTTCATCTCTTCTCTCTCAGCTAACACCTGATTATACTGTTGAATAGCACGGTAGTAGACTCCTCCACCACTGGAGGGCATTCCTGCTTAGCAGGTGGAAAAGGATCCATATAGTCTCTGCTCTGGCTCTGATCCAGGTCACATACGGAGCATAGGCTTGGCTATTACTTATTCCCAACAATGGTTTCCCTCATCTACTGATATCATTCCAGGCATGCTGAAGCTTAGATAACATATTCCCCTCTAGAAGTCCAGTGAGGTACAGATATTCCTGCACCTCTCAATCCTTTGGCGGAGCTCTCAAAGCATAAGCAAACTGTCGGACAAGCAAAGATGGATTATAGTTGATACAGCCCTTTCTTCCTATCAAAGGCACATTCGGAAACCCACTGCAGCTGAATATAACCTCAGTACCCAACATATCTCTATCAAACCAAACAACACTCTCTGCTGATAAACCCATCAATCACTCAGACCACTCAGCTGTGGCTGCAGATGAGGCAAAGAGACCTTTCTTTGGTAGGTGACTGTCAAACCATCTATAGAATAAGGGCACACAGCATGATACATTCTTACCCCTTCTATTTTCGTTCTTGTAATGGAAGGAATGATACACATCGCCAATCAAGGTAGGAACTGGATTCCCTGATGAAAAGATATGAAAGTCATCTAAGTCCACAAAATCAGTCATGTTAGGAAACAAAATGATGCCATATATGCAGAGAGCAAGAATGACATTGAACACAATCCAACAACCGTCTTTGGCACACTGTCGGGCTTTCCCCACTAAGAACTGCAAAGAAAAACCTAGAACCCCGTTCCAACTAGACAAGATCAACTCAGAGGCATCCAGATGAAGAGAAAGAGCAAGATTAGCCAGATTGGGCTCAGCATCCATATGAACAAAAGGCATCTGACTCCTGATAGGCACCCCCAATAAATCAACATACTCCTCTAATGTAGGTGCAAGAATGAAGTCCGGGAAAGTAAAGCATCTCAAAGGAGGATCATAGAACTGCAGCAAGGCATACAACCCATTCAACTCATACACAGAAGGCTTACAGACCAAACTGAGCAGCTTCCCATAAGACTTCCTGAATTCACCTCTCACAGTATCATCTGCCAAAGCAATCAAACTGGACAACTGAGCAACATCAGGAGTAGGGAGCTTATAGGCTACAGTCTTCCTCAGAGAACCCATAATAGCACAACAACAGGCAAGAAAATACCGAAACCGGGGGATAATGTACCTGCAACACAGACACACGTTAATGATATGCAAATGAGTATGCAAAATGCAAAATGTAATGCAACAGAGGATCAAGATGGCTGCTGAGAAGATCAAAGCTCTAATCCAACATAATCACAACACTGCTCTGATAGCACAACCCTTAAGAGGACCAATAAATACACACTGTCGAGAACAACCACATCTTTGACGATAAGAACCTCTGAACCCAACAACACTGATTCACTAACAAGAAAACCAGGTAGTCTGAAGGTTGAGGTTTCCTGCAATAACCCGACCCCGCTCACAGGTATGGACCTGAACTAACACAGGTATGGCATCCTATGCGTTTCCCAGCGTCACAAACTTTCAAGAGCGATGATACGATACCCAGAAGGTGTGGCATCAACATCCCTTGAAGTGGCCTCACTCTACTGAGTCACAAATGATCGGTCCCCAGAGTCGACAATCCTCCAAACCAACAACCCCTTAGACCCAAAGGGTCGGAAAAGAAGTCAACCGGGAGAACCTCGTCTGAGCGTGGATTTTATGAGACACTAGTGCCTGCAAAGCAAGCACGCGCCCACTAATTTCCACAACTAATGCTAAGTACACTCAAGCCTGGGTCTGGCTTCTCGCTCATCAGATCCCCTTCCCACAACAACAAAATAATAATAATCATACTGAAAATAAAATGCGGAAAGTAAATGCGATAAATAAAACCCAACAGGTAAACACACAAGCGCTAGGATTGACTCGCATAGGGGATGGGAAACGGTCCTAGCATAGGGGATGGGAAAATTCCCCAGCAGTTATAAGTCCCCAATAGAGTCGACAGCTGTCGCTACTGCGAAAAACGAGGCCGGCAAGACAAAAGAGTCGCCACCCTTCATTATTTATCCCTTAGAACGGGAAAGGAAACGATCGGAAAAACCTGACGCAAAGGTATAAGACAAGGTCATCGCAACCATTGTCTGGATTCGGGAGTCGGTTACGCAAGGGGAAGGTATTAGCACCCCTCACGTCTATCGTACTCGATGGGATCCACGCTTGTTGTGATTATCTGACGGGTTTGTTACATCTATCTACACTACAGGTTTGGTCTGAAAAGAAAAGAAAATGACTCGGCAAAGCGTCGCGCTTCATGCCTACGTATTCCCTTCTGGAACGAGAAATCAGAGTCAACGTAGTTCGCCTTACTACGGGGGAAGGTTGCTCGCCAAGATATCGCATCTTGTGCCTACGTACTTTCACACGGCGCGAAATATCAGAGCAAATGTAGTTCGGGACACGAGCGACACAGGTTTGTCTTTTTTATCTGAGTAAGGTTAACAGACGGTTCCAGCAGTTTGGTGTATGCAACTCGCTCGACGAAGACTTAGGCGTCTACCGTTTGCGGTAGAACCGGGAGTTAACAAAACTCTCCTTCTGAAAAAGGTTTCCAAGGAATTAAAGGTCCAAGAGGACAAAAAGAGTTTGATCTTTGTTTTCTGTTTTTTAGAGAAGTGTCTTATATGGATGTTTGCAACTAATATCGCACTAGAGACTATGACCTGAGAGTGAATGCGTCGCATGTCACCCAAAGGGTACCATACTAAACATCCAGATTGTTGAAAAGAAACTCTCTAACAATCCTTTCTCATATAGCTTAAGGCTCGTAACATACGACGTCAATTAACCTTTATTAATGTATTTTGATTTTGTTTGCAGATGAGAAGAGAAATGACGCACTAAAGGGGAACTGGTCCAATCCTAAAGTTGTCAGGAAAAATTGAACCTATGGTTGAGGTTAGGAGGGAAGCTAACTAATGTTATCATGCATGGTTAGAAACCCTAATGTCTGTCATAACTTCTCTGGAACCAGAGAAGTCAGAGTTCCTAGGAGAACATGGCAAAGGAAAACAAAACAGTAAACAAATTAACTAAAAAGAAAATACTGTAAACAAAATGCTGTAAATAAAATGCATGCTATGCATCACAAAAGCAGAAGGAGCCAAGCTCAACTTCTAAACAAATAAGGCACAAAGGCCACACACCATACAGGCAAGGGAGCTGAGCTCTACCAAATACCAGCAAGCAAAGCCACACAGTAAAAATACAAGCAGAGGGAGAAACTCAACCTCTAATGCAATACAAGCAAGGGGAGAAGCTCAACCCTTAGGATGCTCTTAAGCCTATAATCATCTACATGAAGCCTAAATCTGATGCAACACTTCAAGCAAATCACATCAATACAGTTGAACAAAAAGAAAACAGACAAATAGGGAAAACAAACCAGCAATTTCCACAACAGAGCAATCTTCTGACAGCAATCCAATCCAAAGTCTGTAATTGTTCTTCAAGTCCACACCATATTCAAGAGAAGGAAAGGGATACTCCATCTTCAAGCTCCAACCAAAGAGAAGATAATGAACATCAAGAATATTGGATTGATGATGGGAGGCTGGAAGCAAACCAAAGGAATCATACCAGACACTCAACCAGTCATCTGAGAAAGGCATCCTCAGAGGTTCTACCCATTGTAAAATGCCACACATCCTTCCAAAGGAAGGATGAGGCTTTCACATAGGGACCTTGAATCATAGGATGAGAATGGAAAGCAATCAAAGTGATCCATGTTTGAGGAAGAAAGAAAACTACTTCTAAGCTTTCTCCTAAACCCTAATTCCTATAAGCTACAAGAAAGCTACCAAAGGGAAAGAAGAACTCCAAGCCAAGCTCCACAATCCACTCCACAGAAGCTACAACATGCCCATAACATCATCCAACAAGAATCACAAGATCAACATGCACCAAAGGCCACCAAAGAAGGCAAAACAAAGCAAGCACCAAGCTAAGAGCACTAAAAGAACCACCTAATTGCAAATTCTATATAAAATAGCAAACTAGAATATAAAAATCTACCAATTTTCCTAAGGGAACATGAAAGTGTTAGAACCTATAGTTCAAATATCAAAGCCTAATTCAATTTCTAAGGCCACTAATAAAATCCTAAATTGTAAAGTGTCAAAGGGAAGCCATGAAAGGGAAGGCTCTAAAACCCTAACCTAAAACAGAACTTAGGATTATTTAAATATCAAGAGAAAATTCCTGAGGAAACATACATTTCTAATCTACAATCCAACAAAAAATCAAATCCAAATTCAATGCCAATTGGTCAAACAAAAATCAACAAACAGATGTGTCAAATATGCAAAAAATAAAGAAATATCAAAAATGAGAAAAATCAAATTAAATTGCAAAATCATCAAAAATTAAATCTAACAGCATAGAAAAATAACAAATTAAAAGAGGAGCATGGAGATATTTTTATTTTATTTTTCTGACAAATAATGAAATTAAAATGAATTAAAGAAGAAAAATGGAATTAAAATAAAAGAAAATGAAATAAGAAAAATCAAATAAGCCAGAAAATATCACACGCGTTGGATGGATTGACTCAGTAAACTGATCTAAAAGCTCTCAAGTTGTCCAACTCACACGCCACGTACACGCCACGTCAATTAATGAAAACGCTGTGTTTCATGTTCAAAACTCAAATCCTCAGATTAAAACCCAACCACACGATGAGCATACTTTGTCAAGCTTCAGGGCAGATCTAATGGTTAAGACTTCATCTTCTCTAATTCAAACTCAAATGGAGGGAAGCTCGTAGACGGTGGTCGGAGATGACCTCCGGTCATCTTCTCCGGTGAGCACACACTTACAGGTCAACAAAAATCATCAAACTTAACATCATCTCACTCCAAATCTTGTCCTGATCTCAAATATCACCTTCAAATCCTCTAAATCCTACAAGATTTTGAAACCCGAAGCAGATCCTAAAATTCACTTCAATCTGAACTCTCACCAAAACTCAAACTAATGGTATGAATGTAATCCTCATCTAACACTAATCATCACATGCTATTCCAATTGAATCAAAGCCTCAAGATCAGATCAACTCACATCCAAACAGAAAATATGCCATCACCTAATTTGTCTCTAAACATCCAATTTCTGATCCAGATTTCATCTACATCCTAAATCAAAACCTATTCACATACTAATCATGCTTAGATCATGCTATAACTAGTGTAAATTTGAAAACTACATACCTGACTTTGAGCTTCAAATTGAGGTATCTAGAACACGATTCTGGCTTCAAAATAATGCAGATCGCTTCAATGCTTGATGAGGAACACTTTTGTAACTTCAATTTGCTTGGATTTGGCTTGAAAATGAAAACACGATTTTCAACTCTCTTCTTCAAGCTCCAACTTCAATCCTTGGTTCTGGTGCGAAATGATCTCCAAAATGGAGCAAAACCTCTCACAGAACTTAAATACAATTGGTTTGTGGGCTTTAGGGGTTCAATTGAGGCCCAAAACATAAAATCCATTCTTCAATTTTCTTTCACAAAACCAAACATGGTGAATGCGTGTTCTGACTTGAAACTTCCCTTGGAAACTTTCAATCTTCTCCATGTAGTCTGGTGAGAAAGTCTAGAGTGATTTGAGTACTTGAATCCATTCAATAACCAAGTTATGAGGTGTTACTTATTTGTGAAGTAACAAACCATATCTCCATGAAATTGACTTCAAATGGAAATTATAAAATTGCCAAAGTGTTTAGAATGGTTTTTCTGATCAAAATGAGTTTTCATATGGTCCATTTTGAGCACAAATGAATTGATCATGAATTTTTCAATCAAATACCTTTAATTTCTTCCTTTTGCAAAATTTCTCAAACCAAATCTCTCCCTAAGCCAAATCAATTCATCATGAGTATATGCTTGACATAAAAACATCATTTTGAGCAAGTTTCATGTTGAACAAAATTGCATTTGAGGCTTGCAAGATGGAGAAAATAACCTATAATGCCAAATGACCTATAATCTTACTTTCCCAAAATACCTCTAACTTGTAAAGCTCATAACTTGAGTTCTACAAATCAGATGGAAGACTTCTAATACAATTTAGAAAGCTAAGATCAAGACCCACAACTTTCATGTTGGCCAAAAGTTTAGGAGAAACACCCCCTAGGTCAAAAGTTCCTTGGAAGTTGGTGAACTTTCACAGACAAATTTCACATTCCTCAGATGACCTGTAACTTGTTTGGACCATAACTTGAGTTCTATAAATCCAATGGAGGACTTCTAGTACTCAAATTAAAGCTAAGAGCATGATCTACAAGTTTAATGTTGGCAAAAAGTGGAGATGAAACTTGCATCTTGAGATAAGTGGTCTTGAAGTTAGGCACTAAATAGGGGATTTTACCCTGAGAACCCTAATTTAGCAACTCCTCACACCTTGAACTTTTCTTGCATAGACCTTGGGATATTATCTCATGTGTCTCAACAAAACTATCCATTATTTCAAAGACTCAAAGATGAACTTTGATCCTCTTTAATTGCACAGTTAACTTAGGGTTACTCAGATGAAAACCCTACTTACAACACCCTCAATTGTGGCTCTTCACACTTGGCACAATGACTTGATTGAGCTCCACCATGACCTTCAAGGAACTTCAATGAGCTCTACTCACACCCCCTCACCTTGGTCAAGAACTCACCATCTCTTGATGATCTTCAATTAGTCCTCAAATTAGGAGACTAACCCCATACAAGCAAATGAACTCCTTAAGAACCCAACCCTCTTCCTGATGATTATGATGACTTCTCAAACTTGCATAAGACCTCTAGATAGGCTTCACACTTGATCCCATATTAAATGAACAATGCTATGCTATGCAAATGTTAGATCAATGATATGCTAATGCAATGAAATATAAACCAAGTAAGAAAAGGTTAGGCAAATTTTGGGGTGCAACAGTTACCAATTTCTCCAGTTAAGTCTAGTGGTTACTAGCATCATCCAAAACCAATTGTTATTGGTATATCCTGATTTGATTACCAACAGTCCCCTCTAAATCCAGTGGTTACTGGCATTGCTTGAAAGCTAACCGCTATTAGTGTCGAAAGTTGATTGATACCAACTTCCCCAGCCAGAGTCCGGTTGTTTTAACAACATTGTTTGAAATTCTCAATTGTAATTGGAACTTCGATTTGGTTGTTACCATATCCCCAGGATGTCTAGTGATGTTTAGCACTTCTTGGAAACCGTTATTGATTTAGTCGTCACCATATCCCCAGTAAGTCTAGTGGAAACTAACACTGTTTAAAGTTATTCGTGGTTCTGGTCGTCACCAGTCTCCCCATTTGAAGCTTTTGCTTTTCCAGTCGAGTCTCGGAGAACTAGTGGATACTAGTTTCCCCAGCGTGTTCGGTCTTGTTTCTAACCTTTTCCTGAAGATCCCGTTTGAACTCTCCGTTATAGGAAATTTTCTCATCTGGTTATCCCCAGTGAGATTCGTGTCTTCGTTCCGTCTTTTCCCCGGTGAAGCTTTGCTTCCCTAGTGGAATTGTTCCCCCAGCAAGTCTTCCCCAGTGGGTCTCTTCCCCAGTGTGGTTTGCTTTTATTTTCTTTCGTTTCCCCAGTGAAGAATTGTCATCTTCCCCGGTGGGCTTCCTCATCTGGTTATCCCCAGTGAGGCTCATATCTCCTTTCCTCAATGAAGATGTGTCTTCCCTGGTGGAATTTGTGTCCGCTGCGTGAAATATTTCCTTGAAAAAGCATCTTTAGTCATGTTTGAACTATCTTGCTTAATTCGCTTGGAATCTTTCCCCAGTGTGTTGGGTCCTCGTAAGTGGTTACTCGTTGTATTGTCGTTCTTTTATATTTGCTCGTGTGTTTGCATCCGTCGTGCATTCAAGCATCGTATAAAATCATTTAGATTCATGGCATATTTGCATTCGTCCTTTTGCATACCATCGGATCTAAGGGACAAAATTTCTGGTTTGCTATATTTAAATACTTTTCACTGCGATTCTATGAGGATTGTCATCTCTCATCACCATCTAGTGAAGATATTTAAATAGGGGCATCTGTTGCACCCCAAATTTTGACCCCTTAGATCCTCATCATCATTTTAGGATCATATTCATTTGATTATCTAACCTTAACCTATTGTCAGTTTATCTTTGTTAAGATGCAGATGAAGTAGGGTTCCGTACCGTCAAAATCGAGATTTTGGTGATCTGATCAGTCAATGTTTTGGATTGATTCAACTTCAAATAAGTATCCATATCATAAAGAATATAACATTGGATCAAGTATGGATTCAATTTGAGGTGGTCACCCGGGAATTGAGAACAGTGTAGTTCAAGATACCAGATTAGGGTTTTCGACGAGAAAAAGTCAACTGTAGTTTGACTTTTGGTTTAAAGAATGCTTCAATGGTGGGATCTTGGTCCATTAGGCTCCTATGGCTTAGTAAAGTCCATCCAAAGAGGTTCAAGTCCTCAGGATGTTCGGATCATCAACGGTCGACTCGGTAGGCACCGATTGATCGAACGGTTGACCGAAAAGTTAACTATTCAACAATAAGGAATTTAACTTCAAGATGTGATTAAAAAATGTTCCTTATGTCATATTACACCTCCTCATAAAATTTTAGGACCATTGGATCAAGCGTTAAGAAGTAATTGCAAAAATCGGGAATTAAGGTTTCGAAAGGGGCAAGACCATAACTCCTCAACCACACATCCAATTGAAGTGGTTCAAAGCTCATTGGAAAGCTTTTGACAAATACTACAAAAGCCTAAAAGTGGTCCATGATCAAAAAAGGCATAGAATTGGAGTTATAGCAAAATTCATTTTTGAGGGGGAAATAACTTAGAAAAATTTTAAGTTATTTAGCACTTTTAAGTGGTTTTTTCAGAAACCTTGAAGGGTTTTTCAACCTAGTTCCATCAAGAATTTGGAAATTCCCAAAACATAACATTTATATATCTACTTAAGGGCTTTCCAAATTGTGGTAGAACTCCTCAATAGCATGTTTGAGCAGGAAGTTATGCACCATAGAAGTTGGGCATGTCACACTTGAAATCACTTTGTCAAGAATTCTCAAATTTGGATTTTCACAACTTAAGCCACTCTCAGCCCTTGGATATTGATTCAAACTGATAATGTGAGGCATAGATGGAGAGAAAACCAGAAAAAATGATGGTTTTAGTGAACATAGCAAGTTGTTGCAACTTGGCAATATAATAATCAAATGTAAGAAGGAGAGAGAAACTTTTAATGCTAGGACTGTTGCAGCTGGTTTACTCTACCTTCACAGATCATCTCAGTCACTTCATGTCCATCTCCACTTGAGTTTTCTGATCTCCTTTGAACAATGGATCTGATAGGAGAAGATCTTGTAAGATTCATTTGAAAATCTCATGAAAACTCCCTCCAAAAGTGGTAAAAGACCAAGGCTGCCCTCACTCTTGTTTGGCTATAAATAGAGGCCTCTTCTATGAGTTTAAGTACACCAGAGCAATCTCAAGAAACCTGAGAAACCATAGCTCTCATTCTCCTCTCATTCCTCAAGAATCTCAAAAATCTCAAAGTCCCCATTTTCACCAAAAAGCTGTCTTGAGCAAAACTCTGCTCAAGACCAGTTCCATCATTTCCAAGCCTCTCAAAACCATCCACACAATCCCTAAATATAGTAGAGAAGGTGTCCATACCTTCAAACCTCTCAAAAATACCATTTTTCAAAATGTCAACTTTCACACCAAGAAAGTTTGACCACTATACTCAAAACTTGCCAAATCCTTGTCTAGAATTGTTCTTGCTGTTCTAACCATCCATACACCTCACATATGTCATATTACAACTGTCCAAAGCATTGAAAATCAACTGGGAATCACCTAACTCCAACTGTCTTGAAGTTTGATTTTGTTGCTTCAAGAGGAAGTAAGCTTCATCTCATTGCAAAGGAAGGAGTATCTTTGGGTTTCTAAGCTTTTTAGCTTGTTCAAGACTGGTCAACAAGAGGTATGTGATATTCTAACTATCTAATAATTATACATTGTCATGTATTGTCATTTTGTGGTGATTTGTGTGAAAACATATCATGGTTGCCCCATTGTGTTTCTTTATCAAGAATCTTAGTTTTATGATCATAATGCTTATTTTGTCAATATATTGTCATTTATAAATAATATGTGGATGATAGGTTGCAAGTCTGTGCTTTGTTATCATGCTTAGACTTATTTGTGAGATTTTGGTCATTTGGTCGTTTTAGGAGCCAATGTTGAAATATTGTTGGATTAACCCTAGAACTGTCAAACCTAGCTCATTAGTGAGATATGTAGATAACTTGTAAGTTTCCCATAGATTTCCCCTTGCCCTTGATCATGTGTGAATCAATGTGGCCCTTGTTTTCATTATGATATTTTCATGTTTGTCTTGCCTATCATTGCTATGAAGTGGCTCTTAAGTGGTTATACTTGCTATTCCTTATACCTCAAGTCTTGGTTTAATGTTTGATTTTGTTCATGATGTTTGTGTTGGTGGAGATGTGAGAAGTTTGAAGCTTAGTCATTAGGGTTGTCTTGTGAGACTTGTTTGATTTTGCTGTCCAATTTGGTTCAACATGTCATTTTTGGCTTGGTGTGCTTTTGCTTGACCTTATGTTTAGAGACTCATTGGTTTACCTATTTTAAGATTGTGTATGATGTTTTTGTGCTCAAAATCTGCCTAAGTGTTCAAATTGCCTTATCATACCTCAACTGTTGCTTTCTTTAAAACATCATGAGACCAAACATATCACATTTTGTTTCAATCAATTCCTACATGATTTATGTGCATAAAATCACTGCCCTATTGATTTGAATTTTGTGTGTGATGCTATTTATCTCAAACTGTCATGAAATCACCCTGCTGCCTCATCACAATGCTAAAGTTAACTTGCACTTTCCACTCACAATGCCAATTTTTGCCTTGAATGAATATGCTTACTTTTTTATCTTAAGACCCTCTGTCATCATATTCATGATATGTGTGCATCATTATGTGGCATGAAACTCATCATCATGAAATATACCTACTTTTATATGCTTGCATCCTGATTTCCCTCAAAGATATGTTGCTTCTGTTTTCAACAAAAACCATAACTAATTATGTTTCCATGCTAAAAGTTTTCTTGCTTGTTGATTGAAATTGTTTCTGATTCAAAGTTTGTCAACTCATGGTAGCTCACTCTTGATCATCTTGCATTTATCTGTTCATGTTCATTATACTTGCTGCCATTGGTTGTTTTGGGCTTATTAACTGTTGTTGTCGTCAACTTTGTAGCAGTGTATGTATTTTCTTTCTGTTCAAAATTGTCAATAGTTTTCAAGTATGCAAATTGAGAAGTATGTGCCCTGTCATTAGTATCAACATGGTTATGTTTAGTAGGCTGTTTTGTTATGCCAAGGAGTTTTGGTCTGTTAAGACACCTTGACTGCCAAAAGAGGTAGAGCTTTAGTCTGTTGTTTGTAGAACTGTGAGATTTATGCATAAGGGTTGTTATCCTAAGGTGGTAAAACTTGCATCTGTGATGATTTGTATTGATGGATGATATAGGCATTATCATGCTAGTTTGCATTTGTGTCAATAGCCTGTTTAGGATCAGTTATAGGTTTGTTAGCTTTAACTCAGTTGGCAAGTTTGGTCTGATTTTTGGTGTGTTTCATTGCTGTCTAGACCAGTTGTGAGGTTGATCAAGGAGTCTATTAGTATTCTATTCATGTTGTTTAGATCATAGTGATTGTTTGATATGTGTCTGTTCAAAATGTTTTGAAATTTGTTTTTGCAACTTATGTCATAATTTCAAAACCACAAGTCACTTTGTATTCAAGTTTGAATTTAAGTTTCATCTGTTTTGGAACTTCATATGTATTGTATTTGGAGTGTGTGAGGACCTTCAAAACGTTTTAAACATGAGTGAATGGAGTTGTAGCTTTGAAAATGCATTTCAATCACCAAATTTGCAATTGCGATGTGTTTTTCAAAACCTTGTTGTTTGTAAACAAATTTAAGGTTTAGACACACCCTATATGATGTTTTGAGTATGTATGTGTGATTCCTTTATTTCAAAGTGGTCTGTTTCATAATTTCCCTATCTCACTTGCAAGTGTCTTGATTTTTCTCTCATTTCCACACGACAGTTGGAGTTTTGACTCATGAGTGGTTTGTTTGAATGCATGAGCTTATTGTATATGATATTTGAATTGTGTTTGAGTTCTTTTTCTGATCATAGCATGACTGGTTTGTTCATTTGCTTTGTAAATGAATTTTCATCTTGCTTTAGCAACTACCATCGTGTTTCTTTTTCAAAGCCTCATTTCAAAATTCTATCTGGACCATCTTTTTCCATGTTTGAAAACACCCAAGATTGATCTAAGGTTTGTTTGAATTGGTTAAGAATCGAATGAGTTTGATATCAAAACGCATTTTGAACATTGCCTTGTTTTTTGCTTCATATTTGCCCAGAATATCATGTAAACTTACTATATATATATATTATGGGGGTGACTATATCAACGGATGTATAGCCACCCCAGTGGTAGAAGCATGCGCGCATATCTCACCTTTCACTAGCCAAACCTGGGTTTGACCTGTGTGGAGGTCGAATCCTTTTGTTCTTTTGTTTTTTCTTCATACTTCATCATGTTTTTTCACCTTGGTAGCGCGCGTGTGAGTGCTTCAGTGGTTAAGCTTGTGAGTTTGCAGCTAAGGGGCTTGGGTTCAACTCCCAGCGTGGCCCCTTTCTTTTCTTTTTTTTATTTTTGCTTGTTTTTTACTTGTTTGTTTTATTGTCATAATTCATCAAATCTTCAAATATTCATAACTCTCTCATTTTTCACTCTTTTTGATCCATTCTTTTTGCAATGTGTTTGTTATAATGTATATTTTCATATGATATAGAAATATTGCATGTTGCTTTTAATTGTGATGCCATTTGGCTATGTCGAAATGTGTTTATTTGTTGTGATCGTTATCCTACCTACAGTTGAATTCCTTTGAGCATGCTTGAAATTTCTTGTGAGATCTTTACTTACCTTATTAGTTAACATGCTAGGTGTTCACCTTGATCTTATTTTTGATTCCTCCTAAGTTATGAGGTTAAACTGATTTACCTATGTTTGATTATCATCTATGCATATTGTTGTTACATTTGCTATGCTTTAAACCTATGACATGTTTACCTTCAAATTGTGATTTGTTCATGTGGTTGTTACCTTCATCATATTTTCAATCTTTGTTAAGATATGTCATCAATCATTGTTAAGATGTGTCTCAATCTTTGTTAAGATATTTGATTACTGGTTGAAACCATTGGTATTATTTGAAGTATCTGCTTATTGTAATATGCATGCTTACTTGATTGTAACCTTATTTTATCTTACTTTGTTAAGTATTCTTCCCCAAGTGATGGAACTTTTTAGTTCTCATCCAAGTTGTCTCTCTCTCTCTCTCTCTCTCTCTCTCTCCTTCCAAAGGAAAAGTCTCTCCCTTGACCCTTGTGTCATTGGATAGCTCATTTACCCCTCCCTTGACTTTGTGAAGTCATCTTCAACCCTAGCTTAATTAAGTTAGAACATATAAGCCTTAGACTTTGCTTTAAGTCTACCCACATACACTAGAAGTGCTTCTTCAACTAGAACCCTAGGATAGAGTTTTTAAACTCTATGTAAGAATCATGGATATGGTTACTTACTCCCCTTTCTTGAGAGTTCAACATAGATCTAGAGAGTTTTGTGAAACTCTATACAAACATTGTTATATTTGTTCCCCTCTGAACCTTGATCATAATCAAGTGTTCTTCAACCCTAGTGAGGTGAACTACGATTGCTCTGATTCTATCCTAGTTAGGATACGTAGGTAGAGGACGCAACGTCTTTGCGAGCAAACTTAGAAACTATCTTTAGGTCTTAACCTACACCTTTTACCCAATCTCAATCCCAATCCTTAGTAAACATTTACCAACTTAGCATGCAAACAAACAAAAGGTTCCTGTAGAGTACTACAGATGTTTAGGATTTGAAATACCTACCCTAGGCATAACCAACCCTCGATCCCCGAATCTCTCAGCGTTGTTGTTACATCGCGCAAAAGGTTCTTTCTTTCTTAATACCTTTCCTTTGGATAAATTAAAGTCTGGTTGTAATCTAAGAATTAAAGATTCAAGTTAATCAATAGCTTGATATCATGATTCTCACCGCAACATAAGGGTTAAATGTAGAATCAGTTAGAATTAAAGTAGTTTTATTAGTTAATCAGAATTAATTAAAAACCAAAATGAAAAAGGACAACAGCAGAAACAAGACATTTAGCTTTTTCAATAGTATAAGAATATTGTTCATCTTCTCTAACAGGCAAAAACCCTACTCAACCGTTTTACTATTCACCTTCTTCCATACCCATTAAACCCGTCGCCGGACCTCTTCACCTTTAAAACTCGTCGCCTTCAACCTTCACCCATCTCTATCCTCCGCCAACTCCTTTTTCCTCTCCCTCTCGCGAAAGTCAGAAAACCAGTAAACCACCTCCAAATCTCCTCTGTTCCCATTTCCGTCAACCACTACTCATAACAACACCACGAAACATAAAAAAATTACGCGAAAACAAGACTCAACAACCTCCACACAGCCACACAAAAATCCTTCAAACGTTGTTAACCATTCTCCCTCTCTTATTCATCTTCCTCTCAGCGAAGCCACACAACCAAACAACATCACGAACCCGAACCGTTTTCACGAATTCATTTAAACTTAGAAATCCAAGCGAACCAAAAGGAAAAAACAGAGGAAGAATTTGCGATAGAAATGGAGAAGAAAAGAGATATAGCAGAACAAAACCACAAACCTTTTTCAAACCAGATCGAATCTAATCGAAACAGAAGTGAAGCACGGAGTGAGAGAGATTGGAACAAAGGTTGAAAATCTTGGACCAAACCTATACGGTACACGGATACTGATCTGAAGCATTGACAGATCGAAACGGATGACGAGCATGCAAGAGGAACCAAGGCGGCACAATTTGCTTCGACTTTAGCTAATCTGCCCCTTCGGTGTCCCTCTTTGTTTTGATCTGTTGTGTTCTGCTGACAAACTTTTTCTTCCCGAGGCTTTCTAAGCATTTAAACTTTTTTTTCTTTTCTTTGTTTGGTTTAACTTTGTATAGAAAGGGAGGATTGTTAGTGCTGATGCATTATAATGGTGGGCTTTACTCTAAGCCCACGTAACTTTACTACCACCCTTTTATTTTTATTTTTTTTATTATTTTTTTAAGCTCCCATGTTGGTTACGGTATTGGGCTTAGTAGAGCCCATGGTGGAATTTCCTTCGCACATCCCTAATCTATACACACACCCATTGTCTTTTTGTTTTTTTTTTAGATTTGAAAATATATTAGTTTAAACTAGTTTTGTTTAGAATTGTTAAAGATATTTTCTAATTAATTTTTTAGAGTTTTTTCTATATTTTCAAATTAGTTGTTTTTTAAGATTTGTTAATATTTTTCTAAATAGTTTTTTAGAATTGTTAATATATATTAGCTTTTAGAAATTTTCACAAATATTTTCTAATTATTTTTTTTAGAGTTTAATGCTATTTTTCTATTTTCTAGAACCATTTTTAAGAGTTTTTTTCTAAAGTTTGTTTTTAGAACTTTTGAACATATTTTTCTAAAATTTAGATCTTTGTGTTTTTATTTATCTTTGGGTTTTATTTTCATATTATACCGTTTTCGTCGATGACGAGACCCCTAAAACCATCATCAATCAAATTATTGATATATGGAGGTTTCCCCGAGACCACCTTCTCTCTCTTCTCATTTCTTCTTCTTTTCGATTTTATTCAGACTTTCTCGATCTATGAAGTCTTCTATTCGTAAGCTTCGAGTTGTCGAAGTCGATAACCTTCGCAATTTTAAATCTATGTAAAATGACCGTTTGGGTCATTTTCTTTACTTTGGCATGGTGATAAGCTACCTTCGATTAATCGACATAATGTTTGCGATTAAGACGAGATCCCACCCTTTTTGGTCCGTGCGACACGATTTAATTGGAAAATGATCCTCAATATAATTTCTCTATCTTGTCCTTAGCACGGATATCAATTTACGCGACCTCCTATAGTTTGACTTTCATCATAAGTCGAGCTACGACGGTGTAGCGTCACATTTGTCCCAATTCAATTCACTAACAAACTAACCACTAACTTTACTTTCTGTCAAATATCAACTGCTTTAAATTCAGTCATAATATTCTTGTATATATATTGTTATTCTGTATATTGTTCATATCTTGTAAATATTCAAACTAACTTGTACATTCTTTCAAAAACACTTAATAAATTATCGAAACCATAAAACTCAAAATTGGTGGACTGTTGACTATTTATTCGAGTGTCGGATCTTTGGATATTTTCAGGAACCCAAGCATGGAGTTGTGCCCGACTTTCGCTCAAAGGTGTAGCTTAGGACACATTGCACACACACGGCTTTTTCTTGGGCTACCTGAAAATGAGACTTTTTATTTTTTCGTGCAATCCCGTGTAATTTGCATGTACCTCTCTCCCATTTTCAATGTGCGTATTTTGTATTTCTTTGATTGCGGCTTATCGTCTAAAAGCACCCCCAGGGACTAGAATATTTTATTTTGAAACTAATTCTTGATCCGTCATTGAGCTATTCTCAAACTCCCATTTCACCATGCTTTTGCACGCAAGTACAAGTCAAACCCTTGATCCAACGTCAAGCGGATTTTCTCAACCAACTTTCAAACCAATGCACCATTTTCTTCTTTTACAACTTTTTCTCTTAAAACCTCGGTCCCGTACCGAGTACATTTTCAAATTCTTTTCTAAATAAATCTTGAATGGTCATGGAGTGGTTAGGCGTAAGCCTTCTCCTATCCCGAGTGCTTGACATTACCGTTAGGGTTCACTGTCGCGAAGCATTTACCATTCAAGATTAAAAACATTTTAATAAGAGAATGAAGTTCTCTTTTTATTGAACTAAAGAGAGAGTATTGAGTGTAGACTTCTTCCTCTCCGAGTGTCAGGATACTCACTGTAGAGTGTGTGGTCTCGATACTCGTCTTTCAATATGAAGACGTGATTATATTCGCCACCTTCACTTTTCAAAACTCCCTTTCAAAACCTTTCTACTCAAGTCTAAAAACCTTTTTCCTGTACCAAGTGCATTTTCAAAACTCTTTTTCCTAAAAAAAACTTGAATGGTCGTGGAGTGGTTAGGCATAGGCCTTCTCCTATCCTGAGTGCTTGACATTATCGTTAGGGTTCACTGTCACGAAGCACTTACCATTCAAGACCAAAAACATTTTAATAACAGAATGAAGTTCTCTTTGTATTGAACTAAAGTTAGAGGATTGAGTGTAGACTTCTTCCTCTCCGAGTGTCGAGATACTCACTGTAGAGTATGTGGTCTCGATACTCGTCTTTCAATATGAAGACGCTTGTATTCGCCACACCTTTTCATAACAAAACTTGGAGATAAATAATTGGGTACTACCCGCAAGGGGTTACTATCCGATGACATATTTCACCCCTAAAAACAACTCCCACAAATCAAGTGTGACATCTTGCCTCGATAGGCGAAAACTAATCTTTCAAAAAGGATGTGTTATGTTCGTTCTACCGCAAACAGGTAATGCCTAAGTCTCCAACGAGCGAGCTGCAATACACCTAAACGGCTAAAATGCACTATGTTAACATCATCCACAAAAACACTGGTTAACCGTTATCACGAACTATGTTGCTCTGATTTCTCATTCCAGATGGGAATACGTAGGCACAAGACGGCGATGTCTTGGCGAGCACCCCTTTTTTCCTTTACCCGGAGTAGGCCGAACTACGGTTGCTCTGATTCTTTACTTATTTTAAGTAAAGATACGTAGGCACAAGGGCCACAATCCTTTCCAAGCATACTTCTATCTCTTTCTACCTGTAGTTTTCAAACTATGTTGACTCTGACTTTCTCATATTTGTTGAGAATACGTAGGCCTAGGACCGCGAAATCCTAACGAGTCTCTTCTTCCCCCGTTACCTCTCTTTCCCCTGTTTCTAACCCTTCTCCTTATCCCGTGCGACACTCTTTATAAGCAACATATTTTAGCAGATATCTTCACACGTCGACAAACAAATGGTTCCCATCGAGTACGATGGATGCGACGGGTGCTAATACCTTCCCTTCGCATAACCGGCTTCCAAACCCGTTCTTGGTCGCGAGACCATCTTATCCGTACTTTTCTTAGGGTTTTCTCGATGTTTCCCCTTCCCCTCATGGGATAAATAAAGTTCGATGGTGACTCTTCTGTCTTTCATTCTCGCCTCTCTGTCGTTGCACGATATTTTTTTGAGTAGCGACACTATGCAAATGTAACCAAACAGGTGGATGCTCGTTTTATCAAGGAAGAGATCATTTGCCGATACGACATACCTAATCAAATTATCACTGACAATGAGTCAAATCTAAACAACAAAATGATGAAAGATATTTGTGATATTTTCAAGATCAAACATCACAACTCTTCACCGTACAAACCAAAGATGAACGGTGTTGTTGAAGCTGCAAACAAAAATATCAAGAAGATTGTGCAAAAGATGGTTGTAACCTACAAAGACTGGCACAAAATGTTACCATTTTTCTTGCAAGGATACAGAACATCAGTACGCACTTCAACAGGGGAAACCCCTTTTTCCCTTGTCTATGGGATGGACGCACTATTACCCATCGAGGTTAAGATACCTTCGTTAAGGGTCTTGATGGAAGTAGAGCTTGAAGAAGCTGAGTGGATAAAGGAAAGATTCGACTCTCTAAATCTCATCGATGAAAAGAGGATGACTGCAATGTGTCACAGACAGATATACCAGCAAAGGATGAAAAGAACTTTTGATAAAAGGGTCCATCGCAAAGAGTACAAGGAAGGAGAACCTGTGCTAGAAAGATCCTGCCTATTCAGAAGGATATGCGTGGAAAATGGATGCCCAACTAAGAAGGCATCATTGTTGTGAAAACTGTCTTCTCGGGAGGCTCTCTAACTCTCAAGACAATGGACAACGAACAGCTTAAGTACCCCGTCAACTCAGATGCAGTAAGGAAATACTATGCCTAAAAGAGGACTCGTTGAGTCGAAAACCCGAAAGGGCAATTCAGGCAAAAAAATAGGGGCAAGGCTTTCACTACATCAGAAGTTGTTAAGCTCGCAAAAGATAATCAAGAGGATCATTATCTGCCATTCTCGTCAGAAGTAGCGAATCATATGGACTACTAGTTAGTAGGGTTGGATCATTGTTAGATTTTGTAACCTATTTTGTTTTGTTTTGCCATTTTTTCAATTGTAATTGTTCCCGAGACTTTGCCATTTGTAAGGTTCTCTCTTATTAATGAAATCAGATTTAGGACCAATCATTGTTATGATCTGTATTTTTCTTGTTATGCGGATTTCATTTATTCATTAATAATGGGTTTTGAAAGCAAAGTGTTTTGAAAAAATGAAACTGTTTTGAAAAACTAATCTAACAAACAAGTCGTAACTTTAGAGGCGTGACATGACGGTATTAAACTCCTCTTGTGAGAGCATAGCAATAGAAAGCGTAACACCATCTTTATATGAGGTTGCACTCAGAGACCGCCATATTACAGAAGTCGTGACTTCTCCTCTGCAATATTGCCAAAGTAGTGACTAAATCCCTTATGGAGAAGTGATTTGATATCCCAGTGAAAGATTCTATTATGAGCAGTAACATTGGGACTCGGTGTGATTATTTTTCCCTCCAGTGAAGTTAGATTGTCATCTTTCCTTTATTTTCCTTCTCTCCCGTGAGTCGGTCTGCATTTACATTTGCATCACACCATTAGAATACGCATCTATTTGCATGCTTCTGTTCTTGCTGTAGCCTTTGAGATCCTTTAGTCGTTACCAATCCTTTTGCTCCAAACCTGTTGTCACGGCCTCACTTTGTTAAGTTACCTGGATTGAGTATTATTGTAATAAATGCTTATATCCTTGGGAATCTAGTTATAACTAGCAATATCTGATACTGCTTATTAGTGTCTATTAAGATGTTAGTTGTTACTAATACTTACCTTTGAGATCCGGTGGTTACTTAAATCTACGCCCAACTGAAGTTCTATTAGTTAATAGACGCCGCTGAAACATAGTAGTTACTATGTTTTCAAAATCCAATTGTTATTGGTACCTTAGATATGGTAGTTACCTATCTCCCCTTTGAAGTCCAGTAGTTACTAGCATTGTTTGATCCAATTAATATTGGTACTTTGATTTGGTTGTCATCCATCTTTCCCAGTAAGTTCAGTAGTTACTGGTATTGTTTGATCCAATTGTTATTGGTACTTTGATTTGGTTGTCACCAATCTTTCGCATTAAGTCTAGTAGTTACTGGCATTGTTTGAAATCTAATTGTTATTGGTACTTTGATTTGGTTGTCACCAATCTTTCCCGGTAAGTCCAGTAGTTACTAGCATTGCTTAAAATCCAGTTATTATTAGTATGTTGTTCGGTTGTCACCAACTCGCCCAATATAAGTCCAGTAGTTACTGGCATTGCTTGAAAGCCATTTGCTATTGTTATGAAACATGGTCATTACTCGTTCTCCCCAGTTAAGCCCAGTAGTTACTCGCATCATTTGAAATCTAATTGTTATTGGTACCTTGACATTGGTTGCTACCTGTCTCCCTATTGAAGTCCAGTAGTTACTGTCATTGTTTGAAAATCCAATTGTTTTTGGCATGGAGCGTGGTCGTTACCTGTTTTTCCAGTTGAAGTCCAAGAGTTACTAGAATTGTTTGAAAATCCAATTGTTATTGGTATGGAGCATGGTCATTACCCGTTTTTCCAGTGTAAGTCCAGTAGTTACCGGCATCATTCGAAATCCAATTGTTATTGGTATAATACTTGGTTGTTACCGATCTACTTTTCTAAAGTCTAGTCGTTACTAGCATCATTTGAAGTCTGTTGGTTACTGGAAATGCTCACCTATCTCTAAACTCGGGATGTCTGGTCGTTACCAGCATCCCCAGTAAAGCCTAGGATGGTTGGTTGTTACCAACATCCCTAACCTGTCTGTATTCCTCAGCAAAATCTCGGAGATCTGGTTGTTACTAGCTTCCTCGATGGGTCCAGTCTTGTTTCTAGTCTCCTCCCAAAGATCCCGTTTGAACTCTTCATTAAGGGAATCCCTTTGGTTTATCCCCAATATGAGTCGTGTATCGTCTTTTGCTTCCCCAGTCAGAGTCCGAGTCTGTTGACTCTTGTTCCCCTGTGTGGTTTCTTATCTGTGATGCATTTTCCCACTGGGTTTGCATTTCCCCTTTAAAGATTTTATTCTCCCCAAGTGAGGTTGGATTTCCCCAGTGAAAATTTGGCTTTCCTAGTGGAGTTTCTGTTTCCCATCCCCCGTGAAGGGTCCCTTTTGGGCTATCATCATTTAGTCATGTCTGAACTATTGTTTGATACACTTCAGTTTTTTTCCCAGTGTGTAGGGTCCCTAGTGAGTGGTTACTCGTTGTTTTGCTTTTCTTTTTGTTTACTCGTGTGTCAGCATTGTCTTGCATTCAAGCATCATGAAGCATCATTTTAGAATTCATTGCATTTCAGCATTTTTCCTTTTGCATACCATCCTATCTAAGAGACAAAATTTTCGATTTTCTATATTTAAATAACGTTTACCATAATTCTAGGGAGATTGTCATCTCTCATTGCCATTTGATGAAGATATTTAAATAGGGACAACTATTATACCCCAAAATTTGACCCCTAGATCACATCATCATTCTAGGAGCATCAACATTGTTTATCTAACCATAACGTATTTCAAGTTTGATCTTTGTCAAGATATATCTGAATTAGGGTTTCACACAGTCAGAAATCAGGGTTTCAAGGGATTGATCAGTCAAAGTTTTGGATTGACCCTCCATCTATTAAGTCTTCATGTCATCAAGGATATCACATTGGATCAAGAATGGATCCAATTTGAGGTTGTCACCAAGAAAAAGGAAGCAGTGCAGTGCAAGAACCCTAATTAGGGTTTCTAATTGGGAAAAGTCAACAGTAGTTTTACTTTTGATCTAAAGGGTGTTCAAAAGCTTGAATCATGGTCCATAAGACTAATATGACCCAAGGAAGACCACCCAATAATTTTCAAGGCCTTAGGGAACCCAGGACACCAACAGTCGGTTTAGAGGTTTTTGATCATTCGGTTCGTCTGACTGAAAAGTCAACCCATTGACCAACATGGTTTTAACCCAAAATTGAAGCCAACTATGATGATCCAATTGCAGTGCCGAGATCCCTCCGTTGAGCGCAACATGATGACTAGGGAGCAGTTCCTTGAGCATGCAAGTTGGCCTGAGGTCAGGCCTACATTTGGAGAGGGGCGGGTGCTTCTGGCCCTGATGGTGGCAGTGCTGAGGTAGCAGATGATGATGATGAGGATGAGGATGTTAATGATGAGTCTGGTTCAGAGAGTGTGGAGGACACAGAGTCTGATGAGGATTGATTTTGTTTTGTTTCGATTTTGTGAGCATGATTTTGAGCAACTTCCTTTGGTCTTCAAAGTGAAGTATTTATGTGCTTAAATCATTGCTTTTGTTAGTATTATCGTACTTTGTTTCAGATTGGGTTATGTACTATTTTGAGGTGTTTTTACACCTACGCACATTTTTATTAAGTTTGATTAATGTCAAGTTTTATGTTTAAATATTATTTGTTTTTCTGTTCAAGTGGTTTTTAATATCTTGCTGTTGGGTTTTAACTAAACTTCTAGATTGGTTGTTCTCTGAAAAGAAGTATCTAGTGAAGATTCATCTGAGTTTGGATGGCAATGATACTATTAAGCAAGCGAATAATATCAGGCACATGGTTACCTTTGGCTAGAATCTTAGAATGCTTAAGAACTTAAATCTTGTTGTAAATAAAAAATTGTTCTTTTAGCAACTTGTTGAATGAATGTTTCACTTAGGACTAAAAAACCACAAATTGTGAGGAAGCCTCCATTGTATACTAAATGCTGGATTTCTAATAGACTTTGTTGATTTGTTTGATTCATGCTTTATCTTGTTATTATTGTGAATTTGTAGAAGCAATTAGAAATGATCAAGGCACTTGTTTATATTGAGCGCAACCAGTTCCAAAAGCAACTTACCCGTGAGCAGAGAGAATTCGTTAACCCCGTTGAGACTAAACAGTCTGAATCTTAGTCTGTATTTTTGTGTGATTCTAAAAAAAATTCTTGAACCCTTGAATTTATGTTAATTGTCCTCTTTGCCATAAAAAGCCAAGAGCATTCACTTGAGGGTTGAGTAAAAGTTAAGTTGGGGAGAATGAAAAAAAAGAATGGTGGATTGCTACAACTTTTGAAAGATTCAAGCAAGCATTGAAAAGATTTGTGTGAATATGAATATGAAAAAAAAAAGAGAAAAAGAATGCTTGCTTGGAAAAGAAAAGAAAAATAGTGAAAGAATAAGTTGTGAAATAAGATTTGGGAAGGTTTTCAATTGAGAAACAAGTGGAATGAAGTTAGGATGTGTAAATAACTTGTACAATGAATGTCTCTTTTGCATCGGCAATTTCATTTCAATGGCCTTATAAATGTCACTTGTTTGTAAACCCGACCAAGCTACAACCGTAAAAGACCTTAGTGAACTTCTTGCTTCTATATTTTCATTTTTGATTGTTAGATATTGTATGAATTAGATTGATTTTGGCATTGTTTGTTAGGTGAGTGAAATTGTCCCCGCGGTTGCAAATGCGTAATCTCTTCAATCCTTTTTTGAAGAGGAGAGATAGGGTGATTCATTCAACAAGACATAGTTGTTGATTGATACATGTTTTGAATTGCTTTAAGACTTTAGTTCTTGTGCATTATTTGATTCTCATCATTTGGAACTTGTGTCTGGTTGCATTCCGTGTGTTTGAGCCATTTGATCCATTCTTGGAGAAATCTTATTCTTGACAAAATCCTTTTGTTTCATCAAGAGGCATACTTTTCTTGAGGGCAAGCAAAGATCTAGTTGGGGAGAGTTGTTATATACTCAACTATGCTTATTTGAACTATCAAATGTAGGCATCTTTCATTCCTTTTTATAGAGAAAGTGTTAGAATCATTCTTGCTTTTGTTAATTTGCATCATTGTGTGAAAATATCTTGGTTCCTTTGATTTGTATGCTATTGTGCTGGAATTAGGCATGAAAAATTGAAGAGTAAGACACAAGAATTATGACAAGGAAACCAATTCAGCATGCAAACAACAACAAGTTTGCACAGTGAACTTGCTAGCGAGCCTGCCAGAAAAACTTCAACAAATTCGCACAGCGAACTTGCTAGCGAAGGCCAGGAAAACCATGATATTGTTCATCCAAAAAGAAAAGGGACCTAAGTTCGTTGTGCGAAAGAGGCAAAGAATAACTCGTTGGAGCAAAGAGGAAGCGAATGTCTAGCGAACACCCCCAGACTTGAGGCAGTAAGTATTTGGACAAGAATTCGTTGTGCAAAGTTTGAAGTGAAGACTTCGCATTGCGAAGGATTCTTCGCACAACGAACATGTGGAAATGTCTCAGGGGCGTCTTCACTGTACAAAGGCACTTCAACTGCCAATTTGCTTTGTTCTCTAGGCGAACATTCTGTTTGCAGTGTGAACAAGACAACTCAGCAGCATGTCTATAAGTAGTATGTGCCACTTTTTGGAAAAATATATTTTTTCTTGTACTTTTCTTTTTAGAGATTTTTCAAAGCTAAAACCCTAGTTTCTCCATTTCTCATCATCTCTTAGCCATCTTTCACAAAAAGAAGGTGGATTCCCATCCAATCTTGATTATTCGAATCAGATGTTAATCAATCTTCTTCTGAAACTTGTTGCTCAAGCTATCATGAAAATGGGTGGCTAAAACCCCTCTTTTGTCAATGTTAGAGGTACCTAGTTCAGATTTTATGTATTCTTCTTGATCTTTTGTATGTGAACAAAACTTTGATCAATATAGATGAAGTTATTTGCTATCTTTTGTTATATTTATGGTTGAATTGCTTTAGATATGAACTTTTCAAGTCTTGACCTAATTTCTTCATCTATCAACTATACAAACTCTAGACATAGGTTTGAAAGTTGACATTCGCTTTGTATTGATCTTAATGATTATTGTTTCGAGTGTTATTTAGAGAGCTCATTTAACGGTCGAAAAAATAACATTCCCGAAATCGCTTTAGAAATGAACGTTTTTGCGAGGATACGCGATTATGTTGGTTAAAACTATGTTCACCTATTTGATCGGTTGGATACATTTAGGACGGATTAGCGAACCCTAATCTTGACATGTTTTTTTATCAAACTAAGACCAAATTTTATTCTGTTTTATTTCTTGCAAACTCTTGTTACGAAAATAGAAACCATTTTTAAAATCCGCCTTCTTAAATCATTAAACCATTGAACGACAAGCATCACATATTCTCATCAATCCCTGTGGATACGATAAAACACTACCGAAAAATATTTCTAACACGTATGCAAACTCAACAATCATATGCAATTAAGACCATTCCCTAATCTTAATATTCATGCATATCTTCAATAATTCATCACACTTGAATTACTACACATTTGCGCATACACAAGTATAAACACAATCCAACCTCAATTCACAAACCACATCACCAATTAAATATAAAATAATTAATCATCATCAATAGTTAAATTCAATATTCGTAAATAGTCAATATCTGATAAATAATTCAATATTTAATAAATAATTCAATATTTTAATAAGCAACCAATATTTTAATAAATAGTCAATATTTAATAATGTACAAGAAATATTTAATATTTAATAAATCTTCAATATTTTAAATAAATATTTTAATATTTTAATATATATATTCAATATTTAATAATGTTTCATAATTAGTAGTCATTCAATAATTTAATAATGTTCCAGTTAACTAAAAACCTTCACTACAAGACTATTAGCAAGTCCCTAATGCCATTCTATACTACGAGATAAATAGAAATCATATGTCATCCTTAATGTTTTCGTTTTCTGTGGAAATGTTCACAATTAATTGCCATTACTTTATTCCACTCCAAAACATAGAGGAATAGAAAAGGATCACATTACTTCTACTAGTGTTCATGCGCTACAGTTAAAGGAATGGAAAATGAACACATTTCCTAGTTCTCATTCAACTCGCTACAGTAGTAATACAAGGCCTCATATTTCTCATTTCCTAATACTTTCTAATATTGTGTCACTACAACACATTGATGAGAAGGAATACATTAATTACTTCATGGACATCATTATTACTCATATTAATATATTATTGGAATATCATAAAAGTGCTACAACACCAAAATTTGGGAAATAGTCTCATTTATTATCTTAATTCTTGCTGCTATAGCATATAATAAAAAGTCACATTGTCATACTATTAAGAAAAGAACCTGGCGCTACAACATGTAATGAAGAGAAAAGGAATCACATTAATTCCCGTGACCTTTGTTCCGCTACAGTAACAAATACATTATGAAAAATGTTATTTTTACATCAAATACTTACACTATATGTATTGTTCACCGTATAAATACGGTGAACAGTGTTTTTCTAATTAAAATAATATATTTTTTAAAAATATTAATTTTTTTAAAAAAAATATTTATTTTTAAAATTTATTTTATAATACAAATATAAGATTGCGCATTAACCAACTTCACAATTGCATTAACTACAAAAATCTACATCATTAGCCAATTATTTTACCTATAATTTATTAACCACTTTCACTACTTCATGAACCAATAAAATACACATTATTAACCATATTCTAAAAAATTTGTTCAAATATTTACAAACAGTAAATTAGGTGTAGGGTGTAGAAAAGGGTGTTAACATAACAATCATAATACATTATAGATATCACTTTCATTCCTATATATCATATGATATGCTACAATGCAAGGCTGGGAAAAATTTGCGTCTCAGAATTTGTTCCTATCGCTATAGCATGTGGTAATTAAAAGGTTTTAGTGTTAGCAATATATATATATATATATATATATATATATATATATATATATATATATATATATATATATATATATATATATATATATATATATATATATATATATATATATATATATATATATATATATATATATATATATATTTCAAACAATCAATTATCACATATTAAACATTATCATCAAAACTTAATAATTATCAAATCTTGAAAATTTAGGAGTTTCCTCTTAAACATATTTCTACCCATTAAACACTATCAAATAATTCCAATAATTATATAAAAACTCACCCTTACCTTGATTTCTTGAATTTCTTAAATTTTCTCTCTTGATTCTTCTCTTCTTCTCCACTCTTCTATTCTTGCCTCCTTTCCAACTTTCTCTCTCTTTCTATTCTCTTCTTACTCTATGTTAAATCCTAACATTTGTCTTAATTCAATTGGGTTTTACCAACTCAATCTCACACATACTATTCACACTCTAAAATAAGCCCAACTAATTAATCTATCAAATTCTACATTTTATTATACCAACAAAATAAATCACATAAATTAATTTAATTTAATAAATCACATATATCAATTAAATCAATTAACTAGTATAAATTAAATAAATCAATTAATTTATATATATATATATATATATATATATATATATATATATATATATATATATATATATATATATATATATATATATATATATATATATATATATATATATATATATATATATATATATATATATATATATATATATATATATATATATATATATATATATATATATATATATATATATATATATATATATATATATATATATATAAATTCAATAAATCAACTAATTCATATATGTCAATTAAATCATTTAATTCAAATAAATCACATAAATTAGTTAATTCAATTAGGCACTATTGTACCCCAAATTTTGACCCTTAGATCTTCATCATCATTCTAGGAGAATCATAATTTGCTTATCTAACCTTAACCTGTTTCAAGTTTGTCTTTGTCAAGATTCAGATGAATTAGGGTTCCATACAAGCAGGAATCGAGGTTTCGATGGTTTGATCAGTCAATGTCTTGGATTGATTCTCCATGAAACAAGTTTCTACACCATAAAAGATACTACATTGGATCAAGTATGAATCCAATTTGAGATTGTCACCCAAAGAAAAAGAGTAGTGCAATACATGAAGCTTATATGACTTATTGAAGTCCACCAAAGAGGTTTCAAGACCTCAAAAGACTCAGAGCACCAACAGTCGATTCAGGGGTTTTTGATCGATCGGTCCGTTTGACTGAAAAGTCAACTCTTTGACCAAAAGGAATTTGACCTCAAAGTTGAAAGAAAATATGTTCCTAATTTCATATTACATCTAGTCATGATGTTTTGTGACCATTGGATCAAGGATTGAGGAGTAATCCAAAAGGTCGGTGTCGCAACTGCGATAAACAACAGCCGAAAAAACAGAAGAGTCGCCACTTTCGTTATTTATTCCACAGAGAGGGAAATGAAACGATCGGAAAAACCTAACGAAAAAGGGAAAGACAAGGTCATCGCAACCATGTCTGGATTCGGGAGTCGGTTACTCGAAGGTATTAGCACCCCTAATGTAACACCCATTTTAATTATTTAGTCATTTTATTATTATTTTAAATATTATATATTGATGTGCCATTTGGTAGGGTGTATTTGATGAAGTTTGGTGGGTGTCCCTGAGATGGGAGATCATTGGTGGTAAATTGGTGAGTTTATAATAATATAAGAAATAATAGTAATATTGGTGGTGGTATTATTATTATTATTATTATTATTATTGTTATTATTATTATTATTATTATATTTATGATTATTATTAATATTTGTAGTAATATTATTAATATGGAGAATATAATATTATTATTAATATAGTTATTATATTATTATGATTTTTGGTGTGAATATGATAATATAATGAATAATAGTAATATTGGTGGGGGTATTATTATTATATATTATTATATTTATTAGTATTATTAATATTATTATTATTTTGGTGAGATAATAATATTATTACTATTATTATTATTATTATTATTATTTTGGTGAGATAATAATAATAATAATATTATTATTATTATTAATAGTATTATTATGATTAGTATTATTAATATTAGTAATATTATATTAGTATTATTAATATTAAGATTATTATTATTCATATTATTTTATTATTAGTATTAATATAGTTGTTATTATTATCATTAGTATTATTATTATTATAATTATAATTATTGTTGGGTGTATTACTATTATTATTATTATGTTGAATATTACTATAATATTATAATAGTATTATATTATATTATTATTATTATTATTATAATGATTATTATAATTATTATATTAGAATTATTATTGGGAATATTAGTGGTTGAAATAAGTAAAATAAGAGGTGGAAGGGTTATTGGGAAGTTAGAATGGAAATATGAAAAGTCATGATAGAAACCGTGAGGAAGGAAATATGAAGGGGTAGCAAGGAGATATTAGAAAAGTTGGAATAGAGAAAAAAGGGATTACCATAGATCGTGGGAAATTGGTGTGATAATAATAATAATAATAATAATAATAATAATAATAATAATATTATTATTATTATTATTATTATTATTATTATTATTATTATTATTATTATTATTATGTTATTTTTATTAGTTATTATTATTATTATTATTATTATTATTATATTATTTTTATTAGTTATTATTATTATTGGGATAGGAAATAAAAAGGAAAATAGAATATGAAGGGATGGGGGAAGTATTAGAGAAAATAACACGATAGAAAGAGAGAAGAGGAAAGAACGAGAGAAGTGAGAAGAACGAAGGAAAAAGGGAACGAAGAACGGAAAGAAAAAAGGAGGCCAAGAGACCAAATCCAGGAAGAATTTCATCGATCAACCGATTAACAAGGTAAGGGGGGAGAAACTTGATTGGGAATGGTATATACATGCATAGGGTAGTGGGGATTCCTTAACCCCGTAGGAATGTATCGTTGATGAAGTTTTATATTGACATGCTATTGATTGTTGAGTTATGTTGATGTTGATGGATTGAAATATGTTGAGTGTTGGTGAATTGTTGTTTTTGGTTAATTTGGCGTATAGGTTGGGTTTACGGTTTTAGGGAAGTTCTGTGTGACCTTTTTGATGTGTCCATAGATTGTTTAAGTGATGACTTTGGAATAATATGTATATGATGATGTACGGATGTTTGATGTTGCCATTGTTGATTGACTGTTTGTGTTGGTTTGGTTTGAGTAAGGTTCAGAGTAACTCTAAAGTGTCGGTAGTGTGCCGTAATGTTGATCTGGAGTAGAATTATAGGAAGATTGATAAGCCTAATATGCATTGGTCGTAATACGGATAGTATAGGAAGTGGATGTTATAGAATAGGCTTGAATCAGAGAAGAGTGAGAATTCTGAACTGTGAGAACTTGAGAAGTCGCAGGCAACTCGCTAGCACTTCGCTTAGCGAGAAGGCAGCGAGCGTTCGCTAGGTGCTCGCCTAGCGAGTGAGGTAGCGAGTGAGTCTAGTAGGTTCTGTTTGCCTTCGCGAGGAGGTTCGCTAAGCGAACAGGTAGCGAGCATTCGCTGGGAGCTCGCCTAGCGAGGGTGTAGCGAGCGTAGCAGAATGGGGTTTTTCTATGCTGTTATACTGTGTGCGCTAAGAGTGTAGTGCCCTTGGACTTTGTTGATTATAGGGGAGATGATTGAGTGTTATAGAGTGAGTACTCGGTGATAGTATGTGATTTCCGTTACTAATTATCTAAATGGATAATTAGTTGGTGTATGAATCATGCGGAGCATGGTGTAGTGATCAGTAGGATCGTGTATTCCCGAGTGGTGGGACGTGTTTATATCTTGGTGATAAAGTATGAACTTGTTTACTTGGTGATGGTACTCGTTTTCCTTGATATTGTTGGTGAACAATTGGTTAACGTATATGTATGTAGTGATCAGTAGGATCGTGTGTTCCCGGGTGTTGGGATGTGGTTATATATGGTGTTATAGTATGAAGTTGTTTACTATCTGATTGATCTATACGGTGTTGGTGTATGTTATATCTGTACATATATGCATTGATGTATGATGATATGATCAGGAGGATCGTGTGCATTTTGAGTGCCTAATTATGATAGTTATGCATTGGTGTGTGCATATCATGGTGTTTTGGTGGGATGAATCATGTCTCAGGAGGAGCGTAAGTGATTCATCCGTACTCCTTTGTGGAGAATGGTGAGGGATAGATCATGTCTCAGGAGTAAGTGATCTATCCAGGTTCGATTGAATGAACCAATGAGTCGGTACCGCATGCATGATGTTGAGTTGCATATTTGCATTATAATATGTTATATTGTAATTTGAACAGTAGGTTCGTTATATGGAGTTGTTGGGGTGAATATTGGTGTGTTGGTGTGTTTTACTACCTTGTTTACATGTATTACATTACCAATATATTTTTGATCATGTTTTCTCACCCCTTGGTTGTTGTTGTGTCTGTGCTTCTCCGGAAGTACAGATAATCCAGGTACTTAGATAGCTTGGATGGTGGTGTGCCAGTCGAGTCTAGGATGCTCTGATACGTAACACGGGATATGGGTGTTTTAATTGTTTTATGTCAAACTTGTTGTAATCCTGTGACGTATCACTTTTTTTTTTGTGAATTATAATAATAAAGATTTTACGAAATTTGGCGGATGGCCGAGAATGTTGGAATAATGTTTTCCGCTGTATTATTTTTGAGAATAATTAATAAAGTATTTTTATAAAAATTTGGTGATGTGATATCCCACTATTTTGGGGAAAACTCTGATGTTTATTTATAATGTTTATATTTTATTTAATTTGGGAAGTGGGGTGTTACAATTGGTATTAGAGCAGGTCGGTCCGTCCGGCCAATGTTGTCTAGTGTTATTGTTTCCTGGTATGCGACATGTGTGTAAAAACACTGTCGGTACATGTTGTTGGTTAACTTCATTGGTAGAAGTGGAATGATTCCAGTGGGGGAGAAGTTGTATTTCTCCGAAAAGCTACAGTGTGGTGGCTTAGTGTGTTGAGGAGTGATATTATAGTTTGGTAAAGATGGTTTGTACCCCATCATGATTTCGGCTGTCTATTAACAAATTGAGGAACTGATCACCCTTAATCTCTTGTTAATAGTGGACGAGATTGTGTTGGATGGGATAGACGTATCTTGCAAGCTTGGGTGGCGTGAGCAGTGTATAGTCTTGAGTTAAGCTAAGTGCTTAAGGGATTATTTTGAGGAATTTGGCGTAAGACGGTGTTGAAGTGTCTATTTTGACTGAAACTTGGAATGAGAAGGAAAGTGAGAAAAATTGGGATTTGTCAATTAATTGCGATTGCCGGAGGTTTCCGGATGAGGTAGGTGATTTACTATCGGAGTGTGAAGTAAAGCTCACACGTTGACTTTGTTGTTGGAACGAGTCCGATATTAGTGACTCCATATGGTGTGTTTTCGTTGGGATTGGAGAAGTTGAAGAGTCAACTTGAAGACCTTCTAGGAGAGAGGTTCTTTTGTTTGAGTGTGCTACCGTAATGTGCACCAATTTTGTTGGTTAGACAGATAGAAGGTTTTGTGAAGCTTTGGGTGAACTATAGATAAGTGAACAGGGTGACTATCAAGGATAGGTGTTCGCTTCCAAGAGTTAATGATTTGATGGAACAATTGATCGAGGGATGTGAGTCCCTTGGTCATGTGATCTCGAGTAGAGTTCTTGTGGTGGATGGGACGAAGGTCAAAAGTTCTATCGTATTAGGAGGCTTAAAGATCTGCTGTTGAGATTGGAAGTAATTGAGTTTTAAATTATTCATAGATTTAAAATGTGTTGGATGGCTTCCTAAGTATAAAATTGTTGTTGTACGTTAAATTCCGAGATCGCAGCTTTTTACGGAATCGAAATCGGACACTCGGAAGTCGGGTAACGGTCGAAAAGAGGATTTTGGGACTGTCATGTTCGCCTGGCGAGCATACTGGCGAACGTCCATATTCGCTGCGGTGTTCGCCTGGCGAAGGTGTCCTGGGCAGAAAATGTTATTCTGGTGTTTTTGCCGTAACGGGAGAACCGTAACTCGGAATGACGCGCGGTTCGAAGCGTTGGAAAGCTATTCAAATTATCTATGAGATGGTGAAGTATTGACATAGATTTAAGCTATTTATTGATGAAGTGTGTTTGAATTTTGTGGTAAGGACGGGCGGTACGGTATGTGTTCCCGCTATAACTCACAACTTGTTTGTCCACTTGGCATGGGATCTTCTTTAATTATTTATATAAGGCAATGGTTGTGTTAATAAATGATATTTTAAGGTATTCGAAGCGTATAGAGGATTATGTTGAGCATAAGGAACTGGAGTTATCAGTGTTGGAAAAAGAGCGGTGATATACTTCCGTAAGGAAAGTTCTGCCGAATCCGATAGAACTAATTGTGGTGTTTGTGATGCTTGTTGATATACTTAGGGGATTTGCTAAAGACAACTTCAGCGAGTTTCAATTATGCAAAAGGCAACTTGAAGTGTATACGAGAAATCATCCGACCAGTGATTTAGAGTTGGTTACTATTGTGATTGTACTGGAGTCAGAGTCTTCAAAAGTTCAGACTGAGATCGGAGATGTTTGGTGATCTTAAGAGTTTAAGGTGTTTGTTTAATTTGAATAAGACAAATATGAGGCATAGGAAATAATTGGGACTTCGAAAAGAGTACGACTTCGAGTTGAATTACCATTCGGGTAAAGCGGACATGGTAGATGATGCAGTGAGTTAGAAATATTTGCATATACCGAAGATGATGGTGAAAAGAGTTAGAACTGATTGAGAAATTTCATAATATGCGTTTTGTGAGTAAGGATACTTCTTATGGAGTTAAGCTTTTATTATTAAGATCTGACTAGTGATATCCTTGAGAAGAATCGAGAAAGTCAGAAATCTGGGTTGAATAGTGAATTAGTTGAAATTGATAAATTAGAGTCGAAGAGTGGATTGTCGGGTTTGTGGAAATAATACCACGAGGTGTTATGATAGAGTATGTATATCAGATGTTGTTGAAGGGAGTAGGAGTACTCGTGAAGAAATACATTGAGGTAGATGGAGTATCCATCTCGGTGCTATGAAGAAGTAACCGAACTTGAGTAGATTGTTTTTGAGACCATGGATAAGGAGAGGTGGAATATGCTAGTTAGAATTGTCGGAATTCGAAGAGTGAACATCAGAGACTGTTGAGTCTGATGTAGTCGTTAAATATTCTAGAGTGGAAATCAGGTAGTATTTTCACGAAATTGGTGTTGAGATTTCAAAAGAATTTGTAAAGACATAATTTTAATTTGAATTGTTAGGAGTGGATTAACTATTCCGTGTTGAGGATATACGAGATGCATATTGAGAAAGTGGTGAAGTTGGATGAGATACTGACGAATATTGTGTCAGATGGAAATTTGAGGTTTATATTGAGATTTTGGAGGGGCTTACAGGAAGCTTCGGGTACTAAGTTGAAGCTGAGTTCGACCTATCATCCGCAAACTGATGGTCAGTCAGAGAGGACTATTGAGTCTGTAGAGAATTGGTGAGAGCTTGGGTGTCGGATCAAGGTGGAGCGTGGGATGATTAATTATCGTTGATTGAGTTACCTATAATAACGGTTACCATCCTAGTGTCGGAATGACAATATATGTGGCTTGGTGAGATAGGGAGTGTAGGACTCTCCTGTGTTGAAATAAATCGAGTGAGAGTGTTGTACTCAGACTTGAAGATTATGCTTGAGATGGCTGAGAAGATCGAGAGGATCCGAGGCAATATGTATTTGAGGGTCACGCCGGTGACTGGTGTTGGTCGAGCTTCGAAATCTCAGAAGTTCGCACGTGTTCTGTAGTTGTATCAGAGTGGCGCAGCGGAGGCATGGGAGGAGTAACATGTTAGACTGTTTTTCTGTTGTCGCTGTGAATTGGCATGATATGTTTCATGTGTCTTAGTCGAGAAAGTACATTGAACCAGGTGGATGATGTACAAGTGAAAAATATTCCGATTGTTGAGGCATTGCTACTTCGTTTTGGCGAGCGAGGAACAACTCCGAAGGGAGGAGATATCTTTGGTGAAAGTAGTATGGGGAGGTGCTGCAGAAGGCAGTGTGACCTGAGAATTGGAATAAAAGATGCGGGGAGCGTATCCGGAATTATTTCCATCAGATAATTTTCGTGGACGAAAATAATTAAAGTGGGGGAGAGTTGTAACACCCATTTTAATTATTTAGTCATTTTATTATTATTTTAAATATTATATATTGATGTGCCCTTTGGTAGGGTGTATTTGATGATGTTTGGTGGGTGTCCCTGAGATGGGAGATCATTGGTGGTAAATTGGTGAGTTTATAATAATATAAGAAATAATAGTAATATTGGTGGTGGTATTAATATTATTATTATTATTATTTTTATTATTATTATTATTATTATTATATTTATGATTATTATTAATATTTGTAGTAATATTATTAATATGGAGAATATAATATTATTATTAATATAGTTATTATATTATTATGATTTTTGGTGTGAATATGATAATATAATGAATAATAGTAATATTGGTGGGGGTATTATTATTATATATTATTATATTTATTAGTATTATTAATATTATTATTATTTTGGTGAGATAATAATATTATTACTATTATTATTATTATTATTATTATTTTGGTGAGATAATAATAATAATAATATTATTATTATTATTAATAGTATTATTATGATTAGTATTATTAATATTAGTAATATTATATTAGTATTATTAATATTAAGATTATTATTATTCATATTATTTTATTATTAGTATTAATATAGTTGTTATTATTATCATTAGTATTATTATTATTATAATTATAATTATTGTTGGGTGTATTACTATTATTATTATTATTATGTTGAATATTACTATAATATTATAATAGTATTATATTATATTATTATTATTATTATTATTATTATTATAATGATTATTATAATTATTATATTAGAATTATTATTGGGAATATTAGTGGTTGAAATAAGTAAAATAAGAGGTGGAAGGGTTATTGGGAAGTTAGAATGGAAATATGAAAAGTCATGATAGAAACCGTGAGGAAGGAAATATGAAGGGGTAGCAAGGAGATATTAGAAAAGTTGGAATAGAGAGAAAAGGGATTACCATAGATCGTGGGAAATTGGTGTGATAATAATAATAATAATAATAATAATAATAATAATATTATTATTATTATTATTATTATTATTATTATTATTATTATTATTATGTTATTTTTATTAGTTATTATTATTATTATTATTATATTATTTTTATTAGTTATTATTATTATTGGGATAGGAAATAAAAAGGAAAATAGAATATGAAGGGATGGGGGAAGTATTAGAGAAAATAACACGATAGAAAGAGAGAAGAGGAAAGAACGAGAGAAGTGAGAAGAACGAAGGAAAAAGGGAACGAAGAACGGAAAGAAAAGAGGAGGCCAAGAGACCAAATCCAGGAAGAATTTCATCGATCAACCGATTAACAAGGTAAGGGGGAGAAACTTGATTGGGAATGGTATATACATGCATAGGGTAGTGGGGATTCCTTAACCCCGTAGGAATGTATCGTTGATGAAGTTTTATATTGACATGCTATTGATTGTTGAGTTATGTTGATGTTGATGGATTGAAATATGTTGAGTGTTGGTGAATTGTTGTTTTTGGTTAATTTGGCGTATAGGTTGGGTTTACGGTTTTAGGGAAGTTCTGTGTGACCTTTTTGATGTGTCCATAGATTGTTTAAGTGATGACTTTGGAATAATATGTATATGATGATGTACGGATGTTTGATGTTGCCATTGTTGATTGACTGTTGGTGTTGGTTTGGTTTGAGTAAGGTTCAGAGTAACTCTAAAGTGTCGGTAGTGTGCCGTAATGTTGATCTGGAGTAGAATTATAGGAAGATTGATAAGCCTAATATGCATTGGTCGTAATACGGATAGTATAGGAAGTGGATGTTATAGAATAGGCTTGAATCAGAGAAGAGTGAGAATTCTGAACTGTGAGAACTTGAGAAGTCGCAGGCAACTCGCTAGCACTTCGCTTAGCGAGAAGGCAGCGAGCGTTCGCTAGGTGCTCGCCTAGCGAGTGAGGTAGCGAGTGAGTCTAGTAGGTTCTGTTTGCCTTCGCGAGGAGGTTCGCTAAGCAAACAGGTAGCGAGCATTCGCTGGGAGCTCGCCTAGCGAGGGTGTAGCGAGCGTAGCAGAATGGGGTTTTTCTATGCTGTTATACTGTGTGCGCTAAGAGTGTAGTGCCCTTGGACTTTGTTGATTATAGGGGAGATGATTGAGTGTTATAGAGTGAGTACTCGGTGATAGTATGTGATTTCCGTTACTAATTATCTAAATGGATAATTAGTTGGTGTATGAATCATGCGGAGCATGGTGTAGTGATCAGTAGGATCGTGTATTCCCGAGTGGTGGGACGTGTTTATATCTTGGTGATAAAGTATGAACTTGTTTACTTGGTGATGGTACTCGTTTTCCTTGATATTGTTGGTGAACAATTGGTTAACGTATATGTATGTAGTGATCAGTAGGATCGTGTGTTCCCGGGTGTTGGGATGTGGTTATATATGGTGTTATAGTATGAAGTTGTTTACTATCTGATTGATCTATACGGTGTTGGTGTATGTTATATCTGTACATATATGCATTGATGTATGATGATATGATCAGGAGGATCGTGTGCATTTTGAGTGCCTAATTATGATAGTTATGCATTGGTGTGTGCATATCATGGTGTTTTGGTGGGATGAATCATGTCTCAGGAGGAGCGTAAGTGATTCATCCGTACTCCTTTGTGGAGAATGGTGAGGGATAGATCATGTCTCAGGAGTAAGTGATCTATCCAGGTTCGATTGAATGAACCAATGAGTCGGTACCGCATGCATGGTGTTGAGTTGCATATTTGCATTATAATATGTTATATTGTAATTTGAACAGTAGGTTCGTTATATGGAGTTGTTGGGGTGAATATTGGTGTGTTGGTGTGTTTTACTACCTTGTTTACATGTATTACATTACCAATATATTTTTGATCATGTTTTCTCACCCCTTGGTTGTTGTTGTGTCTGTGCTTCTCCGGAAGTACAGATAATCCAGGTACTTAGATAGCTTGGATGGTGGTGTGCCAATCGAGTCTAGGATGCTCTGATACGTAACACGGGATATGGGTGTTTTAATTGTTTTATGTCAAACTTGTTGTAATCCTGTGACGTATCACTTTTTTTTTTGTGAATTATAATAATAAAGATTTTACGAAATTTGGCGGATGGCCGAGAATGTTGGAATAATGTTTTCCGCTGTATTATTTTTGAGAATAATTAATAAAGTATTTTTATAAAAATTTGGTGATGTGATATCCCACTATTTTGGGGAAAACTCTGATGTTTATTTATAATGTTTATATTTTATTTAATTTGGGAAGTGGGGTGTTACACCTAACGCCCGTCGTACTCGACGGGATCCACGCATTGTTGTCTATCTAAAAGGGTGTGTTGATACTATCTAGCTAAAGGTCTCAGGGACAAAATAAAAAATAAAAGACTCGACAGAGCATCGCTGCTCTGGGCCTACGTATTTCCGTCTGGTACGAGAAATCAGAGTCAACGTAGTTCGGCTAACTACGGGTGAAAGGGGAAAGGTTGCTCGCCAAGACATCGTGTCTTATGTCTACGTACTTTCATCTGGTATGAAAGATCAGAGCAAACGTAGTTCGGGCAAAAAGGAACACCGGTTTGGTTCAAAAGTGTTTTAGGCCCGAGTAGGGTTAACAATCAGTTCTAGCAGTTTGGTGTATGCAGCTCGACCATTGGAGACTTAGGCGTTACCGTTTGTGATAGAACTAAAAGTTAACAAAACTCTTTTTATCTAAAAATATTTTCCTGATTAGAATCCCGAAGGATGAAAAATGTTTGAAGTGTTTTTGTGTTTTTTAGAGAAGAAATGTTTTGAACTTGATTTGTAACTCACGTCGCACTAGAGACTATGACCTAAGAGCGAATGCGTTGTATATCACCCAAAAGATGTACACTAAACACTCTAGGTCATTGAGAGGAAGTCCCCCCAATCACCATTTCTCAAGTAGCTTAAGGCTCGTAGCGTGCAACACTTGTCATTCTTTATTAGATGTTTTATGAGTGTTTGAAGATGAGAAGAGAAAAGACGCACTAGAGGGGGACTAAACCAATCCTAAAGTTGTCATGCAAAGTGGACTTAAAGTTGGGATTCAAAGGGAACTACCTAATGTTATCATGCATGGTTAGGCACTTAATATCTATCATAACCTTAAGAGATTAGAGAACTTATGGGGAACATGGCAAAGAAGAACCAAAGAAGAAGAAGAAATAACATGCAAATGAAGATGCAAACATAAGATGCACAAATAGAATGAAAGTGGGAGAAAAGTAGGGTGGGGCAGTAGCCTACACAAGCTCATCTCAACCAAGCATGTATATGGGAAATGAAAAGAAGAAAGGATGAGAAGAAATGCATAAAAAGAAACCACCCAAAAGAGATATCACACAAACAATGCAAGGATAAGACAAATGGAAACCCTAAATGGAAGCAACAAAAGGAATGCACAAACCAACAAGCAATGAACATAACTTTTACCTAAAAATGAGCATACAACAAGCTCAACATGTCTAATATGTGAAACGAGAAGAGTTGAGCGCTCAATAGATCCACAAAGGTCATTTCTAACTCAAACTAGGTCATACACTTGTATGAGCCACCTTAGGAAATGACTTGACTTGCAAGTCATCTCAAAATTAGTAAAAAAGCTCAAAAATTACCAAATAAAACGCACATGGAAGCCAAACAAGTTGGCAACCATAGGCCAAAAGCTCAAAGCCAATATCCCCTCAAAGCACCGTCAAAGGAAAATGATATTCAAGATGTACCACTTTGAAATGGGAGAATCGAGGGTCAAAAGAAAAGCCAACAAAGTCAACCCTAAAGTCAACCAACCAGGGGCAAAATGGTCCTCAAAAATTCATCAACTCATATTGGGCATGAGGATGAATTTTCAGTCATTGGATCCAAAAGGAAATGCAAAAACAAAATCAAGAACAAAACATGTCAAGATTGAACTCAACTAAAACACTTCCAATATTCAATTCCATTTTTAATTGAAAAATAAATCAAAAAAAATTAAATAAAAATTTCTAAAAATAATAGACATCTCAAAGTGTCTAAAAAGCATTTTTGTGGAATTTTTGAATGATTGGAAGTATTTAAATTGAATTAAATCAAAATAGATTCAAAACAAAAATAAAATGAAAAAAAAAAAGAAAATAAACAAAAGCACGGTGCCAATAGTAATCCAAAACAGTTAGAAACAACGCATGGTCCCAGCAAGGGGGTGTGGAAAGCACGCAAGCCCAAGTCCAAACAGAAAATAAACAAAAAATCGACAGATCACATGCTTCTCAGTCAACACCAACACACGCTACGTCCTAATCCTCATCATCCACGCAATAAGTAAACTGATCCAACACACCTCACGCTGCCACGTCATAAAGAGTCAAACGAAACCTAGTTGACTCAACCACATGCGTTGGATCCAAGGACTAAGTCAAGAAAATACTCAGATCTAACGGCTGGCATCTCACCTGGCAAATTCAAACAGAAACGGAGGAACCAAACACAGTGGTGGCCGGAGAAGACTCCGGTCGTCTTCTCCGGCGAGTGTGAATAGTGGCCGATTCTCACACTCAACGAAACACTCAAAACTCTACACCATTCTCTTCCTTATGTTTCATACAACTCAAATCCAAGATTTATTTTCATTTTCAGTGGATAAATAAGTCAAATCGAAAGCCACAAGTTAAGAACTCAAATCACAAAATGTCACAAACAAGCACAAGTATGAACCAGAAATGATCTACATAACTCAAGGATCACAGACATACAACAATGGTGTGCTAATTCAACATGAATTATGAGAATTTTGGGAAGGTAGTTTACCTAGTGGAGAGCCTCCACTGGGCCTTGAAATGGTGTTGAAGCTTGAAGAAAAATATCCAGAATCATTCCATGAACTTCACTGAAGCTATTTGAATGCTTGATTTGGCTTGAAATCCACTGAATCTCAGAATTCATATTTTTCTTTTTCTCCACTTTTTTCACACGAGTTCTTGAGCAATTCTCCTCCAAATCGTGTTTTGAGGGTTTGTGAAGTTTGCTGAGCTTTTATGTGTTGGATTCAGATGGAAATGGAACCCTATTTCATGCCATTAAGCCCAATTGCCATTTCGATTTTTCTTCACTTTTTTGCTTGCCAAACTCGTATAAAACCAACTGCACCTGCCTTAATCTTGCTTCCAATCACTTGCACATGGTCTGAGTTGATCAAATGGCCAGCAATTGATCCTTGTTTTGATCATATGGTGGATTTCACATTTGTTACTTGATGGTGAAGAAACCATGGAAATAACCATCCAAATGACCTCAAATTGCAAATATAACATTGGCATTATGTTTGGAATATCATTTGCACTCAAAATATGCATAAACTTGGTACAAAGTGATCTCAAATGAATTAATTCCAATTTTCTCATTTTAAAGCCTTTTCCATGAAAATCACTTTAGGAATTCTTCAATCCAAACTCCAACCATGGCAAGAGATGATTTGGTAATGCAAATGGCCCTATTTGGAGCAATTTTCATGTTGAAAAGATTTTCATTTGAAGTGTGCAAGTTGGTGAAATGGACCTATAATTTTATGACCTATAATCTCACTTTCCCAAATACCCCTGACTTGCAAAGCTCATAACTTGAGTTCTACAAATCAGATGAAAGACTTCTAGTACTCTTTGGAAAGCTAAGACCATGAGTAACAACTTTAATGTTCATAAAAAGTTGATCAGAAACATCATTCTAGGTCAAAAATGGCTTGGAAGTTGGTTTACTTTTGTTGACCAAAATCACATTCATCTGAGGACCTGTAACTTGTCAGCATCATAACTTAAGTTCTAGAAATCAGATGAATGACTTCTAGTACTCAAAAGAAAGCTAAGAGCATGCTCTACACGTTTCATGACCATGTCAAGATAAGATGAGACTTCAATCTTGAGAAAGGTGGTCTTGAAATTGGGGACTAAACATGGGATTTTACACTGAGAACCCTAATTTAGTAACTTCTCACACTCTTAATTCTTCTTGATTTGATCTTGACATGATATATTAGGCATCTCAACACAACATCCCATGACCATAGAGACTTGTAATTGAGTCTTAATCTCCTTTGATTTCACAATTGACTGACGATTTACCAGGTGAAAACCCTAGATGCAACATTCTTGACTGTGGTTTCTTCCACCTCACACAACAACTTGAATAAGCTCCAACATGGCTCTCAAAGCACTCAATGAGCTCTCTCAACATCTTATATCCATAATCATGAATTCACAACCCTCTGATGCTCTTCAACTGGCCTCCAAGTTAGGAGCTGACCCATATACATCCATCAATCCTTTCAAAGAGCATTGACCACTTCTAGATGACCTGATGACCATCCAAACTTGAGTAACACCCATTGCTGTGGCTCAACACTCTGGGTAACCTTCTCTTGCTATGCATAACCTCTTGATCCTCTGTTTACTGAAATATGCTATGCAATGCAAATGCTAGAACAAAAATGAAATGAAACACAAGCCAGCTAAAGAAAAAGGTTGGGCAAATTTTGGGGTGCAACAGCTGACGCAACGCGAAAAATGATACAGAGTCGCCACCGGATTTTATTTATCCCACGGAGGGAAAGGGAAATAGCGATAAAACCTTTGGGAAAGGAGCATGGTTATCGCAACCAAGTCTTAGGGTTCGGGAGTCGGTTATGCGAGGGGAAGGTATTAGCACCCCCTCGCATCCATCGTACTCGATGGGAACCTTCTAGGTTGTTTGGCTTGAATGGGTGTTTTATTAAGATGGGTTGGTGTTTATTAGAGTGCTCGCCAAGGATTGGGGCCCTTGTGCCTACGTATATTCACTTGTATGAAGTGAAGAATGAGAGCATTCGTAGTTCATGGGACTACGGTGGAAATCGGGATGTTGGGTGGACGATGCTATCGTGCGCATTCTAGCAGTTAGGTATATTGCGGCTCACTCTTGGAGTCTTATGCGTTACCTTTTTGCGGTAGAACGGACGTAACATGTCCTTGGTTAAAAGGGTATGGATGATTAAAGATGGGAAAGAAAGAAAATTGTGCTCGCTAGGATCATCGCAATCCTATGCCTACGTATTCTCAACATGTGTGAGAAATCAGAGCAGCCGTAGTTCGGCCACTTAAGAAATAATTGTGTATTGGTTGATTTTATACCTTGAAAAAGGGTTTTCGGATTGACGCCCTAAGGCAAAAGAAGTTTGATGAGTTGATATTGTTTTTTAGGTTTTTCTTAGATAAGAATTTATTCTTGACTAGGATTATACAAAAGACTTTGGATAGAGATGAATGTCTCGAATAACCAAGTCGAGCGCCTTGTATTCAAAACATTCGGAATGAGTGTAGGAGGATTCCATTCTCATTCCTTCTCCACCACCTTAAAATCCATGGTGTGCAACCCAAACCATATATTTATTGCATTTTGGGTTTTTTTATAAGAAAAAGGATCACTTGATGTTGGATCAAGGTTTGTTGTTCGTAAGGATGTATTTGAAGCGATATGGACAAGGTCGATGGTGATGCGCAAGGCAATCGACTTACAAGGGTAAAAATGGCTCGATAAAATCGAGAGTTTGTTTTTGAAAATGGTTTTTGGAATCAAAAGTCAACAAGGACAATTGCAATATTCACACTAAAATCATACAAACATATGGGGTTAGTCGTCTAAAAAAAATCGAGACATGCAAAAAAACAGCAAAAAAATAAACAAACTGATCAGTTCGCGCCGCGAACTGAGAAAAGTGAACATTATGTTTTTTTGCATGTTCGCGCCGCGAAGGGTGTTTGCGCCACGAACTGGGAAAGTTTTCATTCTGATTTTTGAATGTTCGCACCGCGAAGGGTGTTCGCGCCGCAAACTGAGAAAGTTTTCATTCGGATTTTTGCATGTTCGCGCCGCGAACACGGGTCGCGCCGCGACCTGAAGCGGAAAATGCAATATTTCTCTCTTTTTTGCTGTCTTTTGTGGTTTTCTTTCCTTTCTATTGGTTCTTAAAATGGTTTCTTGGTCCCCTTGGGACCTCACACCATACACCCAGCACAAACACACTTAACAAATGATAATAAATGGCAAGTGCAAAAATATAAAGAGAGAAAAAGTTTGAAATGGATACCCAAGAACTTCCTCCTTCTTTGTTAAGCTTCCACTGGTTTGGTTGTGTGTTCTTCCTTCTTCTTTCTATGCTTTGAAGGTGCTTCTCCTCAAAGATTCTCTATGGGTTTCTATGGAACTCTCTTGATTCTTGCTGGTTTTCTTTCTCACTTTTTTTTTTGGTTTTCTCTCTAAAGTTTCTTGCTCTCTTTCTATCTTTTCTGGTTTTTGCAATGTGTAGTGGATGTTGAATGTGTAAAGAGTGATCCTTTTGTTTACTGCCCCCTCCTTCTTATCTCTCCACTCTAGGGTTTTCTCTTCTCCCCACATATTAGATTTTTTCATGGGGTAATGTCTCTTACCACCTTTTCTCATGTCACTCTCTTTCTTTTCATTTCCATGTATATGGTTGTGCTGTATTTTTGCTGCACTACTCTACATTGCTGTCTTTTTTCTGCTACACTTTGTATCTTGCACCCCTTTTGTTGGCTTGTGTTTTGACAGCTCTTTTGGTCAATGCTACTACCCTTTTGACAACATTTTAAAATTCTGATTTTTAGATGCATTGTCACATGCTATTCCCTTGGTCTTATGACATGTATATTTTGTGACATGAGGCAACTTGTTACTTCTTGCATGGGGCTGTTTTGGATTACCTTCATATTGCCCATGAATAAGCATGCATAATCTTGATCTTGAAACATTCCAATGTTGAGTTAGCTCTTAAATATTTTCTTTGGATGTTTGCAAGCATAATGTTGGACATGTAAACTTGTTGGGGAATGAAAGGTACCATAGCATGAAATTAATTAGAGACTTGAATGAATATTAGAAATAGATCAATTTCTAAACATTACTTAAAGTTGTAAATTTTGTAACAAATGGCATTCTTCCAATGTCATGAAATTTCTCTTTGTAATATTCTTGCCTCCAATATTGAATTCATGATGGATTTCCCTAACACCATTAAACTTGAAATGGATGAAGTCTTAAATTATGCACTTGTAATCTTGACTCATGTTTCGCAAATTTGAACTCCATTTGACCAAGAATTTGAAACAAAATTAGATGAAGCAAACTTGAATTTGGCCTTGCATTTCATGCTCATTATTAATATTTATTTTGAATATCCTAATATTTTTGCAAGTAACTTCTTCTTGAAGTAATCTACATGAATAGACTTTCCAACTTAGATCAAACCTTAGGTGATGAAAATTTTCTTCCATGTAGCCCATGATAAGCAAATTGTCTCATATGAAATGGAAACCAATGAACCGACCCAAACCTTACCTTGTGAACCCAAATGCTCGATATGCAATGGAATAATGTGTGATATGACGAATGCAGAGTATGAAAGGCTAAAGGTGAAAATGAGGGTGTGACAACTGCCCCTATTTAATCCTCTTGGACCTGAATGTCTGGAGGATAAAGGTGCTCGGACATTCATGGTAGAAGAGAATTAAATACTAGAATACCCGAGATTTTCAACTGGAGAGGTGTGGGATGGAAGTAGATGGTCAGCGATATGGTTTAAAGAATGTGTCTATTAGTGAACAAGGGTTAAGGGGGATATGATGATATGATTGAGATACAATGCGGAATGAACATGAATGCTTTGCCAACCGGAAGAGGAGAACTCCTTTAGAATTCCAAGAGGATAAGTTATACTAGAAACAAGTTATCTAAAACTCCTTCTGCAAAGAGTCAAAGAGTTGTCTCATAATAGGGAATCAAAAATTGGCTAGGAGATATTCCTTCTACAAAAGATAGAGAGGACTCAAAAATAAATGACTGTGAGATATTCTTTCTACGAAAGGTAGATAGGACTCTAAAAATAACCGTGAGATATTCCTTCTACAAAAGATAGAGAGGACTCGAAAATAAATAACTGTGAGATATTCCTTCTACGAAAGGTAGAGAGGACTCTAAAAAGAAAAGATTGTGAGATACTCCTTCTACGAAAGATAGAGAGGACTCTAAAAATAATTGATTATGAGATATTCCTTCTACGAAAGGTAGAGATGACTCGAAAGTAAACGGTTTTCCTCTTACAAAAGGCAAGGAGGACTCCTGAACAAAAGGTTGGGAGAAAATATTCCTTCTAAAAAAGGTAGAGAGGACTCCAGAACAAAAGGTTAGGAGTAATATTCCTTCTACAAAAGGTAGCGAGGACTCCGAAACAAAAGGTTTGGAGAACTAACTCCTTCTACATCAAATAGCGGAGACTCCCTCGGGAGAATATGATCGTATTTCCTTCTGTCATGGCAGAAAGGACTCCATAACAAAAGGTTAGGAGAAAAATTTCCTTTTACAAAAGGTAAATAGTGTTGCACCCTAAAATTTGACCAACATTTATTTATCCATCAAGTGTTCAAAGATCGATATCTTTGTCAGAGAACTCAAGAGATCCTCAGAGGAATTGGTTGAAACCAAGGTTGTGTGCCTCATAACTTGAGAGTTGTGGGAGCTCCTCAGATGATTCTGAGACCATGAGGATAGACTTGAAGCTTTGAGAAAGCTTATGAGATGTCTTGAAAGCCATCATGAAGCCCATAGAGGTCATTGTACAAGAATTCAGAAGGTTCAACCATGAGTGGTAGAATTAGGATTTGACTGGGTCAACCCTAGGTCAACTGAAGATTTGGAGAGGGTTGAGACCTAATCCAAAGGCCATGTGATCATGGAATGACATATTGAGATATTATAAGGATGATTCCTAGACCAACTCATCATGATTGAGGAGTTTGAGAAGTTTTAAGCTAGGGTTTCTAAGGATTGACAGTGTAAAATCCCCTAGTTTGATCCCTATCTTCAAGGCAGTTTAGCTCAAGATGTGATTGTCATCTCATCTTCCCCACAACATGAATGTTGTAGAGCTTGTTCTTAGATTTAATTTGAGTAGTAGAATTCCTTGATAGGATTTGTAGAGCTCAAGTTATGGTTTTGACAAATTACAGGTTATCTGAAGTATGTGAATCTCGGTCCTTGAAAGTCACCCAACTTGCAGACAACTTTTGCCCTAGTAGGATGATTCCTATGAACTCTTGGTCAACATGAATGTTGAAGAGCATCTTCTTAGCTTTCTAGAGAGTACTATAAGTCCTTGATAGGATTTGTAGAACTCAACTTATGGCTTTGACAAGCCAAGGGCATTTTGGTCATTTGGAAGTTATAGGTCATTTCAAGCATAAGGCCATATCTCCTACTTCCAAGTTTCAAATGGAAAAATCTTCAACATCAAACTTGCTTAAAATGATGTTTTAAGGCTAGTAGGGAGGTCATGAGATATTGAAAAGGCTCATATCAAAAAGTGATAAAAATGGCCTAAAAATGAGGCATAAGTTAATTCAAGTGAAATTGAAAATCATAAATCCCAAGTTATTAGTCCAAACCATATCATGTAATAGGTCATTTTGACTCCAAATGACATTCTAAGAACAATGGTTCAGCCACAATTTTGATTTGAGGCTTTCATCATAGGGTTGCTTTGTAATTTGATTACTTGCATCTTAAGGTACCAAACCAAAACAAGGAAAAATTCAATAAACAAGGAAGATATGCATGGTAACTCATCCAAAATATCATGTGGGGATAAATTCAAGTTGGTTACCAAGGTTGCAAGGCATTTGGCATGAGATACCATGTTATGAGAAATGAGAATTCAAAATACCATTGCATGAAAAGATATTCTCATTGGATTGTTCTAGGAGGTTCTAGACTGTTCTAAACCTCTCTATATAATATTTCTAACTTGCTCATATGCAAGGTTGGTTTTAATTGGTGTAGAGAAGAGAGAGAGAAATCCTAAAGCTTCCATTGCAAGTTACATTCAATCTCTCCATTTTTCTTCATTGCCATCCCATTTTTCTTCACAAACCTTCTCCATAGATATTTCTGAGTGTGTTCATACTGGTTTGAAGCTCCATCCATGAAGATTTGAAGGTGTTCCATTGGAAATTGCAAGGAAGCAAATCACATGGAATCTTGAAGTACAAGCTTGCTACATCCAATCTTTTGCAAACAGAAGAAGATTCATCATCCAAAGAGTGTTCTTGAAGAGTTGCAAGGCCTGAATTGAAGATCTACCATCACTACCAATCCAAGAAGCCAGGTTTGCAAAAGCTCTTCTAACTCATAATCTAGGCATGGTTAGGTTAATTTATTAGCATAGAACTGTTAGAGACAATTAGGTGACGAATTCTGATGAGTTTGGGAGCAATTGGTGAAGTTTCATTCATGGACACAAATTCTTGATGGAGTAAGAATGAGTGATATATTGAGTTACAATGCAATATTATTAGCTGGTTGTGATTAGGATAATGCAAGGATCATTTTTATGTAAGGAAAGTTGAGTTTGGTTGAGGTCGAAAACTGATCACATTTTGAGGTTAGGATGGATTCACCTTCGGGTTGCTTGATTAAGGATCTTTCACTGAAATCCAACACCATAGTTGTATTCAGCGTGGAAAATAGGTCAAGTTTGGGTTTTATATTTTGGAAATTGATGGAGGAATGAAGGAGAACGAGTTGATGGAAAATCTGTTGCATGGCATGTGTTTTCATGGAGGGTTCTGCAAACCCTAATCCAAGGTTGAAGATGACCTTGTTACCGTAGATGCGCGCTTGACCTGTTGACTGGGAAAGGGATCCAATGGCCGAGATTTAATTGAAATGTGGAGGGAACTTCAGAAACCATGAAACGCTGCGTTTCATTAAAGCCCTCATCCTGGGCTTAAGTCATCAATACTTTCCACACCCCTCATATGAAGCCCAATCCAATTTGAACTGCAATTTGTTTCTCTTTGCACCATGTTTTTTATGTTTTCTTTTCATTTTTTTCAATTGATTTCTAATTTAACATTGGGCTTAGGCGCTTTACTTGTTACACCCCTCATTTTGAGCCCAAATCATTTTATAACTGAATATTATTTCTTTCTGCACCCCATCTCATCTTTTCCACTTTTATTTTCCTCCATTTTATTTCAACTTTAGAAAATTCATAATAAATAGAAAAATCAATATTTTTTCATGGGAGTTTTTTCTCCCTTTTCATATTTTTGTCTAGAAAAATATAAAATAAAAACATTTGTCATATCATGCATTTTGATATTTTTTGCATATTTTCTTCTTTAATTGCATTTTAATGCTTTTAAGTTGATACCTTAATTTGTAGATTTTAGTTTAGGTAGCTCCCTTAGTATTTTTAATTCAATCTTTTTAGGGTAGTTAGATATATGTTTTAGGTTCCCCCTGGATTAATGCCATATTTTTGTGATGATTTTTAGGATAGTTTTGATTAGATAATTCTAGGTTGTGTAGAATTAGGTTAAAACTTCAACATAGGTCCATAATGATTTTAGATTTTGGGTTTTTAGGACAATTTAGACTATGGGGCATATATGGGTATTAAGGGTAGGTATGTAGGATCCCTTAGAAATTATATTAGGATTTAATATAGTAGTATGCTATTTTTAGTTGATTTTTGTATTGGTTGATTGTTTGTGTTGCCTTTAGGGCATGTTTGTTTGTTTGCTTTGCTTTGTGAGCTTGGAAAGCTTGGTATCTCATCATGGAGCATTGAGGAGCATAGTAGAAGATTTGAAGATGCATTGAGGAGCTTGAGAGCTTGATTTTCTTTTCTTTTTTGTTGTTTTAGGGTTAGGGATTAGGAAGAGTCTAGATGTAGATAATTTCTTTCTCAAACATGGATGGTATCATTCACCTCCATTCCTCCCTATGATTCAAAGTCCTTCCCTAGTATACACCTCTCTCCTTTGGAGGGATAAGTGATGTACCTAGGAAGTAGAACTTTTGAGGGAACCACTCCTTTGATGTTGAACCCTTATAGGTCACCTTTGGTGGTCAAATAAGCAGTTCAATATCCCCCAGCTTATCCAGTAAGTGATTTTTCATCTGGTTTGATTGTCTTGAGAGATGTTGAGCTTAAAGATGAAGACTTCATTGAAGAGTATTGAAGAGGATGAATCCTTGAGCATTTCCATTCCAGCTGAAGCTTGAAGAGAAACAAGAGCAAGTTGATACTTGAAGATCCCTGAAGATTAGGTGAAGCCTGAAGGTGGAGTTGATCAAGAAGCTGAAGCTTAAGGGAGAAGATGAGTTGAAACTCATGTTGCAGGGTTGAAACCTGGAAGAGCAAATTGACGTTTGTCAAGAGTGATTGAAGTCTGAAGACTGAGTTGCTGTTGGAAGAGCTGAGGCTTGAAGTTGAGAGAGAAGTTGATCTGCTTTCTTCTTCTTTTCTTTGCTGTATTGCTGTGTTTTGCTTGACTTGTTTGATGCATTAGAATAAGTTCATATCTAGAATAGGTAAAATCTAGGAGCATGATTGCATTAGAGGTTGAGTTGTTCCCTCTGCTTGTATTGTTACTGTGTGGCTTTGCTTGCGGGTATTCGGTAGAGCCCAGCTCCCTTGCCCATGTGGTTTGTTTGCCTAATGGCATTTCATTTCCTTTTATCTGTATGATTGCAGTTTACTGTTTATTGCTTGATAGCATGTTGTTTATATTTCAGTATGATTACTGTTATTTCATTCTGGCTTGAGGTTGAGATGAGCTTGTGGAGGCTGAAGCCCCACACATATTTCCTCCCTCACTTGCATTGCATGCATTTTACTGTTAAGCTGATGCTTTGTCTGTTTTGGTGTATCATTGACATGATCCCTTAGGACTCTCATTTCCTTTGATAAGGATTTGATGATAGAATTTTAGGTTGAAACCTATGCATGACAACTTCTAGGAGTTCCCTGTTCAAACCTTGACCATAGGATGAATCCATGGCATGACAACATTAGGACTTGATAGTCTCCCTCCTAGTTGGGCCTGTTCTCTTCTCATCTCAAAACAGTTTAAGATACAGTAATCATGAATGATTTCTTTCGTACGTTACGAGCCTTAAGCTATCTGAGAAAGGATTGTGGGAGAGTTTCTTTTCCACAGTCTGGATGTTTAGTATGGTACCCTTTGGGTGACATGCGACGCATTCACTCTCAGGTCATAGTCTCTAGTGCGGTTGAAATCGCAAACACAATAAAAAACACTTCTTTCGTAAAAAACAGGAAATAAACCGTGGTTTCCCGAACTACGTATGCTCTGATCTCTCATGCCTGTTGAGAGTACGTAGGCACAAGATGGCAATGTCTTGGCGAGCTACCTTCCCCCGTAATCCTTCGTAGGCCGAACTACGTTGACTCTGATTTCTCGTTCTCTGATGAGAATACGTAGGCATAAAGTGCGACGCTTTGCCGAGTCATTTTCTTTTCTTTTTCAGCCAGCCTTGATAGGTAGATAGAATAAAACCAACCCGTCCAAGTAAACACAACAAGCATGGATCCCGTCGAGTACGACGAACGTGAGGGGTGCTAATACCTTCCCCTTGCGTAACCGACTCCCGAACCCAGACAATGGTTGCGATGACCTTGTCTTACCCTTTTTCGTCAGGTTTTTCCGATCGTTTCCTTTCCCGCTCTGAGGGATAAATAACGAAAGGTGGCGACTCTTCTGTTGTGCCGACACCTTATTTTCGCGCAAGCGACAGCTGGCGACTCTGCTGGGGACCGAACCCAGAATCTCTGGTTTTCTGGTTCCCTATGCGAGTCAATCCTAACGCTTGTATGTTTGCTTGTTGGGTTGCGTTTATTTATCGCATTTTACTTCTCGCACTTTACTTCTCGCATTTTATTTTCAGTATAATATGATTATTTGTGCTGTTGTGGGATGGGAGTTCTGATGAGTGAGAAGCCAGACCCAGGCTTGAGTGCACTATAGACTTAGAGTGAAAATTAGTGGGCGCGTGCTTGCTTTGCAGGCACTAGTGTCTCATGAAATCCACGCTCAGACGAGGTTCATCCGGTTGGCTTCACTTTCAACCCTTTGGGTTGAGATGGTTGCTGGTTTGGTGGATTGTCGACTCTGGGGACCGATCATTTGTGATTCAGCTAAGTGAGGCCACTTCATGAGCTGGTGATGCCACACCTTCTGGGTATCGTATCACCCCTCTTGAAAGTCTGTGACGCTGATGAACGCATAGGATGCCGTACCTTGAGTCAGTTTAGGTCCATACCTGTTAGTGGGATTGGGTTTATTGCAGGAAACTTTGACCTTCAGACTACCTGGTTTTCTTGACAGTGAATCAGTTTTGTTGGTACCAGGGTTTCTTAGTTGCAGATTTGTCTATTCTTGATAGAGCAGGTTTTGATCAGAGGACCTTATCATCAGGTGTATGTTTGTTCTTGATAGAGCAGGTTTTGATCAGAGGATCTTATCATCAGTTGTTTGTTCTTGATAGAGCAGATTTGTGGGGTCTGAAGATCTCATCAGCAGCTGTATGTTTGTTCTTGATAGGGCAGATTTTTGATTTGGGGTCTGAAGACTTCATCAGCAGATATTTCTTGATCATACATCAGAGGTCCTTATTATCAGACATTTGTTCTCGACAGAGCAGAATTATGATCCTATGTGTATGGCCCTATCAGATGGTTGTTCTTGGCAGATTAGATTTGTGGTCCTATACCGGGGTTTTCTTCTCATCAGTGATTGTTGATACAGAATCTCCGCAACAGCAGTTACCCGGATATATTATTTCATGACTGTATTTTGCATTAGTTTGCATGTTCATTTGCATTTCATTAACGTGTGTCTGTGTTGCAGGTACCGTTTTCCCCGATCCAGGATTTCTTGCCTCCTATTGTATTGTTATGGGCTCTCTCAGGAAGACCGTGGCTTACAAGTTCCCTACCCCTGATGTGGTTAAGTTGATTGGTATGATAGCTCTAGCCGGTGATTCTGTGAAGGATGAGTTCAGGAAATCTTATGGCAGGTTGCTCAGTTTGGTTTGTAAGCCTTCTGCGTTCGAGTTGAATGGGTTGTACGCTCTGTTGCAGTTCTACGACCCTCCACTGAGATGTTTCACTTTTCAGGACTTCGTTCTCGCGCCGATGCTGGAAGAGTATGCTGATTTGATAGGTGTGCCTGTCAAGAGGCAGATGCCTTTTGTCCACATGGATGCTGAGCCTGATCTGGCTGGTTTAGCTTCTTCACTTTATTTGGACGCCTCCGAGTTAGTGTTGACTAGTTGGAACAAGGTTCCTTGGTTCTCCTTGCAGTTTCTGGTGGTTAAGGCTCAGCAGTGTGCCAAGGAAGGATGTTGGGACGCGTTCAATGCCATCCTCGCTCTATGCATATATGGCATTATCCTGTTCCCCAACATGCCCGATTTTGTAGACTTTGATGCATTTCACATCTTCGCTTCAGGGAATCCAGTCCCTACCCTGATCGGAGATGTCTATCACTCAATCCACTACAAGAATGAGAACAGGAGGGGGAAGAACGTCTCATGCTGCGTACCCTTGCTGTATAAATGGCTTGATAGCCATCTGCCTAAGAGGGGTCCTTTTGTCTTGTCTACAGCCACAACTGAGTGGCCTGAGCGTCTGATGAGTTTATCTGCAGAGGATATTAACTGGTTCGACAGAGACAGGTTGGGTACTAAGGTGATCTTCAATTGCAGCGGGTTTCCTAATGTGCCTCTGATAGGTAGGAAGGGCTGCATAAACTACAATCCGTCGTTGTTGGTTCACCAGTTCGCGTATGCTTTGAGGAGTCCGCCGAAGGATGAAGAGGTACAGGAATCTCTGTACCTCACGGGTACTCTAGAGGGGGATCTGTTGTCCAAGCTTCAGCGTGCGTGGAATAGTATCAGTAAGCGAGGAAAGCCTTTGCTGGGAAAAAGAAATAGTCAAGCCTACCCTCCGTATACAGCATGGATCAGAGCCAGAGTAAATGCCATAGGGATGCCGTTTCCTCATGCCAAGCCAGAAAGTCCTCCAACAATCGAAGAGCCTACTACTGTGCCCATTCATCAGCATAACCAGGTATTAGCTGAGCGGGATGAATTGAAGCGGGCGAACGCAGAACTGGAGAAGGAATTAGCTCAGCTCCGAAGCAAGAGGAACGAAGTTGTCCATTCTTTCAAAAAGCAAACAGAGTTGGTGAACCAGCTGGGTACAGACCTGACAAAGCAGATAGCCGAGCGTGAACGCATGGGTTAAGACTTCAGGGCTGTCAACGACGTACTAGCTACGAAGAAGCAGCATTTGGACGAGGCATATCGGAGGATATCCAAGTTCAACCAGCACTGGAAGGCTTCCCTGGCCACCAGGAAAGAGCGGCAGGATAAGCTGATGCTGCAGATCTCCAAGATGGAAGCCGAGGTGAAGGACAGTGAAAAGAGGTTTGATGAAGAAACCGCCCGCAGATACGCCGCCGAAGGCCAGCTCAACAAAGCTCTTGCTAACCTGAAGGAGCGCAAGCTGACGTTTGAGTCCAAAAAGCGGAAATTAGAAGATTGCTTCGGCGAAGGAACATGGGAAGGTTCGATCGAAGGACTTCAGTATACCATTGTGCAGAGGGAACTACTCGTCGAGGGGTTGCTCACTTTGCCAAATCATCTAGAGACGAAGGAGTTATTAGCAGAGTATCGCGCCCGTGGCCGTACTTGACTAGTTGTATTCCTTTTGTTTTGATCTTTGTTGTATGCTGACCATCACCAGGCTTGTTGGCTGAGGTCACGCTGTTGATTTGTCTTGTACTTGCTGATGCTATGTACTGCCTTGATAGGCTTTCCTTTATATATGAGATTGATATTTCCACGATTGGGCTCGGACTTCTTCTTCTTATTATTATCAGCACTGGTACTCAGGCACTAGGATCGGGGGAAATCTCCCAAACACACAGACACGCGTATGCATCTGCATGAAGCATTTGCATGGCGTACATTTTGTTGTTTTTCCTAACCTTTAGTGTTTGCAGGTTTTTTCAGGTTTACAGGTCCCAGGCTGTTTCCGGTGACTCCAGGATTGATCAGAGACTCATTCACCGTTATTCAACTCGAGCTAATCAGACCAGGATCATGGATCAGGTGCAGACAGATGCCCAGGAGCTCCGCGAAAGGATGGATCGCTTTATGGAACTTATGCAAGTGGTCGCCAATGGTCAAGACCAGCTCCGGACTTTGGTTCAACCTTTGATCTCCAGGGTTGATAACAACGGCATACTTCATGGCGGGGCTGTGCCTACTCCTCCACCAGTTGATACTCCGCAGAATGGTGTTCCTGTTGCCGGGGGCAACGGCAGTGCTAATGGCAATGTGATGGCCAATATCGGACTCAATGCGACGGGCGTCGGTAATGGTAGTCTGGGAGCTAATGTCAACATTGGGCCGGTCAACGGCAATGCTGGCGTCGGGAATCTGTTGGTGCCTCAACCGGGGCTTGAGGATCATCAGGATGATGTCTTCTCTCAAAGAGGTGCGGAAGCGGAGCTGAATGCTGAAGCGCGGCTCAGATTCAAAGCACTGGAAGATAAGATGAGAGATATTGAGAACCAGAATACTTTGGGCGTTGATATGTCCAAGCTGGGTTTAATTGCTGATTTCAAAGTACCTCCTAAATTCAGGGTGCCTGACTTTGAGAAATATAAGGGTACTACTTGCCCTCGTGTCTACCTGCGATCGTACTATAGAAAGATGTCTGCCTATTCCGAAGACGAGAAGTTACTGATGCACTTCTTCCAAGATAGTCTTTCTGGGCCATCCCTCGAGTGGTACATGGGCCTGGAGCCCACTAGCGTGCGCACATGGAAAGATCTCGCTGAAGCATTTATCCTCCACTATCAGTACAATAGCGACTTGGCCCCGAACCGAGTCCAGCTCCAGAACCTTTCGCAGAGAAATAATGAAGGATTTAAGGAGTATGCCCAGCGGTGGCGTGAGTTGGCAGCCCGGGTTCATCCGCCGATGGTTGAGCGCGAGCTCGTGCAGATGTTTGTGGCTACCCTCCCAGGGGTCTACTATGAAAAGTTAGTCAGTGGCATGTCTGGGACGTTCTCAGCTCTCATTACCATGGGCGAGCATGTCGAGAATGGTATCAAGATTGGGAAAATCCAAGGTGAATCATCCTCAGCCGGAGGAAGTGGAAAGAAACCTTATGCTGGTAAGCGACGAGAAGGAGATGCGAGCGCTGTGATCAACGCTCGAAGGAAGGGCAAAGGCCCTCAGCAGCAGATAGCCAGTATAAATATCCCAGCAGCCGCAGTAGCTCCGCAGCAGCAGCAGCAGCAACCGAATCAGCAGGGATATAGAAAGTACCAGAATCGGGCACCTTTGACAAACCGTCACTTCGAGGCACCACCTATGTCATATGCGCAGCTCTTGCAGACTTTGCTTCAGCTTCAGTTGGTTCAGAAGAGGATGATGGCTCCCTTGACAGGGGCACCTCCACCAGGGTATGACGCAAATGCCACTTGCGATTTCCATACAGGGGCACCAGGCCATACAATCGAGAACTGCAAAGCCTTTAAACACAAGGTGCAGGACCTGGTAGATGCCAAGATTATTAACTTTTCCGATAATGTGCCCAATGTCACAAAGAATCCTATGCCGAATCATAGGGGAGGCGGAGTGAACGCCATTATCGAAGAAGAGAGTGCAGATCTGTTGACTGATGTCAAAGACCTAAAGACGCCGCTTAGTTTCGTCAAAGTTAAGTTGTTGAAGAAAGGGTTCTTTCCAGGATGCGGAGAGTTATGCCTGGACTGTGCTACACATTCTGATGGACGCGAGCAGTTGGTAGAAGGAATCCAAAGTCTGATGACTGAGGGTATTTTTTAGTTCAGCCGGAGGGCTGAAAGTGTATCAGGAGAGGTAGTGTTGAAGCAGGCCGATGAAGTCGCCACCATCACCATTCCTCGCCAACCAATAACTATTTCTGCGCCCCGACCGCCTACAATCACTATTACCAAAGCTGGGCCGATACCATTCGAGAGCACTAACGCCGTTCCATGGCATTATGGGGCTGAAGTCTATTGCAACAGTCAAAGGTTGGAGCTGGAACCGTATGGGTCGACTGTGGAGAATCTCGCAGGAATCAGTGGTATTACCCGAAGCGGAAGAGTATTTGCACCGCCAGAGGTCGTGGCAGAGAAAGTGGTCAGAGCTGATGCAGCCGACAAGGGTAAAAGCAAAGTCGTCGAAGAAGCCCCGTGTGGGGTAGAGAAGGATTTGCTGGTCAAAGATGCAGAGGAGTTTATGCGGTTAATCAAAAAGAGTGACTACAAGATTGTAGACCATCTTCATCAGACGCCTTCAAAGATTTCTATTCTCAACTTGTTGCTGTGTTCCGAAGCACACTGCAACGCGCTACTGAAGGTATTGAATGCTGCCTACGTACCGCAAGAGATATCAGTGAATCAGCTAGAAGAGGTGGTAGCCCATGTTAATGCTGGCAATGGGCTAGGTTTCACAGATTTAGAGCTGACGCCTAAAGGGAGAGATCACAACAGCGCCTTGCACATCTCGATAGAGTGCAGAGGCACAATCATGTCGCATGTCCTGGTGGACACGGGTTCGTCGCTTAATGTGCTTCCGAAGAAGGCATTAATGAAGTTGGACACTCGTGGATTGCTTTGCACACCCAGTGATCTGGTTGTGAAAGCGTTTGACGGAACTAAGCGCCACGTTTTTGGGGAAGTGACCCTGCCAATCCAAGTTGGTCCGGAAACGTTCGACACGGTCTTCTATATCATGGACATCATGCCTGCCTACAGTTGCCTCTTGGGCCGGGCATGGACCCATGCTGCTGGTGCCGTGACTTCCACGTTGCACCAAAAGCTCAAATACGCTGTCGGAGGAAGCATAGTGACCGTATGCGGTGAGGAGGACATAATGGTGAGCCATTTGTCATCCTTTAAGTATGTTGAAATGGATGGCGAAATCCATGAAACTCTCTGCCAAGCATTTGAAGTCGTCAAAGTGAAAGAGGTAGCTCCTGTCGTCACAGAGAAGCCAGAGATGAATCTCTCCTCATTCAAAGAAGCTCGGGCCGTCGTCGAAGCTGGATCCACCCCAGGCTGGGGGCATATTTTGGAGATACCGAACAAGCAGGATAAGTTTGGATTGGGGTACTCTCCTGAAGCTGAAGCTTCTTCTTCTTCGTCTAGTAGTGCGTCACGGGGTAAGGGGCCGATCCTATTCACCAGTGGCAGAGTGATCTTCGAAAGCATCAACGCGGCGTCTGAAGACAGCGGGGATAGCGATTGTAATCTCGACTCTTGGATTCAGCCAAGCAAGTCGGGCAAGGGCCTCAACAATTGGACCATCAAGGAAATCATCTCGATGACAAGTGAAGAGTAATGATTTACTTTTTTCAATCATTGTACAACCCTATGTCCTACCCGGGACATAGCGGTTTTATCGTCAGGGCCTTGTTGGATTATGTACATGCATTTTGTTAATAAATCAAAGGCGTTTTCTTCGTATTCAAATATTATGCTCTCTGTTATTCCTGTGTTATATTTGTTTTGAAAAACAGTAAAATGGCAATGGGGTTTGTGCTAACCTGCATATTTTTGTTTTAAACTTAACCCTTGTTATTGCAGGATCCACAAAATAGATGACATCGACTCTGGACCTTCTACGACTCACTTCGACTTCGATTGCCCGATCTATCAAGCCGAAGAAGAGATTGATGAAGACGAAGACCTTCCTGAAGAGTTGGCCCGCTTGTTGAAACAAGAGGAAAAGGTTATTCTGCCTCACGAGGAGGATATTGAGATCGTAAATCTGGGTTCTGAAGAGCTCGTCAGAAATGTCAGGATAGGGGCTGCATTGTAGAGTGATGTCAAGCAGAGATTGGTCGAGATGCTTCGAGAGTATAGTGACGTCTTTGCTTGGTCATACGAAGATATGCCCGGACTTGACACGGACATCGTAGTCCACCACTTGCCGTTGCGAGAAGACTGCCCTCCCGTTAAGCAGAAGCTTAGGAGGATGAGACCAGACATGGCCGTCAAAATCAAAGAAGAAGTGCAGAAGCAGCTCGATGCTGGCTTCTTAGCGGTCACAACTTACCCTCCGTGGGTCGCCAACATAGTGCCTGTACCGAAGAAGGACGGTAAGGTACGCATGTGCGTTGATTATCGGGATTTGAATAGGGCGAGCCCTAAAGATGATTTCCCGTTACCTCATATCGATGTGTTGGTCGACAATACAGCCCAGTTCTCCGTGTTTTCGTTCATGGATGGCTTCTCCGGTTACAACCAGATCAAGATGGCGCCGGAGGACATGGAGAAAACGACGTTTATCACCCCTTGGGGAACATTTTGCTATAAGGTAATGCCCTTCGGTCTGAAGAACGCAGGGACCACTTACCAGCGAGCAATGGTAACTTTGTTTCATGATATGATTCATCATGAGATCGAGGTCTATGTTGACGACATGATTGTGAAGTCCCAAACGGAGGAAGAGCATCTGGTCAACTTATTGAAGCTTTTTGAGAGGTGTTGCACCCTTAAATTGGACCAACCGGGTCTCGTATCTGGCGATGTTTCGACGCATGACCGCATTCGCATCTGCATATCGCATACAGTGCATTTTTCTCATTTGTTTTGGTTTTATCGGGATCACAGCTCTCGTCTCGCGTTTCAGGTGTTTTTAATCAGTTTAGATAGGTAGAATCGTATTTTAGGGATATTTCGGTGCCCGTTGATTTTTACCGGCTATTTTGGTGCGCTCTCGTGGTTTTATGTGTCGTTCGGTGCTTATTTTGTTCTTCTGGGAATTATTGTGATTTTTCTGGATTTTATTGGCTATTTTTAGGGTTTAAATAGATTTTTAATCATTTTAGGATTTAACAGATTTTTTAGGAATTTTTAGAATATTAATAGTTTTTAAATAGTTTTAATAGCTTTTTAATCTTTTTTAATATAGATTTTTCCTTAATAAATAAATAGTTTTTTTTAGGATATAATGTTTTAGAATAATAAATAATAGGGTTAATAGAAATTAAATGTTTTTTTTAATTTTAGATATAAATAATATAGTTTTTTTTCATAGAATATAATATAGTTTTATTAGAAATTTAATAGAGTGTAATTAGTGGAATTTTTAGAGTATTACTAGTTTAGGAGTTAATTAGAATTAATAGAATTGTTAGGATAATTCTCCTTATTAGGTTAATTGAATAGTTTAGAACTTAATTAGCTTTAGGTTAATCAGAATTTTAATTCATTTAGTTAATTAGTAATTAGTCTTAATCATTTTTCATTTAATCAGATTTTAATTAGTTTTTTCTTTTTAATTCATTTCAGGGCTTTATCTTGTTTTTCGTATTGGGCCCATTCATCAGAAGCCTAGAATCAGTCCACTTTTGTCCAAAATTGTTCAGAACATTCCAGAAAATTCCAGAGCAGTCCATAAAGTCTCAGTCCATATAAATCATCGGTTCCACGTGTTAAGGGAAGGAGGACCCCACGTTTTTTCTTCACATCACGCCACGCCATCACCTTCACGTTCCCTCTCTCTGCCATGCACACACACGTGGCGCGCATGCCTTCACCATCTCCACTACCAGCGCCACGTGCCTCCACACTAGCCCTCCACTGGTCCTCGCCTGAAACTCTCCCCGGCCGGCATGCATGGCCGGCGGCCACCGCAACGGCCCATCGCCAGCGACACCAACCACTTCCGGCCACCGTCTACTCCACCGGAAAGCCCTAAAACACTCAAAAAGGGTCCTAGAATCCGATCATCCCTTCCGATCAACCTTCTCATCCAAACGTCATCCATTCTCCAGAAACCACCGTGTATCAACTCTCAACCACGATTAACTCAAGAACCATCTTTCATCGTCTTCTTCATTGGACTCAAGAACATAACTGTTCATCAGCAAGCGTTCCAGATCCTCATCAGCATCGTCTCAGAAATTCATCAACAACAAGAACCTGCAAATCCCCAGAACGTTCTCAGAAACTCAATCTTCAACGAGATCGTTTTCCAGAAGTTCTTCTTTTCAACAAACCGAGGTGAGATCTTCATCTTCCAATTACCTTCTTCATCGGCGTTCATCTTAATCTCCAGAAAACCGTTCGTCAAATTCTTCATAGATCTTCCTTCAAAGAAACCTCAAGATCCGGCTTCTCCAGGCACCAATCTTCAAGAATGTTCTTCGTAACCTTCAAGAGCTTCATCATTTCCAGAATGAATCTTCAACGAACATCGTCAAGAATCACCGTTCTTCGTCAAAGCTCTTCACCAACAGTTCCAGATGCTCATCCATTCTTCCATCAAATATCCAGAAAGCCTTCGAGATCCTTCAATGAATTTCCAGATCAAGAATACTCACACAACACCTCCGATTTTCACCTCGCGCGCTCATCAACAGAAATCCTCAGAATCTTCCAGGTCGTCCTTTCTCCATTAATCTTCGTTAGGGTTTTTGACAAATCTGTGTTGTTTGGTTGGGAGGGAGGAGGCGAACGTGGTTGGAGGAAGTTTTGGGGTACGAGGCTGGAAGTTTGAGACGGCGAGGGAAATGTGGACGGAGAAGGAGGTGAAGGTAGGCGACGGCGGCGGCTCCATGAGCATCGGAGAAGGAGTTTTAGGGTTTTTGGTTGTTCTGAGAGTGAAGGGAGAAAGAAAGGGAGATGGACTGCGTGAGGGTGGGCCAGGCCCAATCATTTTTTTGGAGACACCTTCCCCCCTCATTTTTTGCTGTGAATGGGCTGGGCCCAATACAATTGCCAGACTAACACCCCCGTTTCACTCACAGCCCCTCCCCATCCGTTTTTTGCAGCACCAGCTGCTGGGCTGGGCCCAACTCATTTGTTTTTTATTTTTGCTTAATCACACCCCCAGCTGGGCTACGCCCCCCCTGTTCTCTTTTCATATTTTTGTTTTATTCATTTTGTAGAAAGAAAAATATATAGAAAATACTATTGTGAAAAAAAAAGAAAAGAGATAAAAGAAAATATGTAGAAAGAATATCTCGAAATAGAGAAAAAATAGAAAAAAAATATTGAAAAAGGAATATAAAAAAATAGAAAAAAGAAATATTATGAGAAAAATAGAGAAAATATGTTTGAAAAAGATATGGAGAAAAAATAATACATAGAAAAATATAAAAAAATGTATGAAGAATATTTTGAAAAAAATATTGAAAAAGAAGCATGAAAAAAGAAAAGAAGAAAATAGTTGGAAAATAGCAAAAAAATATTAGTTTTAATACTTTTTTAGAGTGTATTTCTTCATGGAGTTTTATTTTTAGGATAGTTTAGAAGCCCACTTGTTAGGGGGCTATTTTCCATTCGATTTTTCAGGATAGGATAGGATAGTATTTCCTAGGAGATTATTTTTCAGTATGCAAGCATTGTAATCATTTTTCAGAATGTTAATAAAACGAGATTTGAGTTGTGGTCCCGATAGTAGCCGAACTACAGCTGCTCTGATTTCTCGTACCAGACGAGGATATGTAGGCATAGGATGCGATATCCTAGCGAGCACACTAACAACTAACCTTTTGTTCTCTCGCTGCTGTGCGATCGAGACCTTCCCGCTGACGACTAATTGTTACCCTTTTTCTCCCTTGCCCGAGTGCATTTGAGACCAAGCCATAGTTTTGCCAATAGGTTCCCGAACCTTTGAAGCCAGTTTGTTTTCTCACTGCTGTGTGGGAATACCCTGTTTAGCCGTAGTTAGCCTGAACTACGTAAAGCTCTGATCTTCCATGCAGTGTGGAAGTACGTAGGCACAAGACGCGAAGTCTTGGCGAGCCAATTTCCCTGTAGTCCCGAACTACGTTGACTCTGACTTTCTCTCTTGAGAATACGTAGGCATAGAGCGCGATGCTCTATCGAGTCAATTCCCTTCCGTTTAGATTTAGCAGCCGTAGATAGATTGTTTTGCATCCTGTAGACAACCCAAGCAAGCGTGGATCCCGTCGAGTACGACGGACGTGAGGGGTGCTAATACCTTCCCCTTGCGTAACCGACTCCCGAACCCAGGTTTTGGTTGCGATGACCATACCTTTCCCCATTTTTTGCAAGGTTTACTTCGAGCGTTTCCTTTCCCTCCGTTGGGATAAATAACGCACGGTGGCGACTCTTCTGTCAGCCGGCGCCGATTTTCGCAGTAGCGACAGCTGGCGACTCTGCTGGGGAAAACGATGGTTTCCTATATGAGTCTGCTGGGGATCCAACGTCCCCTGGCTGCTAAGGACTGCGATAGTTCTTATGCATGTGGGATCCAACGTCCCCTAAGAGAGAGTCAATCCTAGCGCTTGTTTGCTTGGCTATTGGGGCTTATTTATTGATATTATCTGTTGCTGTTGGGGTGTTACGGGTGTTCTATGATTGAGAGAAGCCGGACCTGGGCTTGAGTGCACCTTAGACTTAGAGTAGAAATTAGTGGGCGCCCGCATGCTTTGCTTGCCTTGGTGTCCCGCGAAATCTACACTCAGACGAGGTTCTTCTGGTTGGCCTCTTGACCCACCCTTTGGGTGGCTTGGGTTGCTGGTTAGTTGGATTGTCGACTCTGGGAACCGATCATTTGGAAGTTAGCTAAGTGAGGCCTCTTCAGGACTTGATGATGCCACTCCTTCTGGGAACCGTATCGTCAGTTTTGAAAGTCTGTGACGCTGACGACCGCATAGGATGCCGTACCTTGTCAGATATAGGTCCATACCTGTGAGTGGGGGGGTTTTTTTTGCAGGAAACTTGACTTCCAACCTACCCGTTATTTTGGTCTCCTCTTCAGAGCAACCGTACTCCGTCAGCAGCGCAATAGTATTCAGAGATTTGTGTGGGGGCTGTGGTCCCGTGTGTGCTGCATTTTGCATATCATATGCATATCAGTGTTGCATTGCATATCATCCTCCAGTTAGCCAGAGTTCTGATCCAGCCTTTGTTTCTTGAAGGTGATTACCCGGAGTTTGGATTGAGCAACTGTTGACTGTCAGAGACCTATCTAGGGGTTGAGTAGATTTGAGCGGAATCAAGCATTGAAGTCAGCTGAAGATTATTGGTAGCTATGTCTGAAGGCAATTTCCAGTCTCCCAACACCTTGACAGGGTTCACTATGGCGTCCAACCCTCTGTATGATTCTATGGAAGACTTCCCGCAAGTGAACAACGTTACTGCAGACCAAGTTGTACAGCCTTCTATTGAGAACCGAGGTCGACATGAGCAGTTTGTTGCCTAGAATGAGCGTCCTCCTCCTGTTATCAATCAAGGTGTTGCTTTCCCTGTGATGAATTACCGAAGAGATATCCCGATTGCCAGGATGGTAGATCCCAGAGCTCTTGAAGAGGATAGAAGACTCCGAGCGTTGGAAGAAGGAATGAAAGCTTTGAAAGTGAAAGATGCTGTTAACCTGGATGCTGTAGGCATGTGTTTGGTTCCTGACCTGGTGTTGCCTTACAAGTTCAAAGTGCCGAAATTTGAGAAGTACACGGGAGATAGTTGTCCGAAGCTGCATTTGATGATGTTCTGTCGAAGAATGACTGCGTTTGCGCGAGATGACAAATTGATGATCCATTGCTTTCAAGATAGTCTGACTGGGGCGTCTTTGAGGTGGTATATGCAGTTAGAGAGAAATCAGATTCAATCATGGATGGATTTAGCCAGAGCTTTTCTGAAGCAGTACAATTATAACCTAGACATTGCTCCCTATCGCATGCATTTGCAAGAGTTGTCTCAAGAGAACAATGAACCTATCAGGAAATATGCTCAGAGATGGAGAGAATTTGCTGCTAGAGTGCGTCCACCGCTGTTAGATCAAGAGCTAGCAAGCATGTTTGTAGATTCCCTACAAGATCCGTACTTCGAAAGATTGCTCGGACTTCCAATAAGTTTCTCTGACGTGGTAGCATTAGGAGAACGCCTTGAGTATGCCATAAGAATTGGGAAGATTCAGATTACTTCAAATGATCAGGCTGGTGAAACTGAATATCCTTGTGACTATCAAAGTGAAGAAGAAGTTGTGATCAACGCAGTCATGCCAAAGGTTGAATATCCTCGAAGCGAATTAGTGAATTTTGTTGGTTCTTCATCTTATCAGAGATCAGTACCTCCCGTGGCTTGTTGTACCGAACAGACAGCCGTGCCTGGGGCACCATATCAGGAACCTTATGTCGCTCCCATTGCAAAGCAGCGAACTCGTGGTCGAGGTTATCAGAACCAGCGTCAGAATCAGAGCAGACCTCGCAACAACTTGGAACGAAGGAAAGCTCCTTTTCACCCAGTGCCTATGCCGTATAGCCAGCTGCTACCGTCTTTGATCCAGAAGTCTTTGGTGGAGCCGAAAGCTCTTAAGCGAGTTCCAGAACCTTACCCTCCTGGGTACAATCCCCACGTTCAGTGTGGTTATCATAGTGGCTCTCAGGGGCATTCGACGGAAGATTGTAAAGCATTTCAGGCGAAAGTACAGCAGTTGATTGACCAGGATCGCATTTCCTTTCGAGAAGGATTTCTATTTGTTCATACCAACCGCTCAGCTGTCTAAGCTCGTAGACTCGGAAAGTATTCCCCAGCAAAAGCCAGTGGTTCAGACAGGCAGGCGCCTCAGCATTGGCAGTCCTCAGACTTTTATATCATTTGCATTTGTAGTTTCTTTTCTGTTAGTTACTACTTGCTTTTAAACATTGTATGTTTCGAATGGTGATAATAATAAAGTGACTATGCATTTTTCTAAATTAATCATGTCGCTGTCGCTCATTTACTGCATTGCACTGACACTTGCATTTTATTCACTCCATTTTATCACTATGACTAGCAAAGATTGGAGGGAGGATGACGAAACTACACTCATAACCGATGACAGTATGCTTTCGGATAAGACCTTACCTATGACGTACAAGGCATTGTTTCAGAACCCCTAAACACTGGAGATATAAGGAGTTAGTCCCTTGTTAACCACTTCGAGCCAGGAAGTAGAAGTTTTTTTTTCCGGACTTTTAAACCCTCACATCTTAACCCGGGACAGGGTAGTTGTCAGTTAGCTTGACCGAGCATTCAAGTCTTACAAAGGAGTATTGTCTCTCAAGGACCAATCAGTTTACACCTTTCAAGAGGTCAAATCTCACCAACCAGGGGTGAGACAGTTACAATCCTTTCGGAGCGATCAAGACAACCAGTGTCACACGGCTTTGTTCCAAAAGAAAGAAAGCCCGCTAAGTAAAAAGAAAGAAAAGCTGGAAAGCTAATACTTAGGCAAAAATTAGGGCATCCCGCTGGACTTCAAAAGAAAACGAAAAAAATCGAAAAGAACTCAAAAGGAGTCAGTCCAGGCAAAAATTAGGGAATCAAAAGAACGAAAAGAAGGGATCAATAGAAAATTTTTCCCCAGCAAGTCACAAAGTCGTGTACACAGACACCGAAAACGAAAAGGAGTAACTGTCACTCCGAAAAACCCTGTGAATTCCTTAATTGTGGTTCTTACCATTCAACAATACCTCTCAAAGAGGCGAGCGCTTGTGCCAGGTTAACTGAACCTTAGGATCGGAGATCATCACGTAGAAGGGGTGGGTACAAATCAAAATTTGATCCAAATATCCTTTGTTTCACGAACCGTGAACCCGACCACGATACAACCCTTAAAAGACCTAATTGAGGTAGGGTTATTCTGAAAGCGCATTACGATAAGGTTGAGTAACCTGACTCCTTCTTGACTTGCTAGTCACATCCTTGTTGTATTTTTTCACTGACCACGTAAGCACTACGTTTGAACTTTGGTTCACTCGTCACTCAATCATGCATGTAAATGAGTGACAGCTCAAATTTTTTCAAAATCTGCATAAACACTGCATTAAGATTACCATTCGTGAATAGACAATTTTAATTGCAGGTTAGTAGTCGGCATGAAAGAAATTCCAGTAGGGAATAATCGAGCAGGACTGAGTAATTCAGCGGTCTGAACCAAGATGGTGTATGTTGTGAAGCCTTGTGAATCAGGGGCATTGACTTCCAGTAAGTTCAGAATCAGTTAGTCTGAGGACAAGTCCCGAAGCTTCAGTTGATCAGGGGCAGTTTGTGTGAGAAGCAGTTGATCAGAAGTGAGTCTTCTCGAGAGCCAATCAGAGGCAACTATCCAGAGCGTGGAGATTTGAAAGCAGATACTTCAGGTGGATAATCAGATCAGGTTAAGTCGGTAGAACGCTCATTCAGGGGCAAGTCATCGTAGAGAGTGTTGAAAACAACTGGGTTGATAGGGGTTTAATGGAGATTGAATTCTGTTGTCGTACAGATACCGGGGCAAGTAATCTCGAAGTTGTCCCGTAGAGAGCTGTTCAGAGCAAGTACTCCCAAGAGTTAGATTGGGGCAAGTTGATCGTATTGAAGCAAGTTGTTCAAGCCAGTCTTTTTATCCCCAACTGAGTGTACTGGGGCAAGTTATTCAAACAAGTTTGTTTATCCCCAGCCATAGTTGAGTATCAGGGAACCATGTCAATACCCTTATCAAAAAACCTTAACCTTCCAAAAAGGCCTTGTTGAAAGTGTTGCTGTTCAGAGCTGCTTTTCGTTTAGCTTGGGGGTTCATCATGTGTTTGTTGGGGATTCATTTGTTGTGTGCTGTTCAGAGCTACAGTTTGTTTTGGGGGTCCATTGGAGTTGTTTCGGGGTTCATTTGAGAAGTTGTTTGAATCAGTCCAGTTATCGTCTGGCCCACCTTTCGTAAGCATCAGTTCCCGTCTGGTGCAGTATATCGTAAGCATCAGTTCCCGGCTGGTGTAGGTTATTGTAAGCATCAGTTCCCGTCTGGTGCAGTTTATTGCAACCAGTTCTCGTCTGGTCGCCGTTTCTTCAAGTGTTGTATCAGTTCTCGTCTGGTACATGTCATCGCGTAACCAGTCCTCGTCTGGTCACCGTTTCTTCAAGTGGTGTATCAGTTCTCGTCTGGTACACGTCGTCGCGTAATCAGTTCTCGTCTGATCATCGTGTGTTTAACCTATGTGTTATACCAGTTCTCGTCTGGTGTACGTCAGCTTTCAGCCAGTTCTCGCCTGGTTGTGTATGCCTCAGTCTGTTATCCAGTCAGCCCCCGTCTGATGTTCAAAAATCAATTCTCGTTCGATAATCATATTTTCCTATCAGTTCTCGTCTGGTAGTCTACCTTTGAGTGCTAGTTCTCGTCTAGTATTTTCCATATCTTCCACTGTGTACATAGTCCATGTTTATCCTAAACCAGAAAAACAAAAACCTAAAAGGTATCTGACCCAGTAGTTCCCAATGACCCGCATGTTGTCATGTTTCCCGATACAAAGCTCGACGGATACCAGTGCTCCGAGTAATGTTTGAGTTCCCCGTGGATGTTGTTAAAATCAGAATTGCTACTCTTCAGCAGATGAAAGTTGCTTATTATCCCCGGAAGAATCGAGATTGTATTTTATCCCGTATCAGAGTAGGATCAGGAGTATCCTCAGCAGATTAAAATTGATATCGTTGATAGTAGGGGCATTTCCAGCAGTGTGCTGCGCGCAATCAATCCCAGCTCGGGTCAATCCCCGCAGAGTACCATCAGTTGCCTATGGTTTGAAGGGCGCATCCCCAAGCAGAGTTGTTTTTCTTTCCCCAGTGAAGGCGCCAAGCAGGGTTGCCTTTTCATTTCTCCAGCAGGACAGTTATCCCTAGCGGATTTGGTTTCCCTTTTCCAGCATTTATTTTGCTGAGATAGTTCTGTGACTTCAGTTCATCCCCAGCAGAGTTGACGTCTACCTTCGGCATTTATTTTACCAAGTGGTTTTCAGACCTGGTGTTCTCTGGCAGCTCGAGCCTGCATTAGCATTTGTATATATCGTTAGATTTGCATCTATCAAACATATAGCATTTCCATGCCGTCTGGGTATCGCATTTTCAAACAAAACGCATAGCATCTACATGTCATATAGGACATTGCATCATTCTCAGGCATACGCATGTCGAAACATGGACCAGGATGGTTACCTATTGGATTTCGAATTTGTTCACCTGCAGAGTTGTGTGGTTAAGCTTCTCGTCTTCCCCAGCATAGTGATTCTTCATTTGGTTGTTACGTCAGCATCGAAAAAAAACAACAACAACAAAGAGATTGACATATCAAACTTCTGAAGCTGCCGCCTTCGTCGAAATAGGTGCCAGGCAGTTCAAATTCAGAATTCCCCAGGAGAGTTTCCTCATGTTCGCCGTGAACCATGAGTCGACAGAAAAATCCCATGACAGATGGGAAGGTGTTTGCTTTTTGAAGCATTATTCCGAAGAATCAGTATCTGTGGCGTCACACAGGTGATTGATGTTGAAAACAAGAAGAAAATTTATCAGAAAATCGACCAGTTGTTGCCGTGACAACCAAACTTCAGTTCATTGGAAGCTATTCCTCAAGCAGCTTCGCAGTTTATTTCGTGCGGTTGGCAAATTTCAAGGTTCCATTTGTATTCAACCGTCATCTACCTTTGAATGTTTGAAGGCTGAGCGCTCTTCAACCATTCAGGTCCAAGCCGCTTGAATAGGGGCAGCTGTTGCACCCTAAAATTGGACCAACCGGGTCTCGTATCTGGCGATGTTTCGACGCATGACCGCATTCGCATCTGCATATCGCATACAGTGCATTTTTCTCATTTGTTTTGGTTTTATCGGGATCACAGCTCTCGTCTCGCGTTTCAGGTGTTTTTAATCAGTTTAGATAGGTAGAATCATATTTTAGGGATATTTCGGTGCCCGTTGATTTTTACCGGCTATTTTGGTGCGCTCTCGTGGTTTTATGTGTCGTTCGGTGCTTATTTTGTTCTTCTGGGAATTATTGTGATTTTTCTGGATTTTATTGGCTATTTTTAGGGTTTAAATAGATTTTTAATCATTTTAGGATTTAATAGATTTTTTAGGAATTTTTAGAATATTAATAGTTTTTAAATAGTTTTAATAGCTTTTTAATCTTTTTTAATATAGATTTTTCCTTATTAAATAAATAGTTTTTTTTAGGATATAATGTTTTAGAATAATAAATAATAGGGTTAATAGAAATTAAATGTTTTTTTTAATTTTAGATATAAATAATATAGTTTTTTTTCATAGAATATAATATAGTTTTATTAGAAATTTAATAGAGTGTAATTAGTGGAATTTTTAGAGTATTACTAGTTTAGGAGTTAATTAGAATTAATAGAATTGTTAGGATAATTCTCCTTATTAGGTTAATTGAATAGTTTAGAACTTAATTAGCTTTAGGTTAATCAGAATTTTAATTCATTTAGTTAATTAGTAATTAGTCTTAATCATTTTTCATTTAATCAGATTTTAATTAGTTTTTTCTTTTTAATTCATTTCAGGGCTTTATCTTGTTTTTCGTATTGGGCCCATTCATCAGAAGCCCAGAATCAGTCCACTTTTGTCCAGAATTGTTCAGAACATTCCAGAAAATTCCAGAGCAGTCCAGAAAGTCTCAGTCCATATAAATCATCAGTTCCACGTGTTAAGGGAAGGAGGACCCCACGTTTTTTCTTCATATCACGCCACGCCATCACCTTCACGTTCCCTCTCTCTGCCACGCACACACACGTGGCGCGCATGCCTTCACCATCTCCACTACCAGCGCCACGTGCCTCCACACCAGCCCTCCACTGGTCCTCGCCTGAAACTCTCCCCGGCCGGCATGCATGGCCGGTGGCCACCGCAACGGCCCATCGCCGGCGACACCAACCACTTCCGGCCACCGTCTACTCCACCGGAAAGCCCTAAAACACTCAAAAAGGATCCTAGAATCCGATCATCCCTTCCGATCAACCTTCTCATCCAAACGTCATCCATTCTCCAGAAACCACCGTGTATCAACTCTCAACCACGATTAACTCAAGAACCATCTTTCATCGTCTTCTTCATTGGACTCAAGAACATAACTGTTCATTAGCAAGCGTTCCAGATCCTCATCAGTATCGCCTCAGAAATTCATCAACAACAAGAACCTGCAAATCCCCAGAACGTTCTCAGAAACTCAATCTTCAACGAGATCGTTTTCCAGAAGTTCTTCTTTTCAACAAACCGAGGTGAGATCTTCATCTTCCAATTACCTTCTTCATCGTCGTTCATCTTAGTCTCCAGAAAATCGTTCGTCAAATTCTTCATAGATCTTCCTTCAAAGAAACCTCAAGATCCGGCTTCTCCAGGCACCAATCTTCAAGAATGTTCTTCGTAACCTTCAAGAGCTTCATCATTTCCAGAACGAATCTTCAACGAACATCGTCAAGAATCACCGTTCTTCGTCAAAGCTCTTCACCAACAGTTCCAGATGCTCATCCATTCTTCCATCAAATATCCAGAAAGCCTTCGAGATCCTTCAATGAATTTCCAGATCAAGAATACTCACACAACACCTCCGATTTTCACCTCACGCGCTCATCAACAGAAATCCTCAGAATCTTCCAGGTCATCCTTTCTCCATTAATCTTCGTTAGGGTTTTTGACAAATCTGTGTTGTTTGGTTGGGAGGGAGGAGGCGAACGAGGTTGGAGGAAGTTTTGGGGTACGAGGCTGGAAGTTTGAGACGGCGAGGGAAATATGGACGGAGAAGGAGGTGAAGGTAGGCGACGGCGGCGGCGCCATGAGCATCGGAGAAGGAGTTTTAGGGTTTTTGGTTGTTCTGAGAGTGAAGGGAGAAAGAAAGGGAGATGGACTGCGTGAGGGTGGGCCAGGCCCAATCATTTTTTTGGAGACACCTTCCCCCCTCATTTTTTGCTGTGAATGGGCTGGGCCCAATACAATTGCCAGACTAACACCCCCGTTTCACTCACAGCCCCTCCCCATCCGTTTTTTGCAGCACCAGCTGCTGGGCTGGGCCCAACTCATTTGTTTTTTATTTTTGCTTAATCACACCCCCAGCTGGGCTACGCCCCCCCTGTTCTCTTTTCATATTTTTGTTTTATTTCATTTTGTAGAAAGAAAAATATATAGAAAATACTATTGTGAAAAAAAAAAGAAAAGAGATAAAAGAAAATATGTAGAAAGAATATCTCGAAATAGAGAAAAAATAGAAAAAAAATATTGAAAAAGGAATATAAAAAAATAGAAAAAAGAAATATTATGAGAAAAATAGAGAAAATATGTTTGAAAAAGATATGGAGAAAAAATAATACATAGAAAAATATAAAAAAATGTATGAAGAATATTTTGAAAAAAATATTGAAAAAGAAGCATGAAAAAAGAAAAGAAGAAAATAGTTGGAAAATAGCAAAAAAATATTAGTTTTAATATTTTTTTAGAGTGTATTTCTTCATGGAGTTTTATTTTTAGGATAGTTTAGAAGCCCACTTGTTAGGGGGCTATTTTCCATTCGATTTTTCAGGATAGGATAGGATAGTATTTCCTAGGAGATTATTTTTCAGTATGCAAGCATTGTAATCATTTTTCAGAATGTTAATAAAACGAGATTTGAGTTGTGGTCCCGATAGTAGCCGAACTACAGCTGCTCTGATTTCTCGTACCAGACGAGGATATGTAGGCATAGGATGCGATATCCTAGCGAGCACACTAACAACTAACCTTTTGTTCTCTCGCTGCTGTGCGATCGAGACCTTCCCGCTGACGACTAATTGTTACCCTTTATCTCCCTTGCCCGAGTGCATTTGAGACCAAGCCATAGTTTTGCCAATAGGTTCCCGAACCTTTGAAGCCAGTTTGTTTTCTCACTGCTGTGTGGGAATACCCTGTTTAGCCGTAGTTAGCCTGAACTACGTAAAGCTCTGATCTTCCATGCAGTGTGGAAGTACGTAGGCACAAGACGCGAAGTCTTGGCGAGCCAATTTCCCTGTAGTCCCGAACTACGTTGACTCTGACTTTCTCTCTTGAGAATACGTAGGCATAGAGCGCGATGCTCTATCGAGTCAATTCCCTTCCGTTTAGATTTCGCAGCCGTAGATAGATTGTTTTGCATCCTGTAGACAACCCAAGCAAGCGTGGATCCCGTCGAGTACGACGGACGTGAGGGGTGCTAATACCTTCCCCTTGCGTAACCGACTCCCGAACCCAGGTTTTGGTTGCGATGACCATACCTTTCCCCGTTTTTTGCGAGGTTTACTTCGAGCGTTTCCTTTCCCTCCGTTAGGATAAATAACGCACGGTGGCGACTCTTCTGTCAGCCGGCGCCGATTTTCGCAGTAGCGACAAGAGGCTTAGGAAATTCAGGTTGAGGCTGAATCCTAACAAATGCACTTTCGGAGTGCGGTCCGGAAAGTTATTGGGGTTTATCGTTAGTGAACGAGGTATCGAGGTTGATCCTGCGAAAATAAAAGCCATTCAAGAAATGCCAGCGCCGAAAACAGAAAAAGAAGTTCGTGGTTTCTTGGGCCGAATAAACTACATTGCAAGGTTTATCTCTCAGCTCACGGCCACTTGTGAACCGATGTTCAAGCTTTTAAAGAAAGATCAGGCGATTACTTGGAATGAGGATTGCCAGAAGGCATTCGACAAGATAAAGCAGTATCTTCAAGAACCTCCAATCTTGATACCCCCAGTGGCTGGACGACCATTAATCATGTACTTGACAGTTTTGGAGAATAGTATGGGGTGCGTTCTCGGTCAGCACGACGAGACGGGCAGAAAAGAGCATGCCATTTATTACTTGAGTAAAAAGTTCACTGACTGTGAATCTCGTTACTCGATGCTGGAGAAGACGTGTTGTGCACTAGCTTGGGCTGCCAAACGTATACGACAGTACATGCTCAACCACACCACTATGCTAATTTCGAAGATGGATCCGATCAAGTACGTCTTCGAGAAGCAGGCTCTTTCGGGCAGGATTGCCAGATGGCAAATGGTGTTAACAGAATATGATATTCAGTACGTGTCCCAGAAGGCCATCAAGGGCAGCGTATTGTCTGATTACCTTGCCGAATAGCCAATCGAGGACTACCAGCCGATGAAGTTTGAATTCCCTGACGAGGATATTATGTTTCTCAAAGCGAAGGATTGGGATGAGCCGTTGCCCGACGAGGGGCCAGATAGGAAATCCCAGTGGAAGTTGATATTCGATGGAGCGGTTAATTCCTATGGAAGTGGCATCGGGGCTATCATCACAACTCCCCACGGATCCCACATCCCGTTTACTGCGAGACTGACGTTTCCAGTCACCAACAATGAGGCGGAGTACGAAGCTTGTATCATGGGTCTAGAAGAGGCGATTGATTTGAGAATCAAGAACCTAGACGTATATAGTGACTCAGCGCTTGTGATCAACCAAATTAAAGGGGAGTGGGAGACTCGTCAATCGAATTTGGTGCCGTACATGAATTATGCCAGAAGGCTACTTCCGTTCTTCGATCGAGTGGAACTCCATCATGTACCTCGGGCTGAAAATCAGATGGCTGATGCCTTAGCCATGTTGGCTTGAATGTATAAAGTCCATCTTTGGAATGAAGCTCCAAGCATTGTTCTTTCGCGTCTTGATAGACCGGCATTTGTCTTTGCAATCGAGGATGCCACCGACGGCAAGCCATGGTTCCATGACATCCAGACTTTCCTTACGACTAAGGAGTATCCTGCGGGTGCGTTAACCCAGGATAAGAAGACTCTGAGGAGGCTGTCTGGCAATTTTTATCTCAATCCTGATGGAGTGTTGTATAAGAGAAACCACGATCTCGTGCTACTCAGATGTGTAGATGAGAAAGAGGCGAGTATGCTCATGGAAGAAGTCCATGAAGGCACATTTGGTACGCACGCCGGCGGGCATGCTATGACGAGAAAGATCCTGAGAGCGGGATACTACTGGCTGACGATGGAGTCGGATTGCTTCAGATTCGCGAAGAGATGTCATAAATGCCAGATTTATGCTGATAAAGTTCATGTGCCGCCGTGCCCATTGAATGTCATATCCTCCCCGTGGTCGTTCTCCATGTGGGGCATCGACATGATAGGCAAGATCGAGCCCACTGCATCCAACGATCATCGCTTCATTCTGGTAGCTATCGACTACTTCACCAAGTGGGTGGAGGCAGCCTCGTATGCTAATGTGACCAAGCAGGTGGTTGCTAAATTCATAAAGAGGGACATCATCTGTCGTTACGGAATTCCCGAGCGGATCATTACTGATAATGGTTCGAATTTGAATAACAAGATGATGAAGGAGCTGTGCCAGAGCTTCAAGATCGAACATCACAACTCATCTCCTTACCGGCCGAAGATGAATGGCGTCGTTGAAGCAGCCAATAAGAACATAAAGAAGATTGTTCAGAAGATGGTTGTGACATACAAAGATTGGTACGAGATGCTGCCGTTTGCATTGCACGGTTATCGTACGACGGTATGTACGTCAACCGGGGCAACTCCTTTCTCCTTGATGTATGGTATGGAAGCGGTCCTACCGTTGGAAGTGGAGATCCCTTCTTTGCGAGTTTTGGTTGATGTGAAACTCGACGAGGCAGAATGGATTACGAATCGTCTGAACCAACTCAGCCTGATGGATGAGAGGAGGTTAGCATCGATTGCATTTGGTCGCCTGTACCAAAGCCGAATGAAGAAAGCTTATGATAAGAAGGTGCGTCCTAGAAGCTTTCAGACGGGTGATCTCGTCCTAAAGAAGATTCTTCCGCCACACTCCGATCACCGGGGCAAGTGGACTCCGAATTACGAAGGTCCGTATGTCGTCAGCAAGGTCTTCTCGGGAGGAGCTTTGTTGTTATCCACGATGGATGGTGAAGATTTTGCATCCCCGATGAACGCGGACGCAGTTAAAAAATACTTTGCTTGAAAGCGACCCGCTGGACAAAAAAAAAGAGAAAGAGTCCAGGCAAAAAAGGGGCATCCCGGCGAACCAAAAACAGAATAAAAGGTTCGGGCAAAAATTAGGGATATATTGAAAAAATGTTCACCCGCGAAGTCGAAAACCTACACTGGGCGGCTTCGGCAAAAAAGGGTATCCCGGTGAACTGAAAACCCGTAAAGGGCGGTTCACGCAAAAGTTAGGGATTTGAATAAGCAAATGACTGCGTTCTGCATGTGGACTTTCATTGTTTAGTGGTTTGGAGGACCTGAGGGCCGTTTATCTGAATCAATCTCTTCCGAAGCTGAAGCGTCGGAGAAGTATCGAAGTCGAGTGGGTCATAGAAGGATCAACTCATGGTGTTCGTCTACGCCTCGTTGCCGACATTTGTATATACTGATGTATATTTATGTTTTATTTTGCGCGGCTTCCTCATTCCAGGAGCTTGCCTCTGTTGTAAAACATTTTTACCCATTCAGGGGTTCGTTATCAATAAAATGCATACTATTCAGCAATTCTGTTTGCCTGTTTAGCATTTATCTGTTTTGTTTGCGAAAAAGAACGCCGATGTTTTTGATAAAATGCGCATACATAAACTTACTGGCCTAGGCCACTGATTGTTGAAACAATTAAATACTTGGATACCGTCACGAGATAATAACCTGGATAGGTCCCTTTGAGAAGGGTATCTTGTCTGTTTGTTTGTGTTGTTGCAGGTGTAGCATATTCCAGACAGTGCGCCGTGCGCATCCCTGAAGCAAGACGTTTCCTCCTTCTCCAGCAGAGTTCAGTGGCCTCTCCCCGCAGAGTCTGAACGCAAGATAATGAGCATTGATATGTCTCCCCAGGAAGAGATGATTCTTTTCCCCAAGCAGATACGTCCTGAAGGAACGTCATCTCCTCAGCTGAGTCAGGCGCCGAAGCTTGAATTCTTCCCCAGCACCGGGTCACAAGTGCAGGTTTCATAGAAACGTTCGGGCGCCGAAGCTCGTGTTCTTCCCCAGCACCGGGTCACAAGTGCAGGTTTCATAGAAATGTTCGGGCACCGAAGCTCGCGTTCATTCCCCAACACCGGGTCACAAGTGCAGGTTTCGTAGGAAACTGTTCGTAAACCGAAGTATGCAGCGACTGATGGTGCCAGACTGAAGTCTCCAGCGGAATTGAAATTCCCCACCAGAGTCGTACTCTCCCCCGAAGTCGGATGATTCCCTCTTCCCCAGCAGCGTGTTGGAACAACTGATGCTGTATATTCCCCTGCAGAGTTGTACTCTCTCCCGAAGTCGGATGATTCCTTCTTCCCCAACGGAATTGAAATTCCTCATCAGAGTCGTACTCTCTCCAGTGAAGCAGTTGGGACCATGATTGATTTTCCCCAGCAGAGTGTTGAACAACTGATGCTGTATTTCCCCCAGAGTCGTACTCTCTCGCGAAGCAGAATGATTTCTCCTTCCTCAGCCGAGTTTGCAGATTACCCAAGAGAGCCGAATCCTTGGAAGTTGATCAGACCATGATTGGTTTTTCCCCAGTGGAGTGTTGAGCAGCTGAAGTTGTTTCCCCGCAGAGTTATCATCCCCAGAAGAGTAGCCATGAAGGCCATGCAGCTTACTCCCGCGATTGACATCGCTTTCTCTCAGCAGGTCCAGGTTCTCGTAGAGCTTCGTTCCCCTGCAGTAGTCAACTGAAGTTGTTTCCCCCGCAGCAGTCAATGGAAGTTGTGTCCCCTGCGGAGTCCAATTGATATTGGCGTGACCATGTTCTCCTCAGCAGGATGATTCCTTTATCTGAGTAGTTCTTCCCCCTTGATAGGAGGATTCCCCCCTCGGCATTTATTTTGCTGACGGGATCGCATGATCGTGCATGAGTGCATAGCATTTATCATAAACGCATAGCATTTCCACCGTGTGGAGTATGGCGCCGAAGCATATGCATAATAAACATGATCTAGGTTGTTACCGTTCTTGTTTTGCAGGTGTTCCGCCGAAGGATCAGTTGCTCAGGATGATTCCTGACATTCTCCCCAACGAAGTCGCTTGCTCCCGGTGATTCTTAAGACCCCGGTGCAGTCCCCAGAGTCGCTTGCTCAAGATGATTCTTGAGATCCCCAGCGAAGTCTCCAGTTCAGGATGATTCTTGAATTCCTCAGCAGGGCCGTTTGTTTAAGATGATTCTTAAGCTCCCCAGTAGAGCCCCCAGTGAAAGTTGCCCAGGATGATTCCTGAAGCCCCAAGAGAGCCGAATCATTGGAAGCTGCTTAAGCCATGATTGGTTTGTCCCCGGCTAAAGTTGCCCAGGATGATCCCTGGAATCCCCAACAGAGTGTTCGTTCAGGATGATTCCTGAAATCTCCAGAATGGTTATCAGTTCAAGATGATTCTTGAAGGTCCCCGACGGAGTTATTTGTTCAAGATGATTCTTGAAGTCCTCAGCAGAGTTGATTCCTACAGAATGATTTCTGGACCCCCGGAGTGGAGTTACTTGATAGTTCTCCAGAGTCCCCAGTGGCGAAGCGTCCTCCCGAGCAGGTTTTCTAACGGCGAAGTTGAAATCTCCTTTGAAGACTCCATGATTGGACCGTGTTAATGAAGCATTTATCTCAGCTAATGCGGAATGCCTGATGGCATGATCAACCTGATGGTTGAAGTCCGACTGATGCCCGACAGTGTTCTTTGAGTGCCTGACGGCATGATCGACTATGTACTACCGGTTACCGTGTGACCCATTCCCTAATGAAGTTTCTTCACCCTGACGGCGAGGTCAGATTTGTTGTTCTCCGGTGGCGATGTTGGATGTTTGGTTGACGGCGATGTCAGTTCCTTGGTTCTCCAGCGGCGATGTTGGGTGTTTCTCAGTTGATTTAGTGTTTTTGGCAGCGATGTCAGGTGTTTGTTTCCAGCGGCAATGTTGGATGTTTGTTTCTGACGGCGAGGTCAGATTATTTTGAGCTCTCCAGCGGCGATGTTGGATATTGGTTTTGACGGCAAGGTCAGATTATTTTGATTCCCCTAGCGGCGATGTTGGATAGTTGTTCTCGACGGCGAGGTCAGATCAGATTCTTTGTTCTCCAGCGGCGATGTTGGATGTTTATTTCTGGCGGAGATGTCAGATGATTTAGTTTTCCAGCGGCGATGTTGGATGTTTGTTTCTGACGGCGATGTTAGATCCTTTGTTGTAGCTCCAGCGACAATGTTGGATGTTTGTTTCTGACGGCGAGGTCAGATTCCTAAGGTCTCCAGCGGCGATGTTGGGTGTTCTAGTGGTTTGACGGCGATGTTAGATCCTTTGTTGTAGCTCCAGCGACAATGTTGGATGTTTGTCTGACGGCGATGTCAGTTGATTTAGTCTTCCAGCGGCGATGTTGGATGTGTCAGATTCTCTAGTTCTCCAGCGGCGATGTTGGGTGTTTTGGTTGACCGACGACCATGTCAGACGCTTTATTTTCATGAATGCCCGACAGCGAGGTCCGGTGTTTGATGACAATGTCAGAGGAATTTAACGTGGATAACTGATGGCGATGTCAGATCAGTATGTCTCCAGCTAGTTGCCGTGTAACTATCATTTCAGTGTTCGAAGATTTGTTCCCCTCAGAGTACCGTGTACTTGAGCAGTTGGCAAATTTCTGGGTTTACGGGTATTCAACCGTCTCGCACCTTGATTGGTTGAGAGTCGTTCGCTCCTCACCCAGTCAGGTTCAAGCCGTTTGAATAGGGGCAGCTGTTGCACCCTAAAATTTGACCAACATATATTTATCCATCAAGTGTTCAAAGATTTATATCTTTGTCAGAGAACTCAAGAGATCCTCAGAGGAATTGGTTGAAACCAAGGTTGTGTGCCTCATAACTTGAGAGTTGTGGGAGCTCCTCAGATGATTCTGAGACCATGAGGATAGACTTGAAGCTTTGAGAAAGCTTATGAGGTGTCTTGAAAGCCATCATGAAGCCCAGAGAGGTCATTGTACAAGAATTCAGAAGGTTCAACCATGAGTGGTAGAATTAGGGTTTGACTAGGTCAACCCTAGGTCAACTGAAGATTTGGAGAGGGTTGAGACCTAATCCAAAGGCCATGTGATCATGGAATGACATATTGAGATATTATAAGGATGGTTCCTAGACCAACTCATCATTATTGAGGAGTTTGAGAAGTTTTAAGCTAGGGTTTCTAAGGATTGACAGTGTAAAATCCCCTAGTTTGATCCCTATCTTCAAGGCAGTTTAGCTCAAGATGTGATTGTCATCTCATCTTCCCCATAACATGAATGTTGTAGAGCTTGTTCTTAACTTTAATTTTAGTAGTAGAAGTCCTTGATAGGATTTGTAGAGCTCAAGTTATGGTTTTGACAAATTACAGGTCATCTGAAGTATGTGAATCTGGGTCCTTGAAAGTCACCCAACTTGCAGACAACTTTTGCCCTAGTAGGATGATTACTATGAACTCTTGGTCAACATGAATGTTGAATAGCATCTTCTTAGCTTTCTAGAGAGTACTATAAGTCCTTGATAGGATTTGTAGAACTCAACTTATGGCTTTGACAAGCCAAGGGCATTTTGGTCATTTGGAAGTTATAGGTCATTTCAAGCATAAGGCCATATCTCCTACTTCCAAGCTTCAAATGGAAAAATCTTCAACATAAAACTTGCTTAAAATGATGTTTTAAGGCTAGTAGGGAGGTCATGAGATATTGAAAAGGCTCATATCAAAAAGTGATAAAAATGGCCTAAAAATGAGGCATAAGTTAATTCAAGTGAAATTGAAAATCATAAATCCCAAGTTATAAGTCCAAACCATATCATGTAATAGGTCATTTTAACTCCAAATGACATTATAAGAACAATGGTTCAGCCACAATTTTGATTTGAGGCTTGCATCATAGGGTTGCTTTGTAATTTGATTACTTGCATCTTAAGGTACCAAACCAAAACAAGGAAAAATTCAATAAACAAGGAAGATATGCATGGTAACACATCCAAAATATCATGTGGGGATAAATTCAAGTTGGTTACCAAGGTTGCAAGGCATTTGGCATGAGATACCATGTTATGAGAAATGAGAATTCAAAATACCATTGCATGAAAAGATGAAATTCTCATTGGATTGTTCTAGGAGGTTCTAGACTGTTCTAAACCTCTCTATATAATGTTTCTAACTTGCTCATATGCAAGGTTGGTGTTAATTGGTGTAGAGAAGAGAGAGATAAATCCTAAAGCTTCCATTGCAAGTTACATTCAATCTCTCCATTTTTCTTCATTGCCATCCCATTTTTCTTCACAAACCTTCTCCATAGATATTTCTGAGTGTGTTCATACTGGTTTGAAGCTCCATCTATGAAGATTTGAAGGTGTTCCATTGGAAATTTCAAGGAAGCAAATCACATGGAATCTTGAAGTACAAGCTTGCTACATCCAATCTTTTGCAAACAGAAGAAGATTCATCATCCAAGGAGTGTTCTTGAAGAGTTACAAGGCCTGAATTGAAGATCTACCATCACTACCAATCCAAGAAGCCAGGTTTGCAAAAGCTCTTCTAACTCATAATCTAGGCATGGTTAGGTTAATTTATTAGCATAGAACTGTTAGAGACAATTAGGTGACCAATTCTGATGAGTTTGGGAGCAATTGGTGAAGTTTCATTCATGGACACGAATTCTTGATGGAGTAAGAATGAGTGATATATTGAGTTACAATGCAAGAGTATTAGTTGGTTGTGATTAGGATAATGCAAGGATCATTTTTATGTAAGGAAAGTTGAGTTTGGTTGAGGTCGAAAACTGATCACATTTTGAGGTTAGGATGGATTCACCTTCGGGTTGCTTGATTAAGGATCTTTCACTAAAATCCAACACCATAGTTGTATTCAGCGTGGAAAACAGGTCAAGTTTGGGTTTTATATTTTGGAAATTGATGGAGGAATGAAGGAGAACGAGTTGATGGAAAATCTGTTGCATGGCATGTGTTTTCATGGAGGGTTCTGCAAACCCTAATCCAAGGTTGAAGATGACCTTGTTACCGTTGATGCGCGCTTGACCTGTTGACTGGGAAAGGGATCCAATGGCCGAGATTTAATTGAAATGTGGAGGGAACTTCAGAAACCATGAAACGATGTGTTTCATTAAAGCCCTCATCCTGGGCTTAAGTCATCAATACTTTCCACACCCCTCATATGAATCCCAATCCAATTTGAACTGCAATTTATTTCTCTTTGCACCGCGTTTTTTATGTTTTCTTTTCATTTTTTTCAATTGATTTCTGATTTAACATTGGGCTTAGGTGCTTTACTTGTTACACCCCTCATTTTGAGCCCAAATCATTTTATAACTGAATATTATTTCTTTCTGCACCCCATCTCATCTTTTCCACTTTTATTTTCCTCCATTTTATTTCAACTTTAGAAAATTCATAATAAATAGAAAAATCAATATTTTTTCATGGGAATTTTTTCTCCCTTTTCATATTTTTGTCTAGAAAAATATAAAATAAATACATTTGTCATATCATGCATTTTGATATTTTTTGCATATTTTCTTCTTTAATTGCATTTTAATGCTTTTAAGTTGATACCTTAATTTGTAGATTTTAGTTTAGGTAGCTCCCTTAGTATTTTTAATTCAATCTTTTTAGGGTAGTTAGATATATGTTTTAGGTTCCCCCTGGATTAATGCCATATTTTTGTGATGAATTTTAGGATAGTTTTGATTAGATAATTCTAGGTTGTGTAGAATTAGGTTAAAACTTCAACATAGGTCCATAATGATTTTAGACTTTGGGTTTTTAGGACAATTTAGACTATGGGGCATATATGGGTATTAAGGGTAGGTATGTAGGATCCCTTAGAAATTATATTAGGATTTAATATAGTAGTATGCTATTTTTAGTTGATTTTTGTATTGGTTGATTGTTTGTGTTGCCTTTAGGGCATGTTTGTTTGTTTGCTTTGCTTTGTGAGCTTGGAAAGCTTGGTATCTCATCATGGAGCATTGAGGAGCATAGTAGAAGATTTGAAGATGCATTGAGGAGCTTGAGAGCTTGATTTTCTTTTCTTTTTTGTTGTTTTAGGGTTAGGGATTAGGAAGAGTCTAGATGTAGATAATTTCTTTCTCAAACATGGATGGTATCATTCACCTCCATTCCTCCCTATGATTCAAAGTCCTTCCCTAGTATACACCTCTCTCCTTTGGAGGGATAAGTGATGTACCTAGGAAGTAGAACTTTTGAGGGAACCACTCCTTTGATGTTGAACCCTTATAGGTCACCTTTGGTGGTCAAATAAGCAGTTCAATATCCCCCAGCTTATCCAGTAAGTGATTTTTCATCTGGTTTGATTGTCTTGAGAGATGTTGAGCTTGAAGATGAAGACTTCATTGAAGAGTATTGAAGAGGATGAATCCTTGAGCATTACCATTCCAGCTGAAGCTTGAAGAGCAACAAGAGCATGTTGATACTTGAAGATCCCTGAAGATTAGGTGAAGCCTGAAGGTGGAGTTGATCAAGAAGCTGAAGCTTAAGGGAGAAGATGAGTTGAAACTCATGTTGCAGGGTTGAAACCTGGAAGAGCAAATTGAAGTTTGTCAAGAGTGATTGAAGTCTGAAGACTGAGTTGCTGTTGGAAGAGCTGAGGCTTGAAGTTGAGAGAGAAGTTGATTTGCTTTCTTCTTCTTTTCTTTGCTGTATTGTTGTGTTTTGCTTGACTTGTTTGATGCATTAGAATAAGTTCATATCTAGAATAGGTAGAATCTAGGAGCATGATTGCATTAGAGGTTGAGTTGCTCCCTCTTCTTGTATTGTTACTGTGTGGCTTTGTTTGCGGGTATTCGGTAGAGCCCAGCTCCCTTGCCCATGTGGTTTGTTTGCCTGATGGCATTTCATTTCATTTTATCTGTATGATTGCAGTTTACTGTTTATTGCTTGATAGCATGTTGTTTATATTTCAGTATGATTACTGTTATTTCATTCTGGCTTGAGGTTGAGATGAGCTTGTGGAGGCTGAAGCCCCACACACATTTCCTCCCTCACTTGCATTGCATGCATTTTACTGTTAAGCTGACGCTTTGTCTGTTTTGGTGTATCATTGACATGATCCCTTAGGACTCTCATTTCCTTTGATAAGGATTTGATGATAGAATTTTAGGTTGAAACCTATGCATGACAACTTCTAGGAGTTCCCTGTTCAAACCTTGACCATAGGATGAATCCATGGCATGACAACAGTAGGACTTGATAGTCTCCCTCCTAGTTGGGCCTGTTCTCTTCTCATCTCAAAATAGTTTAAGATACAGTAATCATGAATGATTTCTTTCGTACGTTACGAGCCTTAAGCTATCTGAGAAAGGATTGTGGGAGAGTTTCTTTTCCATAGTCTGGATGTTTAGTATGGTACCCTTTGGGTGACATGCGACGCATTCACTCTCAGGTCATAGTCTCTAGTGCGGTTGAAATCGCAAACACAATAAAAAACACTTCTTTCGTAAAAAACAGGAAATAAACCGTGGTTTCCCGAACTACGTATGCTCTGATCTCTCATGCCTGTTGAGAGTACGTAGGCACAAGATGGCGATGTCTTGGCGAGCTACCTTCCCCCGTAATCCTTCGTAGGCCGAACTACGTTGACTCTGATTTCTCGTTCTCTGATGAGAATACGTAGGCATAAAGTGCGACGCTTTGCCGAGTTATTTTCTTTTCTTTTTCAGCCAGCCTTGATAGGTAGATAGAATAAAACCAACCCGTCCAAGTAAACACAACAAGCGTGGATCCCGTCGAGTACGACGGACGTGAGGGGTGCTAATACCTTCCCCTTGCGTAACCGACTCCCGAACCCAGACAATGGTTGCGATGACCTTGTCTTACCCTTTTTCGTCAGGTTTTTCCGATCGTTTCCTTTCCCGCTCTGAGGGATAAATAACGAAAGGTGGCGACTCTTCTGTTGTGCCGGCACCTTATTTTCGCGCAAGCGACAAATAGGACTCCAGAAAAAAAGGTTTGGAGATAATTCCCTCTATAAAAGGTAGATAGGAAACTCCCTCGGGAGAGGATGATCATACTTTCTTCTGCAAAAGGCAGAACAGACCCCTGAACAAAAGGTTAGGAGAAAAATTCCTTCCACAAAAGGTAGAGAGGATACTTACAAAAGGTAAGCTGACAAGAACCTGTACAAAAGGTACGGTGGGTCTTACTAAAGGTAAGTTAAATCTGTTGCGAAAGGCACAGTGAAGATATTTCGTGAAAGAGACACAAAAAGACTCACAAAAGGTAAGTTGAGGGCAATAACCATCCTCTTACAAAAGGTAGAGGAAACTTGGAAAGGGTATCAGAACATCATTTGACCTCACAGGCACAACGGCGGAGATGATATTCTTTAAGTATGGCGGTCATTTAGTTCTTGGCTACATAGGCATCAAGCATCCAAATTGATCGAAGATACTCACCACAAAGTTTTGTCGCATGTAAAAGACAGCGAGAAAACGCTTACGAAAGGGAAGTGAGAGGATAAGATTTCATGCGAAAGGCCATGAAATCCCTTAAGAAAGGTAAGGCGACTCCTATGCGAAAGGCATAGAGGAGATACTTCATGGAAAAGACACGGAAAGGCTTACAAAAGGTAAGTGAAGGGTAATAACCATCCTCTTGCAAAGGCAGAGGGACTTTGAAAAGGGTATCAGAACATCCGTTGACCTCACAGGCACGACGGCGGAGATGACAATCTTTAAGTATGACGGCCATTTAGTTCTTGGCCACATAGGCATCAAGCATTCAAATTGATCGAAGATACCCAACACAAAGTTTTGTCGTATGTAAAAGACAGCGAGAAAACGCTTACGAAAGGGAAGCGAAAGGATAAGATTTCATGCGAAGGGCCATGAAATCCCTTACGAAAGGTAAGGTGACTCCTATGCGAAAGGCAGAGAGGAGATACTTCGTGGAAAAGACACGGAAAGGCTTACAAAAGGTAAGTGAAGGGTAATAACCATCCTCTTGCAAAGGCAGAGGGACTTTGAAAATGGTATCAGAACATCATTTGACCTCACAGGCACAACGACGGAGATGATATTCTTTAAGAATGGCGACCATTCAGTTCTTGGCCACATAGGCATCAAGCATCCAAATTGATCGAAGATACCCAACACAAAGTTTTGTCGCATGTAAAAGACAGCGAGAAAACGCTTATGAAAGGGAAGCGAAAGGATAAGATTTCATGCGAAAGGCCATGAAATACCTTACGAAAGGTAAGGTGAGAAGACATCTCAAAATGGACTTACAAAAGGTAAGTGAAGGGATAACACTCTTAAAGGATCCTACTAGGATGTCCACAGGAAATTTGTATCTTTGAGAACGACCGGCTAAGCACGTATGTAAAAATGCAGGATGTATGCAAAAATTTCGGGGATGCAAGGACATGGTGATTATGGGTGAGGGTCGTGCCAAGTATGGTTGGGCTCTGGAGGTGAATTACCAGACGAGAATTGGTGGCAAAAAGGTTAAGTTGTTAGGCCAGAAACTGACTCCTTGTTTTATTGTCAAATGGGAACTATTTTTACGGTCTGCCAGACAATAACTGGACTTTGAAAGGAAAATTGACTACCAAACGGGAACCGGAGTCTGAAAGTAGGCTAAAGAAAAGGGTGATTTGGTCGGGTGGGCTAATAGCATGATTCCCCAACACTCGTCTTGAACTCGAAAAAGCTTGCTTGATAAGCTTAAAGGCATGGAAAGAGCTTGCCCCAGTTTTAGTTCAGCTTGCCCCAGTCTGAGGGTCTTTGGAGGATTTTCCTTTGAAACACGGAGAGGAATTGCCCCAGTTTTAGTTCAACTTGCCCCAGTCTGAAAGGGTCTCTGGAGAATTTCTCCTTAAAAGAGAGATTGGAGGTAGCTCGTCATGAGATGACCTCGAGATGGCCTGCCTCAGAATCTTGCGTGATGAAGAGGTTAGTCCTTGATTAATCGACTCTTGGAGTGATGGGCCTCAACGTACTCTTGAAGTAGCTTGCCCCCAGAATGAGCGTTAAAGCGATTCGACCTGCGATGATTGAGCATTGGAAGGACTTTTCTCTTAATCAAAGAACCTTCGAATGACCTGCCCTTAGTTGGTAGAGTCTTGTGATGATTCTCTTCTGATCAACCAATTTTTGCATGACTCGTCCCCTAATCAAATGATGCTTGAGGGCTTGCTTTAGACTAGCCTATTTCACCATCATTGGATGCCAATTCCCCTGATCCACAGGACCACAAGGTGTTTTTGATTTCAGTCAATTTTGATGAACGATCAAATCCTCTTGGATTACTCTTTGTTAACCTTTCCTTGATGTCAAGTACCGACTTGCAATTTAAATTGTTTATTCACAAATGGTAATTTTAATGCAATTCTCATGCAAATTTGAAAGATCATTTTATTAGGAATGATGTAGAAGTGTGTGACGAATGAACCATTAATCCAAACATAGTGTTGATTTATTGGTGTGTGAAAAATATAGCAAGAAGACGACACCAATACTGAAGATTAGCAAATATGTGGGGAGGCAGCTTACACAACCTTACTGTAGCATGCTTTCAGAATAAACCCTGCTTCAATTCGGTCTTTTTAAGGGTTGTAACATGGTCTGGTTCACGGTTAAAGAAACAAAGGATATAAGGCTCAAAGTATTATTTGTCCCCACCCTTTCTTCGTGATGATCTCCAGTCCTATGTTCAGCTAATTCCACACGTACTTATCTTGACAGTGTAAGCTTGACGGCTCAAGGTTCGTTCGACATGGCAGTCACCTTATTTGGTTTTGATGGATGTTAGTGACCCTTTTTGATTTGAGTAGCTACTGAATTTTATTTTGTTTTTGTTGAGGGTTTGAGGACCTCTTTTGATTTTGTTTTTTTGATCCCTAACTTTTGCCTAAGTTCCCTCTTTAGGTGTTCAACTTAGCGGGCTTTTCTTTTAACATATATATATATATATATATATATATATATATATATATATATATATATATATATATATATATATATATATATATATATATATATATATATATATATATATATATATATATATGTATGTATATATATATATATATATATATATATATATATATATATATATATATATATATATATATATATATATATATATATATATATATATATATATATATATATATATATATATATATATATATATATATATATATATATATATATATATATATATATATATATATATATATATATATATATATATATATATATATATATATATATATATATATATATATATATATATATATATATATATATATATATATATATATATATATATATATATATATATATATATATATATATATTTGAAAGGCCTGTGACTGCCAAGTCATTGGTCGTCGAAGAACAAATGCCATAACAAGGATTTCATCTTGCGACTGAACGCGCAATCAGATTAACTGAACACTACCCATGCCCCAGGTTTATCATAAGGGTTTAAATTCGAAGGAAACTCCTACTTCTAGGCTCAAAGTGGTTGACTAGGGACTAACTCCTTATATCTCCGGTGTTTAGGGGGTTTGAAACAATGCCTGTACATGATCAGCAGGATTTTATCCGAAAGCATACAACTGCAATTATGGGTATTTCGTTTTCGTCATCCTCCCTCCAATTTTTGCTAAAACAAAGGTTTGATAAAATAAGTGGACGAGAGGTAGATGAAACCCTTTTTTTTATATATGTATTTTTTCTCTTGTTTCTTGTTGTTGTAAGTGAAGAAAAGATGAGCGAATGCGACATGATTAATTCAAAAAAAGCATGATTACTTCATTAATATTACCATTCAAAACAAAACAATGTTTAAAAACAAGTAGCAAATGACGGGAAATAAATTACAAATGCTTAGGAAAGACACGGTATAAAAATGGTCGGCATTGGGTACTGGGCTTTTTCTTTCTTGCCTCGCAGTTAGGCTAGCCTCCTTGCTCATTGGGACCACTATGATAACCTTTTACATGCCCACTTTCAAAATTTTCTTCCATGCCAGAAACTGATGAACCTGCCTGACCAGATGAAGGGTTGACGTTAATTTGAAGGCCTTGAGGCGTAAATGAAATCAATCTGGACTCAATCAACCCTTGTACTTGGTACTTCAAACTTTTACAATCCTCAATCGTGTGTCCAGGCGCTCCAGAGTGGAATACACACCTGGAGTTTGCATCATAGCCTAGAGGAGGAAGTGTTGGAGGAGGACCAAGTTCTCTTAGTTAGACCAAAGAGTTACTGAGAAATAAAGGGAGGAGTCGACTGTACGACATATAAATTGGGTCAAAGTGTTTCTCTGGCCTCCTTGGTCTGTTCGGGCCTCGTTGGGCAGAGCTTCGACGCTGATTTGGATATGGATTCTTACTTTGCGGTTGATTCCTTGGACTTGACTGAGGATTAGGTAATGGTCGTTGATAAGTACACTTCATAGGTCCTAGTGGTAGGTCATGCTCACGAGGCATCTTTTGACTTGAGGGGGACTTATGTACTTCCATAGGATCAAGCATTTTTGCTGCAACAACTGGTGCGAGGTCACTTTCCTTCCTCATCGGTGTTTGCAGGATCTCCATAATCAAGTTCACCTGAGTTTTCAGTTGCTTGACCTCCTCTTTTAACAATTCTTGACCTTTCTGAAGCTCTCCCATAGTAATATGAGACATGTTGCCAGTTCTGAGTGGGTGTCGGAAAATCAGCCAGTTAGTTAGAAATAAAAGGCGGTATGAGGTTCTTGGGAAATGATATGCAGAATGCAGATGCAATGCACATGAAACGGATTGAATGCATTGGGATGTAATGTACTTAATCTGATTTTAGCACACGGGATCGAAGGTACAGATCAAGGATAAAAGTTAATTGATCGTAACACAAGGTTCTCACCAGGTGTGATCTAAGGTTTAATAGGGATCCCAAAGTCATGGATTCATATGACTGTTCATCATACACGACATGAATATGTCGGATGATGACTCCATCACATGAATGTCTTTTAGGTGAGGTCGTCATATCGACCCACACGAGAAGAACTTCTCGGGGACCCATACTACGAGACACATCGACATTGGGTTCTAGACAAGAATTTCAGAGTCATGGACCTCCTTGACTGTTTGTTACGTATGTCAGTCATTCCCAGGCAACAAACCATCAAGAAATTCTCTTCTGAACGAGGTCTTCGTATCGATCCTCACGAGAAGAGCTTCTCGAGGACCCATACTACGTGACCATCAATCTTAGTTGGCCAATGGTTTAAGGTTCTAAAAGGTCCTTAGAGTAATGGATTCTCAAGAAAACGTTGATAAAACACACCAAGAGCTTGACGGTTCTCATCACTCTCAAAAGAATCTACTCTAAGCGAGGTTCTCGTATCGACTATCACGAGATGAGCATCTCGGAAGCCCATACTACTCAACCTCTCCTATCTCAATTTTAACACTCTAGACTCGGGTATAGAGTCTTTCCCTCAAGGTTTGCCACCAAAGTATCCAATCCACACCACAACGAATGAAACCAAACAAGGTGAGATACAATTGAAAAAACAAGGAAAGCGATAAACAAGCAAAAAGGAAAGAACCAAAACACGCAAAAACAACCTAGGTTAGGCTTTACTCGCTTAGGAAAAAGTCCCCAGCAGAGTTGCCAGCTGACGCTACGCGAAAAATGATACAGAGTCGCCACCAGATTTTATCTATCCCACAGAGGGAAAGGGAAATAGCGATAAAACCTTTGGGAAAGGAGCATGGTCATTGCAACCAAGTCTTATGGTTCGGGAGTCGGTTGTGCGAGGGGAAGGTCTTAGCACCCCCTCGCATCCATCGTACTCGATGGGAACCTTCTATGTTGTTTGGCGTGAATGGGTGTTTTATTCTAAAAGTTTGCTTGTTTAAAGGAAGAGGGGTTGGTGTTTATTAGAGTGCTCGCCAAGGATTGGGGCCCTTGTGCCTATGTATATTCACTTGTATGAAGTGAAGAATCAGAGCATTCGTATTTCATGGGACTACGGTGGAAAACGGGATGTTGGGTGGACGATGCTATCGTGCGCATTCTAGCAGTTAGGTATATTGCGGCTCACTCTTGGAGTCTTATGCGTTACCTATTTGCGGTAGAACGGACGTAACATGTCCTTGGGTAAAAGGGTATGGATGATTAAAGACGGGAAAGAAAGAAAATTGTGCTTGCTAGGATCATCGCAATCAACATGTGTGAGAAATCAGAGCAGCCGTAGTTCGGCCACTTAAGAAATAATTGTGTATTGGTTGATTTTATACCTTGAAAAAGGGTTTTCGGATTGACGCCCTAAGGCAAAAGAAGTTTGATGAGTTGATGTTGTTTTTTAGGTTTTTCTTAGGGAAGAATTTATTCTTGACTACGATTATACAAAAGACTTTGGATAGAGATGAATGTCTCGAATAACCAAGTCGAGCGCCTTGTATTCAAAACATTCGGAACGAGTGTAGGAGGACTCCATTCTCATTCCTTCTCCACCACCTTAAAATCCATGGTGTGCAACCCTAACCATATATTTATTGCATTTCGGGTTTTTTATAAGAAAAAGGATCACTTGATGTTGGATCAAGGTTTGTTGTTTGTAAGGATATATTTTAAGCGATACAGACAAGGTCGATGGCGATGCGCAAGGCAATCGACTTACAAGGTTAAAAATGACTCGATTAAATCGAGAGTTTGTTTTTGAAAATGGTTTTTGGAATCAAAAGTCAATTAGGACAATAGCAATATTCACACTAAAAACATACAAACATATGGGGTTAGTCGGCTAAAAAAAAAATCGAGACATGCAAAAAAACAACAAGAAAATAAACAAACTGATCAGTTCGCGCCGCGAACTGAGAAAAGTGAACATTATGTTTTTTTGCATATTCGCGCCGCGAAGGGTGTTCGTGCCGCGAAATGGGAAAGTTTTCATTCTGATTTTTTCATGTTCGCACCCGAAGGGTGTTCGCGCCGCAAACTGAGAAAGTTTTCATTCTGATTTTTGCATGTTCTCGCCGCGACCTGAAGGGAAAAATGCAATATTTCTCTCTTTTTTGGTGTCTTTTATGGTTTTCTAACCTTTCTATTGGTTCTTAAAATGGTTTCTTGGTCCCCTTGGGACCTCACACCATACACCCAACACAAACACACTTAACAAATGATAATAAATGGCAAGTGCAATAATATAAAGAGAGAAAAAGTTTGAAATGGATACCCAAGAACTTCCTCCTTCTTTGTCAAGCTTCCACTGGTTTAGTTGTGTGTTCTTCCTTCTTCTTTCTATGCTTTGAAGGTGCTTCTCCTCAAAGGTTCTCTATGGGTTTGTATGGATCTCTCTTGATTCTTGCTGGTTTTCTTTCTCACTTTTTTTTTTGGTTTTCTCTCTAAAGTTTCTTTCTCTCTTTCTATCTTTTCTGGTTTTTGCAATGTGTAGTGGATGTTGAATGTGTAAAGAGTGATCCTTTTGTTTACATCCCCCTCCTTCTTATCTCTCCACTCTAGGGTTTTCTCTTCTCCCCACATATCAGATTTTTTCATGGGGTAATGTCTCTTACCACCTTTTCTCATGTCACTCTCTTTCTTTCCATTTCCATGTATATGGTTGTGCTGTATTTTTGTTGGACTACTCTACATTGCTGTCTTTTTTCTGCTGCACTTTGTATCTTGCACCCCTTTTGTTGGCTTGTGTTTTGACAGCTCTTGTGGTCAATGCTACTATCCTTTTGACAGCATTTTGAAAGTCTGAATTTTAGATGCATTGTCACATGCTATTCCCTTGATCTTGTGACATGTATATTTTGTGACATGAGGCAACTTGTTACTTCTTGCATGGGGCTGTTTTGGATTACCTTCATATTGCCCATGAATAAACATGCATAATCTTGATCTTGAAACATTCCAATGTTGAGTTAGCTCTTAAATATTTTCTTTGGATGTTTGCAAGCATAATGTTGGACATGTAAACTTGTTGGGGAATGAAAGGTACCATAGCATGAAATTAATTAGAGACTTGAATGAATATTAGAAATAGATCATTTTCTAAACATTACTTAAAGTTATAAATTTTGTAACAAATGGCATTCTTGCAATGTCATGAAATTTCTCTTTGTAATATTCTTGCCTCCAATATTGAATTCATGATGGGTTTCCCTAACACCATTAAACTTGAAATGGATGAAGTCTTAAATTATGCACTTGTAATCTTGGCTCATGTTTCGCAAATTTGAACTCCATTTGACCAAGAATTTGAAACAAAATTTGATGAAGCAAACTTGAATTTGGCCTTGCATTTCATGCTCATTATGAATATTTATTTTGAATATCCTAATATTTTTCAAGTAACTTCTTCTTGAAGTAATCTACATGAATAGACTTTCCAACTTAGATCAAACCTTAGGTGATGAACCTTTTCTTCCATGTAGCCCATGATAAGCAAATTGTCTCATATGAAATGGAAAACAATGCACCGACCCAAACCTTACCTTGTGAACCCACATGCTCGATATGCAATGGAATAATGTGTGATATGATGAATGCAGAGTATGAAAGGCTAAAGGTGAAAATGAGGGTGTGACAACAGCTGCCCCTATTCAAACGACTTGGACCTGAGTGGATGAAAAGCGAACGGATTTCAAACAATCAAGGTAAAAGACGGTTGAATACCAAAGAATCCGAAAATTTGCCAACCGCAGAAATTAACTGCAACACTCTGATTGGGGAATAAATATCAAGAAAAACTGAATGCAGGCAGTTGCAACGGCAACCATCTGACTGATCATCTGATAAAGAACACCTGACATTGCTGCCAGTTATCTGTGTGACTCCACAGTCATTGAACCCACAGACCGGATCAACATGCACTTGATCCTTTCCATTGTCCAAAACCAGATCAACATGCCCTTGATCTTTTCACATTGTCTAAAGCCGGATCAACATGCACTTGATCCTTTCACATCGTATAATGATAGACAAGAAGAAAAAATCCCTAAGGTTCACATTGTCTAATGACAGATAGGAATAAAAACAATCCCGAAGGTTCACATCGACTAATGATAGACAGGAAGAAAAACAATCCCGAAGGTTCACATCATCTAATGATAGACAGGAACAAAAAAAATCCCGAAGGTTCACATTGTCTAATGATAGACAGGAAGAAAAACAATCCGGAAGGTTCACATTGTCTAATGATAGACAGGAAGAAAAACAATCCCGAAGGTTCACATCGTCTAATGATAGACAGGAAGAAAAACAATCCCAAAGGTTCACATCGTCTAATGATAGACAGGAAGAAAAACAATCCTGAAGGTTTACATCATCTATGATAGACAGGAAGAAAAACAATCCCGAAGGTTCACATCGTCTAATGATAGACAAGAAGAAAAATAATCCCGAAGGTTCACATCATCTAATGATAGACAGGAAGAAAAACAATCCCAAAGGTTCACATTGTCTAATGATGGACAGGAAGAAAAACAATCTCGAAGGTTCATATCGTCTAATGATATATAGGAAGAAAAACAATCCCGAAGGTTCACATCGTCTAATGATAGACAGGAAGAAAAACAATCCCGAATGTTCACATTGTCTAATGATAGACAGGAAGAAAAATATAGACCACGTCAATGAACCTCAAAACCACCCATCAAATTTCAGAATCTTTTCGTCCATAGGAGTTGATGGAAAGAAAAAAATATCTTTAATGGGGCCACATCATCAATAAGAACTGACAGGAAGAAAACCACCTTCAAAGAGCCATGTCGTCAATAAGAATCAACAACTAGGAAATCCTAACATTCTTCAAAGAGCCCCGAAGTCAATAAGAATCGACAGCTAGGAAAAACCCCTCTTGGAATGTCATCTCAACCAATAAACAGAAAGAAAGCCATATCTGAAAGATCGCCTTGAAACCTCGCATCGTCTAAAATAGACGGAGAGAAGACCATATCCAAAACTCACATCGTCTAATGATAGACGGAGAGAAAACCTGCTGGGGAAACACATCGCCAATAGGGATTGACGGAAAGAAAATCTGCTTGGGGATGTCATCATCAGAGGACTGATGGACAAATCATAACCGACGTACGATCTGAAACCCGGGTAAACCGATAAGTTGTCTGAACAAAGTTGTTGGATAAATGCCCCTGTATTGATTGCGAAGTGACTCAAGTTTCCACGGAAGGCTGACAAAAACTGGCTTATGCTTCGAATGCATATGTGTATGTTTGAATATGGCGTAATGCTCCATAAGAAATGGAAATGCTATGCGTTTAAGGATGAAATGCAAGGATGATGCAAATATGATAACTATATGCAAAGATGCAGATGCAGGCTCGGGCTTCCGAGGAAAGTTGGATACAATAGAACATTCCAGCAAAATAAATGTTGGAAAGGTGAAACCAATTCCGCTGGGGATAACCGGATGTGCCAAGTATGATTGGACTCTACCGGGGATAGCTTACACGTGCCAATGATGATTGGACTCTACCGAGGAAAATAGGCGAAGTCTTCCTGCGTACCAAAGGGAATTGGATTTGCAAAGGATCTGGTATGACTGATGCTGGAAAAATATCCTGTATGAACTCAATGGTTTTTTGGTTAAAGGGTCAAGGGATAGTAACGTGACTTCCCGACATTCATCTTGCACTTGCGAGGTTAGCTGAACCTGCTTGAACAACTCTGAAGACATGGAGAGGAACAATTCCTGCGCTTCCAAATTTGCCCCAGCCCGTGGAATTTCTGTGGGGACACTCCTCGAAAGGAAATCTGAAATCTCACGCCCTGATGGCTTGATATGCACTGCCTAAACACCTTGAACCTCGGAGAGGTGCTTCACATTAATTTCCCCACGGGTAAGGAATAGCTCCTGCGCTCCTAGGGTGGCATTCCCCAGTCTGCAATGACTTTACCCCTGATTGACCGAATCTTGACTTGACTGCTTCAAATTAAATGACTTCTGGATGGATGACTCCCATGCTATGATCATTTGATATAACTTACCCCAGTTCTATGGAGTATTCAGACATTCCACATTCTATCTTGATCAATCTTTCCATTGTGGAAACTTTCCTGCTGTCAAGCGCTTACTCGCAAGTAAAACAAGTTGTCCTGCATAAAAGATATATTAAATGCAATGCATATGACAGTTTTCGAAATCCAAGCCCGTTCACTGGAAAAAATTGTGACATAAAGTGAATAAATCATTTATCAACATGTCAATATTAATACAACACTTGTAAGAGGAATCCTTTTAGGAGTCAGTTTCGATGCGATCTTTACCGAAGTATGCTTTCAAAACAAACCTGCTTCAATTAGGACTTTTTCAGGTTGTAACTTGGTCGGGTTCACGATTTACAAGGAAAGGATAAATGCTCAAAGTTTATTTTAACCCACCCATTCTCCGTGATGTTCTCCAATCCTATATTCAGCTAATTCGACACTAACGCTCACCTCTCAAAGGTTAAATGATAGGAGTGACGGTTCAAGAAATCACCCGTTTTCGGAGTGACAGTCACTCGCTTTTCGTCTTTGGTGCCTGAATCACACGACTTGTTTTTTCCATCATCATTTTTTAATTTCCCTAACTTTTGCCTGGACTGCCTCTTTTGAGCTTCTTTTGATTTCAATGTCCAGCGGGATGCCCTAATTTTTTCCTAAGTAGCTTGTTTTCAAGATTCGACTTAGCCGGCTTTTTCTTTTGATTCTTTTATTTATCTTTCTTCTTATTCTCTTTTTGTTTTTGAGCAAATCGTGTGACACCGGCTTGTCTGACTTGTTTGAAAAGGGATTGTGACTGTTTCACTCCTTGATCGACAAGATTTAACCATTGTGGTTTTTTAGGCACGACTTATACAGGTGTGATTTATCCTCGAACAGGAACACTCCTTCTGCAATTTGGATGCTCAGTCCAATTAGCTGACACCTACCCTGCCCTAGGTTAAGATTGAGGGTTTTTTCCGTTTTCAGAAAGAAACTCCTACTACTAGGCTCAAAGGGGTTGACAAGGGATTATCATCCTTATATCTCTGGTGATTGGGAATTTGAAACAATGCCTGTACATCATCAGCAGGTTTTATTTCAAAAGCATACAATCGGAAGCTTGCGCATCTTTAAACTTCGTCATCCTCCCCAGACTCCGCTTAAACAAGCATTAGGCATCTGTAAAAAGCAATTAGTGAACACGAATGGATTAAATCAAAACATGCATATTCATTTCATTAATATCAATTGAAAACAACAAGTTTTACAAATGAGATTGCACTTTAAACAGGAGAGAAACTACAAACATAAAGAAATAACAGGATAAAGCGAAAATTGCCAGCTTCTGGGAACTGGGCTTTCACACTGATTAGCTGCTGCGTGAATGTGACCCTTGAAGTCTTCAAACTCAGTCAGATGAGAGATGTACGACCAACCTTCCTCCTGGAAAAGATATACACCTTCGGTCCATCAACTGTTGTACCTTGGCTTGAAAAGCCTCGCAATCTTCAGTAGAATGCCCTATGGATCCTCCATGATATCCACATTGGGCCCTAGGATCATACTCGGGAGGGTAAGGTTCCGACACCGGTTTGAGAGTTTTGGGCTCCACCAAAGAATTCCGAACTAGGTGCGGCAGCATCTGGCTGTACGACATAGGCACTGGGCGCAGAGGAGCACTCCTTCTTTTCAAATTGTTGTTGTGGGGCCTATTCTAATTCTGGTACTGATAACTTTGCTGCAAGAACCCAAAAGGTCATGGACTCTGAACAACAAAAACGTTCGGCGACTGGGTTTAGATTCTTGAGGACTCTTCCTTTTCAGGCGCTTTCATCCTTAAACTTGATCCAGGAACAGGCAGCAACTGTGGGCAAGGAGATTCTGACACCAAAGGTTGCAGGATATGCTCTTGACCTACTGCAGCTTTAGGCAAGGGAGTAAGAGTATCCATCTCTTTTTCACGACAGGGAGCAAACTCGCCTGATAGCTTCATGCCGCTCGGCGTGAATTCAATTGTCTTTGAATCAATCAGGTCCTGAACCTTATGCTTAAAAGTTTTACAGTTCGCGACGTTGTGCCCCTGTCCCCCAGAGTGGAAATCACAATAAGCATTGATATCAAAGCCCGATGGTGGTTGGCCAGTAAGTGGAGCTAAAGTCCTAGGCTTAACCAACTAAAGTTGGAGCAAGAGTTGCATCAGTTGAGCATAATCCATGGGGATCTAATAGAAGATTCTATCTTGAGATTTTGTCCTTTGACCATATCTTCTAATCCTGGGATTCTCCTGAGAAACGGGATGCAGCTGATGGCACGAAAATTTCGGAACCTCCGGTTGTGCAGCAGATTTCTGACACACATTGCGCTCTAGGAAAGGTTCCATAGACAAAAGTGGAACAAGCATCTTTGCTGCAACTTCGGGCATCTGATCACCTTTTTTTCTAAGCACATCCTTTATCACCTCCATGATCAAGCCCACCTGGGTATTCAGCTGATAGTTTTCCTCCCCGAGTGTCTTCTGATCCAGACGCAACTCTTGCATGTCCATCATAAGCTGCTCTAGCTGGCCTCGGACTTCAATCAATTCAGCTTGAAACTGCTCCATGACTCTGCGGGGATTCCTGCAACAAACTAGTGGAGAACATGAAATAAGACCCACGGTCCTGAGGTACCTGTTATGCAAGAATGCCATGCAGAAAGAAAACACACATTTACAACAAGACAAAGAGAAACCCAAACTATAAGCACGGAGATAAACACCTCACACAAATATGCAAAACCAACAAAAACAACATATAAGCACAAATGAGTACGAAAACAATGACCTCAGCCAACAAGCCTAGTGATGGTCATCAAACAATAATGAATAGAAGCTAATCACATAAGCAAAGAAAACAGATGCGGCAGTCGGCACAGTAAACCTTCTAGCAACTTCCCTCATATTCAACTGAGCCTTCAGTTTGAAACTCTTCAGAACACACACTCTCGGTGGATCCTTCCATAACAATAACTATTGTGCCCTCATGGAGGGATGAAGGGGAATCATTAATCTGAATAATACCCTGAGGCGTGATGGAAAACTTGTTAGAGTCTATGCCCCAACATGGTACTCAAAGCGAGCGTTGATATCGAAGCCTGAAGGGTAAGGCGGGATCATTGGATCAGTCTCTTTCAGCACTATCAGCCCACCTTTGACCAAATCCAGCAACAACTGACTGTACGACACCGGTAGCTGAGTGAACTGCCTTTTAGGTTTCCTTGGTCTTGGTCGAGCATGCTGACACGGCTGATGACGGTATGACTGTTGGCTTTGAACACTTGAAACGTATGAAAACTGAACCTGAGATACTGAAGATTCTGAGATAAGATCACTTCCTTTCTCCCATTCTTCTTGTGAACTGAAAACTGATTCATTTTCCTCAACTGAGATAAAGGGAATGTCTTTAATCTTTCCATTCTTGAGTCCGCTTTCAACATGTTCCCCTGCCATCATTAAGTCGGCAAAGTCTAATGTTCCGCCACTAATCAATATATCGTAGTAATGGCCCTTCAGAGTACCCAAGAAGATGTCAACCAGTTCTCTATCCTGAAGCGGTGGTTGAACACGAGCAGCGAATTCTCTCCATCTCTGCATATACCCTCTAAAGGATTCATTCTCCGCCTGAGATAATTCTTGTAACTGCACGTGACTGGGAGCCATATTGAAATTGTAGTTGTACTGCTTCACGAAGGCATTGGCTAGATCTAACCATGATCTGATGCTACCACTTTCCAACTGCATATACCAACTTACCGATGCTCCGCTCAAACTGTCCTGGAAACAGTGAATCATCAGTTTGTCATCACGGACATGTGAAGTCATTCTCCTGCAAAACATTACCAGATGCTGCTTCGGACAACTATCTCCTTTGAACTTCTCAAAATTTGGCATTTTAAACTTCGGCGGCGTCACAAGACCGGGCACCAGACACATGCTCGCAACACTCAGATTAAGAGTATCCCGACTTATTAGGGTATCAAGTTTTTCTTCCAACATCTGACATCTTCTCATAATCTCAGCGGTCTGTGGGTCTCTAGCATTAACCTTTGGAACGGTCCTTTGAGAATATGGCACAGGGAAAGTGAAACTCTGATAGTCTATGTCATGAAGAGAAGAAGAAACTCTATCTCTGACAATGGGATGCTCTTCAACAGGAACCGGCACAAGATGAGCTTGAGCAACATTGTTCACTGGAGTCCTCTGAATACCGGCCTCTCCTCTAGACATAGCTGACATGGCTTCCACGAGCTGACTCAACTGATTCTTCATCAATTCAAACTCTTCCCTCGTAACAACCAAGTTCTGCTCTCCTGAGTCCATGATCCTTCCAAAAGCTAACTCAAGTCCAATACGAATGTCGGGAAATCAACTGACGAAGCAGACAAAAGACGGGTAAGCTCCCTGTTCCGGCTGAGGATGGATATGCAAAAATGAAATGCAAATGCAAACAATCCTAAATGCAAAATGCTAATGCACACACAAGGGATCAAAACTGTTGTACTCTAGACTGAGGAAGATCAGAGCTCTGCTTCAGCAAGAACATAACACTGCTCCGATAGAAACCAACTGATACCAATAATCCAGATTCAAACTATAGAGAAAACCAAGTAATCTAAAGGTAAAAGTTTCCTGCATAACCCTAGTCCCACTCACAGGTATGGACCTATTCACTGATAAGGTTCGGCACCGTATGCGTTTGTCAGCGTCACAGACTTTTAAGAAATGATGATACGTTACCATTTTTGGTTTGGCATCATCATCTCCCGAAGAGGCCTTACTTAGATGACTCACAAATGATCGGTCCCCAGAGTCGACAACCCTCAGATCCAAAATTCCTTCGTGCCCAAAGGGCCAGAAAGAAAATTGTCAAAGAGAATCTCGTCCGAGCGTGAATTTCGTGGTGAACTAGTACGAGCAAAGCAAGCACATCAACCACTAATCTCTACTACTAATGTTATGTTTATACTCAAGCCCAGGTCCGGCTTATCACTCATCAGAACTTCCCACCGCCACAGCACAGCAAAAATGATATATGATGTGGAAAATAAATGCGGGAAAGTAAAATGCGAATGTAAATAAAGCACATATATACAACACCCAAAGATAAACAAACAAGTGCTAGGATTGACTCGCATAGGGAACCAGATTCCCCAGCAGAGTCGCCACCTGTCGCAACTGCGAAAAACAACCGGCGAAAAAACAGAAGAGTCGCCATTTTTGTTATTTATCCCACAGAGAGGGAAAGGAAACGATCGGAAAAACCTAAAGAAAAAGGGAAAGACAAGGTCATCGTAACCATGTCTGGATTCGGGAGTCGGTTACGCAAGGGGAAGGTATTAGCACCCCTCACGTCTGTCGTACTCGACGGGATCCACGCATTGTTGTCTCTATAAAAGGGTGTGTTGATACTATCTAGATAAAGGTCTCAAGGACAAAAGAAAAAAGAAAGGACTCGACAGAGCATCACTCCTCTGGGCCTACGTATTCCCGTCTGGTACGAGAAATCAGAGTCAATGTAGTTCGGCTAAATACGGGTGAAAGGGGAAAGGTTGCTCGCCAAGACATCGCGTCTTGTGCGTACGTACTTTCATCTGGTATAAAAGATCAGAGCAAACATAGTTCGGGCAAAAAGGAACACCGGTTTGGTTCAAAAGTTTTTTAGGCCCGAGTAGGGTTAACAATCAGTTCTAGCAGTTTGGTGTATGCAGCTCGACCATTGGAGACTTAGGCATTACCGTTTGCGATAGAAATAAAAGTTAACAACACTCTTTTTATTTAAAAAGATTTTCCCGATTAGAATCCCAAAGGATGAAAAAGGTTTGAAGTGTTTTTGTGTTTTTTAGAGAAGAAGTGTTTTGAACTTGATTTGTAACTCATGTCTCACTAGAGACTATGACCTAAGAGCGAATGCGTCGTATATCACCCAAAGGGTATACACTAAACACTCTAGGTCATTGAGAGGAAGCCCCCCAATCACCATTTCTCAAGTGGCTTAAGGCTCGTAACGTGCCACACTTGTCATTCTTTATTAGATGCTTTATGAGTGTTTGAAGATGAGAAGAGAAAAGACGCACTAGAGGGGGACTAAACCAATCCTAAAGTTGTCATGCAAAGTGGACTTAAAGTTGGGATTCAAAGGGAACTACCTAATGTTATCATGCATGGTTAGGCACTTAATGTCTATCATAACCTCAAGAGGTTAGAGAACTTATGGGGAACATGGCAAAGAAGAACCAAAGAAGAAGAAGAAATAACATGCAAATGAAGATGCAAACATAAGATGCACAAATAGAATGAAAGTGGGAGGAAAATAGTGTGGGGAAGTAGCCTCCACAAGTTCATCTCAACCAAGCATGCATATGGGAAATGCAAAGAAGAAAGGATGAGAAGAAATTCATAAAAAGAAACCACCCAAAAGAGATATCACACAAACAATGCAAGCATAAGACAAATGGAAACCCTAAATGAAAGCAACAAAAGGAACACACAAACCAACAAGCAATGAACATAATTTTGACCTAAAAATGAACATACAGCAAGCTCAACATGTGTAATATGTGAAACAAGAAGAGTTGAGAGCTCAATGGATCCACAAAGGTCATTTCCAACTCAAACTAGGTCATACACTTGTATGAGCCACCTTAGGAAATGACTTGACTTGCAAGTCATCTCAAAATTAGGAAAAAAGCTCAAAAATTACCAAATAAAATGCACAAGGAAGCCAAACAAGTTGGCAACCAGAGGACAAAAGCTCAAAGCCAATATCCCCTCAAAGCACCATCAAAGGAAAATGATATTCAAGATGTACCACTTTGAAATGGGAGAATCGAGGGTCAAAAGAAAAGCCAACAAAGTCAACCCTAAAGTAAACCAATCAGGGGCAAAATGGTCCTAAAAAATTCATCAACTCATATTGGGCATGAGGATGAATTTTCAGTCATTGGATCCAAAAGGAAATGCAAAAACAAAATCAAGAACAAAACATGTCAAGATTGAACTCAACTAAAACACTTCCAATATTCAATTCCATTTTTAATTGATAAATAAATAAATAAAAAATAAAATACAACTTTCTAAAAATAATAGACATCTCAAAGTGTCTAAAAAGCATTTTTGTGGAATTTTTGAATGATTGGAAGTATTTAAATTGAATTAAATCAAAACAGATTCAAAATAAAAAGAAAATAAACAAAAGCACAGTGCCAATAGTAATCCAAAACAGTTAAAAACAACACATGGGCCTAGCTGTGGGGTGTGGAAAGCATGCAAACCCATGTCCAAACAGAAAATAAACAAAAAACGGACGGATCACATGCTTCTCAGTCAACACCAACACACGCTACGTCGTAATCCTCATCATCCACGCAATAAGTAAACTGATCCAACACACCTCACGCTGCCACGTCATAAAGAGTCAAACAAAACCTAGTTGACTCAACCACATGCGTTGGATCCAAGGACTAAGCCAAGAAAAGACTCAGGTCTAACGGCTGGCATCTCACATGGCAAATTCAAATAGAAACGGAGGAACCAAACACAGTGGTGGCCGGAGAAGACTCCGGTCGTCTTCTCCGGCGAGTGTGAATAGTGGCTGGTTCTCAAACTCAACGAAACAGTCAAAACTCTACACCATTATCTTTCTTATGTTTCATATAACTCAAATCCAAGATTTATTTTCATTTTCAGTGGATAAATAAGTCAAATCGAAAGCCACAAGTTAAGAACTCAAATCACAAAATGTCACAAACAAGCACAAGTATGAACCAGAAATGATCTACATAACTCAAGGATCACAGACATACAACAATGGTGTGCTAATTCAACATGAATTATGAGAATTTTGGGAAGGTAGTTTACCTAGTGGAGAGCCTCCACTGGGGCTTAAAATGGTGTTGAAGCTTGAAGAAAAATATCCAGAATCATTCCATGAACTTCACTGAAGCTATTTGAATGCTTGATTTGGCTTGAAATCCACTGAATCTCAGAATTCATATTTTTCTTTTTATCCACTTTTTTCACACGAGTTCTTGAGCAATTCTCCTCCAAATCGTGTTCTGAGGGTTTGTGAAGTTTTCTGAGCTTTTATGTGTTGGATTCAGATGGAAATGGAGCCCTATTTCATGCCATTAATCCCAATTGTTATTTCAATTTTTCTTCACTTTTTTGCTTGCCAAACTCGTATAAAACCAACTGCACCTGCCTTAATATTACTTCCAATCACTTGCACATGGTCTGAGTTGATCAAATGGCCAGCAATTGATCCTTGTTTTGATCCTATGGTGGATTTCACATTTGTCACTTGATGGTGAAGAAACCATGGAAATAACCATCCAAATGACCTCAAATTGCAAATCTAACATTGACATTGTGTTTGGAATATCATTTGCACTCAAAATATGCATAAACTTGGTACAAAGTGATCTCAAATGAATCAATTCCAATTTTCTCATTTTAAAGCCTTTTCCATGAAAATCACTTTAGGAATTCTTCAATCCAAGCTCCAACCATGACAAGAGATGATTTTTTAATGCAAATGGCCCTATTTAGAGCAAGTTTCGTGTTGAAAAGATTTTCATTTGAAGTGTGCAAGTTGGTGAAATGGACCTATAATTTTATGACCTATAATCTCACTTTCCCAAAATACCCCTGACTTGCAAAGCTCATAACTTGAGTTCTAAAAATTAGATGAAAGACTTCTAGTACTCTTTGGAAAGCTAAGACCATTAGGAACAAATTTCATGTTCATCAAAATTTGAGGAGAAACATCCTTCTAGGTAAAAAATGGCTTGGAAGTTAGTTGACTTTTGTTGACCAAAATCACATTCTCCTGAGGACCTGTAACTTGTCAACATCATAACTTGAGTTCTAGAAATCAGATGAATGACTTCTAGTACTCAAAAGAAAGCTAAGAGCATGCTTTACAAGTTTCATGACCATGTCAAGATGAGATGAGACTTCTATCTTGAGAAAGGTGGTCTTAAAGTTGGGGACTAAACAGGGGATTTTACACTGAGAACCCTAATTTAGTAACTTCTCACACTCTTGATTTGTCTTGATTTGATCTTGACATGATATATTAGGCATATCAACACAACATCCCATGACCATATAGACTTGGAATTGAGTCTTAATCTCCTTTGATTTCACAATTGACTGAGGATTTACCAAGTGAAAACCCTAGATGCAACATTCTTGACTGTGGTTTCTTCCACCTCACACAACAACTTGAATAAGCTCCAACATGGCTCTAAAAGCACTCAATGAGCTCTCTCAACATCTTATATCCATAATCATGAATTCACAACCCTCTGATGCTCTTCAACTGGCCTCCAAGCTAGGAGTTAACCCATATACATCCATCAATCCTTTCAAAGAACATTGACCACTTCTAGATGACCTGATGACCATCCAAACTTGAGTAACACCCCTTGCTTAGGATCAACACTCTGGGTAACCTTCTCTTGCTATGCACAACCTCTTGATCCCCTGTTTACTGAAACATGCTATGCAATGCAAATGCTAGAACAAAAATGAAATGAAACACAAGCCAGCTAAAGAAAAAGGTTGGGCAAATTTTGGGGTGCAACAGTCGGGAATTAGGGTTTTGAAAGGGACAAGACCATAACTTCCTAACCACACATCCAAATGAGGTGGTTCAAAGCTTGTTGGAAAGGTCTTGAGAAGCCCTAAAAAAGTGTAAAGGTCTTGAAGTTATAGTCAAAATCATCACTAGAGGAGAAAAACACTTGGTGAAATTCTATGTTTTTGGCACTTTTAAGACACGTTTTCAGCCAACTTCAAGAGGTTTTTTGACCTAGTTCCACTTGGAATTTGAAAATCCAAAAAACAAGAAATTTGTAGAGCATAATGAGGGTTTTCCAAAAATTACAAGAACTCCTCAATAGCCCTTATGAGCTGAGAGTTTCAAAGGAGACAAGTTGGGCCCAAACACTTTATTGTCATCATGTCCAAACTCAGCACAAACTTGATTTCCAACTATCCACTTGATTTATAACTATGGATTGACATCTGATATGATGTTTTAGAGTGTGCAACGAACTAGACCAGAAGGATCTCCAAGCAAATCCAAAGTTTTTGTCCAAAGGACCATCGTTTAATGAAGAAAAGTACAAAAGTACACAAGGAGAGAGAGTGTTTGTGGCTGCAGCATGGAATATTTGTCATTGCTCTCCTTATGTCACTTCTCTAATGCTCAAGGAGAGCTGGTTTTTTAGGCCAAGTAACATTGAAAATTAGTAAAAGATCTGCAGAGCAAGTTACAATGGGATTTGCTAAGATTTTCTTCCAAAAATCACAACTTGCAAGGCATGCTTCACAATCTGTCCTCATCTTGATTTACCTATAAATAGAGGTTTCCTCTATGATATTAGACACACCAGAGCACTCTAAACCCAAGAGAAAATCAAGCTCTCTCACTCTTGCCTTGCTTTACTTGTAAGTAAAGAAAAAGCATCCAACCCACCAAAAACTGTCTTGTGCAAACTTCATACCAGCATCCTTTCTAATCATTCAACCACCTTAAAAATCATCCACACAACCTCAAAATCGTTATTAGAAGGTGTTATAACCATTAGTTTGATCAAAAACACCATAAAACCAAAAGTCAACTTCTCACACCCTATAGTTTGACTTTTCTGCACAAAATGATAAAACTCACTGCCTAAAACAGTTGGGACCTCTTTGACCTCAAGGGAGGGATATCTTATTCACTCAAGGCTGCTAGCTTACTTTGGGAAGTCTACAAGAGGTATGTGATTTCAGACCCTATCATGGATATGCATCATGTGTTGAAATTTATTTATGCTTGCTTAATGAGTTGTAACTCATGTAAAAATGTGATTGATCTTGGCATTGTCATGTAAGGTTTGCATCATTTTTGTTGAAAATTTTTTTTCATAATAAGATTTGTTATACCTGATCTCATGAGGTTGTGACCTTGCATTTAAGGTATGTAATGAGTTGACTGTTAGATGTATCAACATTGTCATGATTAAGGTTGCATTAGTTCTGTTAGAGCTACCTTTGGTTTGAGTTTGTTAACTCATGTTTGCTGTCATAAAATAGAAACTTTTATTTGAAGCATACTTTGAATGGATGTTGGCATTGTTATGTCCAAAGCTTATTGTTGCTTCTGTTTAGATTTTGTGTTAAAAGTTTTGTTAAACATGTTTATGTATACTAGCTTGTAAGCTACTGTCTAGATCAATCTGAATGCAAATGTGTGTTTTGTCTTTGTGACGGCACTGTTGAAATAATTCATCATAAATGTTGTTGAAACATATAATGTATTGATCTATGATGATTAACATTGTCATGGTTGTGTCTATTGTTGTCAGAACTTGGTTCTCATACTAGCATTTGGTTGTGTTTACTATCATGGAGTTATAATTTTCATTTGAAGCATTGTTTTTAATTGATGTTGATTTTTGGCATGTTAATAACCAAAGACTTGTTGCTGCTTCTGTTTAGTTATTTTGTTGTTTGTTTTGTTGCAAGACCATTTAATCATGTTTAGAAATATAAGTTTGTTAGGCTGTCTAGTTAGACCAAGTTGTCAAGATGTGAGAACTGCATGTGTGTGTGTTTTGAGAGCATCATTGTTGTAGGATTCATTGTGCATTACTTTTTGACATTTTAATTTGACAAAACATTGGTTGACTGTTAGTTTTTGTTTTGAGGTTTGTCAACCTCTGGTGTTATCAATTTCATTTTAGGTTTCTGCATATCTGTGTGTAATTGGAATTCATTTCATGGTGCAACTCTGATGAGTAAGCATGTAATATCTTGAATCATGTTCTAACTTTTGCTATACAAGGCTATTTTTCAAAAGCTATTTCAATACTTGCAACATAATGATCATATTTTGACTCAGTACAATTTGAGCCCTATCTTTGAACATAATCCTTTAACAATGTATTTAGGACATGTGCACATCCTTCTTTGATCTTGTTAGCCTCTGTTTTGAACCATGACTTCAAAAATGCATTGTCAAACCTCCATCTGCATTTTTCTTCGAATCTCACTATGTATGCATTTTTTTGGAAATTGGATGTCACCATTGTAACCCTCTTCAAATTTCAAGTGGATTAGAGTTTAATTTCATGAAAATTGATGATGTTTTGCTTAAGTTTGAGTTGAACCGTTTCCATGAAATCTTTCCTTAAGGTTGCCTTAGGTTTTGGCCCAAAATATTTTACTTGGAGCGTCTTATATTATTGGGGTGGCTTGATGCAATGGATGTATACCCACCCCAGTGGTTATGCCTTGCGTTTCATGTACTTGTTAGCCTTGTTGTCTTGAGTACGATCCTTGGTGTGGACAACTCTTTTTTGTCATTTTCTGATTTTTCTCATTTTTGATATTTTATCTCTCTCTTACATTAAGTGTTCACATGTGCACTCTGGGCAATGTGGTAGAGGTTTGGACCTGTAATATATAGGTCAGGAGTTCTACCCTTGGTGTGGACCTCCCCTTACTTTTTAATTACTATTTTCTTTGATTTTTCTTCAAAATTCAAATCAACATAACTTTGACATTTCCTATCATTTTAAAATGATTCTCTTTGCAAATGTTTCTTAATTTGGCCTATTTTCATATGGTAATAAAAGAATTCAAGAACTTGCATTCTAAAAACACTTTATGCCATAACAAAGTCTTGCATTATTTTAGGGTTTTTACCCTCCTCTCTTTCAATCATTTTCAAAACTTTTTTATTCTATTTCATGAGTTTGACTTACACTTGATGTGTACATGTTTGTTAACGATTTCATGTGTGTTGAATATGCTTCTTGAACCAAAACCTATTTTCATTCAAATCTTTGCTTGTAAGCATCTAAGTGATTTATCTTTGCATTTTATGTTTGAAAACCATGCTATCTCTAGATGTTGTAACTTCTTGAGTATACTTTTCATGTCTTCCCTCACCCATCTAGAGGTCTAGTTAGAACTTTAGTATGATAGGTTTGGTTTCATTTTGTGGTTGTTACCTTTAAACTTGTTTTCTCCCCCATGAAATCATTAAACTTTAAGCTTGAACTGTTGTAACACTTCTTACTTGTACTTGATTGTCATCAATGCATGATTGTTGGTCTCATGTGGTTACATTTGACCTCTTTTAAATCCTATGATATGCTTGCCTCAAGTTGTTACTTACTTTCATTTTAAGTTTTGTTCGCATTACATGTTGTTACCGTGTTTATTTTTCATCTTTGTTAGGATGTCTAAAAGTTGATATTGCCTTATATGATTCGTCTTGTAAAAACCTCACCATGTCCTTCATGATATTTTAATATCTTTATGTATATATTGGTTGTAACCATTTGAATTGATTGTAATCTTTGCTTGATGTTGTCACATTCTTGCATGTCTCCTTGGTTGTTACCATGCTTCCTTATATGTTCATTATGTTTGAATGAATGCTTTTGTATGCTTTGTTACGTTATTCCCCAAGTGATGGAACTTGTTAGTTCTAATCCAGTTGCCTCATCTTTCCCCCATTCCAAAGGAAAGTATCTCTATTGACTTCACTGTCATAGATAGCTCATTACCCCTTCTTTGACATTGTTAAGTCATCTTGAACCATAACTTAGTTAAGTCAGAACCTATACTCATTTAGACTTTGCTTTAAGTCTAGAAGACCTACCCCTTGTTAGGAGTACCCTTCTATTATAAATTTAAGATAGAGTTTGTCAACTCTATGTAAGAATCATGGTGATGATTACTTACTCCCCTCTTGGCTTTTGTCAAAGTCAAATCCCTTTGAGTGTTCAATATAAATATAGAGAGTTTGGTTAAACTCTATGCAAGCATTGTTATATTTGTTCCCCTTTGAATCTTGATCATATTCAAGTGTTCATCTATCCCTAGTGAGGTGAACTACGGTTGCTCTGATTCTATCCTAGTTAGGATATATAGGCAGAGAATGTGATATCTTTGCAAGAAAATTTAGAAATTATCCCTAGGTTTTTACCTACAACTTTACCCAAACCCAAATCCCAAACCATAGCAAACATTTAGCGAGTATAACATAAAAACATACAAAAGGTTTTTGTAGAGTACTACAGATGTTTAAGATGTGAAATACCTACCCTAGGCATAACCAACCCCCGATCCCCGACCTCTTAGCGTTATTGTTACATCGCGCAAAAGGTCTTTCTTTCTTTAATCTTTCCTTTGGATAAATCAAAGTTCGGTTGTGAATTTGATGAATTAAGATTCAAGTTAATCAATAGCTTGGTATCACGATTCTCATCACAACAAAAATAGCGACTTCACTGGGGAAACTAACTTAAACTTGAGGGTTTAGCCTATTTTGTTTGATTGTATGCTATATTTGTGAATATTTGCTTACATGTGTATTTGTCAATATATCTGTATTGTGGACATTGGGTGCTTTGAGTGGTGAGATAAATCCTAACCCAGATTTGAGTGACACCGTGAGATAGGATTGTGATAGGATCAATAGTTGGGCTATTGGGAGTAGTACCAATATGTCTGACATATGATTTAATCACGCTCAGTGGAGACCTCTTTGAGATGGTCAGTAATGCATGCGTAGTCGTGTATTCATTAATTGTTTCAATTTGAGAGTCTGCGAAGCTTAGGACCTTTAGTGACACTTTTACCCCACTTGGCCTTTTTAGGACGTAGCGCGGAAATTATTAGGGAGTAGTCCCTCAATAGTTGTCACGCAATGCTACACTTAGACGAGTTTATCTTGAGAATATTGTTGACTCACGTAAGTAGTTGTGTTAGTTGGCAATATCCGAAGGATTTACTATGACTCTAGGATCTTTGATAGAACCTGTTCGGCAGGTACAAAATAACTCACGGTACAAATCCTTAGGGATAGGTAGACCTTTTGAATTCATGCTTTGACCTTGAGCTTAGGGAGCCTTTATGTGTGCGTGTGCGTTGTATTTGTGAATACTTGCCTTTGTGTTGTGTGTGCATCATCTCATCATCTCATCATAGCATTTCATATTGCGACTAGTTTTGTAAAACTCAGTTGATCTCTTTGTGCAAAATCCTAGATATCATGGATATTGGAACAAGAAACACCAAGAGATACATTTTCAAGAAGCCTGATACATCCGAGTTGAGAAAGCTAGGAACTATGGTGTCAGAAGAATTTGGAAAGAGATGTGGAAAGATCTTGAGCCTATTCAGGATAGGGATGGAAGAAGGGAACTCAGTTCTTTGGTTCAATTCTATGATTCATTGTACCATTGCTTCACTTTTCCCGACTATCAGTTGATGTCGACGTTGGAAGAGTACGCCTATTATATGGGAGTTCCTATGAAGGATCAGAAATCATACAGCGGATTAGAAAATATACCTTCACCGAAAGAAATAGCAGACACTCTTCACCTTGAAGCATCTGAAATTAAAGCTCATCGTGCAACCAAAAAAGGAGTAGCAGGCGTTCATTCAGATTTCTTAGTCAAGAAAGTTGCCTATCTTGCCAAAGAAGGGACATAGATGCGTTTGAAGCAGTATTAGCTCTATTAATCTATGGACTAGTATTGTTCCCTGAGGTAGAGGCATTCATCAATTTCCCTTCCATAACCATATTTTTAAGTGGCAACCCTGTGCCTACCTTGTAAGAAGATGTTTATCATTCAATTCATCATCAGACACTTCAAGGAAAAGGAGCTTTCCTTTGTTGTGCACCTTTGCTATACAAATGTTCCGTCAACCATTTGCCAAAAACCGACGTTTTCAAGGAGAATCCCAATGGTTGGAGATGGTCCCAAAGGATAATCTCTTTAACGCAAGTTGATATTCATTGGTACGATCCCACATACGATCGAGGAGTTTACTTTGATCATTGCGGAAGCTTCCCAAACATACCACTCATTAGAGTAAGAGGAGGGATCAATTACAATCCAGCCTTGGCTAGACGACAGTTTGGGTTTCCAATCAAGGATGAACCCAACAATGTGATCTTATCCGGCTTCTTTTATCTCAATGTTGAGGTAGCGGAAAATATAAGAAATAGTACAATTGATGCTTGGGAGAACATCCAGAAAAAGACAAAAGCAGACCTAGGGAAAATAAATTGCATAGCTTTAGAACCATTTACTCAATGGGTTCAATCTAGAGCCAGAGAATTGAAAATGTCGTATCTCCCTAAAAAGAACACACAGATTGTCATCACGTCATCATCCTCCGCCATTCCCATTGAGAAGATGGAAGAGTACCAAGAGTTACTTGCAAGAGCACAACTTGAGAGAGACACTTGGGAAGGGAAGTATCACGCGCTTTCTTCCGAAACAACAAGGCTCGTCCAAGAGGTGCAATAAAAAGATAAGCTAATAGATTGGCTCGAACGACGAGTAATTGATGGGGAAGCAACAAAGGACAATTTATTTTTCTCTTGTATCAAGCCTACTTAAAGCAATCATGAATACTCCAATATCCTTCCAACCTCCGGAGCTTGGAAAGGGATAGTGGACAAATTGGTGATGAAAAATGCAATACTGAAGAAGTTGAAAAGGCCTCGTGTCTAAAGTTTTCAGTTTAGACTTTGGAACCTATTTTTCTTGATGTAATTCAGGCTTCTTGTATTGTATCTCAAAATATGTAACTTTTTACCAATAATGAATGAAATGAGGGTTTGGTACAATTGATCTTCTGAGTTTTGTAAAACCAGTCACATTTGCATCGTATCTTTGCATTTTACTAACCATTCAAGGAAATTCACATTTTTCTTTGCAGACATCAACATGGAACGACGAACCAGGTTTCCGTTTCCAAATTTAAGATTGAGCAATCTCAGGATCTTTGCAGGCCTTGTTAGAAATCTTGTCGCTTTCATTGCAAAGTATGGAGATCTTCTGCCATTACTTAACACTCGAGTCAACGAGGACATGTTGCAAGCACTCGTCGAGTTTTACGATCCAATTTATCATTGCTTCATCTTCCTGGACTTCCATTTGCTTCCAACTATAGAAGAATATTTTGCTTAACTAAAGCTTCCTTTGACCTTCACGGCTGCTTAAGGAGAATAGACCTTGCTAAAGCATTACACATCAGGCCAACTGAATTGCTTGCTGATTTGGTAGCTATGAGTGGTTTCTATGGAGTGGAGGCAAGACCATTTATTAAAGATGGTTGAATTTCATTACGACAATAGGAATTCGAGTATTGTTGCACCCCAAAATTTTCCCTAGTTTGTTCTAACTTTGGTTGGCTTTTGTTTTGCATTTCAATTGTATCACCTCCAGTTCATAATCATTTGCATTGGTCTTCTGAGACGTGGGATCGAGAGTTTCTCTGAATTAGATCATTAGATATCAGGTTTACTTTATTCTAGAGTTAGCAGGCATCAAGGGCCTATGGCTTCATCAGTCCTTGGGTTCAAGTTTGTTGGTAAGGTTATATCCAGCTGGCCCAAGATCAGGGTTTATTTCTCATCATAGATAGGAGATCAGGTCCATCAAGGACGATGTGGTGTGTACCCCAATTTCTGTTTGTCATGTGGTGGGAGCTGGCAGGTTACCAGACAATGATTCACGAGAAGTTTAATCCAAAGTCAAGTTCATAGGTTCAGGTTGTGGATTTATTTCCCCGAAGATTCATTCAGACAGATTCAAAGTGATTTCGACTTATATGGATGGTTCTTTCTGCTGTAAGTTGTTCAGTGGCTGTTGCATGCATTCAATCAATTTCTTTGGGGGAAAAGTCGGGATTGTTTGTTGTGCATTCGAGGAGGATCATGGTTTTCTCATTCGAGAGTGGGTTTATGGACGGTCATCAATTAAAAGACCGTGGGATTAGGGTTTCTTGTTCAGAGGTTGTGTGGTCACCAGGACAAGGCATTTGTGGATTGTTTTGAAAGGTAGTGGGTCATGGTCGATTGAGTTTACTATTTGAATTAAGGATAAGAGTTTGGTGTGGATTAGAAGTTTGATTGGAATCGAGAGTGTTTAGAGAAGTCCACGTGGATTACCTGGAATTTAGGATACAAGTACATTGAACCATATCTAAATCTCTATCCATATCCATGTCATCATTTTCCTCATATCCATTTCCATATCTATTTATATCAATCCATAACCATTAATCCATAATCTTTTTTAAGTTCAAATCCATAAATCATTTTCCTAACTCCATTTTTCCTCAACCCACATTCAAATATCCATTAAACCATTTTTTCAAAGTCCACTTACTTAAATTAATCCATTTCCTATCCACAAACCATATTTTTATCCATTCTTTGAATCCAATTATCAATTCTATTTTTTAGGCCAGTATCTTTTCAATTACTATTATTATTATCATTATTTCACAAGATTTTTTTTTCTTTATACAAGACATAAAGTCTCTTTACACTAAAATGTTCAAAATCCATAAAACTACAGAAGCCCATAATATAATTGCAATAAATCCCAATGAGTTAAGTTCAAGCCATGTCGTATGTTGTTATAGTTTGTTCCAAAAAAACTAATATGCTTATGAATACACCAAACCATATTTTGGAGCAAAAACAGTGCCACAATCAAAGCATCCATACGGCAAAACTGTCACGCCGTATGAATTCCCTTACCATTTGTACCACTTGAAAAAGCACACAACTTGCACAAAAAAAAAATACCAAGCTACTTCCTTGCCAAATTTCACAGCATTACAAACAAAAAATGATAAAGTGAAGAGAGGGAAGGCCATCCGCAACATCCTGCTACATGAGCCTCCACACTAGACAAAAACACTCTGCAAAAACCAACAAGAATGCAGAATCGTACTAAACTCTACTACCCTCAAAATACGCTCTAGCCAGCCCCACACAAAACCTAAAAAATTCTACACTACATACCAAACACGCCTGCCTTTCCGCCAGAATAATACAACCATTTGAGCCAATAAAACCTAACACGAGGAAAACAAAAGCATCATTATTAACCTGCCACGACCCATACACGAAAAATGCTACAACCAAATTTGTAATTTGGTGTTAAAATAGAGAGGAAGAGAATAAAAAAACAATGGAGAAACCTGATGAAAATCCCACGCATTACAACCATAAGATGACCTAAAAAATCTCTCCCCCGATTATTAGTCATGTTTTCAGTAATAACATACACAACCTTCAGCTGTTAAAATTTCATACCCAAGCCTTCAAACCAAAAAAAGTCGGGTTCGAATCCAAGAATGGTGAGAGGAAGGGCAGAGTGAAATTTTGACGAAACCGAACTCAAAACAGAATGAGAAAATCACCTGATATCAGTTTCTTTCTGCAGAAGTTTTCAGCAGGCCAATTCAATCTCCTTCTCCCTCATTCACGAAGCTCTAATGCCAAGGGAACTCTATTAAATCTTCTCCTAAAAAACCCAAACCTCACTTCCATACCGTTCACTTTTTTCCACCAACTCAAAACCCCAATCAGAACAAGAACATGGTAGAAGAAGGAGTTTGAATGAAAATTAAACGGGACTAAGAACTCACCCATATCCACAGACCCAACCACCACCACCACTCATCATTCTATTTACCCACAAACAACAATGAACAATCTTCTTCTTCAAACCTGAACCCTTTTCATTCACCAACGCCATCCTTCATTTTCATCCAAATTTCGTCCAATCTGTCTACCGCATAATAATCATACACCATCACCTTCTATTGCCGTCATAATTTGAGAATAAAAAAGAAGAGGAAGAATTAGAAGTGGTGAGGACTCTGATATCTGAATCATCATCCTGAAAATCGTTTTACTGCAGGAATAGGGTGGGTGACTCGATTTACGAGAGAGCGAGAGTGAAATTTTTTGATTTGCATAGTTAGAATCGTTGAGGATTGAAAGTGTACATTTTTCCTCACTTTTTTTCACAAGTGTGTCATTTGGAGAGGAGAATCAGGTGTCTTCACTCAACCCTTCTCCTTAAGGATAACCGAACTGGGCCGTGGGCCTAACCCAACCCGTGTCTCACTTTGAGTGCCTATTTGGGCTCAGTTTTATTTTCTTCAAGTATTCTTTTCAGAGCCCATGTGTTCTTACCGGCCTACACTTTCTCATTATTAGGTTCATTTAAGTTTTCATTATATCTTAATTAATTTAGGATTAATATTAAGCATTAGACTTAATTTTGGATTTTAATATTAACTTAGATTTAGATTAAGATTAATTATCATAGATTTTTTTAATTAGTTTAAAATTTAATTTAAGACTAGATTAGATATTAATTAGCTTTGGAATTATATTTAGTTTTAGAATTAACTTTTTTTATTTAGAATTAGATTAATTTTAGGATTAATTTAGAATTTATCTAACTTAGGATTTTAGGTTAGCTTATTATTTATTTAATTTAGAATTAGATTAGGATTAGTTCCAATTATTTAATTGATTTAAAATTAGATTTTAGTCAACATTAAAAATTAGTTTTAAACCATAGAATTTAACTTTTAGTTAAAGTTAGTTTAGAAATTAAATAACATAGGATTAGACTTTTTAATCTTTTAATTTCTATTAATTCTCGAGTGCGTCTGTAAATATACTTGTACTTATTTTCTATAAATATTTTTCTGAGTTTAATACTTGATGTTGTTTGTGATTGCGTCGCTTCGTGTTTACTTGTTGTTTACTTCCTGTACTCGCATGATCCTTTAGGATTCCTAGCTAGACTTAATTTTGGATTAAGTCTGAGGTAGGAGATACATTAGGCTTTTAATCCAAGCATGACAATATTAGGTAGGTTTCCCTTCTAATCTTGACCTTAGGGCCACATTGCATGACAATAATTAGGGTTCAGTTTCCCCTAGGTCTTTGTGTACGTCTCTCTTTTTTCTCACCTCAAACTTTTTTCAAGACGCTTAATAAAGAATGACAAGCATCGTACGCTACGAGCCTTAAGTACATGGGGAGTGATGAGTGGGGGGTTTCTCCTTGCTTGTCTAGAGTGTTTAGCGTATGCCCTTTGGGCGATATGCGAAGCATTCGCCCTCGAGTCATAGTCTTTAGTGCGACGTGAGTCTCAAACCAACTCAATCCAGTTCACTAAAACTCACAAACAAAATTCAAACCTTTTCATCCTTCGGTATTGCTCTTCAAACTCATTTTCAGAAAAGGGTACATTACTTTTCTGTTCTACCACAAACAGGCATCGTCCCTAACTGCTGGAATGGAAACTTAGCGTTGCTCATAAAAAACACTTAACCAACCAGTGGTATAGTTACCCAAACTACGTTTGCTCTGATTTCTCATACTAGATGAGGATACGTAGGCACAAGACGACGATGTCTTGGTGAAAAACCTTCCCTCCGTCACCCGTAGTTTCCCGAACTATGTTGACTCAGACTTTCCCATTGCACGAGGGAATATGTAGGATTAGGGCGGATATGTCATATCGAGTCTGTTCTTTCTCTTTCATCCCCGTTTAGCAGTAGATTTTAGATAACTTTCACCCATATATTAGACAAGAAGCATGGATCCCATTGAGTACAACGGACGTGAGGGGTGCTCATACCTTCCCCTTGCGTAACCGACTCCCGAACCCAAGATTTGGTTGCAACGACCTTGTCTTTCCTGTTCTCTTAGGTTTTCTTCGATTGTTTCCTTTCCCTCTCTTTGGGATAAATAATGTTCAGTAGAGACTCTTCTGTTTGTTTCTGCCGGCCCTTTTCGCAGTTGCGACAGGTATCTTCGAGGCGATCTTGGCGTTCTTGATCTATGGCTTGTACCCTTTCCCATGTTGTGATGAGTTCATCAGTGAGGAGGTCATTCGACTCTTCATCATCAAAAATCCTATGAATACATTACTAGCAGATACCTACATTGTTATCCATCGTTGGACTTTGTATGATCTCAGACAGTTCTCGTGCTGTACAGCTTTACTTAGCAAGTGGTTTGCTTCTCACTTGCCCAAGACTCATATTCTGTGGAAACTTCCCAACAAAGAAGCATGGGTTGAGAAATTTGTAACTCTCAAGCACTATGATGTCAATTGGTATGATACCAAAATCAGTGGTGTTTCCATGATCCAAATCTGTGGGGACTTGCCTAATATACCTCTCACCGGTACAAAAGGAGTCATCAGCTATAACCCAATCCTTGCTCACCGTCAGCATGGATATACAACCGGGCCAGAGCCAGAGATGTTAAAAGCTTGTTTTTGTGAAAAAGGTAGTAACAAAGAGCTTGAAGCCCAAGCTAGTCGTGCTTGGTGGCGTCCTCACATACAAGGGATAACCGCATAAGAAAGCATAAGTTGTCTAACTACTAGAGCTTATCTACTTTCGTCAAAGGAGATAGCTTTGCCAATGTTCTACACTCATGACTATGAGATCACAATGGAGCCCGAAGTTCCTATTCTTAGGGACGATGATGAGGTATGCTTTAGTCAAAGCTCAGCGTGAGAATGAAGAACTATGGGAGATTATTCACCAGAATCAAGCTCATTTCAGGTCTCAAGAAGGAGAAGGATCGTCTAGTTAGAACGATCGACGCTTCACCATTTCCTACTTTCTTTAAGATTGTAATCTTATTTTATGTTTGCTTTTAAGAAAGGTCTTGCTTGTTAGCAAGGGCTATCTATTGTAATAGATTTTTGTTTGTCAATGAAATTTGCTTTTAAAGCACGTTGTTATGTGTGTTCCTGATTTTGTTTGTAAACAAAATTTGCTTTTTCCTTGAATGGTTGGTTTTTGCATTTGCATTTGCATGTCATTCTACATTGGTCTTGCATTGGGTTTCGCAGCTCATCTGTTGTTCTTGTCCGCCAGAGAGAAGAGGAAAGTCACGCTGAGTTCTCACGGATACAACACCCAAGCTCAAGCTCAAAGAAGGATGACAGACAATGATCAGAGGATTGACCAGATAGACAACGACATCGAAGGAATCAAAGATAATGTGAGTCAGATCATGGAGGTTCTTAATGTGATAAAAGCAAAGATGGATACACAAGTTACAGTGGTTTCTGAAGTCGCTACAACAACAACACCAAGCCTTCCAACAGCTTTAGTTACGAAAACTGAATTTCCATTTGGCATGTTCAGGGATTTCCTACCACCGATCAACAATTCTCAACCGTCCCGCTTTCAACCACAAGTTGATCCAATGACGACGAATCTTATCTTCACTCAGGCAGGAGGGCCAACTCATGTTCGACCTGTTTTCAATAATTACCAGCCAATCTTCGATGTACCAGATGGTTCTGAGGTCGAAGACGAGAAGCATGAAAAGCTGAGAGTAGAGATGGATATTATGGCTAAGAGAATGAGAGCTATTGAAGGAAGTAATATCTTTAGATCAGACGCCAAAGACATGGGTTTGGTATCAGGACTGACATTTCCACCAAAGTTCAAAATGCCTATGTTTGACAAATATGAGGGTACCACTTGTCCCAAAGTTCACTTAATCATGTATTGCAGGTGGATGGCTCCACATATCGAAAACGACAAGTTGTTGGTACACTGCTTCCAAGATAGCCTCAAAGGGGCATCTACCAAATGGTACTTAAGTTTAGACCAGGCAAAGATCCATGGTTTCTAAGACTTATCAGATGCGTTTATCCAGCAGTAAAAATATAACATAGATCTAGTGCCAGATCGTTGTCAGCTTCTCAGCATGACGCAGAAGAGTATTCAAAGAATATGCGCAAAGATGGCGCGGGACTGCAGCTCAAGTAGAGCCACCCCTAACCGAAAAAGAACTAGCTGACTGGTTTATGGACACTATCAGGCCTGAGTTCTACAAAAGGTTAATCAGCAGTGTCATAACCAATTTCTCTGACATTGTCGCTGTAGGAGTAAAGGTTGAAGCAGGGCTGAAAAGTGGTAAAGTAACAACTTCAACTGCTAATTCCAGCACCAGTGCTACCAAAAAGCCGACCAACAACTTCCACGAAAAGAAGGAAGGCAGAGTAAGTGTCGTAACTTATGGAAAAAGGGCGCAAAATGCAAAGAATCAACGACAACAATATCAACAATCATCGTATGTAGCGGCAATGACGCTTTTTTTTCAACAACAAACTCATCAGGGTCCTCAACAAGGGGCACCAAACCAACATCATCTTTACCATCAGCAAGTGCAATAGCCTCAGGCTCAAGCTCCAAGGACAAACTACCGAAGTAATAAGCCAAGGATACAACCTATTCCTATGAGCTATACTGACTTGTTCCCCATGTTAATAGAAAGAGGACTCGTCAGAACGAGGAAGTTAGGTGCTCCGCATAACCCTTTTCCACATTACTACAATGCCAACGCATATTGTTCGTTCCATGAAAACGCCCCTGGGCACGACTTAGAAGGATGCTTCGCGCTCCAACACATTGTTCGAGAGTTGATTGAAAAGAAGATTATGTCTTTTGAAGATAATCACCCAAATGTGAAGGATAACCCTCTACCGAACCATGGTGGAGTGAACACCATCACTGAATAAGGGGAGGGATCTTAAACAAAGACTGTCACAACTACCGATGAAGTGAAAGTGTCATGGATAGAATTACACAAAAGGCTCGCTCAAGCCTGGGTGATCAAGAGCTCCCATGAGAACTGTGAGAAATGCATGCTAAATTATCAAGGTTGCGACCTTGTACAAAAATATGTCCGAGCACTAATTGACCAAGGAATGCTAGAGATTGGTAGCAGGAGGAAAAAGGAAGACGTAGCGGTGATTGAACCAGTATTTAATATACCCAAAGAAACCAAGAAGAGGGCAGTGTTTAGAAATAACAATAGCAATACAACCAGGAACAAAGCAGTCCGGCCAGTATTCCACGATGATGTAGCACCTAAGTTTGGGAGAGATCAACCTAGATTTGAGCCAAGAAGGGGGTCTAGACCTCACTCGAGGGCCATAACACCAAAGGACGACCATTCGTGGTGTGAGGAAATTTTTAAGGAAACAAGAAAGGGAAATATCGCCAACATTTCCAGAGGAAGCAGAATGACCCGAAGCGGTCGTGTATATCAACCCCGAGAAAATCCTGCCACTTCTCAACCAACGGTTCCCATTCCTAAAGCCTTTGTCGCTACGCTTAAGGAAGCTGTTCAGAAAGAAACAATTTCTAAGGAACCTGCCAACAAAGGAAAAGAGTCCCTTGAAAATGATGAGGAAGAATTCCTAAGGATTATTCGCCGAAGTGACTACCGAGTTGTAGATCAACTAAATCAAACACCACCCAGGATTTCCATTATGTCACTATTGTTAAGCTCTCATGCGCATCGTCAAGCTTTGGTGAAAATCCTGACACAAGCTCATGTGACGAAGGGAATCAGGGTAGGGAAATTTGATTTAGTTGTTGCCAACATCACAACATGCAACACTCTGAGATTTGATGATAATGATCTGACAGCTGAGAAGCGCAAGCACAATCGTGCCTTGCATGTGTCGATCAAATGTGAAGAGGATACATTAGCCAGAGTACTTGTTGACATAGGATCTACGCTCAATGTGATGCCTAAGAGGACACTAGCTAAACTAGCTTACTAGGGATCGGAAATGAGACCTACTTCCCTAGTGGTGAAAGCTTTTGATGGCTAAAGAAGGACCGTGATAGGAGAAGTTGATCTACTAATCGTGATAGGCCCTCAAATCTTCGAAATTACTTTTCAAGTAAAGGATATTAATCCAGTCTACAGTTGTCTGTTGGGAAGGCCATGGATACATACAGCAGGCGCTGTCACCTCCACTCTGCACCAAAAGATGAAATTCGTTGTTAATGACTAGTTAGTCATCATTCATGGAGAGGAAGACCTAATGGTGAGTAACCTGTCCTCCTTCGGATATATTGAAGCGGATGAAGATGCGCTTGAAAACGCCTTCTAAGCCCTGGAAATAGCCCATGATGTTCTGGTTGATGAGTCGGCTATAACCTGTGGTCCATCTTTTACTTATGTTCAAAGCATCAAAGCTGCATTGAAGACTGGACTCCCGTTGGGATGGGGAGAGGTTATTGAAGTCAATGTCCGAACGACGAATGACTGACAAGGGTTGAGTTACAAACCATCTCTAGAAGATGCACCAGAAGAGAATATCATGAAGAAGAAATCTTTGAAAGAAATATTAACTAGCGGTGGGATGCAAGTAAATGCCATCATAGCTGAAGAAGAGGATAGCAATCTTGACAGCCTGATAATTTGAGGAGGAGCAGCTCTGCGTAACTGGGAGACTTTGGAGATCCCTGTATTTTTACCTTAAAAGTAATTCATTTTCTTGTTAGCTTTGTTTTTCTTTAAAAAAAATTCTTGGTCTTGCCCAAGACCTGTGAATCATTTCGTATAGGCCACTTTGCAATTTGAAAAAATCTATTAATGGAAAAGTGTTTTTGTTAAAACTCTTTTTGTTTTCTTCTTATCATTTTCACTCTTTTTTGTTAAAAGGAAAAATGGAAACTTTTTATGAAAACTTAAAAACAACCCTTCATCTGCATGTTTGTGTGTATGTGTCTGATCATTCTCAAAACTGTAAAAACATGCAGAACACCTCCACCACCCACTGAATCCCACGATCATTTGGTTCCTTCTAGTAGTGGTCCATTCATCTTCCAAGCCGAAGAAGAGAGCGATGAAGACTCAGAGGTCCCCGAAGAGTTAAAGAGGATGATTGAATACGAAGATGCTTATCTTCATCCGTACAAGGAACGAATCGACATCATTAACTTGGGCTCAGAAGAAGAAAAGAAAGAAGTCAATATTGGATCATCGTTGGGGTCAGAAGTCAAAAGCAGGCTGAGAGCACTCCTCAAAGATTATGTCAACATATTCGATTGGTATTATCAAGACATGTCAGGGTTGGACACCGACACTGTTATGCACAAGCTCCCCTTGAAGCTAGATTGTCCTCCAGTAAAGCAGAAGCTTCGAAGATCTAGACCTGACATGGCTCTCAAGATCCGAGACGAAGTCAAGAAGCAAATTGATGCAGGCTTTTTAGCGCTATCCAAGTATCCAGAATGGGTGGCCAACATTGTGCCAGTCCCAAAGAAATATGGCAAAGTCAGAATGTGCATGGACTATAGGGATTTGGACAGAGCTAGTCCGAAGGACGATTTTCCTGTTGCATATATCAACACTCTAGTGGATAACACAGCCAGTTTTGCAGTATTTTCATTCATGGATGGATTTTCTGGCTACAATCAAATAAAGATGGATTCGTCCGACATGGAGAAAACTACTTTTATTACACCCTGGGGCACCTATTGTTATAAGGTCATGCCTTTCGGTTTGAAGAATGCATGAGCAACATATCATCAAGCTATGGTTGCACTCTTTCACGAGATGATACATTAAGAGATTGAAGTATATGTGGGCGACAAGATTGTGAAGTCTCGAAGTGAAGAAGACCATTTGGATCATTTATTAAAGCTATTCGAGAGACTTCGGAAGTATCAACTAAGACTAAATCCAACTAAATTCACTTTTGGGGTTCGCTCAGGCAAACGACTTGGTTTCATCGTTAGTCAACAAGGAATTGAAGTAGATCCCGATAAAGTCCGAGCAATCCAAGAAATGTTTGCTCCTCGAATAGAAAAGTAGGTCAGAGGTTTCCTTGGACGGATGAATTATATCTCAAGGTTTATTTTCAACCTAATGCCTACCTGCACACCAATCTTCAAGTTGTTATGAAAGGATCAAACGGTGGTGTGGAACGAAAATTGCAAGTCAGCATTTGAGAAAATCAAGAAGTATCTACAAGAGCCTCCGGTATTGATTCCTCTAGTACCAGGAAAGTCTTTGTTCATGTACATGACAGTGCTAGAAGACTCAATGGATTATGTCTTAAGCCAAACCGATGAGTTAGGGAAGAAAGAGCACGCGATCTACTATTTGAGCAAGAAGTTAACAGATTACAAGAGTCGTTACTCACCTCTAGAGAAAGCCTGTTGTGCCTTACCCTAGGATGCCAAGCGTTTGAGACAGTATATGATTTGCCATACCACTATGCTAATCTCTAAGATGGACCTAATAAAGTACATCTTCGAAAAGCCAGCTCAAACCGAAAGGTTAGCCAGATGGCACATGCTCTTGTCAGAGTATGGTATTCAATATGTCGCTCAAAAGTCCATCAAAGGCAGTATCGTGTCAGAACACCTTGCTGAGCATCTTGTGGAGGATTATTAATCACTCAAGTTTGAGTTTCTCGATGAAGATATAATGTACATTCAAAGCATGAAGTCAGAACATGGTCCTGAAGAAGGTCCTGATCCTGGATCCCACTAGGAAATGATGTTTGATGGAGCGTCTAAAAAGAATGGACATGGCATTGGAGCCGTCTTGAAAAATCCAACCAGAGGATATACTACCGTCACAACCCGACTTTGTTTCTCCTGTACTAACAACTTAGCCGAGTACGAAGCCTGCATCCTAGGTTTGGAAGCTTCTATTGATCTCGGTATCAAAATGTTGCAAGTAATTGGCGATTCTGCATTAGTGATCTATCAACTCAAAGAAGAATGGGAGACCCGAGATGAAAAGTTGATCCCCTACAAAGATCACATTCTAGAGATGATTGAATATTTTCATGAAATTACTTTCAAGCATGTGCCAAGAGCAGAGAATCATATTGCTGATGCGTTAGCCATGTTAGCATCGATGTGGAAGGTCCAGTTTGTCAACGAGGCACCTCTAATTTGCATCGAAAGAAGGACTGTACCAGCATATGTCGTGATGGTAGAAGAAGAGTCTGATAAGAAACCTTGGTTTCACGACATCAAGAATTTTCTTTAAAATCAGGAATATCCAGCTGACGCGTCTAGAATCGACAAAAGAGCCATACAAAGGTTATCATATAAATTCTTCATCAGCAATGGCATCCTATACAAGAGAAACCACGACATGGTTCTACTCAGATGTATTGATGAAAAATAAGTATATCTACTAATGACTGAAGTGCACGAAGGAACATTCGGAACCCATGCCATGGTGAAATATATCTTAAGGGCTAGATATTTCTGGTTGACCGTAGAGACGGAATGCATCCTCTTTGCCCGGAAGTGCCACAAATGTCAAGTCAATGCCAACAAGGTGCATGTTCCTCCACATCCTCTCAATATGATGAAATCACCATGGCCATTCGCAATGTGGGGCATAGACATGACTAGAGCAATAGAGTCGAAAGCTTCCAACGGCCATCGTTTTGTCCTTGTTTCAATTTATTACTTTACCAAGTGGGTAGAGGCAGTGTCATATACGAGTGTAACCAAGCAAGTGATCGCCCGCTTCATCAAGAAGGAGATCATCTGCCTGTATGGAATTCCTGACCATATCATCACCGACAATGGGTCGAATCTGAACACCAAAACAATGAAAGAGCTTTGTGATGGCTTTAAAATCAAACATCACAATTCATCTTCGTACAGACCCAAAATGAATGGCGATGTCGAAGCTGCAAACAAGAATATCAAGAAAATCGTACAGAAAATGGTTGTAACCTATAAAGATTGGCATGAGATGTTACCATTTTCTCTACATGGTTACAAAACATCAGTGCGAGCTTCGATAGGGGAAACTCCCTTCTCCTTAGTCTATGGGATGGACGCGGTACTACCCATCGAGGTCAAGATACCTTATTTAAGAATCTTAATGGAAGTCGAGCTTGAAGAAGCCGAAAAGATAAAAGAAAGGTTCGATTCATTGAATCTCATTGACGAAAAAAGGATGACTGCCATGTGTCATAACCAGATCTATCAACAAAGGATGATAAGAGCATTCGACAAGAAAGTTTGTCTCAATGAATATAAGGAAGGAGAACTTGTACTCAGAAAAATCCTACCAACACAGAAGGACATGCGTGGCAAGTGGATGCCTAACTATGATGGCCCTATCGTCATGAAGACCATTTTCTCCGTAGGATCTCTGATTCTTGAGACAATGAATGGCGAACAACTCAAGTACCCCATCAACTCAGATGCAGTGAGAAAGGACTGTCTAAATGGAAAACCTAGAAAAGTGAATCAAGCCAAAAACACTTCAGCAAGTCGGAAGTCTGAAGACCGAAACTAGAAAATGTAGGGTCAAAGTCTCGTCCAAGGTGTTAAAAGAAAATTATCGTCTGTCGTTCTCGTCAGAAGCAACGAAGCGCATGGACTGCTAGTTAGTAGGACTGGATCATTGTGGGATTTTGTAACCCCTTTTGCTTGCCATTTTTCAAATTTTTATTTGGTCCCGAGATTATACCCTTGGTAAAGTTCTCGTCTCTTAAATGAAATCAGATTTTGGACTAACCATTGTTATGATCTTTTGTTTTTGTTATGCAATTTTTGCTTATTCGTTAATAAGGATTTTTTTTGAAAAGCAAAGTGTTTTGAAAAACTTAAATTTTTTGGTTTAAGAAAACTAATTTAACAAAGCACATTAAAAACTCTAGAGGTAACATGACAGTGTTACACTACTCTCAAAACCGTAAAAGCATGTTGTCGCCTCCGACCAAAGACGCGTCCAACAACAATTCCCGCTACTAAGCCAAGATTTCTCCTCTGCAGGTTTTCTAGAGTATTGATTACGTCAGAAAATTGTTATTCTCCTCGGATGAAGCGCCATCCAGTTTGTAACATCAAGACTCAGCGTGACGAGTTCCCTCTTCGTGTCCTTTGTTTTGCTCTTTCTTCTCCCTCGTGGTTCGGTCTACAATTTTCATTTGCATCATATCATCAGCATACGCATCTGTTCGCATTTTCTTTGCCTTTCTGTTTTTCTGGTTGTTGCCCTTGAGATCCTTTGGTCGTTACCACCCTCTTTGTTTTAGTTTCGCTTTGCGGTTGTTACCACAACTTTGTCAGTAATGTTGAGATTAACTTGTTTCCGTCATGAGAGACTAGTTGTGACTAGCAATATGTGATATTACCAAGATGATTGGTTGTTACTAATGTTTACCTTGACTTGGTCGTCACCAATCTTTGAAAGACCAGTAGTTACTGGCGTTGCTTAAATCCAATTGTCATTGGAATCATTTGGTTCGGTTATTACAAATCTTCGTTGAAGTCTAGTAGTTACTAGCATTAAAATCCAATAGTTATTGGTATTTGAGTTGGTCGTTACCAATTTCCTTAGTAAGTCTAGTAGTTACTAGTCTTATATTGAAAACCCAATTGTTATCGGTGCCCTAGATTTGGTTGTACCAATCGTCCCAAGTTTAGTGGTTACTGGCATTGCTTAAAGCCAATTGCTATTGGTATTTAGTTTGGTTGTTGACGATTCCCCTGTGTAAATCCAATGGTTACTGGAGTTTCTTTGGCCGTTTGTTATTGGTATGGAGGTCGATTTGTTACCAGCTTCTCCTCAATTAAAGTCCAGTGGTTACTGGCATTGTTTGAAGTTTAATTGTTATTGATGCCCTGAGTTGGGTTATTACCCATTCTCCCCATTGAAGTTCAGTGATTTCTGGCATTGCTCAAACCCAATTGTTATTGGTACCTTGTTCTGGTTGTCACCATATTCTACTCTGAAAGTCTAGTCGTTACTAGCACCCCTAGGAAGTCCAGTAAGTTACAGGAATTACTTGAAACCAATTATTATTGGCAGAAGTTTTGATTGTCACCAGTATCCCCAGTTGAGTCTCAGAGATCTAGTGGTTACTAGCATCCCCGGTGTGTCTGGTCTTGTTTCTAGTCTTTTCCTAAAGATCCCATTCGAACTCTTCACCATAGGAAGGTCCTCATTTGGTTATACCCAGTAAGGATTGTGTCTCCAGTCTTTCGTTTTCCCAGTGGAAATTTGCTTTCTTCCCCTCTTTTCCCCTAGTGAAGATTTGTCTTTCCCGTGGAGTTCATGTCCCTGTGTGGAAGATCCCCTTGAATACCATCATTAGTCATGTTTGAACTATTGTTTGTTCTGCCTTGGATCTTTCCTCAGTGTGTCGAGTCCTCTATGAGTAGTCACTCATTGTCTTGCCATTCTTTTTCTTTTGCTCGTGTGTCAGCATTTGTCTTGCACTAAAGCATCATAAAGCATCATGTCGAAATCATTGCATATTGGCATTTTTTCCTTTTTCCTACCATCGTATCTAAGTGACAAAATTTTCAGTTTGCTATATTTAAATACCTTTCACTGCGATTCTATGAGGATTGTCATCTCTCATTGTCGTCTGGTTAAGATATTTAAATAGGGGAAACTGTTGTACCCCAAATTTTGATCCTTAGATCTTCATCATCATTCTAGGAGCATCATCATTTGCTTATCTAGCGTTAACCTATTTCAAGTTTGTCTTTGTCAAGATGCAGATGAATTAGGGTTCCATACAGACAGGAATCGAGGTTTCGATGGTTTGATCAATCAATGTCTTGGATTGCTTCTCCATGAAACAAGTCTTTTCACCATCAAATATACTACATTGTATCAAGTATGAATCCAATTTAAGGTTGTCACCCAATGAAGAAACGCAGTGCAGTCCAGGACCCCCGATTAGGGTTTCTAATCAAGAAAAGTCAATTGTAGTTTGACTTTTTATTTAAAAGACCTTCCAATGATGGAATCATGGTCCATGAAGCTTATATGACTTATTGAAGTCCACCAGAGAGGTTTCAAGACCTCAAAAGACTCAGAGCACCAACAGTCGATTCGGGGGTTTTCGATTGATCGGTCCGTTTGACTGAAAAGTCAACTCTTTGACCAAAAGGAATTTGACCTCAAAGTTGAAAGCAAATATGTTCCTAATTTCATATTACATCTATTCATGAAGTTTTGTGACCATTGGATCAAGGATTGAGGAGTAATCCAAAAGGTCGGGAATTAGGGTTTTGAAAGGGACAAGACCATAACTTCCTAACCACGCATCCAAATGAGGTGGTTCAAAGCTTGTTGGAAAGGTCTTGACAAGCCCTAAAAAAGTGTAAAGGTGACCTAAGTGAAAAAATGCATGGATTTGAAGTTATAGTCAAAATCATCACTAGAGGAGAAAAACACTTAGTGAAATTCTATGTTTTTGGCACTTTTAAGACACGTTTTCAGCCAACTTCAAGAGGTTTTTTGACCTAGTTTCACTTGGAATTTGAAAAATCCAAAAACAAATTTGTAGAGCATAATGAAGGCTTTCCAAAAAGTACAAGAACTCCTCCATATCCCTTATGAGCTGAGAGTTTCAAAGGAGACAAGTTAGGCCCAAACACTTGATTGTCATCATGTCCAAACTCAGCACAAACTTGATTCCAACTATCCACTTGATTTATAACTATGGCTTGACATCTGATATGATGTTTAAGAGTGTGCAATGAACTAGATCAGAAAGATCTCCAAGAAATCCAAAGTTTTTGTCCAAAGGACCATTGTTTAATGAAGAAAAGTACAAAAGTACACAAGGAGAGAGAGTGTTTGTGGCTGCAGCATGGAATATTTGTCCCTGTTCTCCTTATGTAACTTCTCTACAGCTTAAGGATATCTAGTTTTTGAGGCCAAGTTACATTGAAAATAAGCAAAAGATCTGCAGAGCAAGTTACAATTGGATTTGCTAAGATTTTCTTCCAAAAATCACAACTTGCAAGGCATGCTTCACAATCTATCCTCATCTTGCTTTACCTATAAATATAGGTTTCCTATATGGTATTAGACACATCGGAGCACTCTAAACCAAAGATAAAATCAAGCTCTCTCACTCTTGCTTTGCTTTACTTGTAAGTGAAGAAAAAGCATCCAAAACCACCAAAAACTGCCTTGTGCAAACTTCATACCAGCATCCTTTCTAATCATTCAACCACATTAAAAATCATCCACATAACTTCAAAATTATTATTAGGAGGTGTTTTAACCATTAGTGTGATAAAAAACACCACAAAACCAAAAGTCAACTTCTCACACCCTAAAGTTTGACTTTTCTACACAAAATGATAAAACTCACTGCCTAGAACAGTTGAGACCTCTTTGACACCCTAAATACTAACCATTCATGTTGTACCAACAATCCAAGACCTTAAAAAACAACTGGAACCTCATTTTCTAGATTTGTCCTCAAGGATCACTTGTTTCTTTAAGACGAAGTAATCTCAAGCTTGCATCAAGGGAGGGATATCTTATTCACTCAAGGCTGCTAGCTTACTTTGGGAAGTCTATAAGAGGTATGTGATTTAAAACCCTATTATGGATATGCATCATATGTTGAAATTGATTTATGCTTGCTTAATGAGTTGTAACTCTCATGTAAAAATGTGATTGATCTTGGTATTATCATGTAAGGTTTGCATCAGTTTTGTTGAAATTTGTTTTCATAATAAGATTTGTTATACCTGTTGTCATGAGGTTGTTGTTGCACCCCAAAATTTGCCCAACTTTTCTCTACCTAGCTTATGTTTCATTTCATTCACATTAGCATTATCATTTGCATTTCATTGATATGTATGCAGGAGATCAAGAGGTATGATTACCAATCAAGAGCTATACAAGACTATGAAGCTAGCTAAAAAGGGTTGATATCCTTGTCAGAGAAGTTAAAGGATCCTCAAGGAGAGTGGTTGAAACCAAGAGGGTGTGTCTCCTAACTTGAGAATTGTGGGAAATCATCAGATGATTCTGAAGCCATGAAGTTATACTTGAGGTCTTGAGAGAGCTCATGAGAAGTGTTGAAGATCACTTTGAGGCCTAAACAGGTCATTGGGCAAGAGTAAGAAGGCTCAGCCATGATTGGTGCAGCTATGGTTTGACTGGGTCAATCCTAAGTCAACTGATGATTTGGAGAAGGTTGAGACCTAATCCAAGAGCCATGTGATCATGGATTGATACATTGAGATGTAATAAGGATTATTCCAAGGTTAACTCATTATGATTGAAGAGTTTGAGAAGTTTCAAGCTAGGGTTTCTAAGGCTTGACAGTGTAAAATCCCCTAGTTTGACCCCTATCTTCAAGGCAACTTAGCTCAAGATGTGATTGTCATCTCATCTTACCCCCAACATGAATGTTGTAGAGCATGATCTTAGCTTTAATTTGAGTGCTATAAGTCCTTGATAGGATTTATAGAACTCAAGTTATGACTTTGACAGGTTACAGGTCATCTGAGGTATGTGAATTTGGGGACTTGAAAGTTGTCCAACTTGCATGAAACGTTTGCCCTAGAAGGATGATTCCTATGAACTTTTGGTCAACATGAATGTTGTTCCTTATCTTCTTAGATTTCTAGAGAGTACTAGAAGTCCTTGATAGGATTTGTAGAACTCAAGTTATGGCTTTGACAAGTCAAGGGCATTTTGGTCATTTGGAGATTATAGGTCATTTTAAGCATAAGGCCATAACTCCCATTTCCAAGCTTCAAATGAGAAAATGTTCAACATCAAACTTGTTCAAAATGATGTTTTAAGGCTGGTTAAGAGGTCATGGGATGTTGGAAGTGCTTGTAGCTCAAAGTTGCAAAAATGACCTAAAATAAAGGTATAAGTTAAATGAACCAAAGTTGGAAATTGATACTTTTGATCTACATGTCCAAACCAAGGCATGTAATATATCATTTTGATTCTAAAACACATTTTAAGAACATTGGTTTAGCCACATTTTTGAATTGAAGTGTAATTTGTGGACTTGCTTTGAAAAGTAGTTACTTACATCTTAAGTAACATTTGCAAAACCTAGAATCAAGGCATAACCAAGGCCCCTTGAAAGCTAAACACTTCCAAATTGTCATGAGGGGAGAAATTGGAAGGAATTGGGATTGATTTCAAGTTGTTAGCAGCAGGGAGCATACCATGGCATGTAAGTGAACTTCTCATGTCATGAGAGATTGAATTTCTCATTGGAAGGATCTAGAGGTTTCTAGATCACCCACACATGTTCTATATATTGAGTAGAGGTGATCCAAAGAAAATGTTGGTGATGATTGAAGGAGAGAGCAGAGATTGAGATTGAGATTTCATTGCTTGCAACTGAATTCGGTTACATCATTTCACTCATTTTCCATCCATTTTCTTGATTGCAATCTCTTCCATGGATGCTAGGGAATGATTCTAGATCATAATTGAATGGAATTCGTGGCTGATTGGTGTTCTTGAGCTTAGATTTCTCCACCTGCAACTCAGATTCGAATCCAAGAGTTGAAGCCACTTCAATCAATTCTATTGCATACAGAAGCTTGGAAGTGATTCACTAGAGGAGTCTGGAGCATTTGAGGGCTTGATTTGAGGTCTTGCTACTTCTGTGCACGCGAAATTTTCAGGTTGGTAACCTTTGATCTCTGGCTTGTTTTAGGTAGAATCAATACGAATTAGGATGTTAGATGCATTGTAGAACGGTGTAGGAAGGTTTTCAGATAGTTAATTTGAGAATTAGTGACCAATTAGGGATGTTGCCATTTTCGGTTGAGAATTGGTTCTTGCGAATCTTGAGGTTTCAGAGAGAATAAAGGGCATGAATGAATTCGTGAGGAAATTTGGGACAAGTTTCGTGTATAAACCACTTGCAATGGAGGATCCTAGAGAGAGTTAGGGTTGGGGACGATGACCGGAGCACCACCGGTGGTGGCCGGAGCTGCGCGCGAGGTTCAGAGATTCAAAAGGTTGAAGATGACTTTAGAGCCCTTGGATTTAGGTGGACGTTTGACTGGAGAAGTGATCCAATGGCCACGAATGTGTTTCATTTTGTGAAGGATCTGAGTTTTAATGAAACGCATCGTTTCATTTAGTTGCTGATTCTGGGCTTAGTGAATTGGTTGATACCTGCACCCCCCTGATGGCCCAATCCAGGAATTGAACTGAATTCTTTTACTACCTGCACCGTGCATTTATTATTTTACTTGGATTTTCTTTAATTTCTTCATTTTATTCATGGTTCTTGATAAATTCATAAAAAATGGAAAAATGATTCAATTAACCCCATTATTTTTGCATTAGATTCATGATAGGGTCTAGTATTTTTTAGATAAAAAATATTTTTATTTCATGCATTTTCTTATTTTATGGGAATTTTTACATTTTAATTGATATTAAAATAGTCATGCTTGATGCTTGATGTTGTGGAATTTTGTGTGATCATGTGATGATGATTTTGATCCTGACTTTTTGTGAGTAGTTAGCATATATGTGCATGATCCCCATAGATTTTTCTCACATTTTTGTGATGAGCATAAGTGGTAGTTTAGGTTGAAACCTTTAGATGCTCCATTTTTAGGGTTTATGGTTGATACCTTTGGATTTAGGATTTAATTTTAGGACTTAATAGATGATTTAGTCCCTGGTTTTTGTTTGAGGAATTCTTAATTGAATTAGGATCCCTTAGGAATTTTTGTAGAAATTTATAACATAATTTACTATTTTTGCTAGATTTTAGCTTAGGTGCTAGTTTTAGATGATTCTAAGGCACTAACTCAACTAGATTAACATCTTTAGTTCCCTTAGATTAGGGTTTTGTTTCTCTTGCTCTTGGTTAATGATGAAGACAAGTTGAAGATGCATTGGATTGCTTGAAAAGGCTTGGATGTGAAGATCTTCCCTTCTTGTGGTGTAGTTTTGATTAGGTAGTAAGATTAGGGTTTTGTAGGCAGAGCTTCTAGATAGTTCTCTTTCTTCAAAAACATGGAATATGTTGATCAATTCCATTCTTCCCTATGATGTAAGGTCCCTTGTAAAGGCCTCATCCCTCCTTTGGTAGGATGTGTGGCTCTTTATAAGTTGGTAGAACCTTTGAGGGTCCCTTTCTCTGATGACAGGATGCTTAGTGGTGACCTTTGGTCTTCACTCTGCTACCAATCATCCAAACTTTGCTCTTGATGGATGCATTTTCCTCCCTTGTTAGAGGATGGAGTTCCTTGCTTGAAGAGATTAAAGGATGAAGTTGATACTTATTTTTTTTTGAGGACTACTCTGAGAAGCTGAAGCTTGCAGATGAAGAAGAGCCAGTTGATATTGGTAAAGCAAAGAGAGCTGAAGCTTGAAGACCAAGTTGATACTTGTGAAGAAGATCAAATTGAGATTGAGTGAAGAGCTGAAGCTTGGGGAAACAAGTTGATACTTATATGGATACATTGAGAGCCTGAAGGAATCAAGTTGATACTTGCAGTTAGGAGTGAAGCCTGAAGGTGGAGTTGACTGGAGAGTTGAGGCTTGAAGAAGAGGAAACAAGTTGATACTTATGTTTGAAGTATTAGAAGTTTGAAGAAGTAAGTTGATACTTGCTACGGAAGATGATAGCACTGAAGAGCTGTTGAAGATTGATGACTGGACTGCTGTCAAGTTGGTTTAGTGGTAGGAACTGTTGATATGTTTCCTTTCTTGTCTGCTTGCCTTCTGTGCAACTGTATTGATGTGACTTGTGTGATTTGCTTGATGCATTAGAATAAGTTCATATCTAGACTGATGTGAACTAGGAGCATGATTGCACTGGAGGTTGAGTTGCTCCCTCTGCTTGTATTTTTACTGTATGGCTTTGCTTGCGGGTATTCGGTAGAGCCCAGCTCCCTTGCCTATATGGTTTGTGTTTGCTTGATAGCATTTCACTTCTTCTGTATGATTGCAGTTTATTGTATTTTGGTTGACAGCATGTTATTTCCTCTGTATGACTGCAGTTATTCATATCTGGCTTGAGGTTGAGATGAGCTTGTGGAGGCTGCTGCCCCACACACATTTCCTCCCTGTCGCGGTGAAATTTGGATACCAAACTATTGATTAGTTTGAATCTTTAATTCAATTTGCAACCGAACTTTGATTTGTCCAAAGGAAGGGATAAAGATCGAAATTCCCACAATGCAATGTAAATGCAAGGTTAAGAGAGTTTTAGGTTCGGGGGTTGGTTAAACTTAGGGAAGGTACTAGCATCCTAAGTTTCTGTAGTACTCTACAGGAACCTCTTGTTTTATGTTTGTTTATTGCTAAGTGTTTATCTGCTTAAAGGATTAGAGACCCTAGTGGTTTATTTCTAAGTATACTCGATAAGATATCGCATCTTATGCCTACATATCCTTACGGGAGTGGAATCAGAGTATTTTGTAGTTCACCCTAAAGGGTTAGAGGAGCTCTTTGACTGTGGTCAAAGTTCCTACGGGTTTAGGGTAGTTGTTTTGATTGGGTTTAGGAGAAGAGATGAGTCTTCATGTTAAGGGAGAGATAACCACCACAAATGTAAAAGGGGGTTGTAGGAAATGGTCTTTGCATCGTCTTAAGAAAAGGTCTTACATACTCGGATGGTCGCCAAGCATGCCTTTATCACTCTTAAGGCAAAGTCCCTACGTGTTTGATTGTGTTGTTTGTGGGATGGAGATTATATCTCGCTTAAGATGATTAACATCTATTCTCTAATGTGTTTGTGAAAGTGCATAGTGTTGTTTAATTGTTTTGTTTCTATGTTGTAAAGATTAAGGTCCTTCCTATGGGGTAGGTCCTAAACTTAAATGATCAACTTGAAGAATCAAGGATCGAAGGGAATATAGTGCATATGATGTGCAACTACACACAACGTTGAATTATGTGTAGGTTTTTCCTTTGGACGGATGCGATGCATGAATATAAATTGATAATGTAAATTGCAATAAGTAAATTGCGGAAATAAACCATACACACGCATGAAAGCGCTAAGTGTGTGAATTGTGAATGTGAGTGAAAGTGCACGATTAACTTGTATTTTACGCTGTGAGTTGATTTTTAATTAATTAAATTGATTTCAGTTGATTGATAAGAAAGATGTTAATTTGGGAAAGTTGTATTATTTTGATGAGATAATGTTTTATTATAAGAAGGTGTTGAAAAAAAAAAAGTTGTATTTGATTTTAAGTAGAGTTTTATTTATTATTATTATTATTATGTGAAAAAGTTATTAGTAAAGTTTAAATTTAATTAGAAAAAAGTTTTAAATGATTATCATAGAAACCAATTAATTATAAGATAGTTCTTATAGATGAAATAGCCTTAATTATAACTATATACAAAAAGCTTATTATAAATAAAAGAGATTTATAAAAAACGTTTTTGAATAATGCAAGTTATTTTAAAATGTTCTTATTAAATATATGGTTTTTTATTATTTAGATTGAAAGAAATAGATTTTGAACAAGTTAGTTAATTTTATTTTAATTTTTAAAAAAACTGGTTAATAAAAGGGATTAATTATTGAATCGAGTTAAAGGGTGATTAGATAAGTGTGTGGGTGATTAAGTGTGGTGTGTGTGAGATTACTTCATATAATACACGAACAAACATCAACAGGGAAAATATCGGAACCCTAAGCCCTCAAATCCCCTTTCCGGTCACGAGCTTCTCCTTCGTCTCTTTCCGTCTCTCTCCGTCTCTCTCCCTCTCTCGTTTTGGTTTCCCTCTCTACTTTCTCCACCATCTTCTTCGCTTTTCTCACCTTTCCACTTGCGATCCTATTCTCCTCTTACTCTTCTTCTTCTTCTTCTTTTTTGTTTTGAACCTGAAAACGAGAAACAAAAGCCATCAAATATTTCAACGCAAGGTTAAGGGTTTACCGAAAGAGAGACGAGGATGGGTTCAGGATCTCATTGGCTTCATGGCGATTTTCGGCGAAGTGGCGGTGACGGCAAAGGCTTTGAAGGTTTTGACGGTGGAAAAGATAAGTTTTCCGCTCTCTTCGATCTATAGGGTTTCAATTTGGAATTTTTTGTGTGGTTTCTGAGAACTGGGGTTTTGAAATTGTGAAATGGTGTTTTTGTGTATGTTGAATGCTGTGGTTGTCGTCCTCTTCTCTTGTATCTGATGCCCTTTTATAAGCTTCAAAATATCCACCTTCCCAATTCGGATTCGTGCCATAATGACCATGATAATGTACTCGTTCTGATTTTGAAAACCTTTCCATTCTTGTTGATTTTTGTTTGATGATATTTTGATAATGTTTAATGTAGCTCCCTTTTCAGCTTATCCTGTCTGATCTCGTTATGGAAGTAATAACTAATAATAATCTTATTTTGTGTTTCAGATCAGATCTTAAGCAAAGCTTGCAATCCATTTGAATGCCATGTTTGATTGCGTTTTGTCCATGTTTTGGAAAGTATTGAAGCCAAAACTTCACTTTTTGGAACCTTGCGTTCCTTCCTGTTGAGAGCTCCTTACATATCTCTTCTTGGCCTCAGGTTGTTGCTGCCTATATTCCTGCAGGTTGAGGGGTTAGCTTGGAAAAGACCTATCGCACTTCTTGGGACTCTTCAAGATTTGAGCAATCCTCTAGGTATGGTTCTTGATGTCTCAGTGTTTATCTGTGTTGCATAATGGGATTGACACCGTTGACGTTGCCGGCGAGACTGTTGGACTTATTTGGAAAGAAATGGATGAACCTTTGAAGCAACAAATGCAGGTAATGTGCTTGCACCTGCTTCTATTTTCCATTCAAACAAACTCAAAAGATGTTGATTGTTTGTTTTTCTGTTCTCTGTATTTGCAGCAGGTTGTGTGATATCCAATCGATCCTCTAGGCTCAAGTATGTTATGGATCGTGAGAATGGAGCCCATGGACGTCCTGCCATAACTCCACGAATCGGGAAATAATGTTGAAGACTAAGGTCATAATGGGTATAGGTCCAACGTAAAGGAATCTAGCTAACTCTGCACTCTTTCTTACCCGTCTTCAACAAAATGGTCACGGAAGGGTAATGTTTCTGCGACTGCCAATGATAAGTTTGCATAATGTTGAATATGTCGCCATGATATCTGATTTTTCTTGATTTCAGTTCACTTATGATTTAATTTGATGGTGTTTATGCAGAGGTCCAATTCTGCCTTGTTTGGGTTGTTGCGTCAAAGGTTCGAAGCAGCTCTCGTATTGGTGCGTTAATCATGTCGTCACGGAGGAGCTCAGGTCATGTATTTGCAGCTTGTCTGATAGATTCTTGTTGGTGCAGTTTCCGAACATGTTACTTTGTTGCAGCTTGAGGTTATTAATTTGTTGGTTTGTTGGTTAACTCCGTCCTCGTGTTTTGCAGGCGTACGTAATGGAGATATCTTTATCAGGAAAACTCAGGACCCCACCATGTATTTGTTGCTCCAAAGGTGGATTATTGCTACCGATAAGAATTTGGGCGAGGCAGCCTGGGATGCTCTCTTTCTCTCTTGTGCTGGCTGCTGATACATACTTCTTATTGTGTTCCAAATTGACTGCGACTCGTGCTATCAGTTGTTGTTGTTCACCTGTTGTTGAATGCTTGCTCGCAGTTAGCATTATTGCCTTGATAACTTTTCTATTCTTTCTTCAGGTTGCTTGATGATTTTGCCCTCATGCTAACCAATTATATCTTGCTTCCTATTACTTGTATCATTGTAATGAAATTTGGTAGCATTCTTGAGTGGTTCTGTTGCTTCGAAAGCTCGGAAATCTTGAATTTAGGCATTGACTCGTTTACTGGCCTCTTGAATCTGCAGGTTTACTGTTGTGCTGTATCTAGGACTTCAGCTGGAATGCCGATGGGTGGTTTATGCTGTCATTGCCGTAATTCTGCTTGCTGGCCAAAGCAGCAGTTAATATGTCCAGTACTACCACCAACGCACTACACAACCCTTCAAAATAAAATTAGTTGTTAAGCATGTATGCCTTTTGATTCTTCGTCGTGTAACCAGAACCGCGTGCGGTTAGCTTTGGATGAAATCACGCCACAGATTATGTAGCAATCTCTAAATTATATTATGGATATTTGGCTTTTACTCTTCTGTTGCGTGGCTTGTTAAGTACATGGCTCCTTGTTGTTTAGTACTGTGAGTTTGGTGGTTAAGACTTGCGGTTAACCCAATTATGTTGTCTTCTCTTCAGGTGCAAGTAGCGTTCTAAACCAAACCACGCACATTAGCGAGGCGGAGCTCGTCGCACTTGTAGATTGCGGGATTGAGAAAGGTTCGACGATTGGTGGATGCGAAACCAAACAAGGAGAGGCTTATATGCAAGGAAGGAATAGAAAGTCACAAAGTAAAAGATACTGCCATGTCCAATGCTGTTAAATGAAGTCTAGAGTAGTGCTTATCCCATCAGTTGTAAATAGATAAATATGTCCTTGAGTGGTGTTGGTCTGGAAATCAACTTATGATCCTATGTTGTACCATGACTCCAATTGTTCAATATAAGGATTTAAACTTTGCATTAACTTAATTTCCTTTGATCATTTGGATTGTATTCCCTTTGGAGTTTTCACGTAACTTAGCTTGACCAGAATTCTCGTCTTGAATTGATGATAGATTAATGACTCTTTGACCTGGGAGCTCAACATGGAGTTCGAGTTTTAACATTAAGTTTCGGATGCCGGTCATAAAAAGCCTTTAAAAATGAAGAATCCTTCACGTGGATTAACTCTTATCCAAAGTCATGTATTCGCACAATGATGCGATTCGTTGAAAACACAACTTAAATAAACCTTGGACGTTAAGCGGACGCCATTGTAAACAAATTGGAAGCGGACTCTTTAGAAGTGGTAATCTTAGCATTCCTCACAAAGCAAAATAAACAAAACGGTTAAGGTAGTTAGTTATGTGTGGATGATCGATCGTGAGAACGAACGCTATCTCTACTTGATATTACTGCGTCTGCACAAGAATTGGTTAGTCACATAAATATAAATATTAAAATAAAGTCAAACAACAATAGAAAATGCGCAAAACGAGAGGGTATCTTATGGTCAAAAATTAGGGTGCAACAGATGCCCCTATTTAAGTTACTCCTATTCGGAGATATGGAGATTGAAATCTTCGTCTCGACGAGATAGGAGGGACTTAAATACAAACATTGCACGAATTTTTGGCCATAAGAAGCCACCGAATGCATATGATACGCAATGATATGAGAAATGCAAGACAAAGGATCCTGTGGAGAAAGGGCGCCACAGGGGGGGAACTAGATACAACCTGTGGGAAGGACAAACTCAACAAAAGGAGACTCCACAAGGACGGGAAACAAACATCACTGGGGAATCCTCAGAAGTAAAACGGTATCTCATACACCAAGGACGGGGTGATGGGAAAGAAATTTGTAGTCGAGAGATGTACTTATCATGATGTTGTGGTTGGTAATAATCCAGATGAATTGAGTTGATGGTTCATCCTTATTTTCCTTTTTTCTCTTTTTTTTTCGTTTTTTGTATATCTTTTCTTTTGGAACTCAACTTGAAATAGTAAGATGTATGACTTCCCCTTGCACCATGGTATGGGAACCATGAGCTGGTCTCGGTCTCTGATGTCATTGTAATTGTAGATGTTGTTGTAGTTGTTGAGCTTCCCCGAGCATCATGATGTGGGAGTCATGCGCCGGTCTCGGTCTCTGATGTCGAACTTCCCCTTGCACCATGGTATGGGAACCATGAGCTGGTCTCGGTTCCTGAAGTCAAACTTCCCCTTGCTCCATGGTATGGGAACCATGAGCTGGTCTCGGTTTCTGATGTCAAACTTCCCCTTGCTCCATGGTATGGGAACCATGAGCTGGTCTCGGTTTCTGATGCCTAACTTCCCCTTGCTCTATGGCATGGGAACCATGAGCTGGTCTCGGTTCCTACCCAAAATGATGGAAACTCGTGAGAGCGTCATCAAAGAGGGGTTGTAAATTTGTTGATTGTTATGTGTAACTGTAGTTGTAAATTGTAATGTTGATGTAGATTGTATGTTGAAAATTGTAGCACTGTAGAATTGTTGATGTAAATGTTGTCGATGTAATCTGTAATTGTAGAATTTTGTAGATGTGATCTTGTATTTGTAATTGTAGATGCAATTTGTATTGTATTGGCAATTTGTAGAATGTGCACCGGGGATCTTCAGATGAGTTATAGATCGGTTGATATGTGGAGTGTCCTCTTGTAAGAAGATATGTCATTGATTGTACTCACAATGAACTCTCTGAGGAAGATCATTTTTGAGGTATCTTTGTTGTAATTGTAGGAATATGTAAGATTGTTGTAGCAGAAGTCCTCAAATGGGGAAGTATCTGTAATGTACTTTGTTTTGTCTTGACAATCTTGAAATAATCCACTGGGGAAGGACAGATTGTCTTGATGGAATTGTTGTTTGTCGTTTTGAGAATAGATCTGCCCAAAACGAGTTGCTCAAATAAAGAGGCCTTCTGTCATTCAGCTGTAAGTTGTCGAGTGGATCTTGTAATGTTGTTGAAGAAACGGTGTGTCTTCAAATGGTGATCCTCATAATGTCAAAGCGCAAAATAAATGCACTTTTGATCCATGCTCAAAAGCTGGAAATATTAATAGTGTGATTGTCAAAGACCGAAGTTCAATTCGGGAAATAACCGAAGAGAAACTGCCAAGCAAGACTCGACCATAGAGGCATAAACTCCAATGGGGATGTACTGAAACAACTGTCTTCCACGAGGATCGAACTTCGTGGGGAAATATAAATATTGAGTTTTTTGCTTAGGGATGACAACTCTATTTGGAAGGAATAAGACACGCCCAAATACCCAAGGGTAAACGCAATCGAAGAGATAGAGTAAAACAAACAAAGGATGCACAAAATGCAAATGTTATGCTATCTACTTATATGATATGTGTATGCAAAACAGATGAAAGCAACGACCGAATACGGGATAAACATCTCGGAACAAACATCCGACCAATCTTCAAAGATAGAAGTATCACTGAGGATGGATGGAGAACCAAATGTAGGGTCCCAATACTGCTTCAAAACTTCAAAATTCTCTTGAGGAAAAGTGATCAATCCATTTGGGGATGTAACATCTTGATAAGTTTGAAATGTTGTACGAAATTGTAGACGGAGGTACCTAAACCGAAGTTTCATAGGGGATAAGATAAATATCCTGGGTCGTCATAGTTTTTGAACATGTTAGGTTTGAACTTCCTGAGGATGAAATATATGTCTTTTGCTCCAATCTTCAAGTGCCCTAAGCCGTATGATTTAAAAACAACATCCAGAGAGGATTTTACAGAAAACATGATGCCCTCATGCCCCACTGTTTTCAAACTCTCTAGAGATTCACCGAATCTCGACGTAACTGCCCCTGATTGGCGGTAAGTGAGTCCTTGAATTTCTTCTAGTTGAGCCCAAGACTTGCGCGGATGGGATTTTCTTTGGGAAGAATGACTTGCCCCAAGTCAGCAAAGTCTTCAGATATCATCATCAATGTCTGTATGTCGTCTTTCTAAGATGTCAAGCGTATTTAGCACATTTGAAATATCCATTTTGAAATGGTTAATGCAACACGCGTTTGTCTCGAAGTTTTGTAAAGGGGTATCGCAATAACTTGTGATCGAAACCACTAGTTAGGATACAAATTGAATCATTATTTATAAAGCCGATTTAAATTTGAGCATAGCTCAAGGAGTCAGGAAACAATATCTCATCGAGTATGCTTTCAAATTAAACTTTCCTTCAATTAGGACTTTGAGGGTCGTATGTGGGTTTAATTTATGACTTGTAGAATGGAGGTAGAAAGGGTTGGTATATTTGTGCCCCACCCAATTTTTGAAAGATGTTCATCATTTTTTTTTTGATATTACCCTGCCCCAGGTTAAGAAAGTGATGTTTCGGTTTGGGAGAAAAAACGGATCTTTTCTCAATCAAGGTTTAAAAGAAAGGGTTGACTATGTTGGCGTTTAGGAGGTTTAAAATAATGCCTTATATCAGTAAGGTTTTCATCCGAAGCATACAACAAGAGATCATGTGTTTCACTTCATCATCCTCCTTCCAATTCTCTGTCAGAGCGAGAGATCGGGTAAAAGTCGGCGTTACAAAGAATTTTGAAAACTATTTGAGTGAAAACGAATGGATATCTTCAAGACAAACAGTTATTGCATTACTTATTCAAAACAGAAAGTTCTTACATGCCAAATGTGCTTTCAATCAAAGAAATAAACACACAAACAAACGAAAGAAAATGTAAAGTTCTTCTGAGAGTCCTTTCCAGGAACTTTATTGTGCTTTCGTGTAGACGGGAAGGATATGCAGAAACGTCTGGTGCGCAGCTTTCAGACACGGCGTTGACGACCTTGAATCATGCCTGGGGAGGATGAACCTTGTCGAGATATGGGGCTATCTCGCACATAAGGGACGGAACCCTCAAAGAATAAGACTCCACTTTTGACCAGATTTTGGACGTCTGCTTTCATACCGTAACAACTCTCAATGTCGTGCCCCGGAGCACCTTGGTGATACAGGCAAAATTTGTTGGCATTGTACCAGTATGGAAACTTCTTAGGTACCTTAGGTGGGGCTTTAGTCTGGATATGCCCTCAGCGTACTTCACTAGGATGGGATCAAACTGGTGAATTACTTCTCTTGGTGTATCTGGGGTCATCCTTTGATACCTTTTCCGGAATTGTCGGTGTTGTGGTTGATCTGGAGAGGCCAACCTCTGCCTAGGATGTGGTTGTTGTTCACGCTGAGTGGGCATCGCGTACTGGTGCTGAGGACGGGGTACCGGAGCTATGAATTCTCTGGAAGGTCCATAGTCATCTTTATTGTCTGGGGTTATACCCAAGTTATGATGGTATTGCTTCACAAAAGCAAAAGTTAAGTCTTCCCAAGACTGAATGTGATTCACTTTTAGCTTCATATACCATGTCAATGGTGCTCCACACAAACTTTCTTGGAAGCAGTGAATCAATAGTTGGTCGTTCCCAAGATAGACGGTCATCTTCTGACAAAATATCATCAAATAATACCTTGGACAAATTGTACCTTTGTACATTTCAAAGGCGGGCATCTGGAATCCTGGGGGATAACTAAGTTTGGAACTAGGTGCGGGTCATGAGCGTGAAAATCAGGCGCACGGTTCCTCTTCATCATTTTCCATCGTTCCTCGAAGTCACGAAATTCATTCTTGAATGCTGTAAGCTCTGGATCGTCCATTTCCTTTTCTTGCACAGGCTGAAGTTACATAGGAACAAAGTTGTCGGAGGGACGGTGAAGCGTCGGGTTAGACCTTACTCTGAAGCTAGTCATGCGATCCATGTCTTTGTTCCCCTCACTATCCTTTAATGATACTTCCGGCTTGGTCGGATGGTCGGGACGGCGACTGACAGCAAAAGATGGGAAACCAAAATGAGCCACAACAAAGGAAGGACACATGCACAAATGTAAAATGCCATGCTAAATGCAGAATGCTAATGCGAAAATGCAGATGCAGGAGGAGACTTCAAGAAACTCAAAGTGTTTTTCAGTATTATAATGTAGGATGATTGAAAAACTTTTTATTTTGAGGAACGATGAAAACAAAGTACTCTTTCAGAGTTTATTACAACGAAAGCAAAAGAAAGCTTAGAACTCTACTCCACGGTCTTCTCCTTTGTACGGAGCTCCTCGGTCAACTGGTCAATGCGCTCCTGCAGCGCCGCTTTCTCGATGATAAGTCGTTTCACACACTCCTTCCAAGCCATAGTAGTTGAGGGGAGATCATCATTGGTGACAGCACTTGAAGAGGCATGAGGAGAAAATAAATCTCCTTGCGCCTTTCTCTTTCTGGCAACTTTTAATTCCGGTGTCTTCTGAAGTCTTTCCTTCTCTACTTTGAGGGTGAAGAACTTATTCTTCCAGGCAGTCCTCAACTTCCGGGCTTCATCTAAAGCAATCCTTACTTGTTCTATTTCCTCTTCCTCGAACCAGTCGGGGTCATGAGGAGATAATACCATAGGTTCATGAAAAGGAAAAGGCATCTTGAGATCGAGAGCCCTTTCTCGCATCCAATGCAGATAATCCTCGGAAACAACACAGTTGGGGTATCCTGAAGCAGCTGTTCCTTCCTTATCAATGTATTTCCATGCGTAAATGATGACAGTCCTGAGATCTAGGTCCTCTTCTCCTTTAAAATAGATCTCTTCCAACGAAGCTGGGTCTGGTATTTGGATCATAGGGTGTCCAAACTGTCTACGGGCCAAGGCGGGATTGTAACTTATACATCCCTCTCTTCCAATAAGCGGTACGTTAGGGAATCCTCCGATGCTAGGAATCATAGGCACGCCTCCATAGGCGGGATCATACCAAACAATGTCCGAATGGGTAAGGGCCATAAGTATCTCGGACCATCGAGGTGTTGCAACTTCATCCCAAAGGGACGGATACCAAGTCAAACGAGCGATGAACCATGAGTACAGCAAGGCGGTACAACATACAATGTGTCCTCCTCCTTCGGCATTCTTCGAATGAATCGAAAAGTATGTATCAGCAAGCAAGGTGGGTACTGGATTCTTGAGTATGAATAGCTTGATTGCATCCATATCGACAAAACTGTCAATTTTAGGGAACCAGAAAGTCCCATAGACCAACAAAGCAAAATTGGCTTCCAAGATGAGAGCCTCCTTTCTTTCAGCATGGTAACGGACTTTTTCGATTAAAAAAGTCGGCGGGGAACCCAAGGACTCCTTCCTTGGTGATCAGGTGTGCTTGAACATCTTCAAGGCTGAGATGGGTAGCGTTTGCAATTTCTTGGTGACTAGGCGTGTCTTCCCTTCCGGTGAATAGAGGTCGAACAGTCACAGGCATCCTCAAGAGTTCTGAGTACTCTTCTAAGGTCGGCATCAATTGGTAGTCCGGAAAAGTGAAGCAGTGATACATCGGGTCATAAAATTGAACCAATGTTTCCAATAATCCTTCTTTCATCCTTAGCTCGAGGAAACGAAAGACTCCTCCATATTCTGCTGCGAAGGCAAAGCGATCCTCGACGAGTTCGGCTAGTTCTCTCAAGCTTTCGAGGTTGGGACTCTGGAAAGTGTACTTCAGGGTTTCTCTTCTGAAATCCATGATTACAACACCTACAGAACGAAATTTGAGTTTCTTGAAGTGAACAATGGAAAAAGAATGCAATGCAAGATGATTAGGACTTCATGGGATTCCTCTATTTATAGGCATTGCGGTAAAAGAAAATGTTTTATTAAATTTGAAACAGACTACATAAATATTCTTTTAAAGAGTCCCAAATAAAAGCTAAATAAAAGCTAGTAAAGACACTAAAGAAGCTTTGAATGCTGTTGCTTGAGCTGCTCTTCTAGTTGCGCCTTCTCACGGATAAGGTTGTCCACAATTATTTTCCAGATAGTGCATTGTGGGTCGGAGAAAAATAAATCCTCCATGACTTTCCTCTTCTTGCAGGGGAGTAGCTCTTCATCCTTCAATTGTAGCTGCTTCTGAAGTTCATCCTTCTCCTTTTGAAGTTCAGCATTCTGCTTCTGACACTCAGCATTTTCTGTCACTGCTACATGGTACTTGTTCTTCCAAGATTCCAGCTCATGTTGAGACTTCCTTAAGGACACCTCTAACTCCTCGGCTTTAGACATAAAGACATAAGTAGGCTCTCTCCTTGGAGCTATGGGATCTTGACGGGAGTAGGGCATCTTTAGATTGGTTGCCCTTTTTCTGACCCACTGGAGGTATGGTTCTAAAGACACACAGTTAGGCTTCCCTAGACTTCTCTTCCCTTTTTTGTGTACACTGCGCCATGCATGTAGAATCTTTCCTCGTAGCTCCATATCATCTTTGAAGAACATACCCTCTACTTGAACACTCTTGGGAGGTTCCTTCAACGGGTATCCCAACTGTCGACGGGCTAAAATGGGATTGTAGCTGATTCCTCCATCAAAGCTGAGCAACAGTACATTAGCAAAGTCACCGCAGCTATCAATGATTAATACTCTATCATACACTCGGTTGTACCAATCAATGTCGGAATGGGTCAAAGTCATAACCCTTGGAGACCAATGCTCTTTGCCAATGTTTGTAAAAGAGCTAGACTTCGGCAAGTGTGAAATAAACCACTTGTAAAGTAAAGGTACACAGCAAGTAATCATCCCTCCACCACGAAGGTTTCGGAGATGTATAGAGTGATATGCATTTCCCAACAGAGTTGGCACTGGGTTGTTCTTCATAAAGATCTTGAATGCTTTGAGATCGATGAAACCTTCGAAACTTGAGAATAAGAACAACCCATAAACAAGAAAAGCAAAAATTGCCTCAAACGGAGCCTTATTAGAATAATCAGCATAGAATGAAGCCTTCTCGATTAGGAAACCTGTCTTTAAACAAAGAATTCCATCCTTAGTAACTAGGTTGGCTTTGACGTCAGATACCTTCAAACGGAGGGCTTTAGCAATATCTTTCTCATCAGGGTCCTTTTCCAAGAAGGGAAAAGGAGATTCCTCAAGGACAGGTAGACCAACCAAAAAGGAATACTCTTCTAATGTAGGTAGCAACTGAAAATCTGGGAAGGTGAAACAATGGTAGAGAGGATCATAGAACTGTAGTAGAGTGGCAAGAAGTCCTTCATTCACTGAGCAACCCAACAAGGATATCAGCTTCCCATACTTGGTCTTGAATCCTTCTTGATCTTCGATGAAACCCCACAACTTCTTTAGGTCATCCAATTTGGGACTCTTAAAAGTATATTTCACGGTATGTCTTTTATCTGAAGCCATAGTGACCTACAATGTCCATAAACGAAAGTAAATCCCATGAAGTCCAATGCAGAATGATGTTATATGAATGCAGCAAACACAAGTATTCACATAAGGACAAAAAGATAAACAAACAAGGGGCGCCCTAGGTTTGCAACGAGCATGGAGTAAAGGTGTACCCTTCCCAAAGGTTTAAGGACTAAAGGTTGTTTGTACCTGCAGAACAAGGTTCTAATTGGACTCAGAATCATCAGCCCATCTATCGGATATTATCAATTTTCCCAATTACTCGAGTATCAATAATATTCTCAAGAGAACTTCTTTTGAGTGTAGCTTCGCGTAGCACTATTTCGGAAGTACTTCCTCATAGTCTCGCACTACGTCCTAATAAAGGCCAAAGTTGGGTTAAGGTAACTACGGTCCTCAATTTCATGGGCTCCAAAGTCGAAAGTAGTGAGTGTCTTCACGATGGATCGTTCAACAGTACTATTTCGAAAGGGCCTCAACTGAGCGGGATTCTCGATTCAACTTAGTAGGGATTCCACTCCCTATAAGCCTCCTCGAATATATCACCATCCTATCTTAATTTCTCTCAAGTTCGGGTGTAGAACTTTATCTCACCACTCAAGAACAATAATCCCAAAAGAAACATAAGAGAAAGCATGTAAACAATTAATCAAGTAGGCAGATATAAAAAGCAGTAAACAAATAAAATAAGATAGGGAAACCCACTACACTTAGTTCCCCAGTGAAGTCGCCATTTCTGTCGCGGTGAAATTTGGATACCAAACTATTGATTAGTTTGAATCTTTAATTCAATTTGCAACCGAACTTTGATTTGTCCAAAGGAAGGGATAAAGATCGAAATTCCCACAATGCAATGTAAATGCAAGGTTAAGAGAGTTTTAGGTTCGGGGGTTGGTTAAACTTAGGGAAGGTACTAGCATCCTAAGTTTCTGTAGTACTCTACAGGAACCTCTTGTTTTATGTTTGTTTATTGCTAAGTGTTTATCTGCTTAAAGGATTAGAGACCCTAGTGGTTTATTTCTAAGTATACTCGATAAGATATCGCATCTTATGCCTACATATCCTTATGGGAGTGGAATCAGAGTATTTTGTAGTTCACCCTAAAGGGTTAGAGGAGCTCTTTGACTGTGGTCAAAGTTCCTACGGGTTTAGGGTAGTTGTTTTGATTGGGTTTAGGAGAAGAGATGAGTCTTCATGTTAAGGGAGAGATAACCACCACAAATGTAAAAGGGGGTTGTAGGAAATGGTCTTTGCATCGTCTTAAGAAAAGGTCTTACATACTCGGATGGTCGCCAAGCATGCCTTTATCACTCTTAAGGCAAAGTCCCTACGTGTTTGATTGTGTTGTTTGTGGGGTGGAGATTATATCTCGCTTAAGATGATTAACATCTATTCTCTAATGTGTTTGTGAAAGTGCATAGTGTTGTTTAATTGTTTTGTTTCTATGTTGTAAAGATTAAGGTCCTTCCTATGGGGTAGGTCCTAAACTTAAATGATCAACTTGAAGAATCAAGGATCGAAGGGAATATGGTGCATATGCTGTGCAACTACACACAACGTTGAATTATGTGTAGGTTTTTCCTTTGGACGGATGCGATGCGTGAATATAAATTGATAATGTAAATTGCAATAAGTAAATTGCGGAAATAAACCATACACACGCATGAAAGCGCTAAGTGTGTGAATTGTGAATGTGAGTGAAAGTGGACGATTAACTTGTATTTTACGCTGTGAGTTGATTTTTAATTAATTAAATTGATTTCAGTTGATTGATAAGAAAGATGTTAATTTGGGAAAGTTGTATTATTTTGATGAGATAATGTTTTATTATAAGAAGGTGTTGAAAAAAAAAGTTGTATTTGATTTTAAGTAGAGTTTTATTTATTATTATTATTATTATTATTATTATTATTATTATGTGAAAAAGTTATTAGTAAAGTTTAAATTTAATTAGAAAAAAGTTTTAAATGATTATCATAGAAACCAGTTAATTATAAGATAGTTCTTATAGATGAAATAGCCTTAATTATAACTATATACAAAAAGCTTATTATAAATAAAAGAGATTTATAAAAAACGTTTTTTGAATAATGCAAGTTATTTTAAAAGGTTCTTATTAAATATATGGTTTTTTATTATTTAGATTGAAAGAAATAGATTTTGAACAAGTTAGTTAATCTTATTTTAATTTTTAAAAAAACTGGTTAATAAAAGGGATTAATTATTGAATCGAGTTAAAGGGTGATTAGATAAGTGTGTGGGTGATTAAGTGTGGTGTGTGTGAGATTACTTCATATAATACACGAACAAACATCAACAGGGAAAATATCGGAACCCTAAGCCCTCAAATCCCCTTTCCGGTCACGAGCTTCTCCTTCGTCTCTTTCCGTCTCTCTCCGTCTCTCTCCCTCTCTCGTTTTGGTTTCCCTCTCTACTTTCTCCACCATCTTCTTCGCTTTTCTCACCTTTCCACTTGCGATCCTATTCTCCTCTTACTCTTCTTCTTCTTCTTCTTTTTTGTTTTGAACCTGAAAACGAGAAACAAAAGCCATCAAATATTTCAACGCAAGGTTAAGGGTTTACCGAAAGAGAGACGAGGATGGGTTCAGGATCTCATTGGCTTCATGGAGATTTTCGGCGAAGTGGCGGTGACGGCAAAGGCTTTGAAGGTTTTGACGGTGGAAAAGATAAGTTTTCCGCTCTCTTCGATCTATAGGGTTTCAATTTGGAATTTTTTGTGTGGTTTCTGAGAACTGGGGTTTTGAAATTGTGAAATGGTGTTTTTGTGTATGTTGAATGCTGTGGTTGTCGTCCTCTTCTCTTGTATCTGATGCCCTTTTATAAGCTTCAAAATATCCACCTTCCCAATTCGGATTCGTGCCATAATGACCATGATAATGTACTCGTTCTGATTTTGAAAACCTTTCCATTCTTGTTGATTTTTGTTTGATGATATTTTGATAATGTTTAATGTAGCTCCCTTTTCAGCTTATCCTGTCTGATCTCGTTATGGAAGTAATAACTAATAATAATCTTATTTTGTGTTTCAGATCAGATCTTAAGCAAAGCTTGCAATCCATTTGAATGCCATGTTTGATTGCGTTTTGTCCATGTTTTGGAAAGTATTGAAGCCAAAACTTCACTTTTTGGAACCTTGCGTTCCTTCCTGTTGAGAGCTCCTTACATATCTCTTCTTGGCCTCAGGTTGTTGCTGCCTATATTCCTGCAGGTTGAGGGGTTAGCTTGGAAAAGACCTATCGCACTTCTTGGGACTCTTCAAGATTTGAGCAATCCTCTAGGTATGGTTCTTGATGTCTCAGTGTTTATCTGTGTTGCATAATGGGATTGACACCGTTGACGTTGCCGGCGAGACTGTTGGACTTATTTGGAAAGAAATGGATGAACCTTTGAAGCAACAAATGCAGGTAATGCGCTTGCACCTGCTTCTATTTTCCATTCAAACAAACTCAAAAGATGCTGATTGTTTGTTTTTCTGTTCTCTGTATTTGCAGCAGGTTGTGTGATATCCAATCGATCCTCTAGGCTCAAGTATGTTATGGATCGTGAGAATGGAGCCCATGGACGTCCTGCCATAACTCCACGAATCGGGAAATAATGTTGAAGACTAAGGTCATAATGGGTATAGGTCCAACGTAAAGGAATCTAGCTAACTCTGCACTCTTTCTTACCCGTCTTCAACAAAATGGTCACGGAAGGGTAATGTTTCTGCGACTGCCAATGATAAGTTTGCATAATGTTGAATATGTCGCCATGATATCTGATTTTTCTTGATTTCAGTTCACTTATGATTTAATTTGATGGTGTTTATGCGGAGGTCCAATTCTGCCTTGTTTGGGTTGTTGCGTCAAAGGTTCGAAGCAGCTCTCGTATTGGTGCGTTAATCATGTCGTCACGGAGGAGCTCAGGTCATGTATTTGCAGCTTGTCTGATAGATTCTTGTTGGTGAAGTTTCCGAACATGTTACTTTGTTGCAGCTTGAGGTTATTAATTTGTTGGTTTGTTGGTTAACTTCGTCCTCGTGTTTTGCAGGCGTACGTAATGGAGATATCTTTATCAGGAAAACTCAGGACCCCACCATGTATTTGTTGCTCCAAAGGTGGATTATTGCTACCGATAAGAATTTGGGCGAGGCAGCCTGGGATGCTCTCTTTCTCTCTTGTGCTGGCTGCTGATACATACTTCTTATTGTGTTCCAAATTGACTGCGACTCGTGCTATCAGTTGTTGTTGTTCACCTGTTGTTGAATGCTTGCTCGCAGTTAGCATTATTGCCTTGATAACTTTTCTATTCTTTCTTCAGGTTGCTTGATGATTTTGCCCTCATGCTAACCAATTATATCTTGCTTCCTATTACTTGTATCATTGTAATGAAATTTGGTAGCATTCTTGAGTGGTTCTGTTGCTTCGAAAGCTCGGAAATCTTGAATTTAGGCATTGACTCGTTTACTGGCCTCTTGAATCTGCAGGTTTACTGTTGTGCTGTATCTAGGACTTCAGCTGGAATGCCGATGGGTGGTTTATGCTGCCATTGCCGTAATTCTGCTTGCTGGCCAAAGCAGCAGTTAATATGTCCAGTACTACCACCAACGCACTACACAACCCTTCAAAATAAAATTAGTTGTTAAGCATGTATGCCTTTTGATTCTTCGTCGTGTAACCAGAACCGCGTGCGGTTAGCTTTGGATGAAATCATGCCACAGATTATGTAGCAATCTCTAAATTATATTATGGATATTTGGCTTTTACTCTTCTGTTGTGTGGCTTGTTAAGTACATGGCTCCTTGTTGTTTAGTACTGTGAGTTTGGTGGTTAAGACTTGCGGTTAACCCAATTATGTTGTCTTCTCTTCAGGTGCAAGTAGCGTTCTAAACCGAACCACGCACATTAGCGAGGCGGAGCTCGTCGCACTTGTAGATTGCGGGATTGAGAAAGGTTCGACGATTGGTGGATGCGAAACCAAACAAGGAGAGGCTTATATGCAAGGAAGGAATAGAAAGTCACAAAGTAAAAGATACTGCCATGTCCAATGCTGTTAAATGAAGTCTAGAGTAGTGCTTATCCCATCAGTTGTAAATAGATAAATATGTCCTTGAGTGGTGTTGGTCTGGAAATCAACTTATGATCCTATGTTGTACCATGACTCCAATTGTTCAATATAAGGATTTAAACTTTGCATTAACTTAATTTCCTTTGATCATTTGGATTGTATTCCCTTTGGAGTTTTCACGTAACTTAGCTTGACCAGAATTCTCGTCTTGAATTGATGATAGATTAATGACTCTTTGACCTGGGAGCTCAACTTGGAGTTCGAGTTTTAACATTAAGTTTCGGATGCCGGTCATAAAAAGCCTTTAAAAATGAAGAATCCTTCACGTGGATTAACTCTTATCCAAAGTCATGTATTCGCACAATGATGCGATTCGTTGAAAACACAACTTAAATAAACCTTGGACGTTAAGCGGACGCCATTGTAAACAAATTGGAAGAGGACTCTTTAGAAGTGGTAATCTTAGCATTCCTCACAAAGCAAAATAAACAAAACGGTTAAGGTAGTTAGTTATGTGTGGATGATCGATCGTGAGAACGAACGCTATCTCTACTTGATATTACCGCGTCTGCACAAGAATTGGTTAGTCACATAAATATAAATATTAAAATAAAGTCAAACAACAATAGAAAATGCGCAAAACGAGAGGGTATCTTATGGTCAAAAATTAGGGTGCAACACTCCCTCACTTGCATTGCATGCATTTTACTGTATATCTGTTTACTGTTTAAGCTGATGCTTTATTTGTTTTTGTTTATCATTGACATGATCTCCTAGGAATCTCACTTCTTTTGATAAGGAAGTGATGATAGAACTTTAGGTTGAAACCATGCATGATAACTTCTAGGAGTTCCCTGTTTCAAACTTCAACCATAGGATGAATCCTTGGCATGACAACCTTAGGACTTGATAGCCTCCCCTTAGTTGAACCTGTTCGTTCTCTCTTCTCATCTCAAAACAAATTAAAATACAGTAATAAAGGTTAACTGACGTCGTACGTTACGATCCTTAAGCTACTTGAGAAAGGGTTGTTGGAGAGTTTCTTTTCAACAGTCTGGATGTTTAGTATGGTACCCTTTGGGTGACATGCGACGCATTCATTCTCAGGTCATAGTCTCTAGTGCGATATTGGTTGCAAACATCCCTAAAAAATAGTTCTTCCGTAAAAAACCGAAAACAAACTTCAAACCTTTTTGCCCTGTGGGCCCTAATTCAAAGGAAGCTTTTCTGAAGAAAAGAGTGTCGTTAACTCTCAGTTCTACCGCAAACGGTAACGCATAAGTCTCCAAGGGTCGAGCTGCGTACACCAAACTGCTGGAACTGTTTCTTAACCCTACTCGATAAAACAGATGAATCTGAATTCCCGTAATCCGTATTATCCCGAACTACGTAAACTCTGATCTCTCATACCTGTTGAGAGTACGTAGGCACAATACTGATGTATTGGCGAGCCACCTTCCCCGTAACCCGTAGTTAGCCGAACTACGTTGACTTTGATTTCTCATTCTCTGATGAGAATACGTAGGCATAAAGTGCGATGCTTTGCCGAGTCATTTTCTTTTCTTCTCAGACCAGCCTTGGTAGGTAGATAGATTAAAATAAACACGTCCGGTAAATACAACAAGCGTGGATCCCATCGAGTACGATGGACGTGAGGGGTGCTAATACCTTCCCCTTGCGTAACCGACTCCCGAACCCAGACAATGGTTGCGATGACCTTGTCTTATACCTTTTCGTCAGGTTTTTCCGATCGTTTCCTTTCCCGCTCTGAGGGATAAATAACGAAACGTGGCGACTCTTCTGTTTTGCCGGCACCTTATTTTCATGGTAGCGACAGCTGGCGACTCTGCTGGGGACTTGATAGTTTCCTAGGATCCAACGTCCCGTATTCGAGTCAGTTTGGGGATCCAACGTCCCCTGCGAGAGTCAATCCTATCGCTTGTATGTTTACTTGTTGGGTTGTGTTTATTTATCGCATTTTATTTCCCGCACTTTATTTTCAGTATGGTATGATTATCTTTGCTGTTGTGGGAGGGGCATTATGATGAGTGAGAAGCCAGACCCAGGCTTGAGTGTACTTAGCATTAGTTGTGGAAATTAGTGGGCGCGTGCTTACTTTGCAGGCACTAGTGTCTCATGAAATCCACACTCAGACGAGGTTCTCCCGGTTGACTTATTTTTCAACCCTTTGGGTTGAGGGGGTTGTTGGTTTGGAGGATTGTCGACTCTGGGGACCGATCATTTGGGATTCAGCTAAGTGAGGCCGCTTCAGGAGATGGTGATGCCACACCTTCTGGGTATCGTATCACCCCTCTTGAATGTCTGTGACGCTGATGACCGCATAGGATGCCGAACTTGTGTCAGTTTAGGTCCATACCTGTGAGCAGGGTTGGGTGTGTTGCAGGAAACCTTAACCTTCAGACTACCAGGTTTTCTTGATAGTGGATCAGTTTTGTTGGTACCAGAGGATCTCATCAGCAGATGTGTAGTTGTTCTTGACAGAGCAGGTTTATGATTGGGATCAGAGGATCTCATCAGCAGATGTATATTTGTTCTTGACAGAGCAGAGTTATGGTCTTGTATCAGAGGTCCTTATTATCAGATATTTGTTCTTGACAGAGCAGATCTATAGTCTTGTGACAGAGGTCCTTATTATCAGATGTGTATTTGTTCTTGACAGAGCAGATTTATGGTCCGATATCTGGGTTTTCTTCTCATCAGATCTATGGTTGTTCTCGATAGAGCAGTGTTGTGGTTTTGTTGATATAGAACCTTCATATCTTCAACAACACAGTTGCCTGGATCTCCTGCTGCATGATTGCATTTTACATTGTTTGTGCATACTCATTTGCATTTCATTAACGTGTGTCTGTGTTGCAGGTACTGTTTCCCCCGATTTAGGATTTCTTGCCTTCTATTGTGCTATTATGGGTTCTATGAGGAGGACTGTGGCTTACAAGCTCCCCGCTCCTGATGTTGTTCAGCTGACTGGTTTGATTGCTTTGGCAGATGAGTCTGTGAGAGGTGAATTCAGAAGGTCTTATGGTAAACTGCTCAGTTTGGTTCGTAAACCCTCTGTGTTTGAGTTGAATGGGTTGCACGCTCTGCTGCAGTTCTACGACCCTCCGTTGATATGCTTTACTTTCCAGGACTTCGTTCTCGCACCCACACTAGAGGAGTATGTTGATTTGTTAGGTGTGCCTATCAAAAGTCAGATGCCCTTTGTTCATATGGATACCGAGCCTAATCTGGCTAGTCTAGCTCCTTCACTTCACCTAGATGCCTCCGAGTTGATCTTGTCTAGTTGGAACAAGGTTCCCGGTTTCTCCTTGCAGTTCTTAGTGGGAAAGGCTCAGTAGTGCGCCAAAGACGGATGTTGGGTCGTGTTCAACGCCATCCTTGCTCTGTGCATATATGGCATCATTCTGTTCCCTAACATGCCCGACTTTGTAGACTTCGACGCATTTGACATCTTTGCATCAGGGAATCCAATCCCTACCTTGATAGGAGATGTCTACCATTCCGTCCACTACAAAAACGAGAACAGAAGGGGTAAGAATGTCTCGTGCTGTGTACCCCTGCTCTATAAATGGCTTGATAATCATCTATCCAAGAAGGGTCCATTCGCTTCGTCTGCAGCCACGGCTGAGTGGTCGGAGCGTCTGATGAGTCTATCAGCGGAGGATATTGACTTGTTTGATAGAGATAGGTTAGGTACCGAGATCATCTTCAGCTGCAGCGGGTTTCCGAATGTGCCTTTGATAGGCAGGAAGGGCTGTATCAATTATAATCCATCTCTGCTGGTCCGACAGTTTGCTTATGCTTTGAGAGCTCCGCCGAAGGAGGAGGAGGTGTAGGAATCTCTGTACCTCACTGGTCTCCTAGAGGGGGATATGTTGTCTAAGCTTCAGCGTGCTTGGAAGGGTATCAGTAGACGAGGGAAGCCGTTGCTGGGAAAATGTAACAACCAAGCCTACGCTCCGTATGTGACCTGGATCAGAGCCAGAGCAGAGAATATAGGAATGTCGTTTCCACCTGCCAAGCCAGAAAGCCCTCCAATGACTGAAGAGCCTACCACTGTGCCTATTCAGCAGCATAATCAGGTGTTAGCTGAGAGAGATGAGCTGAAGAAGGCAAACGAAGAACTGGAGAAAGAATTGGCTCAACTCAGAAGCGAGAGCAACGAAGCCGTCCATTCCTTCCAGAGGCAAACAGAGCTGGTGAACCAGCTAGGGACAGATTTGACTAAGCAGATAGCTGAGCGCGAGCGCATGGGTCGAGACTTCAAAGCTGTCAACGATGTGCTGACCACTAAGAAGCAGCACTTGGACGAAGCGTACCGGAGAATATCCAAGTTTAATCAACATTGGAAGGCCACCCTAGCCAACAGGAAAGAGCGGGAGGATAAGCTGATGCAACAGATCTCCAAGCTGAAAGCCCGGATGAAGGCCAGTGAGAAGAGGTTTGATGAAGAAACCGCTCGCAGATATGCTGCTGAGGGCCTGCTCAACAAAGCTCTTGCTAACCTGAAGGAGCGCAAACTGACATTTGAGTCCAAGAAGCGGAAGCTAGAAGATTGTTTCGACGAAGGATCATGGGAAGATTCAGTTGAAGGTCTTCAGTACACTATTATGCAGAGGGAGTTACTCGTCGAAGGGTTACTCACTCGGCCTGATCATCCAGAAACGAAGGGGTTGTTAGAAGAGTTTCGCGCCCGTGGCCGTGCTTGACTATTTGTATTCCTTTTGTTTTGATCATTGTTGTATGCTGACCATCTCCAGGCTTGTTGGTCGAGGTCATGCTATTGATTCTGCTTGTACTCAGTGACTTTGTGTACTGCCTTGATGGGCTTTCTTTATATATGAGATGTTATTTCCATGACTGGACTCGAACTTCTTATTATCAGCACTGGCACTCAGGCACTAGGATCGGGGGAAATCTCCCTAATGCACAGACACACGTTTGCATTTGCATGAAGCATTTGCATAACGAGAACTTTGTCGTTTTCCATGACCCTTTTGTGTATGCAGGTTGTTTCAGGTAGTTCCAGGATTGATCAGAGACCTATCCACCGCTATCCGACCAGAGCAAATCAAGTCAGAGTTATGGAGCAAGTGCAGACTGATGTTCAAGAACTCCGCGAAAGGATGGACCGCTTCATGGAGCTCATGCAAGTGGTCGCCAATGGCCAGGATCAGCTCAGAACCTTGGTCCAGCCACTGATTTCCAGGGTTGATAGCAATGGCGTACTCCATGGTGGGACTGTGCCAACCCCTCCACCTGTTGAGACTCCTCAGAATGGCATCCCCGTGACCGGGGGGATCGGCAGTGCCAACGGCAATGTGATAGCTAATATGGGACTCAATGGTAATACGACGGGCGTCGGTAATGGGAACTTCGAAGCTAACGTCAATGTTGGGCTGGGCAACGGCAATGCGGGTGTTGGAAATCTGTTCGGGCCTCAGCCGTGGTTAGAAGACCGCCAAGACGATGTGTTCTCTCAGAGAGGTGCTGAAGGAGAGCTGACTGCTGAAGCACGGCTAAGGTTTAAGGCACTCGAGGATAAGATGAGGAATGTTGAGAATCAGAACACCATGGGTGTTGATATGTCCAAGTTGGGACTGATTGCTGATTTCAAGGTGCCTCCCAAGTTCAAGGTACCTGACTTTGAAAAGTACAAGGGCACCACTTGCCCTCGCGTCCACCTGAGATCATATTATAGAAAAATGTCCGCTCACTCTGAGGACGAAAAGTTGCTGATGCACTTCTTTCAGGACAACCTGTCCGGGCCCTCCCTAGAATGGTACATGAGTCTGGAACCTACCAGTGTGCGCACGTGGAAGGAATTTGCTGAAGCATTCATGCACCACTACCAATATAACAACAACTTAGCTCCGAACCGAGTCCAACTGCAGAATCTGTCACAAAGGAACAATGAAGGGTTCAAGAAATACGCCCAGCGGTGGCGTGAATTGGCAGCCAGGGTTCAGCCGCCGATGGTTGAACGCGAGCTGGTGCAAATGTTCGTAGCCACCCTCTCAGGGGTTTATTATGAGAAATTGTTCAGCGGTATGTCTGGAACCTTCTCAGATCTCATTATCACGGGTGAACACATCGAAAATGGGATCAAACTGGGGAAAATTCAAGGTGATTCATCCTCAGCTGGAGGAGGAAAGAAACCTTATGGTGGCAAAAGACGGGAAGGAGAAACGAGCACCGTGTCCAACGCTCGAAGGAAGGGTAAAGGCCCTCACCAGCAAGTGGCCAGCATAACTATCCCGGCAGTTCAGCAGCCACAGCAGCAGCAGCAGCAGCCGAATCAACAAGGGTACCGAAAGTATCAGAACCGGGCACCTCTATCGAGCCGTCACCTCGAGACATCGCCCATGTCCTACTCTCAACTATTGCAGACTCTGCTCCAGCTACAGTTGATCCAAAAGAGAACCTTGGCTCCCTTGACAGGGGCACCTCCGCCAGGTTATGATGCAAATGCAACTTGCGAGTTTCACTCAGGGGCACCAGGCCACACGATAGAAAATTGCAAAGCCTTCAAGCACAAGGTGCAGGACATGGTGGACGCCAAGATCATCAACTTCTCCGATAATGCGCCAAACGTCACGAAGAACCCTATGCCGAATCATAGGGGAGGTGGAGTAAATGCCATTATTGAAGACGAGAGCTCGGATTTATTGACTGACGTCAGAGATCTGAAGACACCGCTTAGTTTCGTTAAAGCTAAGCTGATGAAAAGGGGTTTCTTCCCAGGTTGTGGGGAACTGTGTATGGGTTGTGCGACTTGTCCTGATGGATGTGAACAGTTGGTAGAGTGGATTCAGAGTCTGATGACCGAAGGAATCTTGCAGTTTAGCCGAAGGGCCGAAAGTGGATCGGGAGAGGTAATGCTGAAGCAAGATGATGATGTTGCCACCATCACCATCCCTCGCCGGACGATAACTATTTCCGCACCCAGGCCGCCCACGATTACCATCACCAAAGCTGGGCCGATACCTTTTGAAAGCACCAATGATGTCCCGTGGCATTATGGGGCAGACGTCTACTGTAACGGACAGAAGTTGGAGCTGGAACCATGCGGGTCGTCTGTGGAGAACCTAGTGGGCGTTAGCGGAATTACTCGCAGCGGAAGAGTGTTCGCTCCACCTGAGATTGTGGCGGATAAAGCGGACAAAGCTGATGCAACTGATAAAGGGAAGAGTAAAGTCGTTGAAGAGATCCCTCGGGGGGTAGAAAAAGACTTACTTGTTAAAGACGCCGAAGAATTTATGAGGTTAATTAAAAAGAGTGACTACAAGATCGTGGATCATCTCCATCAAACACCCTCGAAAATTTCCATCCTGAATCTGTTGCTGTGTTCGGAGGCACACCGCAACGCACTGCTGAAGGTGTTGAACGCCGTGTATGTACCGCAGGAAATCTCGGTCAACCAGTTAGAAGGGGTCGTAGCCCACGTGAATGCTGGAAATGGGTTAGGGTTCACTGACCTGGAGCTGACGCCGAAGGGGAGGAACCACAACAGCGCCCTGCACATCTCGATAGAGTGTAGAGGAACGATTATGTCTCATGTGTTGGTGGACACAGGGTCCTCACTCAATGTTCTTCCGAAGAAAGCATTGATGAAGTTGGACACTCGCGAAGTGATTTGCACACCCAGTGATCTGGTTGTGAAGGCGTTCGATGGAACCAAACGCCATGTTTTCTAGGAGGTGACGTTGCCAATCCAAGTCGGGCCGGAAACATTTGACACGGTCTTTTACATTATGGACATCATGCCTGCCTACAGCTGTCTCTTAGGCCGACCATGGATCCATTATGCGGGTGTCGTGACCTCCACGTTGCACCAGAAGCTCAATTACACCGTCGGAGGTAGCATTGTGATTGTATGTGGCGAGGAAGACATAATGGTGAGCCATTTGTCGTCCTTCAAGTATGTTGAGATGGATGGGGAAATCCACGAAACCCTATGCCAAGCGTTCGAGGCTGTTAAAGTCAAAGACGTAGCTCCTGTGGTCACTGAAAAGCCAGAGATGACTCTCTCTTCCTTCAAGGAAGCTCGGGCCGTTGTTCAGGCCGGATCTACCCCGGGATGGGGGCGAATTCTGGAGATACCTAACAAGCAAGACATGTTTGGGTTGGGATACTCTCCGGCGGCTGAAGCCTCCTCTTCTAGCAGTACGTCGCGAGGTAAAGGGACGATCCAGTTTACCAGTGGCGGGGTGATATTTGAAAGCGTCAACGCAGTGTCTGAAGACAGGGGAGACAGCGACTGCGATCTAGACTCTTGGATCCAGCCAAACAAGCCAGGCGAGAGCCTCAACAACTGGTCCGTCAAGGATATCATCCAGATGACAAATAAAGAGTAATGATTTAATTTTTCCAATCATTGTACAACCATATGTCCTACCCGGGGCATAGTGGTTTTATTGTCAGGGCCTCGTTTGATTATGTACATGCATTTTATCAATAAATCAAAAGGCGTTTTTCTTCGTATTCAAATGTTGTGATCTTTGTTATTCCTATTTTATATTTGTTTTGAAAAACAACAAAATGGCAATGGGGTTTGTGCTAACCTGAATATCCTTGTCTTAAGCTTAACCCTTGTTATTGCAGGATCCACATAGCAGATGACATCGACTCTGGACCTACTACGACTCACTTCGACTTTGATTGCCCGATCTATCAAGCCGAAGAAGAGATTGATTAAGACGAAGACCTTCCCGAAGAGTTGACCCGCTTGTTGAAACAAGAAGAGAAAGTTATTCTGCCTCACGAGGAAGAGATCGAGATTGTGAATTTGGGTTCTGAAGAACTAATCAGGAATGTCAGGATAGGGGCTGCATTGCAGAGTGATGTCAAGCAGAGATTGGTCGAGATGCTGAGAGAGTATAATGACATCTTTGCTTGGTCATACGAGGATATGCCCGAACTTGATACTGACATCGTGGTCCATCACTTGCCGCTGCGAGAAGATTGTCCTCCCGTTAAGCAGAAGCTTAGAAGGACGCGACCAGATATGGCCGTTAAGATCAAAGAGGAAGTGCAAAAGCAGCTTGATGCTCGCTTCTTAGCGGTCACTACTTACCCTCCGTGGGTCGCCAACATAGTGCCTGTACCGAAGAAGGACGGTAAGGTACGAATGTGCGTCGATTATCGGGATTTGAATAGGGCGAGCCCTAAAGATGATTTCCCGCTCCCTCATATTGATGTGTTGGTCGACAATACAGCTCAGTTCTCCGTATTTTCATTCATGGATGGCTTCTCCGGTTACAATCAGATCAAGATGGCGCCGGAGGACATGGAGAAAACTACGTTTATTACACCTTGGGGAACCTTCTGCTACAAGGTAATGCCTTTCGGTCTGAAGAACGCAGGGGCCACTTACCAACGAGCAATGGTTACTTTGTTTCATGACATGATTCATCATGAGATTGAAGTCTATGTTGATGACATGATTGCGAAGTCCCAAACGGAGGAAGGACATCTGGTCAATTTGCTGAAGCTTTTTGAGAGGCTTAGGAAGTTCAGGTTGAGGCTGAATCCTAGCAAGTGTACTTTCGGAGTACGGTCTGGAAAACTACTGGGGTTTATCGTGAGTGAAAGAGGCATCGAGGTTGATCCTGCGAAGATAAAAGCAATACAAGAAATGCCAGCGCCAAAAACCGAAAAAGAAGTTCGTGGTTTCCTGGGCAGAATAAACTACATTGCAAGGTTTATTTCTCAGCTCACGGCCACGTGTGAACCGATGTTCAAACTGCTAAAGAAAGATCAGGAGATTATCTGGAACGAGGATTGCCAGAAGGCATTCGATAAGATAAAACAGTATCTACAGGAACCTCCGATCTTGATACCCCCAGTGGTCGGACGACCTTTAATCATGTACTTGACAGTCCTTGAGAATAGTATGGGGTGTGTTCTCGGTCAGCACGACGAGACAGGCAGAAAGGAGCATGCCATTTACTACTTGAGTAAAAAGTTCACAGGCTGTGAATCTCGTTACTCGATGCTGGAGAAGACGTGTTGCGCATTAGCCTGGGCTGCCAAACGTTTACGACAATACATGCTCAATCATATAACCATGCTAATTTCAAAGATGGATCCGATCAAGTACGTCTTTGAGAAGCAAGCGCTTTCGGGCAGGATTGCCAGATGGCAAATGGTGTTGACGGAATATGACATTCAGTACGTTTCCCAGAAGGCCATCAAGGGTAGCGTATTGTCTGAATACCTGGCCGAACAGCCGATCGAGGATTATCAACCGATGAAATTTGAATTCCCTGATGAGGATATCATGTTTCTAAAAGCGAAAGATTGTGATGAATCGTTGCCCGACGAGGGGCCAGATAGGAAATCCCAGTGGAAATTGATATTTGACGGGGCGGTTAATTCTTATGGAAGTAGCATTGGGGCAATCATCACGACTCCCCACGGATCCCACATCCCGTTGTTGAAGCGGTAAAGCAGCAAGCAAAAATATTATTTTCGGAAGAATTTCCTCCGGGATTTATCGTCTCCACAGGGATCAGTGTGAGGGAAAGAATGTCGTTCGACAATCTCTACGTCTCTAAGCTTGGGTTTAAATGGTTTGGGATAAAAATTCAAAAGGAAAAACAAACATAATACAAGAAAATAAGTACATTCTTAAGAAATGAGAAAACTCGTCAGGAGTTGTATTTCGTTCTACCCATCATGTACTAAAAAATATATGGATCAAATGCACGCAACCTAATTCACTCGTCAATATCATCACGTATCGCTCACAACAGAGTTTATCTCTAACACAAAGTCGAGAGATCAACTGTATCGTCTCATTGTTGATCTCTCACACAAATCGACAACACGGAGCATTAAGAATCAATACCCACGTGAATATTAGTCCTAAATCTATCTCTAGCATTTAGAATCTAATAGAAGTTCATCTAAGATCGAGTTCGAACAGTATATGTCTATCACAACCCAAACCCATTAAGTAAAAAATCAAGATAACCATCGATAAAGAGTTGTAAAAGAGATTTTATACAAAGATCCATAAATATACATACAATCAAGATAAACTTACATACAAAACCCTAACAAATGAAAAATACATAGAGAGGAAGGAAGAAGAACACAAATCTCACGGTCTGTCAACTCCGATTGAAGTGGATTCGACTCCGGATCGTCAAGATGCACCCTCCAATGTTGTTTCTAAGCTAAATCTACTCAAGAATGTGTTTGATGAAGTTGGGGTAAAAAGTTCCCAAACAACATAACCTAAAAAATGCTGAAAAATCACTTAAATAGACAAAAATGGGTCCCAGTATTCGCCTGGCGAAGTCCCATTCGCCTGGCGAACATATACAACTTTTGCTTCTGTAAATACAGTGTTTTTCACGCGTTTTTGAACTTTCGGTTCGCCTGGCGAACATTCGCCGGGCGAACTTTGGCGAACATGACAGCAAACCAACTTGTTTCGACCATAACTTTTTAACCGTAACTCCGTTTTTTGCCCGGTTCGAAGTGTTGGAAAGCTTATTCAATGCTCTATCTAACAATGCTCCAACATCAATGCTTTATTACCTGCAAAAATGAATGAAATTCAATTAAACTCAATGATATTTACAGGAAAACATAATATATACACTATAACGTAAAGTAAGCGCATTTATAAACAAAGCGGGGTTTATTCGAACGATTTTAACATAAAGTAACGTTAAGTGCAACAAAACTTATATACAAAAATAGGTAAAATTTGCACTTAACAACTCTCCCCAACTTACCTAATTGTTTGTCCTCAAACAAAGTCGACAACTAAAGGAACAAAAGCGAAATCCAAGAAATCACGTAACAACAAGTTTTGACAAACGGAAAACAAATGCAATGGTTCAATCAAAAATTGATACACGCAAAGTGAATACTTACCACTAAACTTCAACGATAACATAATCACGAAACAAATGCTAAATACAAAAGTCATGCCAAACATTCTAAAACAACACAAGCTCAAACGTGAATCACACCTAGCAAAAACAATCATCGGTAGATGAAAAACACAAAATGAGGGCTTTTTTCACTCACACAATAATCTTGCAAACAAAAGATTAAATTATGCAATCATCCAAAAATCATGTTGAAAACACAAAAGCAAGAATCAAAAGGACTTTCAGGGTTGTAATGTGGTCGGGTGAACAAACAAGGGATAATTCCTAAAGCTAATCGAAACAAAAACTTACCTAAACCTAAGGGAGTGATAAACTCACAAAGTTTCAAACACCAAAATTCCAATCAAACTTCTTCCAGAATCCCAAGTGTTATACCAAACACATAGAACTTATTAGCACAACATTATTCTACTCTTTTTGTTTATCTTTTTCTAAGCTTTTTCAATTTTTCTTTTCTTTTCTTTTCTTTTCTTTTTCATATTTTTCTCATTTTTCTTTTCTTTTCTATTTTTCAACCTCATAGCAATCAACAACACAAGTGAACGATCATCATCTCCCCAACTTGAATTCAACCACATCATCATGTGAATACTCCCTACTTTCTAAGGCAAGGTAAAAATTCATACAACAACACAAAGTTGAGGGCTCAAGAAAAAAAACAACAATCAAGATCCACACAAAAAATGAATTTGATACTCATAGACAAGAATAAAACTCAAACAACATGGATAATGACCAAAGGCTCAAAGGGGTTACAAATGATCACACACTCACAAGGTGAATTGACTATTTGGCTAGGTAGTTGTGCTCAAAATGAAACAAGTGCCTTAATCCTTTTCATGCTTTCATATAATCAACACAAACAAAAGATTAAGCATAATAAAATCCAGTTAAAACAAGAATATTGGTACTCCGAGCATATATGAACAACGAAAGGTTTCCTCACAAAAAGGTGGGAACTAAAGTGATTCACAAAATGAACAAGTATACAAAAGAATGAATGGCATGAAAATTGTAAAAAGTCTAAGTATCATGAATATGCTAAAGCCTAGAAAGCGATAAACACATACCTTGAACGTGTACAAAACTTTAAACACTATCATTACCACGCATTCGCAAGTTGAAACACTCAAACTTGGAAAATCACCTCAAATACCTCAAGCTACCAAACAAAAATTTGAGTCCAAACAACAATAAAATACCGGGTGAAAATAGATTAAACAAGTTGTAAAGTGAAGATTTGAGAATTTTACGAATAATCCGAGAACAACTTGTTTAATGAATGTTCACCACACTACCTAAGCTAGAAGGAAAAAGTAATAACGAAACAAAAATGGAAAAAATATGCTTGTTTTACGTCGTAAGCTCGACGCCTTTATTGTGCTTAGCTAGTAACTTCCTTCCTTCATGCCATGTGATGTCTCACCGCGCAAACCAAAAGCAAGTGTCCTAACCAACCATTTGAACAAATGTTACGAGAACAAAATATATACAACACTTAAACAAACATAATAGAAGACAAAAGCAAAACAAGTATCTATACAAGCATATATATATATATACAATTATGTGCAAAGCTTAGAAATATAGAAACTATCGCAATGCAACTCAATATCAAAACCAATCCCCGGCAACGGCGCCATTTTGTTGAAGCGGTAAAGCAGCAAGCAAAAATATTATTTTCGGAAGAATTTCCTCCGGGATTTATCGTCTCCACAGGGATCAGTGTGAGGGAAAGAATGTCGTTCGACAATCTCTACGTCTCTAAGCTTGGGTTTAAATGGTTTGGGATAAAAATTCAAAAGGAAAAACAAACATAATACAAGAAAATAAGTACATTCTTAAGAAATGAGAAAACTCGTCAGGAGTTGTATTTCGTTCTACCCATCATGTACTAAAAAATATATGGATCAAATGCACGCAACCTAATTCACTCGTCAATATCATCACGTATCGCTCACAACAGAGTTTATCTCTAACACAAAGTCGAGAGATCAACCGTATCGTCTCATTGTTGATCTCTCACAAAAATCGATAACACGGAGCATTAAGAATCAATACCCACGTGAATATTAGTCCTAAATCTATCTCTAGCATTTAGAATCTAATAGATGTTCATCTAAGATCGAGTTCGAACAGTATATGTCTATCACAATCCAAACCCATTAAGTAAAAAATCAAGATAACCATCGATAAAGAGTTGTAAAAGAAATTTTATACAAAGATCCATAAATATACATACAATCAAGATAAACTTACATACAAAACCCTAACAAATGAAAAATACATAGAGAGGAAGGAAGAAGAACACAAATCTCACGGTCTGTCAACTCCGATTGAAGTGGATTCGACTCCGGATCGTCAAGATGCACCCTCCAATGTTGTTTCTAAGCTAAATCTACTCAAGAATGTGTTTGATGAAGTTGGGGTAAAAAGTTCCCAAACAACATAACCTAAAAAATGCTGAAAAATCACTTAAATAGACAAAAATGGGTCCCAGTATTCGCCTGGCGAAGTCCCATTCGCCTAGCGAACATATACAACTTTTGCTTCTGTAAATACAGTGTTTTTCACGCGTTTTTGAACTTTCGGTTCGCCTGGCGAACATTCGCCGGGCGAACTTTGGCGAACATGACAGCAAACCAACTTGTTTCGACCATAACTTTTTAACCGTAACTCCGTTTTTTGCCCGGTTCGAAGCGTTGGAAAGCTTATTCAATACTCTATCTAACAATTCTCCAACACCAATGCTTTATTACCTACAAAAATGAATGAAATTCAATTAAACTCAATGATATTTACAGGAAAACATAATATATACACTATAACGTAAAGTAAGCGCATTTATAAACAAAGCGGGGTTTATTCGAACGATTTTAACATAAAGTAACGTTAAGTGCAACAAAACTTATATACAAAAATAGGTAAAATTTGCACTTAACACCCGTTCACTACGAGACTGACGTTTCCGGTCACCAATAATGAAGCGGAGTACGAGGCATGCATTATGGGTCTAGAAGAAGCAATTGATTTGAGAATCAAGAACCTAGACGTATATGGTGACTCGGCACTTGTGATCAACCAGATTAAAGGGGAGTGGGAGACTCGTCAATCGAATTTGGTGTCGTACATGAACTATGCCAGAAGGCTGCTTCCGTTCTTTGATCGAGTGGAGCTCCATCATGTGCCCAGGGTTGAAAACCAGATGGCTGATGCCTTAGCCACGTTGGCTTCGATGTATAAAGTCAATTTTTGGAATGAAGCTCCGAGAATTGTCATTTCCAGTCTTGATAGACCTGCATTTGTCTTCGCGATCGAGGAAGCCTCCGACGGCAAGCCATGGTTCCATGACATCCGGACCTTCCTTATGACTAAGGAGTATCCTGCGGGAGCGTCAACCCAGGATAAAAATACTCTGAGGAGGCTGTCTGCAAATTTTTATCTCAATCCTGATGGAGTTTTGTATAAAAGAAACCACGATCTCGTGCTACTCAGATGTGTAGATGAGAAAGAGGCGAATATGCTCATGGAAGAGGTCCATGAAGGCACATTTGGTACGCACACCGGCGGGTATTCTATGACGAGAAAGATCCTGAGAGCAGGATACTACTGGCTGACGATGGAATCGGATTGCTTTAAATTCGCGAAGAGATGTCATCAGTGCCAGATTTATGCTGATAAGATCCATGTGTCGCCGTGCCCGTTGAATGTCATGTCCTCCCCGTGGCCGTTCTCCATGTGGGGCATCGACATGATAGGCAAGATCGAGCCCACCGCATCTAACGGTCATCGCTTCATTCTAGTAGCTATCGACTACTTCACCAAGTGGATGGAGGCAGCCTCATATGCTAATGTGACCAAGCAGGTGGTGGCTAAGTTCACAAAGAGGGACATCATCTGTCGTTACGGAATCCCCGAGCGGATCATTACTGATAATGGTTCGAATCTGAATAACAAGATGATGAAGGAGCTGTGCCAGAGTTTCAAGATTGAACACCACAACTCATCTCCTTACCGGCCGAAGATGAATGGCGCCGTTGAAGCGGCCAACAAAAACATCAAGAAGATTGTTCAAAAGATGGTTGTGACCTACAAGGATTGGCACGAGATGTTGCCATTTGCATTGCACGGTTATCGTACAACGGTACGTACATCAACCGGGGCAACTCCTTTCTCCTTAGTGTACGGTATGGAAGCTGTCCTACCGTTGGAAGTTGAGATCCCTTCTTTGCGAGTTTTGGTTGATGTGAAACTCGACGAGGCAGAATGGATTAAGAACCGACTAAACCAACTCAGCCTGATGGACGAAAAGAGGTTAGCATCGATTGCATATGGTCGTCTGTACCAAAGCCGAATGAAGAAAGCTTATGATAAGAAGGTGTGTCCTAGAAGCTTTCAGACGGGTGATCTCGTCCTGAAGAAGATTCTTCCTCCACAATTCGATCACCGGGGCAAGTGGACTCCCAATTACGATAGTCCGTATGTCATCAGCAAAGTCTTCTCAGGAGGAGCTTTGTTGTTATCCACGATGGATGGCAAAGATTTTGCATCCCCGGTTAACGCGGACACAGTTAAAAAATACTTTGCTTAAAAAATGACCCGCTGGAAAGAAAAAGAATATCCAGGCGAAAATGGGGCGTCCTGGCGAACCATAAAAAAGGAGAAAGGTTCGGGCAAAAATTAGGGATATAAAGAAAAGAATGTACACCCGCAAAGTCGAAAACCCGGATGGGCGACTTTGGCAAAAAAGGGTATCCCGGTGAATCGAAAACCCGAAAGGGCGATTCAGGCAAAAGTTAGGGATTTGAAAAAGCAAATGACTGCGTTCCGCGTATGGACTTTCATTGTTTAGTGGTTTGGAAGACCTGAGGGTCGTTTATCTGAATCAATCTCTTCTGAAGCTGAAGCGTCGGAGAGGTATCGAAGTCGAGTGGGTCATAGAGGGATCAACTCATGGTGTTCCTCTACGCCTCGTTGCCGACATTTGTGTACATACTGATGTATATTCATGTTTTATATTTGCGCAGCTTCCTCATTCTAGGAGCTTGCATCTGTTGTAAAACATTTTTGCCCATTCAGGGGTTCGTGATCAATAAAATGTATATTATTCAGCAATTCTATTTGCCTGTTTAGCACTTATCTGTTTTGTTTGCGAAAAAGAACGCCGATGTTTTTGATAAAATGCGCATACATAAACTTACTGGCCTAGGCCACTTATTGTTGAAACAATGAATTACTTGAACATTGTCCCAAGATGATAACCTTGATAGGTCCCTTTGAGAAGGGTATCTTGTCTGTTTGTTTGTGTTGCTGCAGGTGTAGCATATACCAGGCAGTACACTGTATGCGTCCTCAAGCAGGATGATTCCTCCCTCTCCAGCAAGTTCAGCAGCACCTCCCCGCAGAGTCTGAACACGAGATCGTAAGCATTGATATGTGTCTCCCCAAGCAGAGAAGATTCTCTCCCCAATCAGATGTATCCCGAAGGAACGTCATCTCCCTAGCTGAGTCATATACTGAAGTATGCAGCAATTGATTAGTTCCAGACTGAAGTCTCCAGCAGAATTGAAATTCCCCGCAGAGCTGTGTTCTCCCCTGCAAGTAGGATGATTCCTTCTTCCCCAGCCGAATTTGCAGTTCCCCAAGAGAGCCGAGTCCTTGGAAGCCGTTTGGGCCATGATTGGTTTTCCCCAGTAGAGCGTTGAATAGCTGATGCTGTATTTCCCCACCGGAGTCGTCATCTCCAGGAAAGTTTTGCTGCGAATGCCGTGCAGCTTATTTCTGCGATTGACATCGTTTTCCTCAGCAGCTGTGGTTCGTATGCCTAGATGAGTAGATCGAAGTTCTCAGAGAGCTTTGTTCCCCTGCAGCAGTCGACTGACAGTCGTTTCCCCAGGCGGAGTCCAATTGAGATTGGCGCGGTTTCTTCTCCTCGACAGGATGATTCCTTCCTCCACCAGAGTGGTTCTTTCTCCTTTACAGGAGGATTCTCCCTTCAGCATTTAATTTGCTGATGGGGTCATAGCATTTTGCATGATTGCATAGAATCTACCCTAAACGCGTAGGATTTCCACCGTGTGGAGCATTACGCCATTGTCAAAGCATATGCATACGAAACATGAGCTAGGTCGTTACTGTGCTTGTTTTGCAGGTGTTCCTCCTCAGAGTCGCTTGCTCAAGATGATTCTTGAATTCCCCCCAGCAAAAGTCGTTTGCCCAAGATGATTCTTGAATTCCTCAGCGAAGTTGATGGCTTAAGATGATTCTTAAAATCCCCAGAGAAGTCGCAAGAGTTGGTTGCCCAAGTTGATGCTTAGGGTCCCCGGAAGAGTGTTCGCTCAGGATAATTCCTGAAATCTCCGGCAGAGTCATTGTTCCAGATGATTCTTGGTTTCCCCAGAAGAGTTATTTGTCCAAGATGATTCTTGAAGTCCTCAGCAGAGTTGATTCACCCAGAATGATTTCTGGATCCCCGAAGTAGAGTTACTTGATAGTTCTCCAGAATCCCCAGCGGAGATGCGGCATCCCCAGCAGGTTTCTGAACAGCGAAGTTGAAAATTCCCTTGAAGACTTGATGATTGAAGTCCAACCGCATTTCTCTCAGCTGATGCGGAGTGCCTGATGGAAAAAGTTTGGATATCCCTATTTGGTTCATGATTGACCGAGGATTCTATTCCCGACCTACTGATGAAGTCCGGCTGACGCCCGAAAATTTCTTTGAATGCCCGACGACATGATTAACTTGATTGTTGACTTGAGGAGTCTCGAGGGACCTAGATGCCTGACGGCATGATCAACCATGTATCACCGGTTACCGTGTGACCGATCCCCCAGCAGAGTTGTCGTGCAACCATCATGCTCAGTTTTGAAGATGTTCCTACCAATCAGAGTATCGTTTACCTGTGCGGTTGGCAGATTGCTAGTTACCGTGTAACTGGTGATCCCTTGATGATTTGAGGACACCATGATATCATATAAATCAGAGAATCATCCTGACGGAGGTCCAGATCAGTATTTCTCCAGTTAGTTGCCGTGCAACTATTACTTCAGTTTCCGAAGATTTGTCCCCATCAGAGTACCGTGTGCTTGTGCAGTTGGCAAATTTCCGGGTTTGTTGGTATTCAACCATATTTTACCTTGATTGTTTGAGAACCGTTCGCTTCTCACCCAGTCAGGTCCAAGCCGTTTGAATAGGGGCAGCTGTTGCACCCCAAAATTTGCCCAACTTTTCTCTACCTAGCTTATGTTTCATTTCATTCACATTAGCATTATCATTTGCATTTCATTGATATGTATGCAGGAGATCAAGAGGTATGATTACCAATCAAGAGCTATACAAGACTATGAAGCTACCTAAAAAGGGTTGATATCCTTGTCAGAGAAGTTAAAGGATCCTCAGGGAGAGTGGTTGAAACCAAGAGGGTGTGTCTCCTAACTTGAGAATTGTGGGAAATCATCATATGATTCTGAAGCCATGAAGTTAGACTTGATGTCTTGAGAGAGCTCATGAGAAGTGTTGAAGATCACTTTGAGGCCTAGACAGGTCATTGGGCAAGAGTAAGAAGGCTCAGCCATGATTGGTGCAGCTAGGGTTTAACTGGGTCAACTCTAAGTCAACTGATGATTTGGAGAAGGTTGAGACCTAATCCAAGAGCCATGTGATCATGGATTGATACATTGAGATGTAATAAGGATTATTCCAAGGTTAAATCATCATGATTGAAGAGTTTGAGAAGTTTCAAGCTAGGGTTTCTAAGGCTTGACAGTGTAAAATCCCCTAGTTTGACCCCTATCTTCAAGGCAACTTAGCTCAAGATGTGATTGTAATCTCATCTTACCCCCAACATGAATGTTGTAGAGCATGATATTAGATTTAATTTGAGTTCTATAAGTCCTTGATAGGATTTGTAGAACTCAAGTTATGACTTTGACAGGTTACAGGTCATCTGAGGTATGTGAATTTGGGGACTTGAAAGTTGTCCAACTTGCATGAAACGTTTGCCCAAGAAGGATGATTCCTATGAACTTTTGGTCAACATGAATGTTGTTCCTTATCTTCTTAGCTTTCTATAGAGTACTAGAAGTCCTTGATAGGATTTGTAGAACTCAAGTTATGGCTTTGACAAGTCAAGGGCATTTTGGTCATTTGGAGATTATAGGTCATTTCAAGCATAAGGCCATAACTCCCATTTTCAAGCTTCAAATGAGAAAATGTTCAACATCAAACTTGTTCAAAATGATGTTTTAAGGTTAGTCAAGAGGTCATGGGATGTTGGAAGTGCTTGTAGCTCAATGTTGCAAAAATGACCTAAAATAAAGGTATAAGTTAAATGAACCAAAGTTGGAAATTGATACTTTTGATCTACATGTCCAAACCAAGGCATGTAATATATCATTTTGATTCTAAAACACATTTTAAGAACATTGGTTTAGCCACATTTTTGAATTGAAGTGTAATTTGTGGACTTGCTTTGAAAAGTAGTTACTTACATCTTAAGTAACATTTGCAAAACCTAGAATCAAGGCATAACCAAGGCCCCTTGCAAGCTAAACACTTCCAAATTGTCATGAGGGGAGAAATTGGAAGGAATTGGGATTGATTTCAAGTTGTTAGCAGCAGGGAGCATACCATGGCATGTAAGTGAACTTCTCATGTCATGAGAGATTGAATTTCTCATTGGAAGGATCTAGAGGTTTCTAGATCACCCACACATGTTCTATATATTGAGTAGAAGTGATCCAAAGAAAAGGTTGGTGATGATTGAAGGAGAGAGCAGAGATTGAGATTGAGATTTCATTGCTTGCAACTGAATTCGGTTACATCATTTCACTCATTTTCCATCCATTTTCTTGATTGCAATCTCTTCCATGGATGCTAGGGAATGATTCCAAATCATAATTGAAGGGAATTCGTGGCTGATTGGTGTTCTTGAGCTCAGATTTCTCCACCTGCAACTCAGATTCGAATCCAAGAGTTGAAGCCACTTCAATCAATTCTATTGCATACAGAAGCTTGGAAGTGATTCACTGAAGGAGTCTGGAGCATTTGAGGGCTTGATTTGAGGTCTTGCTACTTCTGTGCATGCGAAATTTTCAGGTTGGTAACCTTTGATCTCTGGCTTGTTTTAGGTAGAATCAATACAAATTAGGATGTTAGATGCATTGTAGAACGATGTAGGAAGGTTTTCAGATAGTTAATTTGAGAATTAGTGACCAATTAGGGATGTTGCCATTTTCGGTTGAGAATTGGTTCTTGCGAATCTTGAGGTTTCAGAGAGAATAAAGGGCATGAATGAATTCGTGAGGAAATTTGGGACAAGTTTCGTGTATAAACCACTTGCAATGGAGGATCCTAGAGAGAGTTAGGTTTGGGGACGATGACCGAAGAACCACCGGTGGTGGACGAAGCTGCGCGCGAGGTTCAGAGATTCAAAAGGTTGAAGATGACTTTAGAGCCCTTGGATTTAGGTGGACCTTTGACTGGAGAAGTGATCCAATGGCCACGAATGTGTTTCATTTTGTGAAGGATCTGAGTTTTAATGAAACGCATCGTTTCATTTAGTTGCTGATTCTGGGCTTAGTGAATTGGTTGATACCTGCACCCCCCTGATGGCCCAATCCAGGAATTGAACTGAATTCTTTTACTACCTGCACCGTGCATTTATTATTTTACTTGGATTTTCTTTAATTTCTTTATTTTATTCGTGGTTCTTGATAAATTCATAAAAAATGGAATATTGATTCAATTAACCCCATTCTTTTTGAATTAGATTCATGATAAGGTCTAGTATTTTTTAGATAAAAAATATTTTTATTTCATGCATTTTCTGATTTTATGGGAATTTTTACATTTTAATTGATATTAAAATAGTCATGCTTGATGCTTGATGTTGTGGAATTTTGTGTGATCATGTGATGATGATTTTGATCCTGATTTTTTATGAGTAGTTAGCATAGATGTGCATGATCCCCATAGATTTTTCTCACATTTTTGTGATGAGCATAAGTGGTAGTTTAGGTTGAAACCTTTAGATGCTCCATTTTTAGGGTTTAGGGTTGATACCTTTGGATTTAGGATTTCATTTTAGGACTTAATAGATGATTTAGTCCCTGGTTTTTGTATGAGGCATTCTTAATTGAATTAGGATCCCTTAGGAATTTTTGTAGAAATTTATAACATAATTTACTATTTTTGCTAGATTTTAGCTTAGGTGCTAGTTTTAGATGATTCTAAGGCACTAACTCAACTAGATTAACATCTTTAGTTCCCTTAGATTAGGGTTTAGTTTCTCTTGCTCTTGGTTGATGATGAAGACAAGTTGAAGATGCATTGGATTGCTTGAAGAGGCTTGTATATGAAGATCTTCCCTTCTTGTGGTGTAGTTTTGATTAGGTAGTAAGATTAGGGTTTTGTAGGCAGAGCTTCTAGATAGTTCTCTTTCTTCACAAACATGGAATATGTTGATCAATTCAATTCTTCCATATGATGTAAGGTCCCTTGTAAAGGCCTCATCCCTCATTTGGTAGGATGTGTGGCTCTTTATAAGTTGGTAGAACCTTTGAGGGTCCCTTTCTCTGATGACAGGATGCTTAGTGGTGACCTTTGGTCTTCACTCTGCTACCAATCATCCAAACTTTGCTCTTGATGGATGCATTTTCCTCCCTTGTTAGAGGATGGAGTTCCTTGCTTGAAGAGATTAAAGGATGAAGTTGATACTTCTTTGTGTTTGAGGACTACTCTGAGAAGCTGAAGCTTGCAGATGAAGAAGAGCCAGTTGATACTGGTAAAGCAAAGAGAGCTGAAGCTTGAAGACCAAGTTGATACTTGTGAAGAAGATCAAATTGAGATTGAGTGAAGAGCTGAAGCTTGGGGAAACAAATTGATACTTATATGGATACATTGAGAGCCTGAAGGAATCAAGTTGATACTTGTAGTTAAGAGTGAAGCCTGAAGGTGGAGTTGACTGGAGAGCTGAGGCTTGAAGAAGAGGAAACAAGTTGATACTTATGTTTGAAGTATTAGAAGCTTGAAGAAGCAAGTTGATACTTGCTATGGAAGATGATAGCCTTGAAGAGCTGCTGAAGATTGATGACTGGACTGCTGTCAAGTTGGTTTAGTGGTAGGAGCTGTTGATATGTTTCCTTTCTTGTCTGCTTGCCTTCTGTGCAACTGTATTGATGTGACTTGTGTGATTTGCTTGAGGCATTAGAATAAGTTCATATCTAGACTGATGTGAACTAGGAGCATGATTGCACTAGAGGTTGAGTTGCTCCCTCTGCTTGTATTTTTACTGTATGGCTTTGCTTGCGGGTATTCGGTAGAGCCTAGCTCCCTTGCCTATGTGGTTTGTGTTTGCTTGATAGCATTTCACTTCTTATGTATGATTGCAGTTTATTGTATTTTGCTTGACAGCATGTTATTTCCTCTGTATGATTGCAGTTATTCATATCTGGCTTGAGGTTGAGATGAGCTTGTGGAGGCTTCTGCCCCACACACATTTCCTCCCTCACTTGCATTGCATGCATTTTACTGTATATCTGTTTACAGTTTAAGCTGATGCTTTATTTGTTTTTGTTTATCATTGACATGATCCCCTAGGAATCTCACTTCTTTTGATAAGGAAGTGATGATAGAACTTTAGGTTGAAACCATGCATGATAACTTCTAGGAGTTCCCTTTTTCAAACTTCAACCATAGGATGAATCCTTGGCATGACAACCTTAGGACTTGATAGCCCCCCCTTAGTTGAACCTGTTCGTTCTCTCTTCTCATCTCAAAACAAATTAAAATACAGTAATAAAGGTTAATTGACGTCGTACGTTACGAGCCTTAAGCTACTTGAGAAAGGGTTGTTGGAGAGTTTCTTTTCAACAGTCTGGATGTTTAGTATGGTACCCTTTGGGTGACATGCGACACATTCATTCTCAGGTCATAGTCTCTAGTGCGATATTGGTTGCAAACATCCATAAAAAACAGTTCTTCCGTAAAAAACCGAAAACAAACTTCAAACCTTTTTGCCCCATGGGCCCTAATTCAAAGGAAGCTTTTCTGAAGAAAAGAGTGTCGTTAACTCTCTGTTCTATCGCAAACGGTAACGCATAAGTCTCCAAGGGTCAAGCTGCGTACACCAAACTGCTGGAACTGTTTGTTAACCCTACTCGATAAAACAGATGAATCTGAATTCCCGTAATCCGTATTATCCCGAACTACGTAAGCTCTGATCTCTCATACCTGTTGAGAGTACGTAGGCACAATACTGATGTATTGGCGAGCCACCTTCCCCGTAACCCGTAGTTAGCCGAACTACATTGACTCTGATTTCTCATTCTCTGATGAGAATACGTAGGCATAAAGTGCGACGCTTTGCCGAGTCATTTTCTTTTCTTTTCAGACCAGCCTTGATAGGTAGATAGATTAAAATAAACCCGTCTGGTAAATACAACAAGCGTGGATCCCATCGAGTACGATGGACGTGAGGGGTGCTAATACCTTCCCCTTGCGTAACCGACTCCCAAACCCAGACAATGGTTGCGATGACCTTGTCTTATACCTTTTCGTCAGGTTTTTCCGATCGTTTCCTTTCCTGCTCTGAGGGATAAATAACGAAAGGTGGCAACTCTTCTGTTTTGCCGGCACCTTATTTTCGCGGTAGCAACAGTTGTGACCTTGCATTTGAGGTATGTAATGAGTTGACTATTAGATGTATCAACATTTTCATGATTAAGGTTGAATTAGTTCTGCTAGAGCTATCTTTTGTTTGAGTTTGTTAACTCATGATTGCTGTCATAGAATAGAAACTCTTATTTGAAGCATACTTTGAATGGATGTTGGAATTCTTATGTCCAAAGCTTATTGTTGCTTCTGTTTAGATTTTGTGCTAAAAGTTTTGTTAAACATGTTTAGGTATACTAGCTTGTAAGCTACTGTCTAGATCAATCTGAATGCAAATGTGTGTTTTTTCTTTGTGAAGGCTCTGTTAAAATAATTCATCATAAATGTTGTTGAAACATATAATGTATTGATCTATGATGATTAACATTTTCATGGTTGTGCCTATTGCTATCAGAACTTGGTTCTCATACTAGAATTTAGTTGTGTTTACTATCATGGAGTTGTAATTTTCATATGAAGCAATGTTTTGAATTGATGTTGATTTTTGGCATGGTAATGACCAAAGACTTGTTGTTGCTTCTGTTTAGTTGTTATGATGTTTGTTCTGTTGCAAGACCATTTAATCATGTTTAGAAATATAAGTTTGTTAGGTTGTCTGGTTAGACCAAGTTGTCAAAATGTGAGAACTGCATGTGTGTGTGTGTTTTGAGAGCATCATTGTTGTTGGATTCATTGTGCATTACTGTTTGACATTTTGATTTGACAAAACATTGGCTGACTGACAGTTTCTGTTTTGCGGTTTGTCAACCTCCGGTGTTATCAATTTCATTTTAGATTTCTGCATATCTGTGTGTATTAGGAATTCATTTCATGGTGCAGCTCGGATGATTAAACATGTAATATCTTGAATAATGTTCTAACTTTGGCTATACAAGGCTGTTTTTCAAAAGGTATTTCAATACTTGCAACATAATGATCATATTTTGACTCAGTAGAATTTGAGCCTTATCTTTGTACATAATCATTTAACAATGTATTTAGGACATGTGCACATCCTTCTTTGATCTTGTTTGCCTCTGTTTTGAACCATCACTTCAAAAATGCATTGCCAAACCTCCATCTGCATTTTTCTTCGAATCTCACTATGTATGCATTATGTTGAAAATTGGATGTCACCATTGTAACCCTCTTCAAATTTCAAGTGGATTAGAGTTTAATTTCATGAAAATTGATGATGTTTTGCTTAAGTTTGAGTTGAATCGTTTCCATGAAATCTTTCCTTAAGGTTGCCTTAGGTTTTGGCCCAGAATATTTGACTTGGAGGGTCTTAAATTATTTGGGTGGTTTGATGCAATGGATGTATCGCCACCCCAGTGGTTATGCCTTGCGTTTCATGTACTTGTTAGCCTTGTTGTCTTGAGTTCAATCCTTGGTGTGGACAAGTCTTTTTTGTCATTTTCTGATTTTTCTCATTTTTGATATTTTATCTCTCTCTTACATTAAGTGTTCACATGCGTGCTCTGGGCAATGTGGTAAAGGTTTTGACCTGTAATCTAATGGGCAATGTGGACCTCCCCTTACTTTTTAATTACTATTTTCTTTGATTTTCTTCAAAATTCAAATCAACGTAACTTTGTCATTTCCTATTATTTTTAAATAATTCTTTTTGCAAATGTTTCTTAATTTGGTTTATTTTCATATGGTAATAAAATAATTCACGAAATTGCATTCTAGAAACACTTTATGCCATAACAAAGTCTTTCATTTTTTAGGGTTTTTACCCTCCTCTCTTTCAATCATTTTCAAAACTTTTTGATTCTATTTCATCAGTTTGACTTGCACTTGATGTGTACATGATTAGTAACGCTTTCATGTGTGTTGAATATGTTGCTTAAACCAAAACCTATTTGCAGTCAAATCTTTGCTTGTAAGCATCTAAGTGGTTTATCTTTGCATTTTATGTTTGAAAACCATGCTATCTCTAGGTGTTGTAACTTCTAGAGTATACTTTTCATGTCTTCCCTCACCCATCTGGAGATCTAGTTAGAACTTTAGTATGATAGGTTTGGTTTCATTTTGTGGTTGTTACCTCTAAACTTGTTTGCTCCCCCATGAAATCATGAAACTTTAAGCTTGAACTGTTGTAACACTTTTTACTTGTACTTGATTGTCATCAATGCATGATTGTTGGTCTCATGTGGTTACATTTGACCTCTTTTAAATCCTATGATATGCTTGCCTCAAGTTGTCACTTGCTTGCATTTTAAAATTTTTTTGCATTACATGTTATTGTCGTGTTTGTTTTTCATCTTTGTTAGGATGTCCAAAAGTTGATATTGCCTTATATGGTTGGTCTTGTAAGAACCTCACCATGTCCTTCATGATATTGTAATATCTTTATGTATATATTGATTGTAACCATTTGAATTGATTGTAATCTTTGCTTGATGTTGTCATGTGCTTGCATGTCTCCTTGGTTGTTACCATGCTCTCTTATATGTTCATCATGTTTGAATGAATGCCTGTGTATGCTTTGTTAGGTTATTCCCCAAGTGATGGAACTTGTTAGTTCTCATCCAGTTGCCTCATCTTTCCCCTATTACAAAGGAAAGTCTCTATATTGACTTCACTGTCATAGATAGCTCATTACCCCCTCTTTAACTTGTTAACTTATCTTGAACCCTAACTTAGTTAAGTCAGAACCTATACCCATTTAGACTTTGCTTTAAGTCTAGAAGACCTACCCATTGTTAGGAGTACCCTTCTATTAGAACTTTAAGATAGAGTTTGTCAACTCTATGTAAGAATCATGGTGATGATTACTTACTCCCCTCTTGGCGTTTGTCAAAGTCAAATCCTTTTGAATGTTCAATATAGATCTAGAGAGTTTGGTTAAACTCTATGCAAGCATTATTATGTGTGTTCCCCTTTGAACCTTGATCATATTCAAGTGTTCATCTATCCCTAGTGAGGATAACTACAGTTGCTTTGATTCTATCCTAGTTAGGATACGTATGCAGAGGATGCGTTATCTTTGCGAGCAAATTTAGAAATTATCCCTAGGTCTTTACCTATAACTTTAACCAAACCCAAATCCCAAACCATAGCAAACATTTAGCGAGTATAGCATACAAACATACAAACGGTTCCTGTAGAGTACTATAGACGTTTAGGATGTGAAATACCTACCCTAGGCATAACAAACCCCCGATCCCCGATCTCTCAGCGTTGTTGTTACGTCGCGCAAAAGGTCTTTCTTTCTTTAACATTTCCTTTGGATAAACTAAAGTCCGGTTGTGAATTAAATGAATTAAGATTCAAGTTAATCAATAGCTTGGTATCATGATTCTCACCGCGACAGGCACAAAATCACAAAAATTAATCAATTAATTTAATTAAATAAATAATTACTAAAAATTGAGGTGTTACAATTAGCATCACTTACGTTCGTTGTACTCAACGGGAACCTCTTAATTCGAATTGTGATGAACGTTAGCTAAGCTTAATTTTTTTCTTCTCAATACTAAATGTGAAATGGTACGATAAGAGGATAAAGACGCTAAGGGAAAATGGGTGGTTTCATGATAGGGTGTTCGACAAGGATTGGGGCCCTTGTGCCTACGTATACTTGTTGCACCCCAAAATTTTCCCAACATTTCTTCACCTAGCTTATGTTTCATTTCATTCACATTAGCATTATCATTTGCATTTCATTGACATGTATGCAGGAGATCAAGAGGTATGATTACCAATCAAGAGCTATACAAGACTGTGAGGCTAGCTAAGAATGTTATCCAAGTGTTCAAGGGTTGATATCCTCACCAGATAAATATAAGATCCTCAGAAAGAATGGTTGAAGCCAAGTATGTGGGTATCCTGACTTGAGAGTTGTGGGAAGTCATCAGATGATTCTGAAGCCATGAAGTTAGACTTGAGGTCTTGAGAGAGCTCATGAGAAGTGTTGAAGATCACTTTAAGGCCTAGACAGGTCATTGTGCAAGATTAAGAAGGCTCAGCCATGAGTGGTGCAGCTAGGGTTTGACTGGGTCAACCCTAAGTCAACTGATGATTTGAAGAAGGTTGAGACCTAATCCAAGAGCCATGTGATCATGGATTGATACATTGAGATGATAAAAGGATGATTCCAAGGTTAACTCATCATGATTGAAGAGTTTGAAAAGTTTCAGGCTAGGGTTTCTAAGGCTTGACAGTGTAAAATCCCCTAGTTTGACCCCTATCTTCAAAGTAATTTACCTCAAGATATGATTGTCATCTCATCTTGACCCCAACATGATTGTTGTAGAGCATGAGATTAGCTTTAATTTGAGTGCTAGAAGTCCTTGATAGGATTTGTAGAACTCAAGTTATGGTTTTGGCAAGTTACAAGTCATCTGAGGCATGTGAATTTGGAGCTTGAAAGTTACCCAACTTGCATGACACGTTTTCCTTAGAGGGATGATTCCTATGAACTTTTGGTCAACATGAATGTTGTTCCTAATTCTCTTAGATTTCTAGAGAGTACTAGAAGTCCTTGATAGGATTTGTAGAGCTCAAGTTATGGCTTTGACAAGTCAAGGGTATTTTGGGTATTTGTGATTACAGATCATTTGTGATCATAGGCCATTTTCACTAACTTAGAGGCCTCAATTGAAATTTTGTTCAACTAGAAAGTTGCTCAAAATGGGGTTTTGAAAAAAGAAAGAATTAAAAGGATTTAATGACCAAAAATTCAAATAATTCATTTTGTGTGCAAATGAAGCAAAATTATAGGTCAAATTGATTGGAACAATGGTTTTAGAAACAATGGCAATGTTAGAATTTTGATTTGAGGTCAAATTCATGCACTTCCATTTCATTTCTTCATGATGAAGCAACATAATCAAACTCACACCTTTGGTTTGCAAACAAGGAAGTAAACTTAACAAACTCATTCAATATCTCATGAGGAGTGCAAAGCAAGTTTGCTGAGGCCAAAACAGAGGAGATATCGTGAATGCCATGGATGATATTTTGGAGAGAAATTGAAAATGGGAAAACTCATTTGGATGATTCTAGAAAGTTCTAGACATTTCCAATGAGTTCTATATAAGTCATTGAATGAGTTCAGTGCATTTTTTGGAAGAGATTGAAGCTGGTTGCAGAGAGAGCCATTGAATTTTCAGAGGTGCAAGTGAGAATCGTATTCTGAGTTCAAAGTAAAATCAAGGAAAAGTGAAGGTTGCATTAGCTTCAGAGGAAGATTTAGAGTGAGTCTGGATCATATTGGAGGCTGAATCGTGCAAGAACCATCTCTGTTACACCTCTGAACTCAGGTTGGTATTTTTTTCACTCTTATGCATAATTTAGGAGGAGATAGCTAGTAATTCATAGGTGGTTAGGATCAGGATGAAGTGTAGTTGGGTTTAGGATGATCAATTGCATGATTAGAGACAATTTAGGTGGAACACCATTTTCGGTTGAGATTGATATCTTAAGATTCAGGCGTTTTGAGGATGAATTAATGGTATGGTCGAATTGCTGGTGAAATTTTGAGCAAGATTCATTCAGGAATCGTGGCGAATGGTTGGCTATAGATGAAGTTAGGGTTATGCAGGGGTGGCCGGAAAAGCCACCGGCGACGTCTGGTTCGTGCGCAGGTTTCAGGTTTAAATTGAGGAAGATGAAATCCTCACCCTCCACTCATGCTGAAGACTTGACTCAGTCTCTCAATCCAAGCGTCCTTGATGAGCCACGTACCCCTCTCCCAAAACTCACCGTTTTACTTACTCGCTGAATGAACTGAACGTGCGTGTGTTCGAATCCTGGCATATACACTTTTTCTTTTGATTAATTTGAACTGAAGTGAGCTGAATGAATTCAGGCACATGGGCCTTCACATTAGTTGCTATCAACACCCCACTCTAGGCCCAACCCACATTTTGAACTGATTATAATTGCTATTTGCAACGCATGTTTTATCATTTCTTCTTTATTTCTTTTATTTTCCTCATTTCATATGGTTTAGAGATTAATTCATAAAAAATAGGAAAATAATCCAATTTGATCCAAGTTTTTTTTCCCGGACTCATGAATGAGTCTAGAATTTTGTTGAATAAAAATATTAGGAATTCATGCATTTGTGATTTTATGTGCATTTTTTACATTTTAATTGATATTAAAATGGCCATGGTTGATACCTTGTTTTGCTGAATTTTGTTTGATCAATTGGTGATGATTCTTGAGCTGATTTTTTGTGTGTGATTAGTTTAGACATGCATGTTCCCCTGGATTTTATGGATGATTCAACCCCTGGATTTTGTGGATGATTCAACCCCTGGATTTTGTATGGTAGATTCATGATTGAATTAGGTTCCCATAGTTATTTTTGTAGGATTTTACAATTGGTTTTAGTATTTTAGTTAGGATTAACTTTAATACTAGGTTTTAGGTGATCCTAACTTGCTAATTCAACTAGAATGACCTCTTTAGTTCCCTTAGATTAGGGTTTTGCATCTCTTGCTCTTGGATGATGTTGAGGACAAGCTTGGGCTGCTGAGGAATGCTTGAAGAAGCTTGGATGTGAAGATTTCCCTTCTTTTGGTGTAGTGTTGTTTAGGTGTTAAGATTAGGGTTTGTAAGTAGAGCTTCTAGATAGATTCTCTTCTTTCATAAACATGGAAGGTGTTGATCACTTCCATCCCTCCCTATGATGTAAGGTCCCCTTGTAAAGGCCTCATCCCTCCTTTGGTAGGATGTGTGGCTCTTCACAAGTTGGTAGAATCTTTGAGGGTTCCTTTCCTTGATGATGGAGTGCTTAGTGGTGACCTTTGGTCTTCACTCTGCTGTCCACTATCCAAACCTTGCTCTTGTTAGATGAATCTTTATCCCTTGCTAGAGGATGGAGTTCCTTGTTAGAAGATTGAAGATGCTAGAGGTTGCATTTCCTTGTGTTTGAAGACTGCCATTGGAGCTGAAGCTTGAAGGTCAGGAAGAGCAAGTTGATACTTGTGAAGAGGATCAAAGTGAGATTGAAGAAAGAGCTGAAGCTTGAAGAAGAGGAAAAACAAGTTGACACTTGTGTGCTTGATGCATTGAGAGCCTGAAGGAACAAGTTTATATTTGCTATTGGGATTGAAGCTTGAAGGTGTAGTCTACTTTGGAGCTGAAGCATGAAGAAGGTGTAGAAAAAGTTGATACTTGTGTTTGATGTGTTGAAAGCTTGAAGAAGCAAGTTGATACTTGCTATCAAAAATGAAAGCCTGGAAGAATAGTTGAAGACTAAGGACTGAACTGATGTCAGAGGAGCTTTGCTGTGAAGCTGAGGAGGCTGTTGATCTGCTTTCTTTCCTGTCTGTTGGCTTTCTGTGCAACTGTATTGATGTGACTTATTTGATTTGCTTGATGCATTAGAATAAGTTCATATTTAGACTGACTTAAGTTAGGAGCATGATTGCACTAGAGGTTGAGTGGCTCCCTCTGCTTGTATTTTTACTGTATGGCTTTGCTTGCGGGTATTCGGTAGAGCCCAGCTCCCTTGCCTATGTGGTTTGTGATTTACTTGATGGCATCTTATTTTATTTTATTTCATTTCTTCTGTATGATTGCAGTTATTCATATCTGGCTTGATGTCGAGACGAGCTTGTGGAGGCTGACGCCCCACACACCTTTCCTCCCTCACTTGCATTGCATGCATTTTACTGTATTACTGTTTACTGTTTAAGCTGATGCTTTATCTGTTTCTGTTTATCATTGACATGATCCCCTAGGAATCTCACTTCCTTTGATAAGGAAGTGATGATAGAACTTTAGGTTGAAACCTATGCATGATAACTTCTAGGAGTTCCCTGTTTCAAACTTCAACCATAGGATGAATCCTTGGCATGACAACATTAGGACTTGATAGTCTCCCCTTAGTTGGGCCTCTCTCTCTCTTCTCATCTCAAAACAAGTTAAAATACAGTAATAAAGGTTAACTGACGTCGTACGTTACGAGCCTTAAGCTATCTGAGAAAGGGTTGTCGGAGAGTTTCTTTTCAACAGCTTGGATGTTTAGTATGGCACCCTTTGGGTGACATGTGACGCATCCACTCTCAGGTCATAGTCTCTAGCACGATATTGGTTGCAAACATCCATAAAAAATAGTTCTTTCGTAAAAGACAGAAAACAAACTTCAAACCTTTTTTCCCCGTCGGCCCATAATGCAAAGGAAGCTTTTCGGAAGAAAAGAGTGTCATTAACTCCCAGTTCTACCGTAAACGGTAACGCCTAAGTCTCCAAGGGTCGAGCTACGTACACCAAACTGCTGGAACTGTTTGTTAACCCTACTCGAAGAAACAAATGAATCTGAATCCCCGTAATTCGTATTATCCCGAACTACGTAAGCTCTGATCTCTCATGCCTGTTGAGAGTATGTAGGCACAATACCGACGTATTGGCGAGCCACCTTCCCCCATCCGTTAACCCGTAGTTAGTCGAACTATGTTGACTCTGATTTCTCATTCTCTGATGAGAATACGTAGGCATAAAGTGCAACGCTTTTCCAAGTCATTTTCTTTTCGTTTCAGACCAACCTTGATAGGTAGATAGATAAAACCAACCCGTCAGTTAAACACAACAAGCGTGGATCCCATCGAGTACGATGGACGTGAGGGGTGCTAACATCTTCCCCTTGCGTAACCGACTCCCGAACCTAGACAATGGTTGCGATGACCTTGTATTATACCTTTTCGTCAGGTTTCTCCGACCGTTTCCTTTCCCGTTCTAAGGGATAAATAACGAAAGGTGGCGACTCTTCTATTTTGCCGGCACCTTATTTTCGCGGTAGCGACAGCTGGCGACTCTGCTGGGGACTTGATAGTTTCCTGGGATCCAACGTCCCTTATGCGAGTCAGTTTGGGGATCCAACGTCCCCTATACGAGAGTCAATCCTAGCGCTTGTATGATTACTTGTTGGGTTGTGTTTATTTATTGCATTTTATTTCCTGCACTTTATTTTCAGTATGATATGATTATCAGTCCTGTTGTGGGAGGGGCATTCTGATGAGTGAGAAGCCAGACCCAGGCTTGAGCGTACCTAGCATTAGTTGTGGAAATTAGTGGGCGCGTGCTTGCTTTGCAGGCACTAGTGTCTCATGAAATCCACGCTCAGACGAGGTTCTCTCGGTTGACTTCTTTTCCGGCCCTTTGGGCCTGAGGGGTTGTTGGTTTGGATAATTGTCGACTCTGGGGACCGATCATTTGGGATTCAGCTAAGTGAGGCCGCTTCAGGAGATGATGATGCCACACCTTCTGGGTATCGTATCATCACTCTTGAAAGTCTGTGACGTTGATGACCGCATAGGATGCCGAACTTGTGTCAGTTTAGGTCCATACCTGTGAGCAGGGTCGGGTTTGTTGCAGGAAACCTTAACCTTCAGACTACCTGGTTTTCTTGATAGTGAATCAGTTTCGTTGGTATCAGGGTCTCTCATCAGATATGCGTTTGTTCTTGATAGAGCAGATTTATGATCCTGTATCCGGGTTTATCATCAGATACGTGTTTGTTCTTGACAGAGCAGATTTATGGTCCTGTATCAGAGGTCCTTATTATCAGATATGTGTATTTGTTCTTGACAGAGCAGATTTATGATACTGTATCCAGGTTTATCATCAGATATGTGTTTGTTCTTGACAGAGCAGATTTATGGTCCTGTATCAGAGGTCCTCATTATCAGATATGTGTATTTGTTCTTGACAGAGCAGATTTATGGTCCGATATCAGGGTTTTCTTCTTATCAGAGATAGGGTGGTTCTTGACAGAGCAGTATTGTGGTTTTGTTGATACAGAACCTTCATCTCTTCAACAGCACAGTCGTCTTGATCTCCTGCTGCATGATTGCATTTTGCATTGCTTTGCATACTCATTTGCATATCATTAATGTGTGTCTGTGTTGCAGGTACCGTTTCCCCCGGTTCAGGTTTTCTTGCCTCCTATTGTGCTATCATGGGTTCTCTGAGGAAGACCGTGGCCTACAAGCTCCCCACTCCTGATGTTGTTCAGCTGACTAGTTTGATTGCTTTGGCAGACGATTTTGTGAGAGGTGAATTCAAAAAGTCTTATGGGAAACTGCTCAGCTTGGTGCGTAAACCTTTTGTGTTCGAGTTGAATGGGTTGCACGCCTTGCTGCAATTCTATGATCCTCCTTTGAGATGCTTTACTTTCCTAGACTTTATTCTCGCGCCTACACTCGAGGAGTATGCTGATTTGTTAGGTGTGCCTATCAAGAGTCAGATGCCCTTTGTTCATATGGATGCTGAGCCTAATCTGGCTAGTCTAGCTCCTTCACTTCATCTGGATGCCTCCGAGTTGGTCTTGTCTAGTTGGAACAGGGTTCCCGGTTTCTCCTTGCAGTTCTTAGTGGGAAAGGCCCAGCAGTGTGCCAAAGACGGTTGTTGGATCGTGTTCAACGCCATCCTTGCTCTTTGCGTATATGGCATCATTCTGTTCCCTAATATGCCCGACTTTGTAGACTTGGACGCCTTCCACATCTTTGCATCAGGGAATCCAGTCCCTACCTTGATTGGAGATGTCTATCATTCCGTCCACTATAAAAACGAGAACAGAAGAGGCAAGAATGTCTCGTGCTGTGTACCCATGCTCTATAGATGGCTTGATAGTCACCTACCCAAGAAGGGTCCCTTTGCTTCATTTGCAGCCACGGCAGAGTGGTATGAGCGTTTGATGAGTCTATCAGCGGAGGATGTTGTCTGGTTTGATAGAGATAGGTTGGGTACTGAGATTATCTTCAGCTACAGCGGATTTCCGAATGTGCCTTTGATAGGCAGGAAGGGCTGTATCAACTATAATCTATCCATGTTGGTCCGACAGTTTGCTTATGCTTTGAGAGCTCCGCCGAAGGATAAAGAGGTGCAGGAATCTCTGTACCTCACTGGTCTTCTAGAGGGGGATATGTTATCTAAGCTTCAGCACGCTTGGAATGGTATCAGTAGACGAGGGAAGCCGTTGCTGGGGAAAAGTAATAGCCAAGCCTACGCTCCGTATGTGACCTGGATCAGAGCAAGAGCAGAGATTATAGGGATGCCGTTTCCACCTGCCAAGCCAGAAAGCCCTCCAGTGATTGAAGAGCCTACCACCGTGCCTATTCAGCAGCATAATTAGGTGTTAGCTAAGCGAGATGAGCTGAAGAAGGAAAATGAAGAGCTGGAGAAAGAATTGGCTCAACTTAGAAGCGAGAGAAGCGAAGCCGTCCATTCCTTCAAGAGGCAAACAGAGCTGGTGAACCAGTTAGGTACGGATTTGACTAAGCAGATGGCTGAGCGTGAGCGCTTGGGTCGGGACTTCAAAGCTGTCAATGACGTACTGGCCACTAAGAAGAAGCACTTGGATTAAGCGTACCGGAGAATATCCAAGTTTAATCAGCATTGGAAGGCCACCCTAGCCAACGGCAAGGGACGGGAGGATAAGCTGAAGCAACAGATCTCCAAACTGAAAGCCCAAGTGAAGGCTAGTGAGAAGAGGTTTGATGAAGAAACCGCTCGCAGATATGCCGCTGAAGGCCTGCTCAACAAGGCTCTTGCTAACCTGAAGGAGCGCAAACTGACGTTTGAATCCAAGAAGCGGAAGCTAGAAGATTGTTTCGGCGAAGGAGCATGGGAAGACTCGGTTGAAGGTCTTCAATACACTATTAGGCAAAGGGAGTTACTCGTCGAAGGGTTGCTCACTCGGCTTGATCATCCGGGAACGAGGGATTTGTTAGAAGAGTTTCGCGCCTGTGGCCATGCTTGACTATATTTGTAATCCTTTTGTTTTGATCATTGTTGTATGCTGACCATCAACAGGCTTGTTGGTCGAGGTCATGCTATTGATTCTGTTTGTACTCAGTGACGTTGTGTACCGCCTTGATGAGCTTTCTTTATATATGTATGAGATGTTATTTCCACGACTGGACTCAGACTTCTTATTATCAGCACTGGCACTCAGGCACTAGGAGCGGGGGGAAATCTCCCTAACGCACAGACACACGTTTGCATTTGCATGAAGCATTTGCATGACGAGCACTTTGTCATTTTTCTAACCCTTTGTGTATGCAGGTTGTTCCAGGATTGATCGAAGACCGATCCACCACTATCCGACCAGAGCGAATCAGGCTAGAGCAATGGAACAAGTGCAGACTGACGTCCAGGAACTCCGAGAGAGGATGGACCGCTTCATGGAGCTCATGCAAGTGGTTGCCAACGGCCAAGACCAGCTCAGAACATTGGTCCAGCCTCTGATCTCCAGGGTTGACAGCAATGGTGTACTCCATGGTGGGAGCGTTCCGACCCCTCCACCTGTTGAAATTCATCAGAATGGCATCCCCGTGACTGGGGGGAATGGGAGTGGTAACGGCAATGTGATCACTAACATCGGGCTCAATGGTAATACGACTGACGTCGGCAATAGAAATTTTGAAGCTAATGGCAATGTTGGACTGGGCAATGGCAACATAGGTGCTGGAAATCTGTATGGGCCTAATGGCACTCAGCCATGGCTAGAAGATCGCCAAGAAGATTTGTTCTCACAGAGGAGTGCTGAAGGAGAACTGACTGCTCAAGCACGTCTGAGGTTTAAGGCACTCGAGGACAAAATGAGGAATTTTAAGAACCTGAACACTATGGGTGTCGACATGTCTAAATTGGGATTGATTTCTGATTTCAAGGTGCCTCCCAAATTCAAGGTACCCGACTTTGAGAAGTACAAGGGCACCACTTGCCCTCGTGTCCACCTAAGGTCATACTACCGGAAGATGTCCGCTCACTCTGAAGACGAGAAGCTGCTGATGCACTTCTTTCAGGATAGCTTGTCAGGGCCGTCCTTGGAATGGTACATGAGTTTGGAACCCACTAGTGTGCGCACGTGGAAGGAACTTGCTGAAGCCTTTGTGCACCATTATCAGTATAACAGTGACTTGGCTCCGAACTGGGTTCAACTGCAGAACTTGTCGCAGAGGAACAACGAAGGATTCAAAGAATACGCCCAGCGATGGCGTGAGTTAGCAGCTAGAGTTCAGCCGCCGATGGTTGAACGAGAGCTTGTTGAAATGTTTGTAGCCACTCTCCCGGGGGTCTATTACGAGAAACTAGTTAGTGGTATGTCAGGGAGTTTCTCAGATCTCATCATTACTGACGAGCACGTCGAGAATGGGATCAAGTTGGGGAAAATCCAGGGTGTTGATCTATCCTCAGCTGGAGGAGGAAAGAAACCCTACGGTAACAAAAGGCATGAAGGAGAGACGAGCGCCGTGTCTAACGCTCGAAGGAAAGGTAAGGGCCAGCGCCAGCAGGTGGCTAGCATAACCATCCCTGCTATCCAACAACCCCAGCCACAGCAGCAGCAGCCGAATCAGCAAGGGTACAGAAAGTATCAGAGCAGGGCACCTCTGTCAAGTCGTCACCTTGAGACACCGCCCATGTCTTATGCACAGCTGTTACAAACTCTGCTCCAGTTACAGCTAGTCCAGAAGAGAACTCTGGCTCCCTTGACAGGGGCACCTCCGCCAGGTTATGATGCGAATGCAACGTGCGAGTTTCACTCGGGGGCACCAGGCCACACGATAGAAAACTGCAAAGCCTTCAAGCACAAGGTGCAAGATATGGTGGATGCTAAGATCATCAATTTCTCAGATAATGTGTCGAATGTCACAAAGAACCCTATGCCGAATCATAGGGGAGGTGGGGTGAATGCCATTATCGAGGACGAGAACTTAGATTTGTTGACTGATGTCAAGGATCTGAAGACACCGCTTAGCTTCGTTAAAGCCAAGCTTATGAAGAAAGGCTTCTTTCCGGGCTGTGGAGAACTGTGTATAGGCTGTGCGACTCGTCCTGATGGATGTGAACAGTTGATAGTGGGGATTCAGAGTATGATGACCGAAGGAATCTTGCAGTTTAGCCGAAGGGCCGAATGTGGATCTGGAGAGGTAATGTTGAAGTAAGATGATGAGGTTGCCACCATAACCATCCCTCGCCAGACGATCACCATTTCTGCACTCAGACCGCCCACAATTACCATCACAAAGGTTGGGCCGATACCATTTGAAAGCACCAATGTTGTTCTATGGCACTACGGGGAAGACGTCTTCTGTAACGGACAGAAGTTGGAACTGGAACCATCTGGGCAGTCTGTGGATAACCTAGTGGGCACGGGCGGAATCACGCGCAGCGGAAGAGTATTTGCTCCACCTGAGATCGTGGTGGACAAAGCAGACAAAGCTAAGAAAACCGATAAGGGAAAGAGTAAAGTCGTTGAGGAAACCCCTCGTGGGGTAGAGAAGGACTTACTTGTAAAGGACGCTGAAGAGTTCATGAGGTTGATCAAGAAGAGTGACTACAAGATCGTTGATCATCTTCATCAAACGCCCTCGAAAATTTCCATCCTGAATTTGTTGCTGTGTTCGGAGTCACATTGCAACGCACTGTTAAAGGTCTTGAATGCCACGTATGTACCGCAGGAAATCTCGGTCAACCAATTGGAAGGGGTCGTAGCCCACGTGAATGCTGGAAACGGGTTAGGGTTCACTGACCTAGAGCTGACGCCGAAGGGGAGAAACCGCAACAGCGCCCTGCACATCTCGATAGAGTGTAGGGGAACGATTATGTCTCATGTGTTGGTGGACACTGGGTCGTCGCTCAATGTTCTTCCGAAGAAAGCATTGATGAAGTTAGATACTCGTGGATTGATTTGCACACCCAGTGATCTGGTTGTGAAGGCTTTCGATGGAACCAAGCGTCATGTCTTTGGAGAGGTAACTCTGCCAATCCAAGTTGGGCTGGAAACTTTCGACGCAGTCTTCTACATCATGGACATCATGCTTGTGTACAGCTGTCTCTTAGGCAGCCCATGGATCCATTCTGCTGGCGCCGTGACCTCCACGTTACACCAGAAGCTCAAGTATGCTGTCGGAGGCAGCATCGTAACGGTATGTGGCGAAGAAGACATGATGGTGAGCCATTTGTCGTCCTTCAAATATTTTGAGATGGATGGAGAAATCCACGAAACCCTATGTCAGGCATTCGAGGCCGTTAAAGTCAAGGACGTGGCTCCAGTAATGACTGAGAAACCAGAGATGACTCTCTCTTCCTTCAAGGAAGCCTGGGCCGTTGTTCAAGCCGGATCTACCCCAGGCTGGGGGCGAGTTCTGGAAATACCTAACAAACAGGACAAGTTTGGGTTAGGATACTCTCCTGCGGCTGAAGCCTCCTCTTCTCACAGTGCGTCGCGAGGTAAAGGGCCGATCCAGTTTACCAGTGGCGGAGTGATATTTGAAAGTGTCAGTGCAGTGTCTGAGGACGGCGAAGACAACGATTGCGACCTGGACTCTTGGATCTAGCCAAGCAAACCAGGCCAGAGCCTCACCAATTGGTCCATCAGGGATATCATCCAAGTGACAGGCAAAGAGTAATGATTTACTTTCTCCAATTATTGTACAACCCTATGTCCTACCCGGGGCATAGAGCTTTTATTGTCATGGCCTTGTTTGGTTATGTACATGCATTTTACCAATAAATCAAAAGGCATTTTTCTTCGCATTCAAATATTATGATCCCTGTTATTCCTGTTTTATATTTGTTTTGAAAAACAATAAAATGGCAATGGGGTTTGTGCTAACCTGCATATCCATATTTTAAGCTTAACCCTTGTTATTGCAGGATCCATATAACATATGACATCGACTCTGGACCTTTTACGACTCACTTCGACTTCGATTGCCTGATCTATCAGGCCGAAGAAGAGATTCATGAAGACGAAGACCTTCCCGAAGAGTTGGCCCACTTGTTGAAACAAGAAGAGAAAGTTATTCTGTCTCACGAGGAAGAGATTGAGATTGTGAATTTGGGTTCAGAAGAACTGGTCAGGAACGTCAGGATAGGGGCAGCATTGCAGAGTGATGTCAAGCAGAGATTGGTTGGGATGCTGAGAGAGTATAGTGACATCTTTGCTTGGTCATACGAAGAGTCACCAGCTGTCGCTATAGTGAAAATCGGCGCCGGCTGAACAGAAGAGTCGCCACCGTGCATTATTTATCCCAAAGGAGGGAAAGGAAACACTCAGAGTAAACCACACGCAAAGACGGGAAAGGAATGGTCGTCGCAACCAAATCCTGGATTCGGGAGTCGGTTACGCAAGGGGAAGGTATTAGCACCCCTCACGTCCGTCGTACTCGACGGGATCCACGCTTGTTTTCTAATATGGATTGTTATTCTATCTATTCTACAGGTCAAGGGTTAAAAGAAAATAAAGTGACTCGGCAAAGTATCGCACTTTATGCCTACGTATTCCCGTCTAGAACGAGAAATCAGAGTCAACGTAGTTTGCCTACCTACGGGAAAGGAGGGGAAGGTTGCTCGCTAGGATATCGCATCCTATGCCTACGTACTTTCATACGGCATGAAAGATTAGAGAAAACGTAGTCCGGGCCACGTACGACACAAGTTTGTCTTGATTGTTTTTATCCTTCTGAAAAAGGTTTTCTCCGGATTACGGGTCCAAGCGGACGAAAATGACACTTTGATTGGTTTTCAGTCTTTTACGCAAGAACTGTCTTTTATGATGTTTGTAATCTCTGACGCACTAGAGACTATGATTTGAGGGTGACTACGTCGTATATCACCCTAAGGGTAACACACTAAGTAATCAGATTACTGAAGAGTGACCCTCCAGCAACCTTTCTCAAATAGCTTAAGGCTCGTAGTGTACGACATCGATTATCCTTATGACTGTGTTTTTGAAGTGTTTTGAGAGGGAAGAGAAAGAACTCTAAAACCTAGGGTTAAAATGGGAATCAAAATCTACCCTAATGTTATCATGCATGGGTTAAAGCCTAATGTCTGTCATATTTCTCTCTTGCACAGACAGAAACAGAGATCCTAGGGGATAAACGGCAAAAGAAACAGATACATATAGTAAAGCAGTAAAATGCATGAAATGCAGCAAGAAACAATAGGCAAAGTGAACAACTTCACTTTAAACCTAAGGGGAAGATTAACAAACAATGCAACAAAGAAAAACAATCAGCTCAGCAAGCCCCAGCTCCCACAGCAAGTAATCCAAACAGCATCAGCTCTGGCAGCTACAGTTGATACACAGCAAGAGGTTAACAACTGAAGGCAAGATCCTATCTTCTCCTTCCAATGATATCCAAGCTCCAGCTAAGCTCTTATCTTCCAATAATCTCCAGCTTCAACAAGCACTGAGTTCCAACCAGCAAAACCCTAGCCTTCAACAGATATCCAGCTTTGACAGGTACAAGTTTCCTCTTCTAAAATCATCAATTAACTTTATCCTTAATAGGCCTCTAACTTCAATGCAGACCTCACAAGAGAGATTCCAGTAATAGAGGAAGTTGGGATGTTAAGATGCTTAATGATAACCTAGGGAAATCATCAAGATCTTAACACATCAAGTGAAAGTTATCCTCAAGATTCTACCCAATCAAAGCAGGCTCTACATCCCTCCTAAGGAGAGATGTAACCCTTTGTGGGTACCTTGTGTCATAGGATGGAATAGAGGCACAAGAAGCTCTCTATGTTTGATAGAAAAGAACATTCTATTCTAGAGATCTCCCCATATCTCCTATCTCCTAAGCCTTCAATCAACACCTTCAACCTCCAAGCAATCTTCATGTATCAACCTTGATCTTTGTATTCAATCTTCTCCATTGATTCTTCATGTTTCCACAAGCCCAAACCAAGCCCACACCCCACAATAAAAGCCCAGAAACCCAAACAGACAAACATAAACCCCAAGTGGGAACACCAAACAAACACACCACTTGCAAAATATACCAAAAATAGTAAAATAGTATTTAAAATTCTAAGATTAATTCTAAGGGGAGTTCTATATCTACCCTACATACCCTATATGTCCCATGACCTAACTCATGGTAAAGGCCCCAAAATAAAATGTTAGCATGCACCTATGTTGAGTTTAAACCCTAATTATACTAACCTAATGTTCTCTAATCAAAACTAATCAAAATTAATCCACAAAAATGTGGAATAAATCCAGGGGGAACTTAATGTTCTAATCTAACTACCACAAAAAGAATGGAATCAAAATATGAATTTAAATGACCAAAAAAAATTCACCAAATGATATGTACAAACAAAATGAAAATAAAATGCAATTAAATGTAAAAAATCACCAAAAATAGAAAAATGATTAAAATGATATTTTTATTTTTTCACAATTTTCTTCAGACAATTATTAAAAGGTAGCAAAAATCCCCACATCAAAATGATTATTTTTGGATTTTATATGAATTTTCAAAGAACCAAAAATAATATGAAGAAAATGATGAAAATATAAGGAAAAAAAATAAACACGCGTGTCAAATAGTAATTAAAAGCAGTTCAAAACCCCAGTTGGGCCCAGGAGGGGGTGTGGATAGCGTGCATGCACTAAGCCCAATACCATCAGAAAATTAAATGAAAAACAAGATAAAAATGGAAAACTCATGTGGTAAATAGCAACTAAACCTAGTGTAATATCCTAATGGGCCTAAGGGGAGGGTGTGTATAGCAATCCAATTCAATAAGCCCAACCAAAATGATTAATGAAACGGTGAGTTTTGTATGTGTTCTCTCTTCAGACTTCCAAACTCAATCGTGGCCCTTGGATCCTTCATCTAAGTCCAAGTCAAACGCCTCATCTGATGGCTCATGTGTCTTCTTCCCCAAACACTCAGGCGAGCCAAGGCATAACCAGACGGTGGCTCACGGTGGAAGCCACCGTCTTCTCCGGTGAGAGCCTCCACACATGTCATCAACAATAGCCAATAAAACCCTCTTCCACTCCAAATTTCATCCTGAATCTGAATCTACCACTAGAATCCTCTAATTCTCACTCAAAATCAAAACACGAAGAGATTCTCAAAAGAGGCACCAATCTTGATCATCATGATTCTTAAAATTGAAGGTACTAAACTAAACCTCAACTATTAGGGATCATATTCCAATGTTCAATCACGATCAACACCTCAAGAAATAGGAGAAAACAGGCTCAACAGAAAGTGTCCATCATCATCAATCAACTCAATTCTCTAATCTTTTGACCTAGAAACCATCTACCAGTTGCTAACATCCTAACCACAGGTTAATTTCTATCTAGAACTACATGGATCGAGCACAATGAAGGAAGTTACAAACCTGGTTTCAGAAGATCACCACGAGCTATTCTTGATCAATTCAACCTCCACAATGATCCAAACACCTTCGATGAAGCTAGGAGAAGCTCTTCCACACTTCAATTTGGCTTGAAACTCCTTGCAACCTTGAAACCGATTCTGAGTTCTTCACCTTCAAAATTCAGTTGCAAAACCGTTACTCAGCCTCAAATCTCTAACCCCTTTCATCTGAACACCCTCTAAACCTTTTATAGAACACATTGATGGGCTTTTGATCAACTCTTAAGGCCCAAACAGCTTGCTTCAAATTTCTGTCATGGAGATGGAAAATCCAATACCACAGTCGTGTAAATCTTGCTTACAGCTAGCTTAAAATTCCCTCTTTCAATCATATGAACCAAGGTAAAGGTGTTTGGATGATTAGCTAAGCCTGAATCAGCTTGTGTAAGATTTTGGATGTATGACTTGTAATTCAAGCAAGAGGTTTACAAAGCAAGTCACATATTCTGACCTATACTCAAGAAAGTGACAATGTAATTGTCTCTAAAATCCCTTCTCCAATCAATTTGAGTATTTATATGAGGCAATTTGGACTTATAACTTGGATTTTGCATTTTCCCTCCATAAACTCATTTGAAATCCTTCCATATTTAAACCAATTTTGGGAATTTTGGACTACAAGCCATTCTAGCTCACCATGACTTCTTGTATAGCCTAAAAATTCCATTTGAAACACATCTCATGTTGAACATTTTTTCATTTGAGGAGTGGAAGATGGAGATTTTGGTCCATGTTGAAAAATGACTTATAATTCAACTTTCCCAAAATACCCCTGAGTTGCCAAGACCATAGCTTGAGTTCCCCAAATCCTATTGAGGACTTATAGTACTCAAATTAAAGCTAAGATCAAGATCTACAACTCTTATGTTGTCCAAGAATCCATTTGAAAACTCCTTAATGAGCAAAAGTTGCTTGGAAGTCAAGTGTCTTTCACAGATAAATTTCAATGTCCTCTGATGACCCCTAACTTGCAAGAACCATAACTTGAGTTCTATAAATCTCCTTGAAGACTTCTAGTACTCAAATTAAAGCTATTGATAATCTCTCCAAGTTTCATGTTGGCCAAGAATTCATTTGAAACTTGCATTTTGACTTATCTGGCTTGGAAATTGGGCCTAAATTAGGGCTTTTTACACTGAAACCCTAATCTAATAACCCCTCCTCTTCTTGATCCCTCTTGATTTCCCCTTGGCACAACACCACACATATATCCCCATATTAATTCATGACCTCCACAACCTCCAAGCTGACCTTGATACTCTTCAATCACCCAGTTGACCTAGGGTTGACCTAGGGTTGACTCAGATGAAACCCTAGTTGACTGCATTCAACTGTAGCTCTTGTAATCACACCAATGACTTGACTCATCTTCAAAATGACCCTCTAAGCCCTCCATGATGCTAGAACACATTACTTACCCACGGTTCATAGCTCATGTCTTATTGATGATCCTCAATCACACCCCCAAAATAGGAGATAGATCCACTGCTTGGCCTTCTAACTGTTCAAAGCTTCAATTCCTCAGTTGTTAACTTAGATAATCTTGAATTTGAATAAGAACCCCTTTTGATATGCCTATTTATATAAGAATAGCACTTGATCCCTTGTTGGATGACTTGCTTATGTTATGTTATGCAAATGGATGATCTATGTACATGATCTATTATGTAGATAATAATGCAATTGAAAACACAAATCAAGTGAGATGAGTTGGTCAAATTTTAGGGTGCAACACCTGGACTCGACACTGACATCGTGGTCCATCACTTGCCGCTGCGAGAAGATTGTCCTCCCGTTAAGCAGAAGCTTAGGAGGACGCGACCAGATATGGCCGTTAAGATCAAAGAAGAAGTGCAGAAACAGCTTGATGCTAGCTTCTTAGCGGTCACTACCTACCCTCCGTGGGTCGCCAACATAGTGCCTGTACCGAAGAAGGACGGTAAGGTGCGGATGTGCGTCGATTATCGGGATTTGAATAGGGCGAGCCCTAAAGATGATTTCCTGCTCCCTCATATTGATGTGTTGGTCGACAATACAACTCAGTTCTCCGTATTTTCGTTCATGGATGGCTTCTCCGGTTACAATCAGATCAAGATGGCGCCGGAGGACATGGAGAAAACTACGTTTATTACACCTTGGGGAACATTTTGCTATAAGGTAATGCCTTTCGGTCTGAAGAACGCAGGGGCCACTTACCAACGAGCAATGGTTACTTTGTTTCATGATATGATTCATCATGAGATTGAAGTCTATGTTGATGACATGATTGCGAAGTCCCAAACGGAGGAGGGACATCTGGTCAATTTGCTGAAGCTTTTTGAGAGGCTTAGGAAGTTCAGGTTGAGGCTGAATCCTAACAAGTGTACTTTCGGAGTACGGTCGGGAAAACTACTGGGGTTTATCGTGAGTGAAAGAGGCATCGAGGTTGATCCTGCGAAGATAAAAGCAATACAAGAAATGCCAACGCCAAGAACAGAAAAAGAAGTTCGTGGTTTCCTGGGCAGAATAAACTACATTGCAAGGTTTATTTCTCAGCTCACGGCCACGTGTGAACCGATGTTCAAATTGCTGAAAAAAGATCAGGCGATTATTTGGAACGAGGATTGCTAGAAGGCATTCGATAAGATAAAACAGTATCTACAGGAACCTCCGATCTTGATACCCCCAGTGGCCGGAAGACCCTTAATCATGTACTTGACAGTTCTTGAGAATAGTATGGGGTGTGTTCTCGGTCAGCACGACGTGACGGGCAGAAAGGAGCATGCCATTTACTATTTGAGTAAAAAGTTCACAGACTGTGAATCTCGTTACTCGATGCTGGAGAAGACGTGTTGTGCACTAGCCTGGGCTGCCAAACGTTTACGACAGTACATGCTCAATCATACAACCATGCTAATTTCGAAGATGGATCCGATCAAGTACGTCTTCGAGAAGCAAGCGCTTTCGGGCAGGATTGCCAGATGGCAAATGGTGTTGACGGAATATGATATTCAGTACGTTTCCCAGAAGGCCATCAAGGGTAGCGTATTGTCTGAATACCTTGCCGAGCAGTCGATCGAGGATTGTCAGCCGATGAAATTTGAATTTCCTGATGAGGATATCATGTTTCTCAAGGTGAAAGATTGCGATGAACCGTTGCCCGACGAGGGTCCTGACAGGAAATCCCAGTGAAGATTGATATTTGACAGGGCGGTTAATGCTTACGGAAGTCGCATAGGGGTAATCATCATGACTCCCCATGGATCCCACATCCCATTCACTGCGAGACTGACGTTTTCGGTCACTAATAACGAAGTGGAGTACGAAGCATGCATCATGGGTCTAGAAGAAGCAATTGATATGAGAATGAAGAACCTAGATGTATATGGTGATTCGGCACTTGTGATTAACCAGATTAAAGGGGAGTGGGAGACTCGTCAGTCGAATTTGGTGCCGTACATGAATTATGCCAGAAGGTTGCTTCCGTTCTTTGATCGAGTGGAACTCCATCACGTGCCCAGGGCTGAGAATCAAATGGCTGATGCCTTGGCCATGTTGGCTTCGATGTATAAAGTCAATTTTTGGAATGAAGCTCCAAGGATTGTCCTTTCTCGTCTTGATAGACCTGCATTCATCTTTGCGATCGAGGAAGCCTCCGATGGCAAGCCTTGGTTCCACGATATCTAGACCTTCCTTATGACTAAGGAGTATCCTGCGGGAGCGTCAACCCAGGATAAGAAGACTCTAAGGAGGCTGTCTGGAAATTTTTATCTCAATCCTGATGGAGTTTTGTATAAAAGAAACCACGATCTCGTGCTACTCAGATGTGTAGATGAGAAAGAAGCGAGTATGCTCATGGAAGAAGTCCATGAAGGCACATTTGGTACGCACGCTGGCGGGCATGCTATGACGAGAAAGATCCTGAGAGCAGGATACTACTGGCTGACGATGGAGTCAGATTGCTTTAAATTCGCGAAGAGATGTCATAAATGCCAGATTTATGCTGATAAGATTCATGTGTCGCCGTGCCCGTTGAATGTCATGTCCTCCCCGTGGCCGTTCTCCATGTGGGGCATCGACATGATAGGCAAGATCGAGCCCACTGCATCTAACGGTCATCGCTTCATTCTAGTAGCCATCGACTACTTCACCAAGTGGGTGGAGGCAGCCTCATATGCTAATGTGACCAAGCAGGTGGTGGCTAGATTCATAAAGAGGGACATCATCTGTCAATACAGAATTCCCGAGCGGATCATTACCGATAATGGTTCGAATATGAATAACAAGATGATGAAGGAGCTGTGCCAGAGTTTCAAGATTGAACACCACAACTCATCTCCTTACCGGCCGAAGATGAATAGCGCCGTTGAAGCGGCTAATAAAAACATTAAGAAGATTGTACAAAAGATGGTTGTGACCTATAAGGACTGGCACGAGATGCTGCCATTTTCATTGCACGTGTTGCACCCCAAAATTTGACCAACCGGGTCTCGCATTTGGCTCGATGTTTCGACGCATGACCGCATTCGCATCTGCATATTGCATACATTGCATTTTGCATTGATATTGATTTTATCAGGGATCACAGCTCTCGTCTCGTGTTTCAGGTGTTTTTTTTTTATCAGTTTTGATCAGTAGAATCGGTTTTTGGGATATTTCGGTGCCCGTTTACTTTTACCGATTATTTTTGTGTCGTTCGGTGCTCATTTTGTCCCTCCGGGAATTATGGTGATTTTTCTGAATTTTATTGGCATTTTTTAGAGTTTAATTAGCTTTTTAATCATTTGTAGAATTTAATAGGTTTTTGTTAATTCTTTTAAATAGATTTTTAATCATTTTAGGATTTAATAGATTTTTAGAATAATATAGAATATTATTAGTATTTTCTAGAATTTAAATAGTAAATAGCATTTTTCATTTTTAGAATATTAATGTTTTTTTAACAGTTAATAGCTTTTAAAATCATTAGTGTAGAATATTAGTGAATTGTTCTTTTAGCATATTGAATGGTTTTTGTTAATAGAAATTAATTGTTTTTAATTTTAGATATAGAAATAAATAGATTTTTTGTAGAGCTTAGTAAATAATATAGTTTTTTTATAGTTTTATTAGAGTGTTAGAGTTTCTTTTAATAATAAATAATAGTCTTTTCAGAATTTAATATAGTTTTATTAGAAATTAATTAGTGGGTATTAGAGAAATAATAGAGTTTTTCTCTTTTTTAGATTTAATTGATTTTTAGAGTAATTAGTTTTACTGGTTAATTAGGTCTTAATCAGCTTCTTAATCCCATTTTTTGATCATTAGTTGTCTTTATGCAGTTTTTTGGATTGTCCTGATGATTTTTGTTGGGCCTTGTCCAATTTCGCAGCCCAATTCGTCCAAAAATAGTCCAATGCAGTTCAGAAAGTCCAGCATGATCTAGTTTCCTCCAGCGCATTCCAGAAGCTTCCAGAAGCACCCAGAGGAATCTCAGTACTATAAGAGCTTCACGCCACGTGTTGGTCAAGGGGCTGGCCCCACCTTGCTTCACCACATCATGCCACGTCGCCCTCAACCCTCTCTCTCAGCCTCACACGCGTGGGCCATGCGCCCTCTCTCTCAGCCACATGTCCACCATGCATCATCACCTCCCACTAACTGCCACCACGTGTCTCCCTACCAATGCCTCGCCTGAAAACCTCGTCGGCCGGCCTGCATGGCCGGCGGCCACCACCAACCCCCGCCGGAAACATCAAAATTCCCAGAACCCTCCTCCCTTCATCATCTTCTCCAGGCGCCTTCATCCAACCTCCGATCTACTTCCGGCCGCCGCGGATCTCCCCAGAACGGCTTGAATCTTCAACCAATGTTCATCCTCCATCATCATGTTCGTCATCTATCAACGATCTTCAACTCTCCAGTTCATCAATAATCACCAACAAACTATCAAGAACATTCAACTTCGAACCCTAGAGATCTTCAAGCAACGTTAAGATCCTCAACCGTCCTTGTTTCCAGAAAGCGCCTCCGATCTTCATCCCCAGAAGAGCAACAAGAACATCAGAAACTTCATCATCCGATCTTCAGCGTTTTCCAGATTTTGCTTTTTTCAGATCATCAACAACACTCAAGAACACCATTGCGTTCTTTACCAATTTCCAGGTCTTCTTCATATCTTCTTCTTGTTGCTTTCAGGAAGCCTTCATAGTGTTCGTCAGTTCTTCATCTGCATGAAGATCCCACAGAAACCTTCATCATGTTCGTCAGTTCCTTCAATAAAGTTCCAGAAAGTTCAACAAACAACCATTCAAGAATTTCTTCCAGATACATTTTCCAGATCCCGTTCTCCCAAGATCTTCGAGAGCTTCACCGCCAGATCTTAAGAACCTTTAACTCCCTTCATTAGTGTCTTCATCCACGGACATAGATGCATGTGGATCTTCATCAAGCATGGAGGTGAGTTTGAGAAGGCGATTGAAGGATTGTTGGGGGAGACAAGATTGCGAGAAGGAAACAGAGAGGACGGAGAAGAAGGATTGAGAGGCGAGGAGAGGAAGGTTGCGGCGGCGCTAGGTTGACGGCGGCAGGGAGAGTGAGAAGAAGTCTAGGTTTTTTTCAGAAACTGAAGAGGAAGAGAGGAAGGAGAAGGGTCACGGGCCTCAGGGCCCAGTTCTTTTTTTTTTGGCACACATCACGTTTTTTCTGAGGAAGAGTGGGCTGGGCCCAATACCACTTGCCAGACGCCCCAGATTACTCACACGCCCCCCCCCTGCGTTTTTCTGAAGAAAATTGGGCTGGGCCCAATCAATACAGTTTTTTTATTTTATTTTTCTGCAATCCCCTTGTATGGACTGTAACCCCCCATCCCCTTTGTGTATTTTCTTTTATATTTTTTAGTTTTACATGAAGAAATACATTTGAAAAAATATTAAAAGAAATAGAAAAAGAACAATAAAAGAAAAGAAAATAGGCAAAGAAATGAAAAGAAAATATATTTGAAAAATAGAAAAAAGAAGTGAAGAGAAATCCATATTGAAAAATAGAAAAGAAAACATATTGGAAAATATGTGAAAAAATAGAGAAAAATAGTGAGAAAATATTTGTGAAAAAGAAATAAGAAAATATTTTGAGAAAAAGGGAAAAATATGTTGATAAGGAAAGAAGAAAAAGGAAAAAATATTAAAGTGTCGATTTAATATTTTTAAGTGCATTTTCTTTTAGAGTATATTTTCATAGACTTTATTTTACGACTTTTAGGATAGCTTAGAAGCCCATTTGTTAGGGGGCTATTTTCATTCGATTTTTCAGGATAGAATAGGATAGCGTTTCCTAGGAGATTTATTGCAGTATTCAACCCATTGTAATCATTTTGCAGAGATTAATAAAACGAGATTTGAGCTGTGGTCCCGAAGTAGCCGAACTACAGCTGCTCTGATTCTTCGTACCAGACGAAGATATGTAGGCATAGGATGCGATATCCTAGCGAGCACACTAACGACTGACTTTGTTGTTCTCTCGCGGCTGTGCGATCGAGACTCTCCCGCTGACGATTAATCAAACCCTTTTTTCTCTCTTGCCCGAGTGCATTTGAGACCAAGCCGTAGCTTGACCATAGGTTCCCGACCCTGTGAAACCAGTTGTTTTTCTCGCTGCCGTGTGAGAATGTTTGTTTAGCCGTAGTTAGTCTGAACTACGTAAAGCTCTGATCTTCCATGCAGTGGAAGTACGTAGGCACAAGATGCGAGGTCTTGGCGAGCCAATTTTCCCTGTAGTCCCGAACTACGTTGACTCTGACTTTCTCTCTTGAGAATACGTAGGCATAGAGTGCGACGCTCTATCGAGTCAATTCCATTCCGTTTAGATTTAGCAGCCGTAGATAAGATTGTTTTGCATCCAGTAGACAACCCAAGCAAGCGTGGATCCCGTCGAGTACGACGGACGTGAGGGGTGCTAATACCTTCCCCTTGCGTAACCGACTCCCGAACCCAGGCTATGGTTGCGATGACCATACCTTTTCCCCGTTTTTTGCGAGGTTTACTTCGAGCGTTTCCTTTCCCGCTCTGAGGGATAAATAACGCACGGTGGCGACTCTTCTGTCAGCCGGCGCCGATTTTCGCAGTAGCGACAGCTGGCGACTCTGCTGGGGACTGCGACAGTTCCCTATGTGAGTCTGCTGGGGATCCAACGTCCCCTGGCTGCTAAGGACTGCGATAGTTCTTATGCATTTGGGATCCAACGTCCCCTAGAGAGAGTCAATCCTAGCGCTCGTTTGCTTGTCTATTTGGGGCTTATTTATCGATATTATTTGTTGTTGTTGGGGTGTTACGGGTGTTCTATGATTGAGATAAGCCGGACCTGGGCTTGAGTATGAGTATGCACCTAGATATAGTTGCGGAGAAGTAGTAGACGAACCTGTCTGCTGAGCAGGCACAGTTCCCTACGAAAATTCGCGCTCGGACGAGGTTCTCGCAGAGGTGCTCCTTTCCGGTCCTGAGGATCTGAGGGGAGTCCAGACGTGAGGATTGTCGACTCTGGGAACCGATCATTTGGAAGTTAGCTAAGTGAGGCCTCTTCATGAGATGACGATGCCACTCCTCCTGGGAATCGTATCATTCCTCATGAAAGTCTGTGACGCTGACGACCGCATAGGATGCCGTACCTTGTCAGATATAGGTCCACACCTGTGAGTGGGGGGTTTTTTGTGCAGGAAACTTGACTTCCAACCTACCCGTTATTCTGGTCTTCTCTTCAGAGCAACCGTACTCCGTCAGCAGTGCAGCAGTATTTAGATTGTGTGGGGGCTGTGATCCCGTGTTTGTTGCATTGCATTGCATTTGCATAAGCATCTTCGCATCATATTGCATACCATTCGCCAGCTAGTCAGAGCTCTTATTCAGCCGTTATTTTGATTCTAAAGGTGAATATTGAAGACGACCAAGGGGTTGAAGTAGATCTGAAGCAGATTTGATCAGAGTCAAGCATCGAAGTCAGCTGACAGTTGTTGGTAGCTATGTCAGAGAGCGGCTTCCAGTTTGTTGATACCTTGTCAGGTTTCACCGTGGCGTCCAATCCTCTGTATGGATCTCCGCCCGACGAAGACGTTCCGCAAGTGAACAACCTTACTGTAGCTCAGCCTGTGCAGCCATCTGTTGAAGACCAAGGTCTGCGTGAGCAGTTTGTTGCCCGAGGTGAACGTTCTCCTTCTGTTGATGTCTCAGACTACCAGGGTTTTGCCTTCCCTGTGCCAAAACCCCGAAGAGAGGTCCCAACAGCAAAGAATGAAGACGCATTAGCTCCCGTGTATGCTGAAAGGTTTCGCGCATTAGAGGAGAGATTCAAAGCCTTGAAAGGTAAAGACGCTGTTACTCCTAGTGCTGCAGATATGTGTCTGGTTCCTGGCCTAGTGTTACCTCCGAAGTTCAGAATGCCGAGGTTTGAAAGGTACAAAGGAGATAGTTGCCCGAAGCAACATTTGGTAATGTTCTGCCGAAGAATGACTTCATTTGTGCACAACGACAAGCTGATGATTCATTGCTTTCAAGATAGTCTGACTGGGGCACCTCTGAATTGGTATATGCAGTTAGAGCGTGATCAGATCCGATCATGGATGGATTTGGCCAAAGCTTTTCTGAAGCAGTACGACTATAATCTTGATGAAGCTCCTATTCGCATGCAGCTGCAAGAATTGTCTCAAGGGAACAATGAATCTATCAGGAAATATGCTCAGAGATGGAGAGAATTTGCTGGTAGAGTGCAACCACCGCTCTTAGATCAAGAGCTGAAAGGCATGTTCGTGAACTCCTTGCAGAGCCCGTACTTCGAAAGAATGCTTGTAACCGCACCAAATTTTTCTGAGTTGGTAAGGACAGGAGAGCACATCGAGTATGGTGTAAAGACTGGAAGAATCCCGTATGTTTCAAAAGGTCAGGCCAGTGAAACTGAATCTCTCTGTAGCTCTCAATCTGAAGATGAAGCTATGATCAATGCGGTTCTGACAGATGTTGGATATCCTCAAGTCGAATCGGTGAAATCTGATGGTTCCCCGTCTTCTCAGCGGTCAGTATCCTCTGTGTCTCGTTATTCTGAACAGACAGCCGCGCCTGGGGCACCATATCAGGAATCTTATGTCGCTTCCATTGCAAATCAGCGAGCTCGTGGCCGAGGTTACCAGAATCAGCGTCAGAATCAGAACAGACCTCGCAACAACTTGGAACGAAGGAATGGTCCTTCTCACCCAGTGCCGATGCCATACAGCCAGTTGCTACCATCTTTGGTTCAGAAGTCTTTGGTGGAACCTAAAGCTCTTAAGCCAGTTCCAGAACCTTACCCTCCTGGGTACAATCCCCACGTTCAGTGTGGTTATCATGGTGGCTCACCGGGGCATTCGACGGAAGATTGTAAAGCATTTCAGGCGAAGGTACAGCAATTGATTGATCAGGATCACATTTCCTTTCGAGAAGGGTTTCTGTTTGTTCATCCCAACCGCTCAGCTGTCTAAGCTCGTTAACTCGGAAGGTATTCTCCAGCAAAAGCCAGTGGTTCAGACAGGCAGGCGCCTCAGCATTGGCAGTCCTCGGACTTTTATACCATCATTTGCATCTGTAGTTTCTTTTTCTGTTAGTTACTACCTGCTTTTAAACATTTGTATGTTTTGAATGATGATAATAATAAAGTGATTATGCATTTTTTTGAATTAGTCATGTCGTTGTCGCTCATTTATTGCATTGCACTGACACTTGCATTTTTATTCACTCCACTTTTTCGCTGTGACTAGCAAAGTTAAAGGGGAGGATGATGAAACTGAAACTCATAACTGATGATTATATGCTTTCAGATAAGACCGTACCGATGACGTACAAGGCATTGTTTCAATTCCCCCAAACACTGGAGATATAAGGAGTTAGTCCCTTGTTAACCACTTCGAGCCGAGAAGTAGAAGTTTTTTTCGGACTTATTAACCCTCACATCTTAACCCGGGGCAGGGTAGTTGTCGGTTAGCTTGACCGAGCGTTCAAGTCTTCCAGAGGAGTGTTGTCTTTCAAGGACCAATCAGTTTATACCTTTCAAGAGGTCAAATATCACCAATCAGGAGTGAGACAGTTACAATCCTTTCGGAGCAATCAAGACAACCAGTGTCACACGACTTTGTTCCAAAAGAAAGAAAGAAAGAAAGCCCGCTAAGTAAAAAGAAAGAAAAGCTAGAAAGCTAATACTTAGGCAAAAATCAGGGCATCCCGCTGGACTTTAAAAGAAATCGAAAAATCGAAAAGGACTCGAAATGAGTCTGTCCAGGCAAAAATTAGGGAACCAAAAGAATGGAAAAGAGGGAATAAAAAGAAATTTTCCCCAGCAAATCACAAAGTCGTGTACACAGACACTGAAAGCGAAGAAGGAGTAACTATCACTCCAGAAAAGCTTTGTGAATTCCTTAACTGTGGTTCTTGCCATTCAACATACCTCTCGAAGAGGCGAGTGCTTGTGCCAGGTTAACTGAACCTTAGGATCGGAGATCATCACGTAGAAGGGGTGGGTACAAATCAAAAATTTGAGCCGAACATCCTTTGTTTCACGAACCGTAAACCCGACCACGATACAACCCTTAAAAGACCTAATTGAGGTAGGGTTATTCTGAAGCGCATTACGATAAGGTCGAGTAATCTGACTCCTTCTTGACTTGCTAGTCACATCCTTGTTGTATTTTCACTGACCACGTAAGCACTACGTTTGAACTTCGGTTCATTCGTCACTCATCATCATATGCATGTAAATGAGTGACAGCTCAAATTTTTTCAAAATCTGCATAACCATTGCATTAAGATTACCATTCGTAAATAGACAATTCTAATTGCGGGTTAGTAGTTGGCACGAAAGAAATTCCAGCAGGAATAATCAAGCAGGACTGAGTAATTCAGCAATCTGAACCAGAATGGTGAATGTTGTGAAGCCTTGTGAATCAGGGGCATTGACTTCCAGTAAGTTCATGATCAGTTAGTCTGAGGACAAGTCCCGAAGCTTCAGCTGAGCAGGGGCAGTTTTGCTTGAGAAGCAGTTGATCAGAAGCGAGTCTTCTTGAGAGCCAATCAGAGGCAATTATGCAGAATGCAGATATTTGAAAGCAGATGCTTCCAGTGGATAATCAGAGAGGGTTAAGTCGCTAGAACGCTCATTCAGGGGCAAGTCATCGCAGAGAATGCTGAAATTCAGGGTAATAGGCGTCTAATGGAGATTGAATTCTGTTGTCGTACAGATACCGGGGCAAGTATTCTCGAAGTATTCTCGTAGCAAGCTGCTCAGAGCAAGTACCCCCAAGAGATGGATTGGGACAAGTTGAATTGTACTGGGGCAAGTTGTGCAAGCCAGTCTTGTTATCCCCAGCTGAGTGTGTTGGGGCAAGTTGTTCAAACAAGTTTGTTTATCCCCAGCCGGAGTTGAGTATCGGGGAATCATGTCAGTACCCTTATCAAAACCTGAACCTTTCAAATAAGAAGGTCTTGTTGTCGTTGGATCATTATCCTGCAGTTTAAACCTGTTGCGTGTCAGCAACCAGTCGTTTCCAAAGTCCAGTTCTCGCCTGGCAAATCGGTAACCAGTTCTCGTCTGGCCCACCTTCCGTAAGCAGCAGTTCCCGTCCTGGTGCAGTTTATTGTAAGCAGCAGTTCCCGTCCTGGTGCAGTTTATTGGTAACCAATTCTCGTTTGGTCACCGTTTCTTCAAGTGTTGTATCAGTTCTCGCCTGGTACATGTCGTTGCGTAACCAGTTCTCGTCTGGTCATCGTGTGTTTTAACCTATGTGTTATACCAGCTCTCGTCTGGTAGTCTACCTTTGAATGCTAGTTCTCGTCTAGTATTTCCCATACTTTCACTGTGTACATAATCCGTGTTTATCCTAAACCAGAAAAGCAAAAAAAAAAAAAACCTAAAGGTATCTGACACAGTATTTCCCAACGACCCGCATGTTGTCGTGTTTCCCGATATGAAGCTCGGCAGATACCAGTGCCCCGAGTAATGCTTGAAATCCTTGTGGATGTTGTTAAATCAGAATTGCCACTCTTCAGCAGATAAAAGTTGCTTATTATCCCCGAAAGAGTCGAGATTGTCTTTTACCTCGTATCAGAGTAGGATCAGGAGTATCTTCAGCAGATTAAGATTGATATCCTTGATAGTAGGGGCATTTCCAGCAGTGTGCCGCGCGCAATCAACCTCAGTTTGGGTCAATCCCCGCAGAGTGCAATCAGTTGCCAATCGTTTGAAGAGAGCATTCCCGAGCAGAGTTGTTTTCTTTCCCCAGTGAAGTCGCCAAGCAGGGTTCCCTTTCCATTTCTCCAGCAGGATGGTTATCCTCAGCGGATTTGATTTCTCGTTTCCAGCATTTATTTTGCTGAGATGGTTTTGTGACTTCAGGTCATCCCCAGTAGAGTTGGCGTTACCTTCGGCATTTATTTTGCCAAGTGGTTTTCAGACCTGGTGTTCTCTGGCAGCTAGAGCCTGCATTAGCATTTGCATGTATAGTCATTGCATCTATCAAGCATATAGTATATCCATGTCGTCTGGGCATCGCATTTTCAAACAGAACGCATAGCATTTACATGTCATATAAGGCTTTGCATCATTATCAAGCATACGCATGTCGAAACATGGACCAGGACGGTTACCTATTGGATTTCGAATTTGTTCACCTGCAGAGTTATGTGGTTAAGCTTCTCGTCTCCCCAGCGAAGTCTTCAGTTCGAGATGATCCTGGAATTCCTCAGCAGAGCCGTTTGCTTAAGATAATTCTTAAGACCTCAGTACAGCTTCCCGAGTTGTTCGCCTAGTATGATGCTTGAGCTCCCGGTAGCGTCCTCAGCAAGAGTTGCCCAGGAAGATTCCTGGAATGCCTAGCAAAACAAAGTCTCCAGAATGGTTATCGGTTCAGGATGATTCTTGAAGGTGCCCGACGAATTTGTTGGTTCAAGATGATTCTTGAAGTCCTTAGCAGCGTGATATGTCTGCTCCAACAGTGATGTCTAATCTGAAGATGGATTTCGCAAGCGCCTGAGGGTGGTATCAGAAGGTTCCTGTGAGTTCAGATTTCCTTGTTGATGAATCAACGTGTGACTGAAGTCGAAGATACCTCCTGCAGAGTGGCCAGGGGCCAGGGTTTTATATATCTTTAGTGTTGAAATTCTACGGCGGGCAGTGAGCAGCTAGTATTCCAATGTTCGGCAAGTTGAGCAGTTCTGCAGTATATTCTTGCGGTTGGCAAATTTCAGGGTTCCATTTGTATTCAACCGTCATCTACCTTGAATGTTTGAAGGTTGAGCGCTCTTCACCCATTCAGGTCGAAGTCGCTTGAATAGGGGCAGCTGTTGCACCCCAAAATTTGACCAACCGGGTCTCGCATTTGGCTCGATGTTTCGACGCATGACCGCATTCGCATCTGCATATTGCATACATTGCATTTTGCATTGATATTGATTTTATCAGGGATCACAGCTCTCGTCTCGTGTTTCAGGTGTTTTTTTTTTATCAGTTTTGATCAGTAGAATCGGTTTTTGGGATATTTCGGTGCCCGTTTACTTTTACCGATTATTTTTGTGTCGTTCGGTGCTCATTTTGTCCCTCCGGGAATTATGGTGATTTTTCTGAATTTTATTGGCATTTTTTAGAGTTTAATTAGCTTTTTAATCATTTGTAGAATTTAATAGGTTTTTGTTAATTCTTTTAAATAGATTTTTAATCATTTTAGGATTTAATAGATTTTTAGAATAATATAGAATATTATTAGTATTTTCTAGAATTTAAATAGTAAATAGCATTTTTCATTTTTAGAATATTAATGTTTTTTTAACAGTTAATAGCTTTTAAAATCATTAGTGTAGAATATTAGTGAATTGTTCTTTTAGCATATTGAATGGTTTTTGTTAATAGAAATTAATTGTTTTTAATTTTAGATATAGAAATAAATAGATTTTTTGTAGAGCTTAGTAAATAATATAGTTTTTTTATAGTTTTATTAGAGTGTTAGAGTTTCTTTTAATAATAAATAATAGTCTTTTCAGAATTTAATATAGTTTTATTAGAAATTAATTAGTGGGTATTAGAGAAATAATAGAGTTTTTCTCTTTTTTAGATTTAATTGATTTTTAGAGTAATTAGTTTTACTGGTTAATTAGGTCTTAATCAGCTTCTTAATCCCATTTTTTGATCATTAGTTGTCTTTATGCAGTTTTTTGGATTGTCCTAATGATTTTTGTTGGGCCTTGTCCAATTTCGCAGCCCAATTCGTCCAAAAATAGTCCAATGCAGTTCAGAAAGTCCAGCATGATCTAGTTTCCTCCAGCGCATTCCAGAAGCTTCCAGAAGCACCCAGAGGAATCTCAGTACTATAAGAGCTTCACGCCACGTGTTGGCCAAGGGGCTGGCCCCACCTTGCTTCACCACATCATGCCACGTCGCCCTCAACCCTCTCTCTCAGCCTCACACGCGTGGGCCATGCGCCCTCTCTCTCAGCCACATGTCCACCATGCATCATCACCTCCCACTAACTGCCACCACGTGTCTCCCTACCAATGCCTCGCCTGAAAACCTCGCCGGCCGGCCTGCATGGCCGGCGGCCACCACCAACCCCCGCCGGAAACATCAAAATTCCCAGAACCCTCCTCCCTTCATCATCTTCTCCAGGCGCCTTCATCCAACCTCCGATCTACTTCCGGCCGCCGCGGATCTCCCCAGAACGGCTTGAATCTTCAACCAATGTTCATCCTCCATCATCATGTTCGTCATCTATCAACGATCTTCAACTCTCCAGTTCATCAATAATCACCAACAAACTATCAAGAACATTCAACTTCGAACCCTAGAGATCTTCAAGCAACGTTAAGATCCTCAACCGTCCTTGTTTCCAGAAAGCGCCTCCGATCTTCATCCCCAGAAGAGCAACAAGAACATCAGAAACTTCATCATCCGATCTTCAGCGTTTTCCAGATTTTGCTTTTTTCAGATCATCAACAACACTCAAGAACACCATTGCGTTCTTTACCAATTTCCAGGTCTTCTTCATATCTTCTTCTTGTTGCTTTCAGGAAGCCTTCATAGTGTTCGTCAGTTCTTCATCTGCATGAAGATCCCACAGAAACCTTCATCATGTTCGTCAGTTCCTTCAATAAAGTTCCAGAAAGTTCAACAAACAACCATTCAAGAATTTCTTCCAGATACATTTTCCAGATCCCGTTCTCCCAAGATCTTCGAGAGCTTCACCGCCAGATCTTAAGAACCTTTAACTCCCTTCATTAGTGTCTTCATCCACGGACATAGATGCATGTGGATCTTCATCAAGCATGGAGGTGAGTTTGAGAAGGCGATTGAAGGATTGTTGGGGGAGACAAGATTGCGAGAAGGAAACAGAGAGGACGGAGAAGAAGGATTGAGAGGCGAGGAGAGGAAGGTTGCGGCGGCGCTAGGTTGACGGCGGCAGGGAGAGTGAGAAGAAGTCTAGGTTTTTTTCAGAAACTGAAGAGGAAGAGAGGAAGGAGAAGGGTCACGGGCCTCAGGGCCCAGTTCTTTTTTTTTTGGCACACATCACGTTTTTTCTGAGGAAGAGTGGGCTGGGCCCAATACCACTTGCCAGACGCCCCAGATTACTCACACGCCCCCCCCCCCCTGCGTTTTTCTGAAGAAAATTGGGCTGGGCCCAATCAATACAGTTTTTTTATTTTATTTTTCTGCAATCCCCTTGTATGGACTGTAACCCCCCATCCCCTTTGTGTATTTTCTTTTATATTTTTTAGTTTTACATGAAGAAATACATTTGAAAAAATATTAAAAGAAATAGAAAAAGAACAATAAAAGAAAAGAAAATAGGAAAAGAAATGAAAAGAAAATATATTTGAAAAATAGAAAAAAGAAGTGAAGAGAAATCCATATTGAAAAATAGAAAAGAAAACATATTGGAAAATATGTGAAAAAATAGAGAAAAATAGTGAGAAAATATTTGTGAAAAAGAAATAAGAAAATATTTTGAGAAAAAGGGAAAAATATGTTGATAAGGAAAGAAGAAAAAGGAAAAAATATTAAAGTGTCGATTTAATATTTTTAAGTGCATTTTCTTTTAGAGTATATTTTCATAGACTTTATTTTACGACTTTTAGGATAGCTTAGAAGCCCATTTGTTAGGGGGCTATTTTCATTCGATTTTTCAGGATAGAATAGGATAGCGTTTCCTAGGAGATTTATTGCAGTATTCAACCCATTGTAATCATTTTGCAGAGATTAATAAAACGAGATTTGAGCTGTGGTCCCGAAGTAGCCGAACTACAGCTGCTCTGATTCTTCGTACCAGACGAAGATATGTAGGCATAGGATGCGATATCCTAGCGAGCACACTAACGACTGACTTTGTTGTTCTCTCGCGGCTGTGCGATCGAGACTCTCCCGCTGACGATTAATCAAACCCTTTTTTCTCTCTTGCCCGAGTGCATTTGAGACCAAGCCGTAGCTTGACCATAGGTTCCCGACCCTGTGAAACCAGTTGTTTTTCTCGCTGCCGTGTGAGAATGTTTGTTTAGCCGTAGTTAGTCTGAACTACGTAAAGCTCTGATCTTCCATGCAGTGGAAGTACGTAGGCACAAGATGCGAGGTCTTGGCGAGCCAATTTTCCCTGTAGTCCCGAACTACGTTGACTCTGACTTTCTCTCTTGAGAATACGTAGGCATAGAGTGCGACGCTCTATCGAGTCAATTCCATTCCGTTTAGATTTAGCAGTCGTAGATAAGATTGTTTTGCATCCAGTAGACAACCCAAGCAAGCGTGGATCCCGTCGAGTACGACGGACGTGAGGGGTGCTAATACCTTCCCCTTGCGTAACCGACTCCCGAACCCAGGCTATGGTTGCGATGACCATACCTTTTCCCCGTTTTTTGCGAGGTTTACTTCGAGCGTTTCCTTTCCCGCTCTGAGGGATAAATAACGCACGGTGGCGACTCTTCTGTCAGCCGGCGCCGATTTTCGCAGTAGCGACAGCACGGTTATCGTACGATGGTACATACATCAACCGGGGAAACTCCTTTCTCACTAGTGTACGGTATGGAGGTTGTCCTACCGTTAGAAGTTGAGATTCCTTCTTTACGAGTTTTGGTTGATGTGAAACTCGATGAGGCAGAATGGATTAAGAACCGACTAAACCAACTCAGCCTGATGGACGAGAAGAGGTTAGCATCGATTGCATATGGTCGTCTGTACCAAAGCCGAATGAAGAAAGCTTATGATAAGAAGGTGCGTCCTAGAAGCTTTCAGACGGGTGATCTCGTCCTGAAGAAGATTCTTCCTCCACACTCCGATCACAGGGGCAAGTGGACTCCCAATTACGAAGGTCCGTACGTCGTCAGCAAGGTCTTCTCAGGAGGAGCCTTGTTGTTATCCATGATGGATGGTGAAGATTTTGCATCCCCGGTGAACGCGGACGCAGTTGAAAAATACTTTGCTTAAAAATGACCCGCTGGAAAGAAAAAAGAATATCCAGGCAAAAAGGGGGCATCCCGGTGAACCATAAAAAAGGAAAAAGGTTCGGGCAAAAATTAGGGATAGAGATAAAAAGAATGTACACCCGCAGAGTCGAAAACCTGGAAAGGCGACTTTGGCAAAAAAGGGTATCCCGGTGAGTCGAAAACCCGAAAGGGCGATTCAGGCAAAAGTTAGGGATTTGAAAAAGCAAATGACTGCGTGTCGCGTGTGGATTGTATTTGTTTAGTGGTTTGGAAGTCCAGAGGGCCCTTTATCTGAATCAATCTCTTCTGAAGCTGAAGCGCCGGAGAAGTATCAAAGTCGAGTGGGTCATAGAGGGATCAACTCATGGTGTTCGTCTATGCCACATTGCCGACATTTGTGTATATACTGATGTATATTTATGATATTATGCTTGCGCAGATTCCTCATTCCAGGAGCTTGCATCTGTTGTAAAACATTTTTGCCCATTCAGGGGTTTGTTATCAATGAAATATACTATTCAGCAATTCTGTTTGCTTGTTTAGCATCTATCTGTTTTGTTTGTGAAAAAGAACGCCGATCTTTTTGATAAAATGCGCATACATAAACTTACTGGCCTAGGCCACCAATTGTTGAAACATTGAATTACTTGAACATTGTCACAAGATGATAACCTTGATAGGTCCCTTTGAGAAGGGTATCTTGTCTGTTTGTTTGTGTTGTGGCAGGTATAGCGTATTCCAGGCAGTACGCCGTATGCGCCCCAAGCAGGATGATTCCTTCTTCCCCGGCAAGTGTAGCAGCCTCTCCCCACGGAGTCTGAACAGGAGGCCAAGAACATTGATATGTGTCCCCAAGCAGAGAAGATTCTCTCCTAACCAGATGTATCCTGAAGGTTCGTCATTTCCCCAGCTGATTCAGGCACTGAGGTGCACGTTCTTTCCCCAGCACTGGGTCAAAAGTGCAGTTCTCGTAGAAGACTATTCACAAGTGTTTAGCTTCCAATAGCACAGACTGAAGTCTCCAGGAGAATTGAAATTCCCCACAGTGTCGTACTCTCCCCTGTAAGCAGGATGACTCCTTCTTCCTCAGCCGAGTTTGCAGTTCCCCAAGAGAGTCGAGTTTTTGGAAAGCGTTCAGGCCATGATTGGTGCTCCCCAGTAGAGTGTTGAATAGTTGATGTTGTATTGCCCCATCGGAGTCGTTATCTTCGGGAAAGTTTTTTCCGCGAAGGCCGGGAAATTTATTTCTGCGATTGACATCGTTTCCCTCGGCAGTTTGTGGTTTGAATACCCGGTTGAGCGGGTCCAAGTTCTCGGAGAACTTTATTCCCCTGCAGCAGTCGTCTGGAGTTTGTTTCCCCAGGTTTTGTCCAATTGAGATTGGTGTGACTTCTTCTCCTCAGCGGGATGATTCCTTCCTCCACCAGAGTGGTCCCTTCTCCTTGACGGGAGGATTCTCCTTTCAACATTTATTTTGCTGATGGGGTCATAGCATTTTGCATGATTGCATAGCATTTTCCCTAAACGCGTAGCATTTCCACCGTGTGGAGCACTGCGCCATTGTCAAAACGTATGCATATGAAACATGAGCTAGGTCGCTACCGTTCTTGTTTTGCAGGTGTTCCCCGGCAGGGCGTCTGCCCAGGATGATTCCTGAAATCTCAGAAGAGTTGTTTGGTTCAAGATGATTCTTGAATTCCCCAGCAAAGTCGCTTGCTCAAGATGATTCTTGAATTCCCCAGCGAAGTTGATTGTTTAAGATGATTCTTAAAATCCCCAGTGAAGTCGCCAGTGAGGGTTGCTCAAGGTGATGCTTAGAGTTCTCGGCAGAGCGTTTGCTCAGGATGATTCCTGAAATCTCCAACAGAGTTATCAGTCCAAGATGATTCTTGAAGTCCCTGGCGGAGTTATCAGTCCAAGATGATTCTTGAAGTCCCCGGCGGAGTTATTTGTCCAAGATGATTCTTGAAGTCCTCAGCTGAGTTGATTCACCCGGAATGATTTCTGGATCCCCGAAGCAGAGTTACTTGATAGTTCTCCAAAGTCCACCAGCGGAGATGTGTCATCCCCAGCAGGTTTTTGAACAGAGAAGTTGAAATTTCCTTGAAGACTTGATGATTGAAGTCCGGCAGCAGTGCCAAAACCCCGGACTTACTAATGAAATCTAACTGCAATGTCAAAGCAGTTCCCCCAGCTGACGCAGGGTGCCTGACGGTAAAAGATTGTATATCCTTAGTGGTTCATGATGGATTAAGGATCCCATTTTAAGACTCACTGACGAAGTCCAACTGTGATGTCGAAGCAGTTCTCTCAGCTGACGCAGAGTGCCTGATGGCAGAAGTTTGGATATCCCCATTGGGTTCATGATTGACCAAGAATTCTATACCCGACCTACTGATGAAGTCCGGCTGACGCCCAAAAATTTCTTTGAATGACCGACGGCATGATTAACTTGATTGTTAAAAAAGTTCCTAATGACCTGATGAGTCCCGAGGAATTCTTCTGCCGCAGAATGCCTGATGGCAATACCGACTATGTATCACCGGTTACTGCGTAACTGGTGATCCCTTGATGACTTGAGGACGAAGATCTACAGCAAAATCAGATGATCATCCCGAGGGAGATGTGAGGTTAGACCCTTCACCAATTAACGTGTGACCAATTCCCCTAGCAGAGTTGCCGCGCAACTGTCATGCTCAGTGTCGAAGATGTTCCTACCAATCGAAGTATTGTTTACCTGTGCGGTTGGCAAATCATCAGTTACCGTGTAACCGGAGATCCCTTGATGATTTGAGGATGCAATGATATCAGATAAACCATAGAATCATCCTGTTGGAGATTTAGATTAGTATTCTCCAGCTAGTTTCCGCGCAGCTATTATTTCAGTTTTCGAAGATCTGTCCCCATCAGAGTACCGTGTACTTGTGCAGTTGGCGAATTTCCGGGTTTATTGGTATTCAACTGTCTTTTACCTTGATTATTTGAGAGCCGTTTGCTTCTCACCCAGTCAGGTTCAAGCCGTTTGAATAGGGGCAACTGTTGCACCCCAAAATTTGCCCAACATTTCTTCACCTAGCTTATGTTTCATTTCATTCACATTAGCATTATCATTTGCATTTCATTGACATGTATGCAGGAGATCAAGAGGTATGATTACCAATAAAGAGCTATACAAGACTTTGAGGCTAGTTAATAATGTTATCCAAGTGTTCAAGGGTTGATATCCTCACCAGATAAATATAAGATCCTTAGAAAGAATGGTTGAAGCCAAGTAGGTGGGTATCCTGACTTGAGAGTTGTGGGAAGTCATCAGATGATTCTGAAGCCATGAAGTTAAACTTGAGGTCTTGAGAGAGCTCATGAGAAGTGTTGAAGATCACTTTAAGGCCTAGACAGGTCATTGTGCAAGATTAAGAAGGCTCAGCCATGAGTGGTGCAGCTAGGGTTTGACTGGGTCAACCCTAAGTCAACTGATGATTTCAAGAAGGTTGAGACCTAATCCAAGAGCCATGTGATTATGGATTGATACATTGAGATGATAAAAGGATGATTCCAAGGTTAACTCATCATGATTGAAGAGTTTGAAAAGTTTCAGGCTAGGGTTTCTAAGGCTTGACAGTGTAAAATCCCCTAGTTTGACCCCTATCTTCAATGCAATTTAACTCAAGATATGATTGTCATATCATCTTGACCCCAACATGATTGTTGTAGAGCATGAGCTTAGCTTTAATTTGAGTGCTAGAAGTCCTTGATAGGATTTGTAGAACTCAAGTTATGGTTTTGGCAAGTTACAAGTCATCTGAGGCATGTGAATTTGGAGCTTGAAAGTTACCCAACTTGCATGACACTTTTGCCATAAAGGGATGATTCCTATGAACCTTTGGTCAACATGAATGTTGTTCCTAATTCTCTTAGATTTCTAGAGAGTACTAGAAGTCCTTGATAGGATTTGTAGAGCTCAAGTTATGGCTTTGACAAGTCAAGGGTATTTTGGGTATTTGTGATTATAGGTCATTTGTGATCATAGGCCATTTTCACTAACTTAGAAGCCTCAATTGAAATTTTGTTCAACTAGAAAGTTGCTCAAAATGGAGTTTTGAAAAAAGAAAGAATTAAAAGGATTTAATGACTAAAAATTCAAATAATTCATTTTGTGTGCAAATGAAGCAAAATTATAGGTCAAATTGATTGGAACAATGGTTTCAGAAACAATGGCAATGTTAGAATTTTGATTTGAGGTCAAATTCATGCACTTCCATTTCATTTCTTCATGATGAAGCAACATAATCAAACTCACACCTTTGGTTTGCAAACAAGGAAGTAAACTTAACAAACTCATTCAATATCTCATGAGGAGTGCAAAGCAAGTTTGCTGAGGCCAAAACAGAGGAGATATCGTGAACGCCATGGATGATATTTTGGAGAAAATTGAAAATGGGAAATCTCATTTGGATGATTCCAGAAAGTTCTAGACATTTCCAATGAGTTCTATATAAGTCATTGAATGAGTTCAGTGCATTTTTTGGAAGAGATTGAAGCTGGTTGCATAGAGAGCCATTGAATTTTCAGAGGTGCAAGTGAGAATCGTATTCTGAATTCAAGGAAAAATCAAGGAAAAGTGAAGGTTGCATTAGCTTCAGAGGAAGATTTGGAGTGAGTCTGGATCATATTGGAGGCTGAATCGTGCAAGAACCATCTCTGTTACACCTCTGAACTCAAGTTGGTATTTTTTCACTCTTATGCATAATTTAGGAAGAGATAGCTAGTAATTCATAGGTGGTTAGGATCAGGATGAAGTGTAGTTGGATTTAGGATGATCAATTGCATGATTAGAGACAATTTAGGTGGAACACCATTTTCGGTTGAGATTGATATCTTAAGATTCAGGCGTTTTGAGGATGAATTAATGGTATGGTCGAATTGCTGGTGAAATTTTGAGCAAGATTCATTCAGGAATCGTGGCGAATGGTTGGCTATAGATGAAGTTAGGGTTATGCAGGGGTGGCCGGAAAAGCCACCGGCGACGTCTGGTTCGCGTGCAGGTTTCAGGTTTAAATTGAGGAAGATGAAATCCTCACCCTCCATTCATGCTGAAGACTTGACTCAGTCTCTCAATCCAAGCGTCCTTGATGAGCCACGTACCCCTCTCCCAAAACGCACCGTTTTACTTACTCGCTGAATGAACTGAACGTGCGTGTGTTTGAATCCTGGTATATACACTTTTTATTTTGATTTATTTGAACTGAAGTGAGTTGAATGAATTCAGGTGCATGGGCCTTCACATTAGTTGCTATCAACACCCCACTCTGGGCCCAACCCACATTTTGAACTGATTATAATTACTATTTGCAACGCATGTTTTATCATTTCTTATTTATTTCTTTTATTTTCCTCATTTCATATGGTTTAGAGATTAATTCATAAAAAATAGGAAAATAATCCAATTTGATCCAATTTTTTTTCCCCTGACTAATGAATGAGTCTAGAATTTTGTTGAATAAAAATATTAGGAATTCATGCATTTGTGATTTTATGTGCATTTTTTACATTTTAATTGATATTAAAATGGCCATGGTTGATACCTTGTTTTTCTGAATTTTGTTTGATCAATTGGTGATGATTCTTGAGCTAATTTTTGGTTTGTGATTAGTTTAGACATGCATGTTACCCTAGTAATATTCTCACATTTTTGTGAAGAATTTTAGGGCTAGTTTTAAGTTGAAACTTTAGGTGCTCTAGTTTTTGGGTTTAAGCTTAGTACCTTGTGATTTAGGATTTATTTCTAGGACTTTGTGGATGATTCAACCCCTGGATTTTGTATGGTAGATTCCTGATCGAATTAGGTTCCCATAGTTATTTTTGTAGGATTTTACAATTGGTTTTAGTATTTTAGTTAGGATTAACTTTAGTACTAGGTTTTAGGTGATCCTAACTTGCTAATTCAACTAGAATGACCTCTTTAGTTCCCTTAGATTAGGGTTTTGCCTCTCTTGCTCTTGGATGATGTTGAGGACAAGCTTGGACTGCTGAGGAATGCTTGAAGAAGCTTGGATGTGAAGATTTCCCTTCTTTTGGTGTAGTGTTGTTTAGGTGTTAAGATTAGGGTTTGTAAGTAGAGCTTCTAGATAGATTCTCTTCTTTCATAAACATGGAAGGTGTTGATCACTTCCATCCCTTCCTATGATGTAAGGTCCCCTTGTAAAGGCCTCATCCCTCCTTTGGTAGGATGTGTGGCTCTTCACAAGTTGGTAGAACCTTTGAGGGTTCCTTTCCTTAATGATGGAGTGCTTAGTGGTGACCTTTGATCTTCACTCTGTTATCCACTATCCAAACCTTGCTCTTGTTAGATGAATCTTTCTCCCTTGCTAGAGGATGGAGTTCCTTGTTAGAAGATTGAAGATGCTAGAGGTTGCATTGCCTTGTGTTTGAAGACTGCCATTGGAGCTGAAGCTTGAAGGTCAGGAAGAGCAAGTTGATACTTGTGAAGAGGATCAAAGTGAGATTGAAGAAAGAGCTGAAGCTTGAAGAAGAGGAAAAACAAGTTGATACTTGTGTGCTTAATGCATTAAGAGCCTGAAGGAACAAGTTGATATTTGCTATTGGGATTGAAGCTTGAAGGTGTAGTCTACTTTGGAGCTGAAGCTTGAAGAAGGTGTAGAACAAGTTGATACTTGTGTTTGATGTGTTGAAAGCTTGAAGAAGCAAGTTGATACTTGCTATCAAAGATGAAAGCCTGGAAGAAAAGTTGAAGACTGAGGACTGAACTGATGTCAGAGGAGCTTTGTTGTGAAGCTGAGGAGGCTGTTGATCTGCTTTCTTTCCTGTCTGTTGGCTTTCTGTGCAACTGTATTGATGTGACTTGTTTGATTTGCTTGATGCATTAGAACAAGTTCATATTTAGACTGACTTAAGCTAGGAGCATGATTGCACTAGAGGTTGAGTGGCTCCCTCTGCTTGTAGTTTTACTGTATGGCTTTGCTTGCGGGTATTCGGTAGAGCCCAGCTCCCTTGCCTATGTGGTTTGTGATTTGCTTGATGGCATCTTATTTTATTTTATTTCATTTCTTCTGTATGATTGCACTTATTCATATCTGGCTTGAGGTCAAGACGAGCTTGTGGAGGCTGACGCCCCACACACCTTTCCTCCCTCACTTGCATTGCATGCATTTTACTGTATTACTGTTTACTGTTTAAGCTGATGCTTTATCTGTTTCTGTTTATCATTGACATGATCCCCTAGGAATCTCACTTCCTTTGATAAGGAAGTGATGATAGAACTTTAGGTTGAAACCTATGCATGATAACTTCTAGGAGTTCCCTGTTTCAAACTTCAACCATAGGATGAATCCTTGGCATGACAACATTAGGAATTGATAGTGTCCCCTTAGTTGGGCCTCTCTCTCTTCTCATCTCAAAACAAGTTAAAATAGAGTAATAAAGGTTAACTGCCATCGTACGTTACGAGCCTTAAGCTATCTGAGAAAGGGTTGTCGGAGAGTTTCTTTTCGACAGCTTGGATGTTTAGTATGGCACCCTTTGGGTGACATGTGACGCATCCACTCTCAGGTCATAGTCTCTAGCACGATATTGGTTGCAAACATCCATAAAAAACAGTTCTTTCGTAAAAGACAGAAAACAAACTTCAAACCTTTTTTCCCCGTGGGCCCATAATGCAAAGGAAGCTTTTATGAAGAAAAGAGTGTCGTTAACTCCCAGTTCTACCGCAAACGATAACGCCTAAGTGTCCAAGGGTCGAGTTGCGTACACCAAACTACTGGAACTGTTTGTTAACCCTACTCGAAGAAATAGATGAATCTGAATCCCCGTAATCCGTATTATCCCGAACTATGTAAGGTCTGATCTCTCATGCCTGTTGAGAGTACGTAGGCACAATACTAATGCATTAGCGAGCCACCTTCCCCCATCCATTAACCCGTAGTTAGTCGAACTACGTTGACTCTGATTTCTCATTCTCTGATGAGAATACGTAGGGATAAAGTGCGACGCTTTGATGGGTAGATAGATAAAACTAACCCGTCAGTTAAACACAACAAGCATGGATCCCATCGAGTACGATGGACGTGAGGGGTGCTAACACCTTCCCCTTGCGTAACCGACTCCCGAACCCAGACAATGGTTACGATGACCTTGTCTTATACCTTTTCGTCAGGTTTCTCCGATCGTTTCCTTTCCCGTTCTGAGGGATAAATAACGAAAGGTGGCGACTCTTCTGTTTTACCGGCACCTTATTTTCGCGGTAGCGACAATACTCATTCGGGCGAGAATTAGAAATTAGAGCTCTTGTAGTTCGACTAGGTAAAAGATAGGGGGAAACAGAAGATGAAGGGGATTGTGAACAGGATGACGGGAAAAGATGGAAGTGCGCTCGCCAAGATCATCGCAATCTTTTGCCTACATATCTTACATTTAAAAATGAATGAAGAATCATAGCGTCCGTAGTTCATGGAGACGACCACGAAAAGATGAAGGGTTGAATTGAGTTGGAGTGAGGTATGGATGACGATTACTCGAAGCTTAAGAAAGGTTCCTCTGGCCTAAGTAATCGGGAGAGTGAGTCAAAGACTTAACTCTTTCTTTTTCATCTTGAAAAGAGGTTGTGTTTTAATGGTGCTTAGATGATGAGTGATTGGACGATGGTTGAATGTTGTTGAGTTGGAAATGTTTTAGAGGTGTCAATTGCTTACACACGAGTAAGATAACTCGCATCCAAACAACTGAAGGGAGATTAAAGGCTCAATCCCCCTATTTTCACCTTGAAAAGAATTAAATATTTGTTATTTGTTTGATAGTTTATTGAGAAAATATGCTTGATGTTGGATCAAGGGTTTGAGTTATATTTACGTGCAACACCGTGGTGGAATGGAAGTTGGTTTGAAAACGGCTCAATGACGAGTCAAGGGTTTGATTGAAAATGGAATCGGCTTGACGATGATTCAAGGGTTAAGTTGTGAGAAACAATACTAGTTCCTGAGGGTGCCCCCAATATCGAAACCATGATGAAATGTGAAAGTGTGTGTGATAGGTTGATGGTGAAAGTGGACGAGCACTCTACTAACGAGGGGTGTTTGAAAATGGCTCGATGATGAATTGATAATTAGTTTGAAAACTGTTTAGTCTATGCTAATCCCTAAGGGTGCTCCTAGAAGGTAAACCAAAATCAAAGAAAAATGTGAAAGCGTACATCAGAATGGGAGAGGGATACATATAAGTTACACGGGATTGCACGAAATAAAAGGGTTCATTGTCAGGTAGCCCAAGAGGAAGCCGTGTGTGCGCGAAGTGTCCTAAACTAAGCCTTGAGCAAAAGTCGGACAAAAATCCAAGCTAGGGTTTCTGAAAAAGTCCAATGATCCAACAGTCCACCAATTTAGGATTTTATTGTTTCGATAATTATTATGTGTTTTCAGATATGTGTGAATAAGAGATTAACGAGATGAGTATAAATATGAACAATTATGAATAATTTGATAAGATATATAACAATATAATCAAGATAATATTCATAATAGTATAATTGAGATAATACTAACAAGTATAGGAACAAGATAATAAAATCATGGTAATATTGAATGAAAAGTAAAACAAGAATATGTTGACGGAAAGTAAAAGTTAGTCGTTAGTTAATTTGTGAATTGAATCGGGACGAAATGTAGCGCTAAACCATCATAACTCGACTTATTACGAAAATCGAACTATAGGAGGTCGCACGAGTTGATATCCGTGCTAAAAACAAGATAGAAAAATGATATTGAGGATCATTCTGTAATGTAATCGTGTCGCACAGACTAAAAGAAAGGGGGGATCTCATATTAATCATAAACTCGTGTCGATTAATCGAGGGTAACCTATCACGATCCCAAAGTATAGAAAATGATCCCAATGATTATTTTCTATAGATTTGACATAATGAAGGTTATCGACCTCAAAAGTCAACGTTTATGAATCTAAAGACTTCATCGGTCGGAAAAATGAAATAAAAATCGAGATGAAAAAGATGGAGAAGAAAATGAAAAGAGAAAAAAGTGGTGGTCTCGTCTTAATCGTCATTTTATCAATAAATTGATTAATAATGATTTTTTGATTTCTTCATTGACCAAATATAAAAACGAAAATAAAATTTAAAACGAAATCAAGCTGAAAATGAAGAGGAAAATGATATACCAAATAAAATCTAGAGTGATATAGTAATAATAACAAATATCAATTACTTATTAAAATGTTTAACCCAATCACTTAATAAAATACATAAAAAGAAATTTCATATTAAAAAAACTAAAACTTTAACAAAAAAAATGATGGGAGGTGAAAATCATATGAGGGGTGTGTGGATTCAAGAGAAATCTTCATGGGTTGAGCCCATCATTCACCCTGAACAACCTGCAACTAAGATTGGGCCTCGGAAATACCTCACTAGCCCACTAACATACACCAAAAACACTTTAGAAACCAATCAGTAAAAATCAAACAACAAAAAAAATGTTATGAAGGTAACATAATGCAGTGTCCTTTCTTTAAACGAAGCAAATCAATAATGCCAAGTTTCTAAGGTTAAAACGTCATAGAATCTTTCGAAATCCATAAGAAACCATATGGCACAAGGAAAAACACCTCCAATCGATTCTCAACCTTCTATGTTCGCGACTAATCTCTTTTGCCTTCATTCGTCTCTGTATTCATCTTCAAATTGGTTTCAGGTTTGTACGAATTTCGTCTCGTTTTCATTGGATTTCTCTTCATCTCTTCTCTAAACTCCTTTTTGTTCTGATTTCTGGCTTTGGGATTCTCTGTTCGCATGGAAAATATGGTTTCAGATTGAAATGATTTTCAGGAATTTGAGTCTAAAGAAGAGGATTTAGAGGAAATTGAAGCAAGGTTATGGCAGCTCCCCCCCCCTTTTTCTCACGAGAGTGAAAATCTGGTCTTATTTATAGATCAATGGAGATGAGAGTTATTTTGGGTTATTCGCTGTTGCGATGTCGTTCTGGGCGAGGTTATTTTCGTTTATGTTTTGCAACTCTTTGTTGTTGTCATTTTGCCAATTGGTTGTTGTACATTTTTTCGTTTTTGGCTTATTGATAAACCTAAAATATACTGTTTATTTGACTCGATTTCGCGCATTTTATTTAGTACTTTATTTCTGTTTTCTTGTATTATGCCTTTGTTTTGTTTCTTTTTCAGGTTTTTGTATTTTCAAAGCTACCCGAGAAGAAATGAAGAAAAACGAACTAAAAACCCTACTTTTTGAGGAATTGTACACATGGCGGGCGCCATAGGGGATGCCACACATTGGATAGAAGCCAACTGCTGACAACTGCCACGTCTCCCACTCCTTTCCACCCTAGTTCATGTGGCGGGTGCCGCCTTCACACGTCCATTTCCCTTCCAAAAGAAGTTGGGGGGTATTCATGTCTTTACCTGTACTTTTCTACCACTATAAATAGAAGAGTTTTGTTTCATTTCAAATCATCCAAGCTTAGAGAACAGAACTCAAGCCATAAATTTCACCTATTGTAAAGTGATAAACTTCTCACATCGAAGGGTTATCACACTATGTAGTCGAGTCTGTAATCAAGTTTGGAGCACTTGGATAGAAGTTAATCCTGCCGCCATTTTATTTCAGTCTTTTTACTTCCAGTTGTACAAGATTTTAAAGCCTCTCATTTAGAGCAGGTTTCTGTCTATTTATTGCCTTTTATCTATTTACCCTCCTTTATTTCCCGCACCGTTTATTTCTCGTACCCCACTTTATTTATTTACTTACCCGCACTTTATTTACTCGCATTTATTTACCATGTTCGGCTAAATCTTAAGGGCTAGGATGCGAGGATTATAGTTATAATTAGTATTCCACACGGTTGTCGGTAGAATTACTTAGGAGTTGTTTTAACTTTTAACACTTATTTTATGTACTTAAAATCTATTGGGTAAGATCGAAAGCCGTCCAACTTTTAGATAAATTTGGTTAGTTTTAACTGATCCAAGGAAGCGAAAGCGCTTGGCTCAGTTAATTAAGAATCTTTAATGTTTAAGAAAATCGATTTTAAAACTGTTTTCGGACGCGTTTATGGATTTAAAGTCCGGTTTGCAAGAACCTCTTTTTGTTAGAAATTCCAGGTTAAAATACTTTTCGACTAAGTCAAGAAACTATATTTCTTAAAAATAGGTTTATTAATCCTAACGCAATGCGCACCTTTTTATAAGTGACAATAAGAGGGGCCGATTAAGGATAAACTCGATTCTAAATACACGAAAGCGACAGTTCCCATTAAATTAGTTCTTTTCATGAGTAGAAAATATTACCCCATAAGGAATCCTATATGTACACATCTGGAATACTACGTAGCTATATGAATTGCATCTATGCCTGTTGCTTTATTATTGAATTTATTTTCGCACTTTACTTTTATTTAGCACAACCCAATCCTTTATTCGATTTGCCTTAGATAAACACCATAACAATAGTAATTGATAGATTGATGTTTGGTCTTTGTGGGATCGATAATTTTTAATATTACTTTGACGCTATTCGTGCACTTGTGAATCGCCCATCAAGTTTTTGACGCCGTTGCCGGGGACCAATTACGTCAAAATTTTGTACCCTATTGTAACACCGTCTAGACTAAGGCTATACCCATCGGTCAATGCGAAGAACTCGCAGCACCGGTACCCTTATAGATCCTTTAGAGGAACCTGAACGTTACACTCGCGCTCGTATCTTATTTCGTAGAATTAAGAGATCTATGGGCGCAGACCGTAACCAAAGACCCCTTAAGGATTTCACCCAACCATCTAATGAAGAACCTAGCTCTAGTATTGTGAACCCCAATATTTCTGCTCACAATTTCGAGCTAAAACCATCCCTATTACAATTAGTGCAACAAAACCAGTTCGCGGGACTCGCTACCGAGAACCCGAACCAACATTTAAAAACTTTTATCTAACTAGCTAACACTTTTAAAACTAACGGTGCTACTCCTGAGGCGATTAGGCTGAGATTATTCACTTTTTCCCTTAGAGACAAAGCCCTTACGTGGTTAGATTCCCTTCCAGCCAATTCTATAACAACTTGGGAAGACCTTAGGAGAGTTTTCCTCGCTAGATATTTTCCCCCGAGCAAAACAGCTGTTCTTAGGAAGCAGATAACCAAATTTACCCAAAACCAAGGTGAATCTCTCTTCGAGGCTTGGGAAAGATATAAAGACCTGTTGAGAATATGTCCACACCATGGCCTGGAATCATGGCTAATCATTCACACCTTCTATAATGGACTTCACTATAACACAAAGATGACCATCGACGCCACCGCAGGTGGTGCCCTGATGAATAAACCTTATCCTGAAGCTTGCGCTCTCATCGAGGATATGGCCCAAAACCATTGTCAATGGGGGATAGAGCGAGCGATGGTGGAAAAGAAAGAAGCCCAAGGAGGAATACATGAGATAAGTTCTATAGACATGATGCAAGCCAAAATGGATGCTTTAGCCCTTAAAATAGAACATATGTATGTGAACCCAGTAGCTGCAGCAGCAGTTTCAACTGAGTGCGAACTATGTGGTACTCAAGGACACCAATCGGCAGAATGCAATCTGCTGAACAAAACTCATTCAGGAGAGTCAACTATACCCAAGGAAACCCATTTTCAAACACCTATAACCCTGGATGGAAGAATCACCCAAACTTTTCCTACAAAAATAACAACCCTATCAAAAACCCTGCACCCCCGAGACCGTCCGGTTACCAAGCTCAAAGACAAAACCCGCCTATGCAAGTTGTGCAACCTAAGCCGAACCTTGAGAAAATCATGGAAAACTTTATTACGGCTCATACCCAGCAAAACAAAGAATTCCTAAACCAAAACATTCATGTGAATGAATTGATTACCTAGTTAGGAACAAAAGTAGACCAAATAGTCACCCACAATAAGATGCTGAAACCCAGATATCTCAAATAGCTTTAAAACAAGCTCCTGAGACTACACCCGGAGGACAGTTCCCTGATCAACCTCAACAGAACCCCCGAGGGCAAGCCAATGCAATCACCTTACAGAGTGAGACCGCTTACGATGAACCAGTTAACCCGATATTGAGCGAACCCAAGACTCCTAAAGAAAGCGTGGTACCCACGAGCGAAGTAGAAGAACCATTAGGATTTGAAAAGCAGAAGGATAAGGACAAAACTAACGAACCACCACCACCACATAAACCTCCCATACCCTATCCGTAAAGACTAAAATAAACCAAGATCAATAACCAATATCAGAAATTTATCAAAGTCATAGAGAAACTTCATGTGGAAATCCCTTCCACAGAAGTCGTCACCCAAATACCGTCATATGCAAAATTCCTCAAAGACATCCTTACCAATAAACGTAGACTTGACAATCCAAAACCCTTAGAATGCAATTCCATTTCCGAAAATAAACTTGCCAAGAAGGAGAAAGATCCTGGAAATTTCTCCATACCTTGTATTTTGGGAAGTCATGTCATCAATAAAGCTTTTCTAGATTTAGGAGCTAGCGTAAGCCTTATGCCCCTGGCAGTTTTTGAAAGATTAAAACTAGGAGAATTACAACCTACGAAGATGTCACTTTAATTAGCCGACAGATCCGTCAAGTATCCGGTTGGCATATTGGGAAACATCCCCGTTAGGATCGGTCAGTTATTTATTCCGATCGATTTTGTTGTCATGGACATTAAAGAAGATGATGACATTTCAATCCTTCTAGGCAGACCATTATTATCAACCGCTGGAGCCATAATAGATGTCAAGAGAGGGAAGTTGACTTTTGAGGTAGGTGACGAAAAGATAGAATTAATTTTGTTGAAGTTTCTTATGGCACCAGTATTAGGAGATGCATGTTATGCCATAGACATCATCGATGAATGCGTTAGGGAGCTAGAATTAGAAGAAACAATCAGACTACCTTCAACCTTCATAAAGGAGGACGATGGATTATAGAACCCTACATTGATGATAAACTGTATGAATGTTTATCCCTTACCCCTGATCTTATACCTTTCCTTAAAAAATCAGCTTTAGAACTTAAGGAACTAAGATACAAATTCTTGGACGAAGAAATGAACCACCCAGTTATAGTCAGTGCTACCTTAAACCAGGGAGAAACAGACCAACTCTTATTTGTCTTACGCAAATATCCCTCTGCCTTAGGATATAACATCTCTAATCTAAAAGGTATAAGTCCATCTGTGTGCATGCACCAGATCTCACTCGAGGAAGACTGAAAACCCTCTAGAGAACATCAAAGAAGGATAAACCCTATAATGAGAGATGTTGTAAAGAAGGAAGTTCTCAAGTTACTAGAAGCAGGTATAATTTATCAGATCTCAGATAGTAAGTGGGTAAACCCTGTGCATGTAGTACCTAAGAAAGGAGGCATCACGGTCGTGCAGAACGAGAAAGGAGAACATGTAGCTAAACATATAGAAGGAGGATGGCGTATGTGTATAGATTATAGGAAATTAAATAAAGCTACTATGAAATACCATTTTCCCTTACCATTTATAGACCAAATGCTAGAACGTTTGGCCAGGCACTCCTATTTTTGCTACCTGGATGGATATTCAGGATTTTTCCAAATCCCCATTGTAGATGCTTTTGATTGGCAGCATTTTGTGGCAAGACATTGATGGATGTATGAATGTCATGACTGATGTTATAACATGTATAATGAGTATTCAGCAGGGTAAGTTTGAATAGCTAAGAGTCAAGTATGTTGGATGTCATGCTGAATGTTATGACATCAAGCGTATGATATCAGGGCGCGCAACTTTTAGTTTCTGGTATTAGCTCAGGCTATACTTCAGGAAACATTTTAGGAAGCCTAGTTATCTAAGGAGACATATCAGGCATTACTAAGGATAACATGGAATGCCCCTGACTCAATTGGACGTGCGTAGTTTCATGAAGAGAGGTTTATCTCGGGTAAACCTAACTTTTGCACGAAGGCCCAAGGACTGTATGCTGCCTATATATACAGAAGTAAAAATCCTATTTGAAGACAATTCTTGATAGGGTTTTAGAGAACGTGTATTTGTGGGTGAAGAATTTTGTTCTTCACGTTGTTTTTGTGTGTCTTAGGAATACTTGTAACCCAATCAATTATCTGTTGTATGATTGCATTGGTCTAGAGTTCTTAAGCTGTCTGTTAAGTGTGTCACTCTAAGCTTTTAAGCAAGAGTGTTGTGTCACTTGATCAAAGTTGTGAAGCAAGATCAAGGTGTGTTTGAAGTGTGTCTTCAATTTTATTTGTAACTTTGAATTGGTTGATATCACTTATGTGATTGAGGGGGAGTGAGTTGGTAACTCTGGTCTAGTGTTAGGATGAAGTGTCATTGTGTAGGTCTTAAGTGAAGAGTGCAAAATGGTTGTTTGACTCTGAATTAATTCTACTAATAGTGAATTTCCTCCCTGGCTTGGTAGCCCTCAGATGTAGGTGTGGTTTGCACTGAACTGGGTAAACAATTACTTGTGTTATTTACTATTTTCATTTACAATTTGTCATTAAGTTTTGTAGTCTGTGATACAGTGGATGTCATAACATCCGCGATAACATCCACTGTTGGGTACCTAGAATTTCACCCATACATCCAGAAGACCAAGAGAAAACTACCTTTACATGCCCTTATGGAACTTTCGCCTACAGACAAATGCCTTCCGGTCTCTGTAACGCACCTGCTACTTTCCAACGTTGCATGATGGCGATCTTCACAGATTACCTAGATGGAATCATGGAAGTATTCATGGATGATTTCTCGGTATACGGTCTTGATTTCAACAATTGTCTCACAATCCTTGAGAAGATCCTGAAAAGATGTGTTGACGTCAACCTAGTGTTGAACTGGGAGAAATGTCACTTTATGGTCACCGAAGGTATAGTTTTGGGACATATAGTTTCCCAGAGAGGTATCGAAGTAGATAAAGCCAAAACAGAAGTGATTGAAAACCTTAAACCCCCTAACACTGTCAGAGAAGTCCGAACTTTTCTTGGACACGCTGGTTTCTATCGGCGTTTTATTAAAGACTTATCTAAAATAACCAAACCTTTAACTGGCCTCCTAATGAAAGATGTCGAGTTTAACTTTGACGAAAAATTCCTGGAAGCATTTAGCTTTCTAAAACAAGCCCTGATCTCGGCACCCATCATTCAACCTCCAGATTGGGACCAACCATTCGAAATCATGTGTGACGCTAGAGACTATGCTGTAGGAGTTGTTCTAGGGTAAAGAAAGGATAATAAATTACATGTTATATACTATGCTAGTAGAACCCTAGATGCTGCTCAGCTTAACTACGCTACCATAGAGAAAGAACTTCTTGCTGTAGTTTTTGCTATGGATAAGTTTCGATCCTATCTGGTAGGAGCCAAAATCATAGTTTATACAGATCATGCTGCCATCCGTTAATTATTGAGCAAGAAGGATGCCAAACCTAGGTTACTTCGATGGATCCTCCTATTACAAGAGTTTGATCTGGATATTAGAGACAAGAAAGGCACGGAAAATGTAGTTGTCGACCACCTCTCTAGGCTCGAGTATCTAAAACCAGACCTACTCCCCATTAACGATGATTTCACCTATGACAAGTTAATCTCTAGGATAGAAACCATAGAAGAAAGCAACCTAGAACATTCTAAGAACCCTGAGAGATCTCTGGAAATAAGCAACGTACCTTGGTACACAGATTTTATAAATTATCTAGCTGCCGACATTATACCCCCTGATCTTAATTACCAGCAGATAAAGAAGTTCTTTAGCGATGTAAGACACTTATATTGGGACGAGCCACTCCTTTTTAAGAGAAGCACGGACGGTATTTTCCACCGCTACGTCCCAGAAGAAGAAGTAAGAAAGATAATAGAGTACTGCCACTCTTCACCTTTTGGAGGACACTCTAGCACATCCAAAACTCACGCCAAGATTCTTAGAGCAGGCCTGTTTTGACGAACAATGTGGCATGATATACACACCTATATAGCCAAATTTGACCGGTGCCAGCGTACTGGAAACATCTCAAGACGTGACGAAATGCTTTTAAGGAACATTCAAGAGGTGGAACTCTTTGATGTTTGGGGTATAGACTTTATGGGTCCATTTCAGTCTTCCTTAGGAAACAAGTACATATTAGTTGCAGTTGATTACGTGTCTAAATGGATCAAGGCCATAGCCTCCCCCACCAACGACACACGTGTAGTCATTAAGCTATTTAAGAATTACATATTCCCTAGATTCGGAACTCCCCATCTTGTTATCAGCGACGGTGGATCATATTTCATATCAAGAATCTTCGAAAATCTTTTAAGAAAATATGGAGTCAAGCATAGGATAGCAACACCTTATCACCCACAGACTAGTGGTCAAGTAGATGTATTCAATAGAGAAATAAAACAAATCATAGAAAAGACGGTTTCTATATCAAGAAAATATTGGTCTCAAAAGTTGCAAGATGCACTATGGGCCTATAGAACCGCCTTCAAAACCCCTATTGGAACAACCCCTTACCAACTAGTCTATGGAAAATCTTGTCATCTCCCTTTTGAATTAGAACACAGGGCCTATTGGGCCATAAAAACCCTAAACTTTGACTATTTGACTGTTGGATAAAACCGCATCCTTGATTTGCATAAACTAGAAGAACTTCGCCAATCCACCTATGAAAATGCAATTATATATAAAGAAAGAACCAAGACCTTGCACGATAAGAAGATCGTAAAGAAATATTTTCATGTAGGAGACCCTGTTCTCCTATTCAACTCTAGATTACGACTCTTTCTTGGAAAGCTCCATTCAAGGTGGACAGGCCCCTTTACGGTTATTAAATTTTTACAATCAGGAGCAGTCAAGATCCAGAACCAGTCATGTAGCCCATTTGTTGTAAACGGGCAAAGATTAAAATTCTACGAAGGAGAAGACATTCCCGACGATTACTCCAGCCATACCTTGATTGATCCACCATTACCTACTTCAGACATATAGGTTTTGGTCGTCAAGCTAACGACGTTAAACAAGCGCTTACTGGAAGGCAACCTATGGTTTTCTTTATATTTCATCCTTTTTATTATTTTAGTTTATTTTATATTATTTTCTTTTAAGTGTCAACTGACGGTCTATGATGATTGTGCTTTCAGATTTTCTGAGTTTTATTTTTTAGGATGCAGCAGTATGATGACATGCACGTCGCCTTCAAAGACGACATGCAGAGAATGAGGTACTCGATTCTTCGACAACGCCTTATGGCATCGACCCGATATCCGGATCAGGCCTGCATGGAGGCTCTAGGGATCGACCCCAGCGTACGATTCCTCTTTCATCAGCTCCAATGGGGCGAATATGCTGACGAGCTGAACCAGACTTACAGGCACCTCACATTAGAGTTTCTCAGCTCGTTCCACCATGAGCCATACGTCAACGAGGAAGGGCTGGCTACATTCCAACTTTTTGGGAGGGAGTACGCCTTCACCAACAAGGGATTCAGAGACCTACTTGGATTTTCGACCACCCCTGATTCCATTCCTGACCTCCCGATGGGCTACTTTATGAGTAGAGACATTGATCAGTTATGGAAAGATATTACAGGCGGAGGAAGCCTAGATCCATCGACTCAGCTGTCTCCGACTGTCCATTATTTTACATTACTTGACCCAGTTGTGACCAGTGTACACGATCCTTCAAATTGGAGTTACACGTTAGAAGGCTATGGAGAGACGATTAATGAGCCATGCACACCGCCCTCAGCGGAATACCATCCTTTACCACCATCTCCAAGGACGACAGTGTATTCTAATAACCATGCATTGCAAAGGACCGACTTGCACACCCAGATAGCAGCATTGCGCATAGAGATAGTTCGACTCCAGCAGACAGTAGCCGATCTCACCTTACAGTTTCATATTTCAGACATAACCCATGCCACTGAGACAGATGTTCTGTATCAGGAGATCTCGGATTTACACAGAGAGCTGCACTGACTCCGTCATCCCGATCAGTCTAACGAGTAGCCAGCTCCTTTATGACACTATTTCATTGCTTTTTATTATTTGCTTCGCTTTTATTTTTATTCACAGGCTTATTGCATTTTCTTACATTTTTATTTCATGACATCTACCTTACCATTTATATCTATATATATATTTGTGACCATTAATATTTCATGCAATTTAGTTGAATTTGAATTTTTATGTTTTTCTAATTTTTTATGTCAAAATTATGAAAAAAGAAAATATATATATATATATATATATATATATACAGAGAAAATTAGTGTGCCGCGACTTTCTGAGTCTAACCGAACTAACTGCAAGTGCATAGTCTATCGCGTAGTAATAAAGATATCGATCCCACAGAGACTCGTAATCAATCTAGTGTTCTCAGACGTTACTATGTTTAGCTAGGTCGTATATGTTTTAAGGGAAAATATGATAAAGTAAAGGCTAAAATAAAGAAAGGCTAAAAGGTTTCTTAGAATATTAATACGGGGAATCGGTATGCAATGACTTAGTTCTTCGAGGATTCGATAAGTTACCGGTGTGGTTTAATAATTTCAAAATGGCTTTCAGAAGAAAATAACGGTTTAAAGACCTTTGTCTCACGTTGGTTGTTGACGCTAGTCGCAACTCTAAGGCAGAACGTATGCTTTCGCTATCCCGTTCGGGGTTAAAATTGATTTTTGAAAACCATTGAGTTCTAATCTCTTTTAAAGTGATTTCGCTGTATTTAAAATAGATGCCTAGTTTTTACTATCTGGTCCTAGCCTCAGCTTTCGCATGTCGGTTCATACCTTAGTGAATCTCCCACTGTCGTGGCAAGATCTCTTTAAATAAATTCTCGCTGTCACGATGAAGTTTAGTTTAACAAATTTGATTAAAAACTATGGCTAGAAACAAGTTTAAAAAAAGAGGAAATACGCCGGTTATTATCGAATCTCGTCCTACTAGTTCATTACATACCGATCGATGCGATTTAGCTAGACACGAATCTTAAAGAAAGCATAATTGAATTAAAATAGCAGAACATGTAAGCATGCATTATAAAGCAAATGGAAATAATTAATAATAATGGACCCTGTAAACAATTCTGGTTCGGCACATGGATAATCCTCCACAATGTCGGCATGATTACTCTGGTGACGATTAATGTACGAAAATTTAAAGAACGAAAAGTACAATTTAATTCTTGAAAGAAAACAAAGGAAAGGAAACAAAGCAGAAACAAGGAAAGCTCTTTGTAGTAAATTCGGCAGCACTTCGTGGTCTTCAATGCGGCTCCCTTGTTTCAGTCCTCAAGCCCTCCTTTTATAGTGAGTGATTTCTACGTGAACTGCCTCTGGAAGTGCAATTGAGGGTCCGAAAATCCAGGGAGTCGTGCTTTTGTTTTTGGGCTTCTGCTGCACGTTCTAAAAAGTGGACGTTGAGCTGAATTTGCAAGTGTGACGATCGTAAGGGACGTGTGACGTCCGTGGAGCTCATGACGCTCGTGATGTTCATGACGGTCGTCACACACGGGACGGTCTTAAGGGACCTATGACGACCGTCATATCAGCAAAAATCCATTTCTGTTAATTCTTCGTCCTTTTTCTTCTGTTTTGTGTCTTCTAATACTTGTTTTCCTTGTCTTGCTTCATTTGAGAGTTAACTTCGTAAACCTGCAAAAATACTTAACAAACAATGCAGAGAGGGTCCGAAATCGGGGTGAAATCGATCATTAGTAACATAAAATCATGGCATTTAATATATACGTTTTTGCGTTATCACCAGCACACCCTCAAAAATCAAAAAGGAGCACCAAGGCCCAAACAAAAGCACAAAATTCGGCCCAACCACCTTTACAAAGGATGGCGCCCACCATGGGGTCTGGACTATATGCGGGAAAGAAGTTGAGAAACCACCATTTTTGAACTCAAAACCTCCAAAAACCCATTTTTGGCCACACGAAAATCCTCCCCAAAGCACCAAAAGTTCCCAACTTCATCTTCCACTCACCAACCTATTAACCATTCCAACTTCCATTTTCACTTCCCCTCACCAAAATCCATCAAAAACCCATCTTTACAAAACTCCAAAAAAATACCCATTTTCATCATCTTCCATCTCAAGAGTTCATCCATGGAGTACGAAGGTTACGTCTTGCGCAAAGGAAACCCGGAGAAAGACAACGGAAAATCCTTGACAAATTGCAAAGTCGGGATATCACTTCGACACGGTACATGGATGATAACTGTCTGTATTCTTTGGGTATCTACCATAGCGTTTATCACTTATTAGACGTTCTAGGACTGCATGAAATATTTGTTAGACAAGATCCTAATTTTGAGCGGCTGACCAGGGAATTCTTGAATTTCCTGATTTATGTTGTCAGACCCAACACTGCTAGTACCGTCGGCACCGTACAGTTTCGAATGTTTAATGTGGAATATGCTTTTAGTACTGATGAACTCGCCGAGAGGCTAGGACTGCCTTTTGGTGCGGGTGCTATTTGTGAAGCACCTCTGGATTCTGAATGGTCTGTGGAGGCATTTTCCTTCTGGCACAGGTTATCAAATTTCACAATTTCATCTTTCGAAGGGATACTTGCCTCCAGGATCCATAACCCGGCCATCCGCGTGTTTCGCTACATGCTAGCCTGTACTGTTTTTGGCCGGGAGAATCCTAACAAGGTAAATGCAAAAGAGTTACTATTGTTGCAGGGGTGCCTTACAAATAGGAGATTTAATGTGGTTCCGTTCATGATTGCCCATATGAATGCCTTTATTAAGAGCACTGGTACTATAGCCTTCGGAGGACTTATTACGTCCATTACAAAGGCTCTGAACCTAGATACTGAGATAGCCACTTTAGAACCTCTCCCTCCTTGCACAATTAATTTGAAATTCTTGAAAGATATGAAATTGTGCAAAGTCAGGAAGGAAGGAAGGAGGCTTCGATCTTATGATACACGGGAGGTCTATCCCATCTGTCATTTTGCCTTGCACTAGACGCACATATGTGACTCTCGAGGGAAACTAGACCTATGATTTAGATGCTCCGCCCATTACAGGCCCAGTACCCCCAAATATTCCAGTTGATGATGGCGATGATACTAATGCCGAGTATGAGTGGCGAGAGCGATCTCCCAATCATCCTATACCGCCTCACCATGTACCACAGTCACACACTGCATCGTCTTCCTCTTACCATTATGCAGGTACCGCTCCTGGCTTTTATATATCTGAGTAGATGTGGCGAGAACAATTAGCCAGAGAGGAGAGACGCGACAACTTGCTCACCACCATTTAGCAACAATTATCTAAGAATATGAGATTCATGCAAGAGTCTTAGCAGCAGATGAGCTAGTCCATGCAAAGCATTATGCAATCTCAAGCTGCTCTGATCACCCGATTCGACGCGTTCGAAGCTTCTCAGACCGATCATCGTCACAGCAGATCCCGCCGCCCTAGGTACTCGCCGCACGCTGGCGACAACACTGGAAGCATGCCTTAGGCACCTCAGGTACCTCGTCCCTTGCTTATTTTGAAACATTGGAGAAAATGTTCAATTTAAGTGTGGGAGGAGACTTTATTTATTTTCCCGCTTTATCTCGCATTTTTATTTCTTTTATCGCTTTCTAGTTTATTTCCCGGCTTATTTTTCTTTTTCATTTTTTTAGAACATACTTATGCTTAATGAGTCATTCTACAGTATACCTTTACTCCCTCATTACTTTACCCCACCAAAAACTTTTTTGACAAATAGTGTACTATCCTGAAATTTTTTTTGGCTTTGAGGCAAGTTCATGTTAGGATGCAGATGATTTGGAAAAATTCTCTTTGAAACATCGATATCACTATAACACCTTAGGCTTCGCAAATGCATAAATCAACCCCGATACCCTGCCTACCCTGGCCTTAATAGAATATTCATAGTAAGTCCTTAGTAGTTTATCCTAGCAGTCAGCTCCGGCCAAAGCATTATCTAAGTGAAGGCTCGATGAAAATAAGTGAATGATCGGTATGCTAAAAATAAAATAATTGCAACTCGGGTATAGGTAACCCTCACAAGGTCATTTAACCCAAAAAGTTGTAAATTCGAAAAAAGAAAAAAAATGATAAAGACAAAACAAAACAAAAATACCTTCCCATTGTCAGTTGGTTCAGAGGGATCTGGTACTGAACTTGGTAGGGTGGATTACGATCCGATCCTCCGCAGCTGCAAGTGGGCCAATAAAAGGGGTTACACCACTTTGTGCACCAAAACCCCATGCTTAGATCAGAATCACTAACCGGTCACTTCACCATCATTTCGTACGGATAACGAGCTTAATGTGATTGCACCAGAATGAAAAGGACTCAAAAGGAGATTCGAAAGTAGGCCTAGGTACAATAGGGTAATATGGATTGACTTATGTAAGAACGAAGCTTATGTCCGTTTTTACGGAGAAGTGTCATTCCGATACCCATGGTTCATTGAGTCATCACTTATCCCTTCACCCCAGCTTGAACTTATAAGACCTTTTTGCCCAGATCATTTATGGATATCGCCCTGTTCTATCATGATGTTTTGCTCTAGGACAAGCAAAGGTTTTAGTGTGGGAGAATTTGATAGACCTAAAATATATTGTTTATTTGACTTGATTTTGCGCACGTTATTTAGTATTTTATTTTCGTTTTCTTGTATTATGCCTTTGTTTTGTTTCTTTTTCAGGTTTTTGTATTTTTAAAGCTACTCGAGAAGAAATGAAGAAAAACTAGTTAAAAGCCCTACTTCCTGAGGAATTGTACACATGGCTTCCACCATGGCGGACGCCATAGGGGATGCCACACATTGGATAGAAGTCAACTGCTGACAACTGCCACGTCTCCCACTCCTTTCCACCCTAGTTTATGTGGCGGGTGCCACAAGGAGGTGGTGGGCGCCACCTTCACACAACCATTTCCCTCCCAAAAGGAGTTGAGGGTATTCCTATCTTTACCTGTACTTTCCTACCGCTATAAATAAAAGAGTTATGTTTCATTTCAAATCATCCAAACTTAGAGAACAGAACTCAAGCCATAAATTTCATCTATCTTAAAGTGATAAACTTCTCACATCGAGGGTTTATCACACTGTGTAATCGAGTCTGTAATCGAGTTTGGAACACTTGGATAGAAGATAATCCTGCCGCCATTTTATTTCAGTCTTTTTACTTCCAGTTGTACAAGATTTTAAAGCCTCTCGTTTAGAGCAGGTTTCTGTCTATTTATTTCCTTTTATCTACTTACCCGTCTTTATTTCCCGCACCCTTTACTTCCCGCACCCTTTATTTCTCGCACCGCACTTTATTTATTTACTTACCCGCACTTTATTTACTCGCATTTTTTTACCATGTCCGGCTAAATCTTAAGGGCTAGGATGCGAGGATTATAGTTATAATTAGTATTCCACACGGTTGTCGGTAGAATTACTTAGGGGATGTTTTAACTTTTAACACTTATTTTCTGCACTTAAAATCTGTTGGCTAAGATCGAAATCCCTCCAACTTTTAGATAAATTTGGTTAGTTTTAACTGATCCAAGGAAGAGAAAGCGCTTGGCTCATTTAATTAGGAATCTTTAATGTTTAAGAAAACCGATTTTAAAACTATTTTCGGACGCGTTTATGGATTTAAAGTCTGATTCGCAAGAACCTCTTTTTGTTAGAAATTCCAGGTTAAAATACTTTTCGACTAAGTCAAGAAACTATATTTCTTAAAAATAGGTTTATTAATCCTAACGCAATGCGCACCTTTTTATAAGTGACAATAAGAGGGGTTGATTAGGGATAAGCTCGGTTCTGAATACGCAAAAGCGACAGTTCTTGTTAAATTAGTTCTTTTCATGAGTAGAAAATATTACCCCATAAGGAATTCTATATGTACACATCTAGAATACTACGTAGCTATATGAATTGCATCTATGCCTGTTGCTTTATTATTGAATTTACTTTCTCACTTTACTTTTATTTCACACAACCCAATCCTTTATTTGATTTGCCTTAGATAAACACCGTAACAATAGTAATCGATAGAGTGACGTTTGGTCTCTGTGGGATCGATAATCTTTTATATTACTTTGACGCAATTCGTGCACTTGCGAATCTCCCATCACTTATGAGTTATTTTCATGTTGCAAGCACCGGTTTTGGCTGAGGAATGATATGACTGAAACTAGCAACCACTTGTGGTGAGGTCCTTTGCTCGAGTGTTTTGGGTAGAATTCGAAAGTTGCAGCAGTTAGTGGTTGTAGCATTGTGAATCATGGTGTTGCGTGTGGGGTAATGGCTGAGTGGATTTGGGTGTGACGGTCTTGGCTTATTATGATGTTGAATGGTATTTTAAAAAGGCCTGATGTTTGATGTAAGGATTTGTGGGGTCAAGCAGCATTTGGTGTAAGCCGTAAGCACAAAAGATGGTTTGTTTCGTGATGGCCTTATTGTTTCAACAATTTTCTCCCTTTTTTTGGGTTTTTTATAATGGAAATGTAATGTGTCTTTAATGTATGGACTTTGATCGAGCTTGGCATGATATAAAAAAATGTTAATGGGCTTCACATAAGGGTTTTGTAAAAAAAACAAAGAATGGGCTTCCCTCTATTACTATTTTTGCAAAAATTTTGTAAATGGAATTTTATTTTGTAAAATGGAAATGGGTCTTAGAAATTGTGATTCATGGACTATTTATTTTTGTTGGCACTTTATGATATCTAGACTTTGTTTTGGTGTGAATATGAGCTTTATAAATTTGGACTTAAGATGTAATGGATTTTGAATAAAAAGGATATGGTCATGGTTTATGAATAGCTAAAAAAAATGGATCATGAATAGATATATATAAGAAAATGAAATTGGATATTGTTTAAAATGAATGGAGAAATGGATTTTGAAAAATGGATAAAAATCAAGAACTGGTTAGTTGACTTTGAGTGGAAATGAATATGATTGTATTAGAGAAGATGTATTAGCCCTTGAGAAGCCACAAACTAATCTTCGAATCTTGAATGGATCGGACTACTATTACAGCTTGATAAGTTGATCCACACACAAATGACTAGCATAAACCCTAATTGAGAAGTGAGATTGACCCTGATGGTCATTAACCCCGAAGTTACTAATAATTTGACAATATTGACCTTTATCAGTACACAAACCCTTTCCTGGCTAAAATTAGGTCAAAACCACATAAAACTCAACAAAATGTCGTACTTTATTCCTGACGGGACGTTCTTAGGCAATAGGCAAACAACATCTCTCTTTTTTTATTTTTCTGAATAAGGGTTAGTGGGTTGATGTACAGGTGAAAGCTATACATGGGTAGGACAAATTTGGGGTATGACAGTGACCAATAGATTCTTACTCAAAGGGGTCTTGAGGTTTTTTACTGGTCATTTTCTTTAGAATTTCTTAGAAGCTTCAAGGTATTCTCCAGGGAGGATTAGAGTTTTCTTTCCATTGGTGTTGAACATGAGGGTTCGAGGTTTGTTTAGGATTTTTGTGGAAAGATAAATTTCAAGAGGAATCCTTATTTCCAAAATTTCTCAAAGCATGACTCTTGTATCAAGTTAAATTTTGGACTGTGAGGATAACAAAGATCAAGATTAATTTAAAGGGGATGTTGTTTTTATCTGTAAGGTTGGATCATGATTTATTCTTTCTTATCTTAAAGGCAAGAGATTCATGATTATCTTGTTGATTAGTTTGTGAGCATCATGAGTGGAAAGGGTAAAGTTTGGATAAAATCTTGGATCGAATTTTGGCAAGGAGTTCCTAAAATGAAAAATTCAAATTGATTCACTTTTTTTTTACAAATGTTCGAGATCAAGATATGGTTCATTCTAGTTACGATCTTCAAAGTTGGCAAGTAATGATTCATACTTCACCATGAACATGTAATGTCCATTTCAAGCTTCAAGTTATGTTGAAATTTACTCAAGTTACCATGTTTCCCATCTTTAAGTTCATGAGCTTTGGTACACATACACAAATTATTCAAATTCCGCCATGAGAAAAATCATCACTTCAAGCTACAAAGGTGCAAGTTGCAAAGTTACATGTTAAGGTCAATTTCAAGATGCAATTTGGAAGAGACTGCCAATAATACAAGCCAAGATTTGTTCAAGGTACAATTCGAAATCAAGAGAGTTTGAAATGACGAGACCAATTTAAAGAGGAGGTTACTTTGAATATTTGGAATTTATCGTTGAATTCAAGGTATTGCAAAATTCTAGTGTATTTTACAAGGATCATGGTAATTCCAAAATTCACATATCAAGGTTTTTACGAGTCATCACATAAAAGGGAGAAAATCCAAACGATCTTCATATTCGTGAAGATAATGCTGATATTCACCTTAGATGTAAAATCATTTTCTTTGGGTTTGGTGAAATGGTAACATGTGATTCAGAATTTTGAATAAGTGCATGTGATTGGTGAATGGTTCATGAATATTTTCAAAGTTTTCAATTTAAGATGGTTTTCGCCCATTGATGTTAAAATTAGATCCTATTCTAAAGTTAGAAATTGGGTGTTATTCCTAGAAACATTAAATTTTACAAGCATAACTAAGAAGAAGAATTATGAGAATATACATTGCTCTATCTGAAAATTGACTTATTGAAGGAGATTTGGAGGTTTTTCTAAAAAGTACAATGGTAGTCTTTAATAACTACAGAAATTATCTCAAACCAACTTCGGGAGGAATTCGATAGACGTAAGGCTAGTATAGTTTTTTTTCTTTTCACCAACATTGAAAGTGTTTATTCTATACACTGAATACCAGACGCAACTACTCATTGTTTGGAGTAAAGAAAGTTTGAGTTTCCGGTGCTCTTGGTTGGAGGTGATTATTACATCTCGCCGGCCAAGTAAGAAGGTTTCATTTAAAAGAATTGTCTCTTCAAATGTGATGCCATCCAGATTAAAGCTTTCTAATGCTAAATCATGTTCATCTCTCCGAACAGCTCCAAAACATTGTCGTTAAATATTCATGAAATGAGAAATCAAGAGTTATTAACCATCAATATTCAAACACAATTGAAATGAAAAAAAGGAAGTTTATCGTATGAGGAGGTTTTCAAGATACAACCAATAATATCAAACACTACAAACACGTTTGAATCAAAAAAAGAAATGGCATTATCATGATAAAATCGAGTTTATAGCAGCATATGTTTTTTTTCAAAACCGATTTCAAACAAGTTCCAAACAACTTCAAGTTATTTCCAAAATATCCACAACATGTTTTGTTGAGAATAGAAAGATTTCACCATTTGGTCACAAAAAATCAGCAGCTATTAATCCTTTCCAAAATGGAATACCGACAAAAATCGAAAGCACATAAAGAGTCTTGAATTCACTCAAGTGTATAAAAGAAGCATTGTCATTCAGTCAGAGGCAGTAACACACCAAGATAAGTAGCAAAGTGATCATGTAGTCACACACATATACCATAGAAAGAAAAAGCAGCAACAATGAGTAAGAGAGAGATCGTACAACATTACACATAAACTATACATAGAAACACACGATTTGCAGTATCACCAGAAAACTCGTTCATAGAAACCACAAGCAAGAAAAGCATACAAAATCATAAAATGCACACATACAGAATTCAGGATGCCCATAGATTGCAGTGGAAATATTACATCATACAATACCTCACATAAAAAACCATCAAAATTCACACACACATCAGAAGTATCAGGAATTTGCAAACATACACGTACAACATCAAACAAACAGACATAGAGAAAAACTTGAGATAACTTCGAAGTGGCTTTACCTTACGCAACTGTTGTACGTCCTCTGCGAGCCGCCACCGATGTCGACCCGGCCCCGTTCCCATTAACGACCCCAATCGCATTTGCCTTCCGTCGCAATTGTGCTTTCTGGTCAAAGAATGTGTGTTTTTCGCTTATAAGTCATCGTCGTTGTCGTCGTATATGGTAAATTTCTTTCTTTCCGTGAATCGACCTTCGTGAGTTGATATTATTTTGAACATGTCCCTTCTATTTACACGCTTTAATCCATTTTGCACTTCACCATGTTTATTCATTTTTATTTGTTTTCCTCTTTTACTAGTTTGATTTAGTTTCGATTAAATAAAAAATCAAAGACAACGTCAATATTGAATCAAAACTATTTCACAATACATATATTGGATGAAATACATTAGGTATCAAAATATTATATCCAAACTCAACAAGAGATCTAAGATGTTACCTTCTCTCTCTTAGGGTTTGTGTTTCTCTCTCAAGAATGTGCTTGGAATGAAGAGAGATAAAATTATATGATGAAAAATATAATATATGTTTCTAACAAAGTGAGGAAAGTACTTATATAGTATTTATAAATTTTGTCATGTTCTTTTAGTGAATAACCTATTCGGCCAACATAAACTACTTTTGGACACTTCAAGGGCCTCATGAATAGTTAAATCAGTCTTGGAAAATATCTGAGTTCATCGTGCGAACACTTCTTCGCACAATGAACCTCTTTGATTCAACTTCGCCCAGCAGACTTTGGGTCATTTTCATACTGCCTCTTATTTGAGATGGTTCGCTGGGGCTTCTCCAGGAGTTCACACAGCGAACATTCGCTTGCTGCTCTTGGTGTTCGCACAATGAACATGATGATTCTTCTTCATTTATTTTACTTCCCTGTCCAATCGGTTGTGTCTTAATTATTGATGTTTTATACCTATATTCTGCACAATAACACACACATCAAATAATCCAAAGGTATTTGTAATATATTGAAGAGTCACACAAGAACAAGAAATAAATCTATTATGAGTTGAAAAATGCAAAGAAAGATGATTCAATTTAAGTCAAAATTTGCACTTAACAATCCCTCAATAAAAAATCGTTTCAGATTGGTCTGGTGATATTACTTTCGTTAGCATATTAAATCCCTGCCATTAGTTCTGATGTTAAAACGTTAGTAACTGCCAACGTGGCATGCCAAGTGAGTGGTGACTCATCAAAGGAATGAATAAATGATGATTTAAAGGGTTGAATGTTGGCAAACATCTTGTAATTTTCCATAAAATTGCTCTTGCATATATTCACTCATTCCTTATGTTGCTGTGTTTGGTTGCTTTTTTAATCTCTTCATTCTAGTTGTCTGATTGCTTTCCTTTTTCGCTTCATTCTAGTTTCCTAATCTCTTCCTTCTTTTCTAATCTCTTCATAGGGTTTGAATATTCTCCAATGTCTAAGTTGTCAAGCAGTTCTTCCATTAGAATGGATGGGTCGATTATTTGTAAAAACAAGAGGAGGGAATGTTATTGCCAAGATGAATGTGTGTTTCATACCGTGGGTGACATGAATAATGTCAATTTTGGAAAAAAAATTAGGGTTGTAGAAATTTAAGAAATTATGTGAACAAGGGTTGTAATTTCTTCAAATGGTTCGACGACGACATCATTGATGAAAGAGATTTGAAGATCCAAAGGAAAAATAAGAAAAGTTACAAATTGAAGAATGAGATCATTAACACTAGGGAATGGTTGAAAGTGTCTGTAGTGATTGGAATATTGAGCTTAGTGTTTAATTTGGTATTTGTAATAATGTTTTTTTAGGTTGGTTATTTGTTTGTGTAATGAGATCAACTTGTCAACATTTATCAGTGAAATGTATTTATGAACAAAAACGTTGAAATGTATATGTCATGAAATGTGTTTATCAACATTGTTATGTATTTGTCAATATTTATCAATAAAATGTATTTGGAGAAATGTTAATTTTGTTTTCCGTAATATACCAGAACAAATACACTTATAATTTGGTGTAACATAGTAACAAAACCTTAAAAAAAAGTTGTACTAAAGGTCATACCAAAAGTAATATTATATGTCATGAGTGATAGTAACAGAACCTTAACAGAAGTTATAAAATAATACACACCAAAAGAACATTATAGGTCATAATAATAGTTACATTACAAGTTAGAACAAAAGTGGCATTCCAAGCCATATGTCATAAAGTAGAAAATAGACATTGTATGCCATCTGTTACATCAGCAGAAATCCAATAAAAGTGGAATTATAAGCCTTAGTCATAAACTACAAAGTAGGCCAAAAATGGGGTAACTAGTAAACATCAAAGATCAACATAAAGATTAGGGATGGCTCAGAACTGGTTTTAGACCCTTTTTATGTTTCCTTTTCTTTTTGGGTGGTTACTGAGTTGAAGCTCCATCTAGTGTTGGTTGGCTTGAGGTAACAACTAGTTGTGGTCGGACTAAGGTAGCAACTGGTTGTGGTTGGCTTGAGGTAGCAGCTAGTTATGGTTGGCTTAAGGTAGCAGCTGGTTGTGGTTGGCCTGAGGTAGCAGCTGGTTGTGGTTGGCTTGAGGTTTCCTGGTTGTGGTTGACCTAAATTCATAGCAGTTGTAGGCAGCTTGCAAGTGGCCTTATTATGACGATCCTTATGGAATCTACTGCATTTGATACCAAAATTTTTCCTCGAGTTTTGTCTCATTTCTCACTTGTTCCCCAGCCTCCTTGTTCCTTTTCTTCTTGGATCTACCAGGCATTCTTTTTTTGAGGGTGGTTACAGGTCAACAACATTTGTTTTGGTCTAAAGAGATTCTCCATTAACTAGATAAATCACAGGTGCATAACAAGCCTCATAGCACTCTTTTTTGTAATAATTAGGCACAAAATCATCCACTTGTAAATGTTGATCCTTCATACATGAAATTGCATGACAGTGTGGTAGCTTTGTCAGCATCCACCTTCTACATGAACACTCATGCTTTGATAGATTAAAAATAAACTTTTCTTATATGAGTGATATATTACTAACCTCATAGTCTACTTCACCTGCACGCCTGTTACAAATACAAAAATTAATTATGGACCAAGGTTATATCAACTATTTGGTCTTTGTCTCAAACAAGTATGAAGCATTACCTAAAAATCTAACTGCTTGTTCTTTGTGATTCTTTTTCCAACCTTTTTTTTTTATATTTGGCATAATGGTATCAGCATATTTGGAAATCTTTTGTCTGTTGGACTCCCACTTTTGCATCAGGTACACTCTTATCTCTTCAAGCATAGTTACAATAGGATTGCCTCTTGCAGCTACAAATACTGAGTTGAAGGCTTCTGACATGTTGTTCACCAAAGTATCACACTTTGGACCATTTTTAAACCTTGATTTGCTCCAGAACCTTGGTGGGATCTTCCAAAGGTGCTTGAATTCCTCTTCATTAACATTATTCATCTCACGCATATTTTTTTCCCAAACATTTGAGTGACTTGCATTAGCATCCTTCCACATCAATTCCTTTAATTTGACACAAGAAAACTTCTTCTTGAAATTGCTATATAGGAGCCTAAAAAGAATAATACATGTCAAACATCCACATCAGTAACTAGTATATGAATAAAACATGTCAAATCTAACTTAAAAATAATGTTTACCTGACACAAAACCTTTGGCCAACTTCTGGTAGCAACTCATCAAGTGCAAGAAATAATCCCTGTATTTTAGGCAAACCAAATCAAATTTAAATGTCTTGCATAATCTAACAAAAAATAAAACAGTTAAACATATATCAATACACACCTTTTGTTGATCCCTTATAAAGGTATATGTCTTGCATAATCTGACACCTCCCACATCAGTTGTTAATAGCTATTTCTTCAGAATTTCCAACTGAATCCTCACCAGAATCCTCAAAGTTTACATTCAAAACACTATCATCTTCACTATCACCAACATGTTTTTAGTTACATCCCAACCCCTTATTTTCTTGGTTATATTCTAGTTCCTGATGATCATTTTGGTTAGAGATAAGTCCCTCAACTACTGAATCAGTTTGAACACTTACCAGATAAGGTGTTCCATCCAAAATATCATCTTCTTGGTCACATACAATATGATCGGTGGTCCCATCTAAAGTAATATCCACTATTGCATCTTCATAAAAAGTGTCCCCCTGAAAGTTAACATCCTGACATGACTCTTTTTGGTTAATGCCCCTAGTGGTCCCATTCACATTAACATCCTCAAATGAACCTTCTTGGTCAATTGTAGCTGAATCTTCTACACCTGTAGGTCCTCCTTCATCAAACTTGTCACCAAGATTATTCAATTCTTCAATGGTCCCTAAATCATCAAAAATTCCTTTTACACCATTATTCAATTCATCCAACATGTCATCTTCCAAATTATCGTCTTTTACACCATTAGGACCTACATTGTTTTCAAGAGGCAATATTTGCTCTTCCTCACACACTGAATGCGTTACATATAGATGAACATTCCCATTGATCAGTGTAATCTTCTTTATTCTATTTGTTCCTGCGTCATCTTGCAACATCACTAGCTCGTTATCATCCATTGCTTCATAATACCACAAGCTCTCAACTTTTGGGTACCCTAAATCTTTTAACCCACCTAGGATCTCAAAATAACTCCAAAAATCCGGGTCAACTTGCCAAATCTTCTCTAACCACTTGTAACCTAATATGTTAAACTCACCAAACACACCCTCATGACAGATAACACACTCAAACCTATCACTTATGACCTAGTCACACCAAATAACTCAGGAATGAGGCTTCGAAGTAGACGAAATTGTTAAACGTTTTCTTTTTAAAATAGTAAGTTCACACACGTACATTAGCCTTGAAATGAGATAATGGTCGAGTTGTTAAGTATCGTCTTCTGCTATGTTCCATAAAGCGTCATCTTCAACCACCGATCTCTTCTTTTTCGCAGCTGCTAGGTTTTTTTGGCAATGAGAGTGGAACTATGAAACTGAGATAAAAAATTAAGAGTTCAAGATTTTTTGTTTCTAAAAATGAAAAAGGAAATCACTATGCCACATCACTATAATAACATTTGAAAAAAAAGAATAAAATGTCACATCAGTATCTCACTATGCCACATAGGCATCTGTTAACGTTTTTCCAATAAAATTAACAGAAAGAATTTATTAGGCTAACGAAGTAGACTTAAAGAATTATATTGTAATATTTTTTAATTGTGGAACTAACTAGAAATAACAAATTAACTTAAGGGATTAAAAGATAAATTAAGCCTATAATAAATAGATCGAATGATGTTTTTGGTGCATAAATAAGATTGTTTTTTTAGTTAATCCTATTTAATATGAATGGTTGATAAGTCACACACACCTGAATCTAGAGGTTTCATAGATTAGAGAAAAAGCTAGGTCAGATAAATACTTGTTAGATAAATATTTGTATAGAAACCAACATAACACACATTTTTAGAAACAATCAATCATAACTTTTTTTATTAATTAAAAAATAAAAATAATGTTTTCACTCTCTTGCTTAATAACCACCACCCCATAATTTCAATTAAAAATTTCTCTCTTTATTAGTTGTTTCTAATAATATAAATTTAGGTGTGTTACTATTTCTCGCTAGGTCAAAGCAAGTGAATTGGACTTCTTCAAATAAATCATTCAACCTAACTGAAAAAGAAAAAATATTCGCTACGTTTCTTTTTAAAATAAAATTTACTTAGAACTTCTAGAGCTCGCCATTGTTTTTTACCACAAATAGGTTGCTAGCATGTACTCACAAATTCACTAGCTTCCAACACGTGTCCCATAATATATGTCAACGAATACTTTTCTAGCATTTTCCTTCACTTACGCAAAAGACTTTACAAGTCAAAAGGAACGGTTCAAATTTAGCTTTTAATATTTTTATGTTTTTCAATGTGTAACGCCAATGTGCCACACCCTTGTCCACTGTTCTTTTACGACCACCAGTTCAATATTTTTACTCAAATAATATGACTTTTTGAAAAAATTCTCAAAATATCTCACATTTTAAAAATATTCTTAAAGTATCTCAATTAGAGTTTAAATTTACACAAGAATACCAATTTAATTGACAACTCTTTGTTAATATCATAAGAGTGACGGCAATTGATTTGGAAATATCTCATTCAGTCTCTAATTCAATTGGCGATTTAGGTATGTACATTAAAAGGTGTGGCCAATTCATCTGAAAACCCTTTATATTTTAAAATTTTTTCTATAAATAAAAGTGTTCTGATAATTTACTTTTACTTCTTATTTGATATCTTTCTTCTACCGATAACATGTATCGTCGCCGGTGGGAAAAACATTATTTATTTGAGAGAGAAGCTTCCGATGAACATTCTGTTTTGGAACATACAAAGTTTCAATCAACTTGACAGGGAGTTGAATTAGTGGTTAGTGGTTGGAAGGAGACATTGGGAAAGGGAAAAAAATACTTGACATGGAGTTGAATTAGTGGTTAGTGGTTGGAAGGAGACATTAAAAAAGGGGAAAAATCTCTAATATCGAGAGATTTGATTGGCTGCGTAGATGAATTCATGTTAAGACAGACAAAAATGCGAGAAAAGTAATGTTTGTACCGAATAAAATTAGTTTGATTGTTGTAATCAATTAAAAATGTTATAATTACAACCTTAACTAGGTATTTTGGGAATATTTTTGAAATGCAGAGTATTTTGAATTTTTTTAAAAAAAATTAAGTTATTTAGATAAAAAAATTCACACCAATTACTATGATACAATTTTATAAATAGGAGTCACGAGTTCTCTAACACACCTAAATACAACATAACAATTATTCCTCACTTTAGATATGAGTTCTGTCCAAATCCTCTCCACCACCGCAATCCATGCACCAAATCACTTAAATGATCATATAGTCGATCTAACACCATGGGATCTACAATTCCTCCAATTCAGATACAACCAAACTGGTCTTCTTTATCACCAACCTTTTGAGTTAGATGCAACTAATCAATTCCAACACTTTAAAAATTCTCTTTCCTCTACCCTTGATTTTTTCCATCTTTTCACAGGTCGTCTAAAAATCACACAACACGAAGATAATACTATCTCATGTTCTATTGAGTGCAACAACGAAGGAGCGCTGTTGGTTCATGCTGTAGCGAAAAATATTACTGTTTCCAATATTCTTGAACCCAATGATCTTCCCCCTATTCATCACTCATTATTTTCACTTAACGGAGTAAAAAATTATGAAGGAACTTCACAGCCATTACTTGCTGTCCAAGTAACAGAATTAGTCGACGGCGTCTTTGTTGGCTTTACACTTAACCATGTGGTTGGTGATGGTAAATCGTTTTGCCATTTTTCCAATTCGTTGGCCGAAATCTCAAAAGGTTGTGTTAAAATATCCAAACTTCCAATATTTGAACGCTGGTTTCCAAGAGATATTGAATGTCCCATTCGATTTCCTTTTGCAGTAGAGCTGCAAAATAATTATTCTAATAAGGAAGAAAAAAAGCTCAACTTGCCAGAAAGATTATTTCATTTCACAAAAGAAAATATTGCTAAACTAAAATTCAAAGCCAACTTAGAGGCTGGCACACAAAATATATCTTCTTTGCAAGCACTTCTCACTCACATTTGGCGTTCTTTTATACGCTCTAGAAAACTTGACCCACAAACAGAAGTGAGTTTTGTGTTGGATATAGGCGTTAGACCAAGGGTGATTCCTCCTCTGCACGAGGATTATTTTGGTAATGCTGTGATAGATTGTGCGGTTACCATGAAAGCCGGTGAATTGTTAGAGGATGGTGGACTTGGTAAAGGTGGTTTGAAGATGAATAAGACTATTGCTTTGCACTCTGATGAGAAATTGAAAAGTGACTATAAAAATTGGTTGATAACACCGAGTTTTATTGTCACTCCTGATGAAGTGCTGAATAATAATTCATTGGTGATTGGTAGTTCGCCTTGGTTTGATGTTTTTGTTAATGATTTCGGTTGGGGAAAACCAGTAGGTGTTCGAAGTGGAAGTTCAAATAAAAGAAATGGGAAAGTTTATGTATATGCAGGTGTAGAAAAAGGTAGTATGGACCTTGAAATTTGTCTTCCCTATGAAAATTTGGAGGCAATTGGGAATGATCCCGAGTTTATGGATCATGCGACCCACTACCGTGGCTTCTAAGTTCTAAATTCTAATAATGTTGAATCTGTAGCGTACCATTTCATTTCATTTCAGATTCTTTTGATTTTTATTTGAATAATGGATTAATAATGATGATGAAGTCTTGCTTTTGTATTTTTGTCATTTTTATTGTAAGAAGGTTTGATGTTTAACTCCATATAAGCAGTGCATGTTGTGGAATTTTTATTTTATTTTTTGAAGTGAATCTGATGACTTTGTTGTTATTGATGAATTGCGTGTTGGAAATTTGTGACTTGGAAAATTTTGTTCAACGTTTGATAATTGCTCAATTCTATGTGCGTATAAGAATATGATATTTCCAGTCAGGTCTATTGATTCAAAGGCTGCTAGGCTCGTACACTGTGCTTAGTCATGAGGTTGATTTTCAAAGGCTTATTTTCTTGTATGCAATCATATGTTCCATATTTTCAAAAATCCCTTAACTGTGCTTCGTGATCATGATTGACAATCTCACGTTGGTGGCATCATCAACGTGCAAATCCAATTGGCTATTTTTCCACTCTCGACATATATTATTGGAAAAATCACAAATCCATATTGATTACGGATAGAATTTTAAGAGTTTATACATATAGGACATCTCACTTTATAATTTGGTTTTGTAGAATATATTAAATGAAATTCTAATTGTAATAAGTGTAGGTTATTTTACATTACTTAATGGCAATTATTTTAGTTATTACTTTTGTTGATTATAGCGGTAAGAATATACAAGAATAAGCCCAATAAAAACACTCAATAACTTTAAGCATAAGAATATACAAGAGTATACAAATAGTCTCTTTCAAGTTGGTGTGAATATGCCTTTTAAATCTAACTTGGAAACAAGTTCAAAAAGAAGAACCAAATCAAGCGGCTTTGTGAGAAGATCGGCTAAATGTTGGGAAGAGGAGATTGGGAGAAGACGTAATAACTTTTGCTAGTGTTTTTCGCAAATAATGTGGCAATTAAACTCTATATGTTTGGTCCAGGATGTGTTTGTAGCAATATGACAAGCTGATTGGGTGTTACAATATAAGAGAGTAATGAAAATAAAGTCCATCTTGAAGTCTTGGAAAAGATAACTCAGCCACTAAATTTCATAGAGTGGTGGCCATCGCACAATATTTAGCCTTAGTTAAAATCGAGATCTTATATAAGATCGGGAGAGAATGTCAAGATCGTAAAATATAAAATCGTAGATAAGATCGGAAGATCCTACTCAATTATTTTCTTAAAATTGAGAGGGGTAACAAGATTGGTAAACATATGATCGTAGTAAAATTCGTAAGATCCTACTAAAATGAAAAAAATAATAGTATATATTTTAAGTATTTTTATATGATATATGTTAGTAGGCAAATGTATTTATGAGAAAATGACTGTTTTTCATATTTTTTAGACATGTATGATTGAGTTTTTATACTTTATTACTACCACACGGAACATTTGTTAGATATTAAGGACATATTGATCAATTACTAGGATTATCATAAGTCATTTGGTTAAAGCAAATTCTATAAGTGAGATGTATATTCTCAAAATCTAAAATCTCAAACTTCATAATTTTAAAAGGCACGCATTTGTCCCCGTCAAACTAAAATTGTTGCGCCTTTGCATCTTGTCATCCTTCTCACCTTTTAATGACAGTGGCCGAAAAAGGTCAATCATAGTCAAAACTGTCAAAGATCCCACAAAATCAATGGTTTTATGATTTTGTTTTTACAATTTAGCTGCAATGCAAGATTCTACTTAAGATCCGGATCGTTGGGGGGACAAAGATCGTAAAATCTTAAGATTTTAAGATCTAAATCGAGATCTTGACAACCATGGCCTCAATAGATGATTTGGACACAATGGCTTGTTTCTTAGATTTTCAAGAGAAGAGAGAGTCACATATGAAGATGCAATAATTGCATGTTGACCGTCTTGCATCAGAGCAGGTGGCCCAATTGGAGTCACAAAAGGTCTTGATTTGAAGATGTGAAGAAGAAAGATAGAATAGACTAAGGGCTAGGCAGGATTTGATATACTTGATAAACTCATAGCAGTTTCAACATAGATGTTGATGGAGTGACTCATAAACTGTCCTAGTTGTTTTACAATCCATGACAAACTTGGTCTGGTGTTGGTGACATATATGAATTGACTAACAAGTTGTATGTAAGATGCAAGATCTAGCAATGGTGTTCCAGAATTTTGTTGTAATCTTGTTTTTCATTGCATAGGAGAGGAGACCCACTTAGAACCCAATAAACCTGTAATAGACAAACGATCCAAGGCACATTTACGTTGACAGGGATGAATACCAATATGAGATCTAGATATCTTTAATCCTAAGCGAAATCCTGGTATAGCAGATCTCAAAGATGTCTTGAAAGATGTCGAGACCCTTGATCTCTACTTCAAACACAATGATAATAAGAAGCAGAAAACAAATTGTAGAAAATAAATAAGACACAAAATTGTTAACCCAGTTCGGTGATCAACCAGACCTACGTCTGAAGGTTACCAAGCCATGAATGAAATCCACTAGATAGTATTAATTCTAAGCTAAACTCTACCGTTTACAACTTATCTATTAATCACTACCTGTGCTTAATTTCTACCTAAGAATCTTCCTAAGTATGAGACCCTTCTCAATTCCCTTTCAATCACAATAGTGACTGAAATTACAACTCAATTCAAATTGTCCAGCTCTGGTATTAACACAATAAAAGAGTGACTCACAAAGTACAAACCCTAGTACTCACTAAGTAGAAGTGCAAAATTCCACCCTTATCTTATGTTAAAACCATCATATTTATAATCATAAACAAGACCGGATTTGAGCATAAAAAACGCAGCAATTCTGTTCCATAGAATCTGCAACTAATTCTCCTCAAGAATAGTTTCTTTAATCCTAAGTTTTCCAAAGTGTCACCACACTTAGAAATAACATCTTCAAAGAATCTCTGATTCCTCAATCTTGGATGCCACCTAGGAATAAAAAATAATCTTCTGCAATCGAAATCTAAATTAACATATTCAAAACAAATTTAAAAATTGTAACAGACACAAATGTCGAGTAACCCTGTTAGGACATTTTTTCAAAACATCTTGTTCTTCAGTTAGATCTACATGTTAGGAAATCTTGTCCAACATCAAGCTGTCAAGTTAGTTTTACCAAAATTGATGCCAACCTCAAAGGCTTGGACTCATCAATCTCCCCTTTTGGTAAATTTTGGCTAAAACTAATTAAAAGAAAATTGCAGACAGAAAACTATAGTCTGGGACCAAGAATCAGAGTCATTAGAACATCAGTAGTGGAAAATAAAGCATCTTGACTCCCCCTCAATTAGATCCTTCTTCTGCAAGCAATAGATTAGCATGTTCCCCCTTAATGGTTAGCAGTGCAGCAGTAGTTAGTGGTTAGCAGACAGTGGTTAGTAAAGACCTCTCTTTATTTGCTGGGAACACATATGCACTAATTTTAATAGCATTCTCACACCAGGTTGACTGCTACAACTCTTCAGACAGGCAAACTCCAAACTTGCCTCTCAGCACTTCAAATTGATTAACATCCAAGGCCTTAGTGAAGATGTCAGCTAACTGATTCTTTGTGGCAACATTCTCCAAGGTTATAACTTTATCTTCCACAAGATTTCGTATAAATTGATGTCTGATGTCAATATGTTTGGTTTTGTTGTGCTGAATTGGATTCTTTGAAATATTAATGGCACTTAAGTTGTCACAGTAAAGTGTCATGACTTCCTTGTTGACATTGTACTCAGTCAGCATTTGCTTCATCCACATCATTTAAGAATAACTGCTACCTGCAACTATGTATTCAACCTCAACAGTAGACAAGGAGACACAATTTTGTTTCTTGCTAAACAAAGAAATCAAGTTATTTCCCAGAAAGAAACATCCACCAGAGGTGCTCTTTGTATCATCAGCACTCTCGGCCCAATCAGTATCACAATATCCTATTAACAAGGAATTTGTATTATGAGAATACAGTAGACCATTGTCGCATGTACCATTTACATACTTCAGGATTCTTTTGACTTGATTAATGTGACTAACGTTAGGCTCAATTCTATATCTAACACAGACCCCTACTGCAAAAGTTATGTCAAGTCTACTTGTAGTAAGGTATAGAAGACTCCCAATCATGCTTGTGTATAGACTCTGATCAACACTAACACCCTTTTCATCTTTAGATAACTTCAAGTGTGTAGGAGCATGAGTCCTTTTGTGTTTAGCATTCTTTAAGCCAAACTTCGTCACAATACTTTTAGCATATTTCCCTTAACAAAGGAATATTGAGTCTTCCATCTGCTTGACTTGGAGACCAAAAAGGTAGGTTAATTCACCAATTAAGCTCATCTCAAACTCAGATTGCATTTGCTTGATAAAGTGTTGAACCATCTCATCTGACATTCCTCCAAACACAATATCATCCACATAGATTTGAGCTATCATGAGTTTTCCATCTCTCTCTTTAACAAATAAATTTTGTCAATTCCTTCTTTTCTGTAACCATTGTTGACGAGGAATTCAATCATCCTATCATACCAAGCCCTTGGTGCTTGTTTCAACCCATACAAAGCCTTCTTCAATTTGAACACATGTTCTGGAAATATAGGATCAACAAAACCTTTAGGTTGTTCTACATAAACTTTTTGCATTCAAGTACCCATTTTAAAAAGCACTCTTAACATCTATTTGAAATAGCTTGAATTTCAATAGGCAAGCTACTCCAAGTAACAGTCTAATAAACTCCAATCTAGCAACAGGAGCAAATGTTTCATCAAAGTCCACTCCTTCAATTTGAGTGTACCCTTGAGAAACATGTATAACCTTGTTTCTTGTGACCACTCCTTGCTCATCAGACTTGTTTTTAAACACCCATTTGTACCAATCACATTTGACCCTTCAGGTCTTGATACAAGATCCCAAGCATCATGCCTTTTGAACTACCATAGTTCCTCTTGCATAACATTGATCCAGAATTCATCAGTCAAGGCCTCTTAACATTATTGGGTTCCAACTTTGAGACAAAACAAGCCCTAGCCACAACATCTCGTGACCTGGTCAATCTTCCACCATTTGGACCTCCTATTATAAGCTCTTTAGGATTATCTTTCTGAACTCTTGTGGAGGGTCCCTTATCAACCTTTTCAGTCTCTACAGATTCAAGATTAACATTATTTGAGTATGCAACACCTTCAGAAGCATCTTGTGATGTTCCAAAATCCTCTATAGCATCTTCATCCCCCATGGGAAAGAATTCTCTAATATCATTAGGGACACCAGCTTCTGTAGTTGAGTCATCAACCACAACATTTATGGATTCCAGCACAACCTTAGTTCTTGAATTGAAAAATTATAGTTTAACATTTATTCATTTATTTTATAATCCAAACAAATTAGTCCTTCTTAGTATCTATTTTTATTATTAGTTAAGGTTTTATTTGTTTATAACTATTTATTAAGTTTTATACTTATAACTATTTTTCTTTTTTCTCTTCTTCCTCAAAACTTTATATAACTATGCCAACCATTTAATCTCAACTCGACTGCTTAATACTTCTTTTTTTTCTTGATGATATTTGTACTCATTCACGTCCAAGGGAAGAACCTGTATATGACTTTATAAGTTGTATAAATTGCATTTTCATTTGCATCATCCCCCCCACTTGATCCTTGTTTTTTTAGGTCGATCAGCTTAGGTCTCTCTTGATACCTTAATATAGGTTTCCCCTAAGTTTGCAATTTTAGACAACTTATCAATTAAATCCTCTATTCTCCCCATAAGAGAACTAGACGTGATTCATCTGTGTAGTCGAGATGTGATTCTCCTATCCCATAACGTAATCAAGAAAGATGTAGAATATTTTTCGCTTGAGAGAGGTATGTGGCATAATCGTCGATTAAATTCGAGTTAGAGCCCTTCTTTCAATGCAACGCAAAGACCGCTTCGATACCTTTGTGGAGGTTAAGTCGAGTATTCTCCCCCAAGATGATGACTCGTCTCTTCTCCTAGAATCAATCAACAAACCTTCTCCCTCCTGGAACTTTGACCATAGTCAATGGTTCCTCAATCCTTTTAGGGGAACTACCAATGCTCTGATTCCATTCTCGTCAGGATACGTAGGCACAAGATGCGACTTCTTGGCAAGTATACTTAGAAATAACACCTTAGGTATCTTTTCCTTTTCACCATTAGTAGACAAAAATAACAAATAACACAATAAAAAAAGACGTTCCTGTAGAGTACTACAGATACTTAGGATGCTAGCACCTTCCTTAGGTATAACCAACCCCTGAACCTTAGATTCTTTTTTGCTTTTGCATTGTATTTTTTGGGTTATTCACTCTTTTCCCATTCTCTTGGATAAATTAAAGATCGGTGGTGAATTATTATTTGTGATTCAAGTTAATTAATAGCTTGATATCCGATTCTTACCGCGACAAAAGTGCATAATTCAATCCAAAGTCTTGTATAAATATCATATCAAAGTATGATATGAGTTTGTTGCAAGTGACGATCCAACCTTCATGTTATCTCAAAAGACATGACTAAGACTAAGATGTTTCAAGCTTAAGAAATGCTTTTCTTAGATCGGGTTTCAACTTAATTTAAATCCATAATGCAAGTCATGTTTACGCTACTCATGAGTCATATTTGGAAATGGATGATAAGAATGTTTTCATACATGTGGACATGTCTAGGTATATCTGTCGCATCGCTGCGAAGAAGGGGGCCGGCAAAGACAGAAGAGTCACCACCGTTCGTTATTTATCCCAAAGAGAGGGAAAGGAAACGATCAGAGAAAACCCACGAAAAAGGGAAAAGACAGGTCACCGCAACCAAATCTTGGGTTCGGGAGTCAGTTACGCAAGGGGAAGGTATGAACACCCCTCACATCCGTTGTACTCAACGGGATCCATGCTTGTTGTCTATCTAAAAGGGTGTTAATCTATCAAAGACTGGCTCACAAGGACAAGAGAAAAGAAAAGAGACTCGATAGAGCATCACCGCTCTATGCCTACGTACTCCCTTGTGTAATGGGAAAGTCAGAGTCAACGTAGTTCGGAAAACTACGGGTGAAGGGGGGAAGGTTGCTCGCCAAGACATCGCGTCTTGTGCCTACGTATCCTCATCTGGTATGAGAAATCAGAGCAAACGTAGTTTGGGCTGACGCGACTACAGATTGGTTCAAGTGTTTTAACTGAGTAGGGTTAAGCCTTCGTTCTAGCAGTTAGGGACAATGCCTGTTTGCGGTAGAACCAAGACTTAACACACTCTTTCGGAAAATGATTTTCCAAAAAATCCTGAAGGATAAAAAGGTTTGATGTTTTGTTTTGTGTTTTTTAACAAGAAGTGAATTAAGTTAAGTTTGTAACTCATGTTGCACTAAAGACTATGACTTGAGAGCGAATGCGTCGCATATCGCCCAAAGGGCATACGCTAAACACTTTAGACAGTGTGAGAGGACGCCCCCCACCTATCATTCCTCAAGTACTTAAGGCTCATAGTGTACAACAATCATTATCCTTTATTAAGTGTCTTAAGATGGTTATGAGATGAGAAGAGAAGACACAAACTCTAAAGGGAAACTAATCAACCCTAATGTTATCATGCAAAATGCTCCTAAAGTTGGGATTGAAAGGGAAAAATCTATCCTAATGTTATCATGCAAAGGATTGAACACCTAATGTCTCTCCTACTCCCATCTTAAACAGAGGGCTAGGAATCCTAAGGGATCATGGCAAAAGACCAAGTAAACACAAAGCAATTCAATCACAAATGAAAAGAGAATGAGAGATGAAAGTGACTTAAATAAGTCAATGCAATAAGAGATACAAACATGAAATGCAAACACAAAAGATGCAACAAGAAGGATGTGATGAAATGGGAGAAGCAAGCTCCTACAATCATTACCATCAATCATCAAAGAAGAGTGGGAGGAAAAAAGTGTGGGGCAACCACCACCACAAGCACATCTCAACCAAACAATTATTGAAATACAAGTAAAGCAATGCAAATGATCAATGCAAAACAATCACCAATGTTCATGACAAACTCAAAATGAAAACATAAGCACAAATTCATCATGAACAAGTATCAAATCACATGGGGAAGCAGTGAATCACAAATGGAATGATCCAAATTCAGAGTTGAAACAACAAGCAAGCACAAGAATGATCATGTCACATTGAAGAACCAAAGTTCAAACAATTATCTCACACTTTGAACAAGTGGAAAGACATTATTCAAAGAACACTTGTGGCACAAGGTATACATCCAAGAATGAGGAAACATGTCAAAATAATCCACATAAATGCATCACATCAATCCATGAAGGTTACACGTGGAACAAAATCCAAACATGCTTGAAAACAACCAAAAAAGACATTCTGGTTCAGTGTTAATCGGTTAACACTATGGGTTAACTGGTTAACCACTTAAAAATGTTTGGAAATCGCACTGGTTAACCAGTTAACCAGTTTGCACTGCATCTGGTTAATCGGTTAACACTGCACTAGAAGCAGAAAAACATCAATTCAAAAGCACTTTCAGCAATTAATTCAACGTGCAATCAACCAAATGATCATGTAATCAATTATGCACGAATTTAACACCAAAAGTCAGTGATCAAACATCAATTAAACTTCATCAAGCATTGAGATCACAAAGATCAAAGATCAAAATCAACAAAATGGATCAAAAAGCATCAAAACATATCACAACCCAAGGTTTTGGCCACGAAGGCCTAAGGTTTCCCTTTCTCATATCAATATTCAGTGTTACATACCATAAGCCATAATCTCAGAATCTTATCATCAATTTCCCTAATTCCTCAATTAAATTCACGGTTAGATTTACACTTGAGGTTTAGGCCACGAAGGCCAAAGATCATTATTTCCCATCTTTACCCTTAGAATCCTTAGGTTACCACCTCTATGATAGATCTAGGCCACGAAGGCCATAGATCACTTGTTCTCATAACCTTCTAATCTTATCACGGTCAAAATCTCAACGATAGTCTTTAGCCATAAAGGCCAAAATCCCCTTTTTCTCATAATTCCCCCTAAAACCCCCAAACCAACCATAAACACATCGAAAGGCATACATAGAAAATCATGAACAACGATACTCCTCATACCTTATCCGATTCAAAGCTTTCACGATTAACTCCGGGCATCTTCCGAAGCTTTTGCCTCCACTTCTCCCTCCTCAGAGCTCTGGCCTCCATTCTTTTCACGGTTAACAAAATGAATCCTAAACCTTCATAATTCTATTTTGTCAAACTTAGACTTGGACCACACAATTGGGCTTTCTCCATTATACCCTCACTTACTCCTCTCAATTGCCCAAATTATCCTTATTCCTCTTATATTTATTTTAATTCATAATAATATTAATAAATTAATATTATATACTATCAATTAAATAAATAACCCATAAATTGCATAATTCTCAATAATTCTACAAAACACCGAAAATCACCAGAAACACCCAAAATATGAATCTTCTCAATTAAATAAATTAATTAAAATATTCCGATTAAATTTGGGGTGTTATAAGGTGTGTGTTGTTGCCTATACCAGATGATGTTCCATATGCAACAGTGATGGGAGACGCAATAGAAGCGTATGTTGCATGGACGACAAATCTCATTTTCATAGATGATGAGGTATGTTGAACACCATTATGAACCTTGTAATATTCAAATGTTTTACGACCCATAGATGAAAGTTATTCTTACATTTACATTTTCTTATTTACATGATGATCTTAGACTCCTACAAAATCCAAATCAAAAGATAATGGAATCATTGTGCGGGAAACCGATTCAGCTGCATCAAAGAAACATGTACTACTACAGTTACATGATTATCTTATTATACATTAATTACTGAACTTATATGACTTTTAGGTTCATGATCAACAGTTGCAACAAGTCAGTAAGGGTAAGATGCCTGAATCTTCCAAGGTGCCCAACAAAAAAAAGGTCGAGCCAAAAAAAGCATTTATTCCTCGATTTAGATTGTGCCTTGAAATATATGTAGGAACAACAGATGTGGCTAAGGGTGGCATCCGTCAAATACCTATGGAGGAAGGTATTTTGGGTTTTGAATATACCGAAACAATTGTTAAGGAGGATTTGGACCAGATTTTCCAACATTCTGAATTGGGCGTCGGTGTTATGCATTCCTACATCAGATACTCCGATCCATTTTAATTAAATAATTGAACATTTTAAAATTTGCTCATTTAACTGAATATTCTAATGTTGATTATGTTTTTCTTTTAGGCTCTTGTATGACAAGTTGTTGGTCCCACATGATTTGAATTCAATATTCACATTCTTATCTGCTAGCTGTATCAACTCACGGTCAATAGATCACACACCAGATGTAGTCAAAGATTACATAGTCCAAATATTTATGGCCGCGACTACAGAGAAGTTGTTCTTGTTGCCATATAATACTGGCCATGGGTATGACTTCATTCTAAATTCATTTATTATAATTATTTGATTTTTGCCATTCTATATAATATTTCCGTCTAAACTGTTGTCTTATTTTATAGTGGATACTGGTTGTTGGTCGCGATTAATCCAATGAAAGAAATATTGTATTATCTAGACTCATTGGATGGTGATCAAACAAAATATCCTGATATGAAGAATATGATTGATATGTAAGTGATGAGATATACTGTTCTGAATAATTATATATATTTATTTATTATGTGACATTGTTCTAAATATGCGTTTATATTATGTTAGAGCTATACAAATATTCAAAGCACAAAGACAAGCAACAATGCCAAAAAGCAAGGCTAACAACATTAGCTGGATCAGAGTGTAGGTATATTTTCCCATTTTTGACTGTTATAGTGGTCCTACTTGATAAAACTATTTAAAATATATATCCTGATAAATGTTCGTTTGTTTTTTCCATATACAGTGTCCTCGTCAGTGTAATGAGATTGACTGCAGATATTTTGTACTGCGCTTTATGAAGAAAATTATTCATTCTGGTCAAATAGAGATTCCAATCATGGTATGGATCAATTCATAAATTATATGATTCATTTTGATAATTAACCGATATTTCATCTGAGTAATTAGTTTTAAAGCTAAATCGTGCATGTTTTGTTATATTATGTAATACTTTGATGAATTCAAGTGCGGTACTTACTCGAAAGCAGGATTGGAAGAAATAAATGAGGAATGGTGTCAATTTATTCTTGAGTTGAGAATTGTATAAGGTATATGTATCATCCAATATTGATGCGGGATAATAATATTTCTGGAAGTCGTATCTATTTGTAAAGTTAATGGATTTGTAATTATATGTAAATTGACTGTATTTGTGATGTTGTAATTCGGAGGATCGGATTGTGTTGTAATATATTTAAGCAGGTTTATGTGTATTAAAATGATTATGGGCAAAGTGATGAATTACAATATATACTTAAAGGCCAAAGTGTTGAATTGTATATCTAAGACCAAAGTGTTGAAATAAAGGCCTGAATTATAAGCAGGGAATGTAATTGTTATAAGCAGGTTTATTGAAAAATATATAAAAAATGTGATTATTTATATAAAAAAAATTAAAATCGTGAAGATTAGACAGCGCTTTTACAAAAAAGCACTGCTAAAGGGGACATAGAGAGCGCTAAAAAAGAGCTGCTATAGGTGGGGAAAGGGAGGGTCTAAGAAAGCACGTTCTAAAAGCACTGCTAAAGGGGGGGGTATAAGAAAGCGCTTTAAAAAAGCGTTGCTAAATTGGGGGGGGGGGGGGGGGTCTAAGAAAGCGCTTTCTAAAAGCGCTGCTAAAGGGGGGAGGGGAGGGGGAATAGGCAGCGCTTTTAGAAGCGCTGCTAAAGGAGTAAATAAGCCCTGCTAAATGTGTTGTAAAGAGAGCCTATAGTAGCGCTTTTTCCATAAAAAAGCGCTGCCTTTACCTTTAGCAGCGCCACTTTAGGCAGCGCTGCTAAAGGCAAAAAAAAGCGTCGCTAAAGGTCTTTTTTGGCATAGTGGTCTTAAAAATGAGATTGAGCGGGCAGAGATGAAGGGATAATCGTTTGACAGTGCATTGGGCAGCCTGATGTATGCTCAAGTATGCACTAGGCCTGACATTCTTTCATAGTTGACGTCTTGGGACGATACCATTCTAATCCTGGGAATGATTATTGGATTGCTGCTAAGAAAGTGATGAGATATTTGCAGAGAACTAAAGAGTATATGCTTGTTTTTAGGAGAGTTAACAACTTGGAAATAGTTGGGTATACTGACTCTGATCTTGCTGGGTGTGTTGATGATAGGAAATCTACTTCTGGTTACATTTTCATGTTGGCTGGAGGTGTGATATCATAGACAAGTAAAAAGCAAACTCTTGTCACCTCTTATACTATGCAGGCAGAGTTTGTTGCTTATTATGTTGCTGCAACTCATGTTGTTTGGTTAAGAAATTTAGTGAATGGACTTCGTATTGTTGATTCCATTGCAAAGCCACTAAAGATTTATAGTTGTGTTCTACTCTAGAAATAATAAAACTTCTTGCGGTTCTAAGCATTTGGAATTGAAGTACTTGACAGTCAGAGATCTTGTAAAGAAAAATGACATCGTTGTTGAGTACATTGGTACTGATTTTATGCTAGTTGATCCCCTAACTAAGAGACTTAGGCCCATTGTGTTCAAAAACCCTGTTGAGAGTATGGCCATTGTGAGTTCTTTTGATGTACTTGGTTAGTGCCAGTTTGTTCTTTATGTCAATTTTTTTTAATCATGTTATATTTTATTTTGGACACTTTAAGTGTTGGATTGTCAAGTACTTTCTATTTTAAGCAATTGATATTATTATTATTATTATTATTATTATTATTATTATTGTTATTATTGTTATTATTATTATTATTATTATTATTATTATTATTATTATTATTATTATTATTATTATTATTATTATTATTTGTCATTGTTTATTTATATGTCAATTATTAAAATAGGGACTCAATGTCATTGAGACCACAGTGCCTATGGTCAACACTAGTTTGGAGTTCGAGGTATGGTTATAATTTTGAACTCGATATCTTCGGGATCACTATACCGGTGGTCGATGCCACATTGAAGCTGAGGTATGATTTTAAACTCGGCGTTGTTAGGACCACTGTGTCGGTGGTCGACGCCATATTGAAGCTGAGGCATTATGGTTTGTAAAACCATGCAATTTCTTTGGCTTTAATGTATTTGAGTGAAATTGTTAAGGACTGATAAAAAAAATATCAATTGGTTGTTGGATCACATTAGCATGTTATTTTATTGCCTCACTCCACACTGATGAATAGTTGACGGTGTACGTAGTATTTGTAACCACATAAGGTTTTATGTCAATGAAGGATATAATAATCGCTGTGATTCAATACTGCTTGACTTTTGTTGGATTGAGTCATATTCAAATATTGCACCTGGAGTCATGCATTTTCTTAAAATGCGACCGCATTTCATGGAATTAGTCATTAACCCAAGAGTCGTTTTCAAAATGTACTTTAAAATAAAAATCGTACAGTTGATTTTGCCTAAGCGAGAGAATGTTTGATTTATCTAACTTTATATGGGCTACAATCAATTGTTGTTTAGTTTGTGAAAAACGGGTTAATTGTGATTTTGATGGGGTGCATATATAAGCCCCGTTACTAGTTAAGTGATCTCTTTTATAACTAAAAGTTGGGTATCTAATACTATCCAAAAACCGGTTGCAAATCCAACTCCCATACCCATATAGAACCATTCCATTAGCTCCGATCCTTCCTCATCACTTGCCATCGATTTTGTGTCATCACCGCCAGAGACTTTTTCATGGTTGCATTTCTCTATGAGTGGAGTTCCACAAAGTTCAGGATTTCCCATATAACTTAGATTTGAAAAGCCTTGAAGTTGGGTTCCTAATGGGATTTGTGTCAAAATTAACAAACGAAATGCCAAGCTCAAAAACTGTGTTTATTATTAATTCAGATGTAGCAATATATACTACACCAGTTACAAAATAACTGCCTCCTAAATACTTGGTCCTCCTTGCTACTAACATGCTAACAACCTTGACTTGGCAAATGCACTAACTGACAGTAAAACAAAGACTTAAAAATAGGATTGACTCAACATAAATTATAAATAAATAAATATAAACCTAACAAATTCTCCCCTAAACTCAACATATTTAAGTTGAATTTAAACACCAGAAGCATCCAAGGTCTTCTCATTCTTCATGACTCCAAGATGTGCTCTTAGTCGTTCAAACACTTCAAGCCCCACGGCCTTGGTCATAATGTCCGTTATCTGCACCTTGGTACCACAGTACTCGAGCTCTACAACTCCATCTCTGACCAAATCCCTAAGAAAATTCAAACGAACATCAATATGCTTGCTCCGTCCATGTAGCACGGGATTTTTTTGACAGTTTAATGGTAGAGTTGTTGCCACAAAACACAGTGGTTGCTCCTACAACACTTTCGGTCCATCCCATCTGCTCAAGAATTCGTTTCAGCCATATACATTGTGCTGCACATGAAGCAGCTGCAACAAATTCAGCTTCGGTTGTTGATAAAGTCACGATCGGTTGCTTCTTGGACGCCCATGAGATTGCTCCTCCCGCCAAGAAGAACACATAGCCGCCGATACTCTTCCTATCATCCGTATCCCCGGCAAAGTCACTGTCAGTGTATCCTATTAGGCGCTTCCCCTGTCCCTTTCTGTGGTACTTTATACCGAAATCTGCAGTTCCCTTTAAATATCTTAGCACACGTTTTGCAGCCATCATGTGTAGCTTCGTAGGTTTCGTCATATACCTGCTTAGAAGACACACCACAAACATAATGTCCGGTCTGGTCACAGTGAGGAATAATAAACTTCCTATCAGCTGTTTGTATTGTGTTTCATCCACAAGCACTCCATCTCCCTCAATACTTAGTTTTGTCCCTGGCACAATAGGATTTCTCACCGAATTACTGTCCAACATTCCAAACTTGTCGATAAGTTCATTCGTGTACTTCCTTTGACAGATGAAAACCCCTTGATCACTTTGGTTGACTTCTACACCCAAAAAATACATCATTTGGCCTAAGTCGGTCATTTCAAACTTAGACTGCATTGATGCCTTAAATTCCTTCACAAGTTTCTCACTGCTACTTGTGAGCATGATATCGTCCACATACATACTCACAAGGAGTACATCAAATTCATGAGCATAGATGAACAAAGTATGTTCATATGGGCACTTGGTGAAGCCTTCACTCAAGAAATAGTTTTCTATTTTGCTAAACCAAGCTCTTGGCGCTTCCTTCAAGCCATATAGAGCTTTCTTGAGCCTATACACTTTATGTTCCTCTCCTTTAACCATGAAACTAGGAGGTTGCACAACAAATACTTCCTCGGAGAGCTCCGCATGAAGGAAGGTGTAACGCCCCGATTCTGATTTCCTTTATTTTGAGTCCTTTTTATTTAATTAATTGAATTATTGTTTTAAATGTGGAATTGTGTATTTATTATGTTATGAGTGCATATTATGCTATTTTTGCCGACTTTGAGAGTTTCGGGTAAAAATAGGCTGGAGGGTATTTTGGGCATTAGTGATTATGTTAAGAGAATTGATTAATTAGTGTATGGAAAGAATTTGAGAGGAAAGAAATAGAAATATGAGATAAGAGGGGAAATAAAGAAAAGATAGTAACATTTTGGAAAGAAAAACAAAGGAAAGAAAGGAAGAGAAAAGAAAGAGGGAAGAAAGAAGAGGAAACCTAGAATCCATCAAGAACCAATCCAAGCTTGCAAATAATCAGGTAAGGGTGAGGAATTCTATCATCTTGATAATGTATGTAGCATGTATGTGATAGATTGGTTGTTGTTGGATAGTTTCCTACATTTCCACTTTAGGTCGAAAGTTGGTTTAATCGGTAGATGATGAGTTTTATCGGTTAGAATTCGGAATAGACGACGTAATTTAGTCGGGTGATGTAGGGGTTGTGCTACTGAGACCATTTTGGATTAAATCGGTTGATTCTTATTGGATGATGATTTTGGGAGCAGCTGCATTTTTCTGATGTTCGCAGGTTCGCTGGCTCTCGCCAGGCGAGTGCAGGTGAGGCTTCGCCGGGCGAAGCCCAGTGAATAACTGGCGAATAATTCAAGAAAAACTCCCAGTGGCCTTTGCTGGCAAGTTCGCCAGGAGAAGGTAGTGGCGAAGGGGTTCGCCAGGCGAATCCCAGCGAACGGGGCAGCGAACCTATGGCAGTAGCTTCTGTTGGGCTTCGCTGGGGAGTTCGCCAGGCGAACGGCAGCGAGCATTCGCTGCGTGGCTTCGCCAGGTGAAGGCTGGCAAGTGTGACAACATATTTTATTTTTCTGTACTTTCCAATTATGGATTGTTTGTGCGGTTTGGTTGCGATCATTCCTTGTCTGAGATGACTAATTATGTGATGTTGCGCGTGTTGTGGGTAGTCGTATGGCGTGAATCCTAGTTTATGATTTGTGAGGTGTAAAGTGTGGCCGGTTGACAATTTTGTGCATTTGCTTAGTTTGAATAGAAAGGCATGAGGAATTGATCGTGAATGTGAACTATGTTTGAATGGTGTGAATGAATGATGAATATATATATATATATATATATATATATATATATATATATATATATATATATATATATATATATATATATATATATATATATATATATATATATATATATATATATATATATATATATATATATATATATATATATATATATATATATATATATATATATATATATATATATATATATATATATATATATATATATATATATATATATATATATATATATATATATATATATATATATGTTTTGTGATACATATATTTTGAATGCATAAATGAATATATGCGATAAATGTGAAGATGCATGAGTATGTTTATAAACATGTGTGCCTTTCAAGAGTGTCATGTTGCATGTGAAGCATCAGGGTATGCATTCTTGTGTCGATTGATCCCTCGGTGGATTTGCAGAACCTCGTGTGCCCTTGTGGGGTGTGAGCGATGGTAAGTTAGTGATTCCTCGGTGAATCTGCAGAACCTCGTGTGCCCTTGTGGGGTGTGAGCAATGGTTAGTTATTGATCCCTCGGTGGATTTGCAGAACCTCGTATGTTGCGATGGTTATTTGATTCCGCGTAGAATCTGCAGAACCTCATGTGCCCATGTGGGGTGTGAGCGATGGTTATTTGCTTCTTCAATTGAACTTGTTGAAATGAGTCGGTACCGCATTTGCATCTGCATAGAGTCGTGAGTCGGTCTCTATGAGTTGCATGTTGACATCTTGCATGATGTATGGTGAATGAACATACGTGTAAATGTTTATGTGAATTGTGGATGATTGACATGATTAGTATGCTTGAAGATACATATATGTGTGAATGTACGTATATGTATGTTTTGCGTGTTTATGAATTGATATAGACATTGTTGACGCTTATTGTATATGCTTGGTGTTCTATTTGTAAATAGATAAATGTGATTACATTGCGATGTACGGTGTGATGAGGTGAGTTGCGGTGAGAACAGGAATGATGTTTATTGAGTATTATGTATATATATATATATATATATATATATATATATATATATATATATATATATATATATATATATATATATATATATATATATATATATACATAATATATATATATATATATATATATATATATATATATATATATATATATATATATATATATATATATATATATACATAATATATATATATATATATATATATATATATATATATATATATATATATATATATATATACATAATATATATATATATATACATAATATATATATATATATATATACATAATATATATATATATATATATATATATATATATATATATATATATATATATATATATATATATATATATATATATATATATATATATATATATATATATATATATATATATATATATATATATATATATATATATATATATATATATATATATATATATATATATATATATATATATATATATACATAATATATATATATACATAATATATATATATATATACATAATATATATATATACATAATATATATATATATATACATAATATATATATATATATATACATAATATATATATATATACATAATATATATATATATATATATACATAATATATATATATATACATAATATATATATATATATATATATATATATATATATATATATATATATATATATATATATATATATATATATATATATATATATATATATATATATATATATATATATATATATATATATATGTTTATATGCATTATTTATCATGATATCGTTTCTCACCCTTCTGCTGTTTTATAATGCTCTATGAGGCATTGCAGATTAGATTGCTGGAGATATTTTGTGAAGCGTGGCTTCATTCCCTTTTTGGTCGGTCGGCTCTGATATGTAGCACCGGGTAGATAGGATTATTTTGATTCTTTTGTGATACATCTGAGAATGTATCTGTTGTTGATATGTTTTGTAAAACATGATGAATGATGACCGTATCTGTGAATACATGTGTATGAGAATTATGAAATATTTGGAAATTTCCGCCTTTGTTCTAAATATTTCTTGTGGGTTCATCCTGTTGTTGCATATCTGTTGAGCAGGTGTTGTATGTGTGGAATTTTTGTGATAATGTGATACTCCTCTTTTATGCCATGTTATAAATGTACTCTGATAAAATTTTGAATTTATGACTAAATGATTTATTGTGATATTTGGGAGCATAGAAAGGGGGTGTTACATTAAGTGGTATCAGAGCCAGTGTTGAGTCAGTTGTGTCTGTCTCGTTGTTTTGTTGGTTGAACGATTGTTTAACCTTGTTGTTATTTTTGGGAATAATCAGAATATGGTTGGTCGTAATGACAATGCTATGGCTGCGGTGTTAGAGGCTATGGCTCGAGCGGTGCAGGGTGCGCCGAATATGAATGCTAACGATGAGTTTAGAAAGAATCAGCCGCCGGTGTTCAAAGGAAGGTTTGATCCGGACGGTGCTCAGATTTGGTTGAAGGAGGTCGGGAGGATCTTCAGAGTTATGAATTGCGCTGAGGGGAACAAAGTGAGACTTGGATCTCACATGCTGAGAGAAAAAGCCGATGACTGGTGGGTCGGCATGAGACAAATTCTTGAAGTTGACGATGAGGAAATAACTTGGGATTTGTTCCGCACTGAATTTTTGAGGATGTATTACCCGGAGAGTGTGAAGGGAAAGAAGGAATTGGAGTTTCTAGAATTGAAACAAGGGAATATGTCCGTGGTTGACTACACGACTAAGTTTACGGAGTTGGTAAAATTCCATCCTCACTATGATGTGGTGACGGCGGAATTTTCCAAGTGTACTAAGTATGAGATCGGCTTGCATCCTGAGATCAAGCAAGCGGTGGGCTATCAGAGGATTTGAAGATTTGCGGACTTGACCGAATGCTGTAGAATTTTCGTAGAGGATAGTAGAGCTCGTTCTACTCACTATAAGAGTTTGAATGAGAAGTGGGGGAAGCAACCGGTAAGGAGTGGACCTTATGTGATGCCTGCTGATAAGGGCAAGCATAGGGAACTCTTTGTTAAGAGGTCCGGAGGTGGAAGTTCTGGTCCCATTAAGTGCTACAGGTGCGGCGAAGTGGGGCACAAATCTTTTGAGTGTAAGAAGGCTGGGGAAAAGTGTGCTAACTGTGGTGGTCTCGGTCATGCCACAACTGAATGTAGAAGGAATGTGATTAAGTGTTACAACTGCGGAGAAGTTGGTCATATTAGTACAAAGTGTACTAAGCCAAAGCAAGCTTCATCAAGTGGGAAGGTATTTTCATTAGCGGGTGCAGACACTACTAATGCGGATCGGTTGATTAAAGGTACATGATTTATTAATAATATGCCTTTAGTTGCTATTATTGATACCGGAGCGACTCATTCGTTCATTTCTTTTGAGTGCGCTAAGCGTTTGGATTTGTGTTTGTCTTCTTGTGGTGGTGATATGGTTATTGAGACACCCGCTTCGGGATCGGTAACTATGTCTTCGGTATGTTTGAGCTGTCCCTTGACCATGTATGGTAAGGACTTTCTTATGGACTTAGTGTGTTTGCCGTTAGAAGGATTAGATGTGATTTTGGGTATGAATTGGTTGCAGTATAATAGAGTTCGGATTGATTGTTATCACAAGTTGGTGAGATTTCTGTCTTTGGAAGATGATGAGGATGAGAGTTTTCTATCCACCAAAGAGTTGAAGAAACTTTTGGCGGATGAAGCTCAAGTGTTCTATTTGTTTGCATCGTTGTCGGTAGAGAATAAAGTTGAAGTGGATTTGGTTCCGGTGGTGTGCGACTTTCCAGAAGTATTTCTGAAGGATATTACGGATGTACCGCCGGAGAGGGAAGTTGATTTTTCAATTGATCTAGTTCCCGGTACTAGACCGATTTCGATGGCGCCGTATCGTATGTCGGCATCGGAATTGGTGGATTTGAAGAAGCAATTGAATGATTTGTTGGAAAAGAGGTTTGTTAGGCCGAGTGTTTCTCCTTGGGGTGCGCCGGTATTGTTGGTAAAGAAGAAAGATGGGAGCATCCGGCTGTGTATTGATTATCGGCAGTTGAATAAGGTGACTATTAAGAATAAGTATCCGCTTCCTAGAATTGATGATTTGATGGACCAATTGGTTGGTGCCCGTGTTTTTAGTAAGATTGATCTGAGGTCAGGTTATCACCAGATTCGTGTTAAAGAGGAGGACAGTCAAAAGACGGCTTTTAGGACACGGTATGGTCATTATGAATTTTCTGTGATGCCATTCGGAGTTTCTAATGCGCCGGGTGTGTTTATGGAATATATGAATCGTATCTTTCATGATCAGTTGGATCGTTTTGTAGTTGTGTTTATCGACGACATTTTGATTTACTCTAAGTCTCAAGAAGAGCATGAAGAGCACTTGCGAGTTGTGTTGCAAGTTTTGAAGGAGAAGCAATTGTATGCTAAGTTATCCAAGTGTGAGTTTTGGTTATCGGAAGTGAGTTTTCTTGGGCATGTTATTTCTGGTAATGGTATTTGTGTTGACCCGTCCAAGATTGATGCGGTGATGCAATGGGAAGCTCCTAAATCGGTTATGGAGATTCGAAGCTTTTTGGGCTTGGCCGGTTATTATCGGAAGTTTATTGAGGGATTTTCGAAGTTGGCACTTCCGTTGACTCAGTTGACTTGTAAGGGAAAGGCTTTTGTTTGGGACATTGATTGTGAGAATAGTTTTGTTGAACTTAAGAGATGGTTGACAACGGCGCCGGTTTTGATCTTGCCAAATCCGACGGAATCGTTTTTGGTTTATTGTGATGCTTCTTTGTCCGGTTTGGGTGGTGTTTTGATGCAAGATGGTAGAGTTGTGGCTTATACTTCATGGCAATTGAGAGTGCATGAGAAGAATTATCCTACGCATGATTTGGAATTGGAGGTCGTGGTCTTCGCTTTGAAAATTTGGAGACATTATCTCTATGGTGCGAGATTTGAAGTTTTTAGCGACCACAAGAGTTTGAAGTATCTATTTGATCAAAAGGAATTGAATATGAGGCAAAGGAGGTGGTTAAAGTTTTTGAAGGATTATGACTTTGGTTTGAATTACCATCCGGGTAAGGCAAATGTGGTGGCCGATGCATTGAGTCGGGAGTTGATGCATATGTCTACATTGATGGTAAGAGAATGGGAACTTTTGGAGAATTTTAGAGATTTGAGTTTGGTTTGTGAAATGACGCCGAGAAATGTGAAACTTGGTATGTTGCACATTGCGAATGATTTTCTTGCTACCGTTTGTGAAAAGCAAAAGTTGGACTTGAAATTTGTTGATTTGATGATGAATGAGAATGGGGACTTCAAGGTTGATAATTTTGGGGTTTTGAGATTTCGTGGTCGTATTTGTATTCCCGACGATGTGGATTTGAAAAAGATGATATTGGAAGAAGGACACCGGAGTAACTTAAGTATTCATCCGGAAGCGAATAAGATGTATCAAGATTTGAAGAAAATCTTTTGGTGGTCCGGATTGAAGAGGGATGTGGCTCAGTTTGTGTATGCGTGTTTGACTTGTCAGAAGTCTAAGGTGGAACATCAGAAGCCTAGCGGTTTGATGCAACCGTTGGACATTCCGGAATGGAAATGGGATAGTATATCGATGGATTTTGTTACGGGTTTACCAAATACGCAAAGAGGTCACAATGCTATTTGGGTGATTATTGATAGGCTTACTAAATCTGCTCACTTTATTTCAATTGATACTAGTTATCCTTTGGAAAAGCTAACCGAGATTTATGTTCGGGTGATTGTGAAGTTGCATGGAGTTCCCAAGAGTATCGTGTCGGATAGAGATCCTAGATTTACTTCGAGATTTTGGGAAGGTTTGCAAAAGGCTTTGGGTTCTAAGTTGAGATTGAGTTTGGCTTATCATCCGCAGACGGATGGTCAAACCGAGAGGATGATTCAATCGTTGGAGGATTTGTTGCGTGCTTGTGTGCTCGAGCAAGGTGCTGTTTAGGATAGTTATTTGGCCTTGATTGAGTTCACTTACAACAATAGTTTTCATGCAAGTATTGGTATTGCACTGTTTGAGGCTTTGTATGTTCGGAGATGTCGAACACCTTTGTGTTGGCATGAAACCGGAGAGAGATCAGTAGTTGGACCGGAGATGGTACAACAAACGACGGAGAAGGTGAAGTTTATTCGGGAGAAAATGAAAGCTTCTCAAAGTAGACAAAAGAGTTATCATGACAAGAGAAGGAAGGATATTGAATTTCAAGAAGGTGACCATGCGTTTTTGAGAGTTACATCGGTTACGGGTGTGGGTCGTGCTTTGAAGTCGAAGAAATTGACTTCTCAGTTTATTGGTCCATATCAAATTATTGCACGAGTTGGTGTGGTGGCTTATCGTGTGGCGTTGCCTCCGAATCTTTCGAATTTGCATGATGTGTTCCATATTTCGCAACTTCGGAAGTATGTTCCAGCTCTGTCGCATGTGATTCCTATGGATGATGTCGAAGTAAGAGATAATCTTACGGTTGAGGTTTTACCGGTTAAGATTTTGGACCGCGAATTTAAGAACCTGATAGGCAAGGATATTGCGCTTGTGAAAGTAGCATGGGGAGGTGTTGCGGAAGGTAATATGACTTGGGAATTGGAGAGTAAGATGCGTGAGTCGCATCCAGAGCTTTTTGGATCAGGTAATATTTTCGAGGACGAAAATTTCTAAGAGGGGGAGAGTTGTAACGCCTCGATTCTGATTTCCTTTATTTTGAGTCCTTTTTGATTTAATTAATTGAATTATTGTTTTAAATGTGGAATTGTGTGTTTATTATGTCATGAGTGCATATTGTGCTATTTTTGCCGACTTTGAGAGTTTCAGGTAAAAATAGGTCGGAGGGTATTTTGGGCATTAGTGATTATGTTAAGAGAATTGATTAATTAGTGTGTGGAAAGAATTTGAGAGGAAAGAAATAGAAATATGAGATAAGAGGGGAAAGAAAGAAAATATAGTAACATTTTGGAAAGAAAAACAAACGAAAGAAAGGAAGAGAAGAGAAAGAGGGAAGAAAGAAGAGGAAACCTAGAATCCATCAAGAACCAATCCAAGCTTGCAAATAATCAAGTAAGGGTGAGGAATTCTATCATCTTGATAATGTATGTAGCATGTATGTGATAGATTGGTTGTTGTTGGATAGTTTCCTACATTTCCACTTTAGGTCGAAAGTTGGTTTAATTGGTAGATGATCCGTTTTATCGGTTAGAATTCGGAATAGACGACGTAGTTTAGTCGGGTGATGTATGGGTTGTGCTACTGAGACCATTTTGGATTAAATCGCTCGATTCTTGTTGGATGATGATTTTAGGAGCAGCTGCATTTTTCTGATGTTCGCAGGTTCGCTGGCTCTCGCCAGGCGAGGTTTCGCCGGGCGAAGCCCAGCGAATAACTGGCGAATAATTCAAGAAAAACTCCCAGTGGCCTTCACTGGCAAGTTCGCCAGGCGAAGGTAGTGGCGAAGGGGTTCGCCATGCGAATCCCAGCGAATGGGGCAGAGAACCTATGGCAGTAGCCTTTGTTGGGCTTCGCTGGGGAGTTCGCCAGGCGAAGGGCAGCGAGCATTCGCTGCGTGGCTTCGCCAGGCGAAAGATGGCGAGTGTGACAGCATATTTTATTTTTCTGTGCTTTCTAATTGTGGATTGTTTGTGCGGTTTGGTTGCGATCATTCCTTGTCTGAGATGACTGATTATGTGCTGTTGCATGTGTTGTGGGTAGCCGTATGGCGTGGATCCTAGTTTATGATTTGTGAGGTGTAAAGTATAGCCGGTTGACAATTTTGTGCATTTGCTTAGTTTGAATAGAAATGCATGAGGAATTGATCATGAATGTGAACTATGTTTGAATGGTGTGAATGAATGATGAATATATATATATATATATATGTTTTGTGATACATATATTTTGAATGCATAAATGAATATATGCGATAAATATGAAGATGCATGAGTATGTTTGTAAACATGTGTGCCTTTCAAGAGTGTCATGTTGCATGTGAAGCATCAGGGTATGCATTCTTGTGTCGATTGATCCCTCGGTGGATTTGCAGAACCTCGTGTGCCCTTGTGGGGTGTGAGCGATGGTTAGTTATTGATTCCTCGGTGAATCTGCAGAACCTCGTGTGCCCTTGTGGGGTGTGAGCGATGGTTAGTTATTGATCCCTCGGTGGATTTGTAGAACCTCGTATGTTGCAATGGTTATTTGATTCCGCGTAGAATCTGCAGAACCTCGTGTGCCCATGTGGGGTGTGAGTGATGGTTATTTGGTTCTTCAATTGAACTTGTTGAAATGAGTCGGTACCGCATTTGCATCTGCATAGAGTCGTGAGTCGGTCTCTATGAGTTGCATGTTGACATCTTGCATGATGTATGGTGAATGAACATATGTGTAAATGTTTATGTGAATTGTGGATGATTGGCATGATTAGTATGCTTGAAGATACATATATGTGTGAATGTATGTATATGTATGTTTTGCGTGTTTATGAATTGATATAGACATTGTTGACGCTTATTGTATATGCTTGGTGTTCTATTTGTAAATAGATAAATGTGATTACATTGCGATGTACGGTGTGATGAGGTGAGTTGCGGTGAGAACGGGAATGATGTTTATTGAGTATTATATATATATATATATATATATATATATATATATATATATATATATATATATATATATATATATATATATATATATATATATATATATATATATATATATATATATATATATATATATATATATATATATATATATATATATATATATATATATATATATATATATATATATATATATATATATATATATATATATATATATATATATATATATATATATATATATATATATATATATATATATATATGTGTGTGTGTGTGTGTGTGTGTGGTTGTGTTTATATGCATTATTTATTATGATATCGTTTCTCACCCTTCTGCTGTTTTATAATGCTCTATGAGGCATTGCAGATTAGATTGATGGAGATATTTTGTGAAGCGTGGCTTCATTCCCTTTTTGGTCGGTCGGCTCTGATATGTAGCACCGGGTAGATAGGATTATTTTGATTCTTTTGTGATACATCTGAGAATGTATCTGCTGTTGATATGTTTTGTAAAACATGATGAATGATGACTGTATCTGTGAATACATGTGTATGAGAATTATGAAATATTTGGAAATTTCCGCCTTTGTTCTAAATATTTCTTGTGGGTTCATCCCGTTGTTGCATATCTGTTGAGCAGGTGTTGTATGTGTGGAATTTTTGTGATAATGTGATACTCCTCTTTTATGCCATGTTATAAATGTACTCTGATAAAATTTTGAATTTATGCCTAAATGATTTATTGTGATATTTGGGGGCATAGAAAGGGGGTGTTACAGAAGGCGCTTTTCACATCAAGCTGATGAATTTCCCATCCATGGTGTCCAGCAAGAGCCAATAGTGATCTGATCGTATCCCACTTGGCTACCGGTGCGAAAACTTCATTATAATCTATACCGTGTTTTTGAGCATAACCCTTCACCACAAGTCGAGCTTTATACTTCTCCACTTTGCCATGCTCATTGAGTTTGGTTTTATAAACCCACTTCACTCCAATTGGACTAGCTTGTGATGGTAAGCAAACCAACTCCCATGTATCATTTCTGTTGATTGCTTCCATTTTAGCCGCCATGGCTTTTCTCCACTTCTCCTCTTGTTTAGCTTCCTCATAACTGCTTGGATCAGCCCCATCTACGGATAGTGCAAGCTGCTCACAGAAGTTGCCCATTACATAATCATCATGCCATACCGGCCTACTTCTAATTCTTGGCCTTAGTTCAGCCTGTGGGAGGCTTTCAATAGCATCCTCCTCTTCCTCTTCTATTTCAATCTGCGTGCTCTCAAATGAGGTCAGTTCATTGCCGTCAGCTGCTGCAGCTACAGAGTTCTAGCCCGTTGCTGCTATTATTGTGTCCTGGTCGTCATTTTGGACAGATTCTGCTTCATCCTCAGACTCCCAGAATTCATCTGCACTGCCTTCCCATCTAAGCTGAGTAGACTCAGCTAAAATCTCATTGATGTCTTGCCATCCTTTGGACTCATCAAAAACAACATCCCTACTCACCATAATTTTCTTAGTTTGAAGATTATACAATCTGTATGCTTTAGATTCTTGTGACACACCTAGGAAAATAAACTTAACACTTTTATCATCCAATTTCTTGCGTTGTTGGTCGGCCACATGAGCATAACATAGGCTTCCAAAAACTTTGAGATGATCCACTGATGGTGGTAAACCACTCCAAAGTTCTTGAGGAGATTTTTCTGGATTGATCGAAGTCGGACATCTGTTCAAAATGTGAGTGGCCCAAGCTACAGCTTCCGACCACATTTTGCTTGGCACTTGGCTTTCCTTCAACATACACCTAACCATATTCATAATGGTTCGGTTTCTCCGTTCAGCTACCTCGTTCTGTTGTGGAGTGAAAGCCGTCGTCAACTGCCTTTTGATGCCAGCCTTGTCACAAAACTCTTTGAATTCTGTAGACAAAAATTCGCCTCCCCTATCAGTTCTTAAGCAAGCTATCTATGTTCCTGACTCCTTCTCGATAAACACCTTGAATTTCTGAAACACCTCGAAGGCCTCAGATTTTGCTACAAGGAAGTGAGTCTATAGTTTCCTGTTGTAGTTATCTATCAAGGTAAAAAGGTACTTCTTACCGCCGTTAGAGTCGGGTGTGATAGGACCGCACAAGTCTGTGTGAATCAGCTGTAACTTCCCTGTAGCCTACCACGAGCTCTTTTGTGCAAACGATTTTCTATGTTGCTTCCCAATAAGACAGATTGAGCATACATCAGGGGTGCTACTTTGTTTCAACTGCGGAAAGCCTTGAACCATTTATTTCTGCTGAAGCTTTCTTAGGCCTTGGTAATTCAAATGTCCAAAACGCCTGTGCCAGAGCTCGAGATTCTCCTTTTCAGATTTTGACACCATCAAGCATTGCCCTTGTTCAGCTTCTTTACTGCCTAACTATATGGCTTGAAGCACAAACATTCTGTTTGCCTTCATCGATGTCTCAAACAACAAGCCTTTGTTCTCATGGAACACCTTGCAAGTTCCCTGCTTGATCAGAAATATTAGAGCCTTCTCCTGCATCTGCCCTATGTTGAATAGATTATTCTGCAGTCCCGAAACATAGTAAACATCTTGGATAACAGCAACAGTACCATCAATTTTCACCTTTATGCTCCCTTTGCCAAGAACCTCCAACTTCATGCCATTGCCTAACTTGACATTGCAGGCAAAAGATGCATCAAGGTGTGTAAACCAATGTTTGCTGCCCGTCATATGGTTGCTACAACCCGAGTCTAAGAACCACAGAGCCTCATGTTGCTCACCGTTCTCCATAGTCATCAACAATATTTCTTCACTGAACTCACTTGTGTAATGCGCCTGATGGGACCACTCAGGACACTCGTTCCTGTAATGGCCTAATTTGTGGCAATGAAAGCATTCAATCGTTTCCTTGCTTCTTGACCTATTGCGTCCTCTACCTCTTCCCTGATAATTACCACGACCTCTGTTTCTTCCTCTATTATACTCAACTCCAACCCTTAGAGCTTGATCATTTGTGATCGTTTTCCTAACCAGCTTCTGTTCGTGCACCAACAAAGAACTTTGCAGCTCATCAACGGTCAATTCATCCAAATCCTTAGACTCTTCTATCGAACACACCACATAATTAAGCTTGTCCGTTAGAGTCCTAAGTATTTTCTCAACAATCTTCACCTCTTCAACCAATTCTCCGCAATTTCTCATGGAATTAGAAACAATCATGACTCTGCCAAAGTAATCGTTAATCGTTTCTCCTTCCTTCATCTCCAACACCTCAAACTCTCTCCTTAAAGCTTGAAGTTGAGCTCTTTTAACCCTGGCGCTGCCTCGGAATTTGGTTTTCATGGATTCCCAAAGTTCCTTGGCTGTTCCCTTCTTTGTAATTATCTTAAGGACAATTTTATCTATGCTACTAAATAGATAATTCTTAGCCTTAAAATCTTTTAACCTCATTTCCTCCAAAGCTTTAATTTGTTATGCGGTTGGTGTTGTATCTGCGGCTGGTTCTGTGAAGCCCTTATTCACTACCTTCCAATACTCCTTGGAACGCAGCAAAGTTCTCCATCAAGAGACTCCAGTGATCATAATCTCCATCAAAGATCGGAATGCAAGCCTTCGCGAAATTTGCGTCACCCATTCTCAGTTCTTTTGGAACGCACTCACTTTCTGTAATCCTCTCTCGGTTCTCTCTGTGTTTACCCTACCCAGAGATCCTCCCTTGATTACTCTCTTTGTGTTTCCCTTCCCAATCACTAGATTGCTGTCAGTTTTTGTATAACCGCTCTGATAGCATTTGTCAAAATTAACAAACGAAATGCCAAGTTCAAAAATTATGTTTATTATTAATTCAGATGTAGCAATATATACTACACCAGTTACAAAATAACAGCCTCCTAAATACTTGGTCCTCACTGCTACTAACATGCTAACAACCTTGACTTGGCAAATGCTATAACTGACAGTAAAACAAAGACTTAAAAATAGGACTGACTCAACATAAATTATAAATAAATAAATATAAACCTAACAATTTGACCCCGAAAATTTGAATTAGAGATTCTAACACACCAAGAAAAGACAAAACAGACATGGTTTGTGGAATTTCTCCTGATAGTGTGTTATTTGAGAAATCAAGTGACTCTAATGCTCTCGTGTTTTCTATTTCGTCTGGTATGGTTCCAATTAAGTGATCTTGTGACAAGTTTAAGGATTGTAATGCAGTGAGACTGAATACTCGTAAAGGAATTCCACCCGACAAATGGTTGTTAGAAAAGTCAATAACACGCATATACTTGTAATAATTTAAGTCGCTTCCCTTTGCGAACAATGGAACATCGATTCTATACAAGTATTCTATACTTATAAAGTTGATAGCAATTGTAAGCTCATCACTTTCTAAATCATTATTTGAAATCATGGCAGTGATATTATGTAGGCAATGAGGTATTGTCCCTGATAATCTATTACTTGCGAGATCTAAGACCAAGAGAGAAGATAGTTGGCATATATGTAGAGGAATATCGCCACTAAACTCATTTGATCTTAATTGAAGAACTTTTATATCCACTCCAATCCAATTTGATATATTTCCGGAAATTTTGTTTCTACCCAGATTAACAATCACAAGTTTTGGTAAAATTTTTAATGACATAGGTATCTCTCCATGCAACTTATTATTATATATATGCAGTGACAAAAGATTGGATAAGGTACCCATTGAGTGTGGAATCATGCCGGTTAGATTATTTCTTCCTAAATTAACATGAATAAGTGATTTCCAATTTTCCCAACATTCACTAAGCTCTCCAGATAAATGATTATTAGAGACATCCAAGTACTTCAAATCACTTTGCTCTTTCATATTTTGGCATAAGAAAGAAGAAAGAGATCCACACAAATTGTTTCCACTTATCTGAAAACTCCTCACATTTGCCGTTAATTTGGGAAGACCACCACTCAAACCATTTCCATTCAGCAATACATTTTTAGAGTTCAACAACACATTTGACATGTCCCAAGTCATGTTATTGTTGGATAGATAGAGATCTGCACAATTATTTGCCAAACTCCAAAACATTTCTTGAGGTAAATTTTTAAAGAAGGAGTATACAATTGATAAAGTAATTAGAGATTCTTGTGTATACAACCATGGAAGAAGTTTAACATCTGCATACTGCAAGTCGAGTCTTTGAAGTTTAAAAGGAGGAACCCAGTGGGATTCAAAATCAAAGACAAAGGAGGGTGAACCCAACCCTAGTTCTTGTAACTTTGAATCCTTGGCAAAATTTTTATCAGATACAACTCCAAATTAGAAAGTTTCCCCAAAATTTCAGGAAGGCTAGTAAATAAATTCATGGAGAGATCAATGTTGCTTAGGCCTCCAAGTTGGCCGAACCAATTTGGAATTGTTCCATTCAACTTGTTGTTTCCTAAATACAATCCATGCAAGTTTTGAAGATTCAATAAAGTTTCGGGTATTTGGCCATAGAAACGATTGTACCTAAGATCTAAATAAGAAAGGCTACTTAGATTGAACAACCAACTAGGCATTTCTGAGAAAAAATCATTGTGAGAGAGATCAATATTTTCAAGGGAAGTGAAATTGGCATATTGAAAAGATGGGCTTGCGCTTTCAAGTAGGCAATTACCCATATATAATTTGAACCCATTGAGTTTGTTTGTGGAGATTAGTGTATTCCAAGTTGAGATATTCTAAGGATGAGAGACGAAGAAGCCATCTCAAATCAGCAACTACAAGATTCTCATTTCCGAACAAGTCAAGATGGACAACATTGGAAAAGTTTTCACTTCTATGAGGACTGTTAACTAAGGACAGGTTTTGACAATCCAAGGGCAAGTGTATAGCTTTGAAGTAATTACCGCTCAAATCCAAGTAGCTCAAAAATTCAAGCTCAAATATAGAAATATGCAACTCACCTGACAAACAATGTGCTTTGTTAATTTGATTGTCCAAAATGATATCATCTTCCGGGGAACAAGGGAGGCTGATATCAGTGACTCTACCACTGATGTCACAACGAACTCCTTTCCATTCACAACAATCATCTTTCTTAGACCATGTTGACAGCATGCCTGATGGATCAGTGAGTCCATGCTTAAAACAAAAAAGTATTTGTTTGTCATTTTGGTTGCAAGAACCCTTTGCTTCACATTTTACTATATTGCATATGATTACAAATGACAATAATAGAGATAGCAGTTTAGTTGGGGAGGGAAATCTCATTCTCACCATGATATCACTAGAAATGAAAGTTTAAGAATTTGTATTGGCTTGAGGTTGGTTCTCAAATCTACCTTGGATGCATTATTTATAGGTTGCAAAACACATACACACACAAAAGTGTGTGTGTGTGTGTATATATATATATATATATATATATATATATATATATATATATATATATATATATATATATATATATATATATATATATATATATATATATATATATATATATATATATATACACACACACTTTTGTGTGTGTATGTGTTTTGCAACCTATAAATATATATATATATATATATATATATATATATATATATATATATATATATTTGTGTGTGTTTTCCTATATATATATATATATATATATATATATATATATATATATATATATATATATATATATATATATATATATATATATATATATATATATATATATATATATATATATATATATATATATATATATATATATATATATATATAAAACACACACACACACACACACACACACACACACACACACACACATATATATATATATATATATATATATATATATATATATATATATATATATATATATATATATATATATTTGTGTGTGTGTGCGCGCGCGCGGGTGTGTGTGTGTGTGTGTGTGTGTGTGTGTATGTTTGTGTTTATATGTGTGTGTGTGTGTGTGTGTGTGTGTGTGTCTATATATATACACAGACACACACACACACACACACATATATATACACACACATACACATATGTACACACACACACTCTAGCAAAGAGTGGATTATGAATTCAGGTTGTACATGGCATATAACTCTAAACAAAGACGCGTTTGAAGAATTATGTGTTCAAGATGGTGGATCAATGTTGCCAAGAAAAAATAAAGTCTGCAAGATTGCAAGAATTGGATTTGTTAGCTTCATGCTCCATGATAAGTCAATAAGGTTATTGGCTAATGTCAGGTATGTACCTGATCTTAAGAGGAATTTGATTTCTCTTGGTGAATTCGACAAAAAAGGATGTGTATTCAAAGGAAATCAAAGTATGCTAAGGATAATGAAGGGGTCAAAGGAAGTCTTGAGAAGCATTAAGAGGCAAGGCCTATATACCCTTAAGGATGAGGTTGTTAGTGGTTCAGCAGATGTGGCATCCATAAAACCTATGTCGAAGACTGAGCTGTGCCATAAGTGACTAGGTCATGTCAGTGAAAGAGGCTTGGTCGAATTGTGAAACAAAATCTTCTATGTGGTGTCAAGGTTGAAAAACTAGAGTTTTGTAAACTTTGTGTATTTGGTAAATCCTATAAGGTAAAGTTTAACAAAGGTAAACAAAGAACACATGAATCCCTTGATTATATCCATGTCGGACTTTGGGGGCCTGTAAGAAATCTTTCACACTCAGGTGCAAGATATTTTCTATCCATAGTTGATGATTACCCATGAAAGTTGTGGGTATTCATTCAAAAAGCTAATGATGAAAATTTTGCAAATTTCAAAACTTGGAAGACTCTGGTCGAAAACCAAACTGGCAGGAAGGTAAAGAGGTTGAGGACCAACGATGGTCTTGAATTTTGCGATAAGTATTTCAAAAACTATTGTGTTGTGTCTGGTATTGCAAGAACAAAACTACTACATGCACTCCCTAACAAAATGGTTTGGCTGAAAGGTTTAATCGAACCATTTTGGAAAGAGTGAGGTGCATGTTGGTTAGTGCAAAGTTAAAGAAGGTTTTCTAGGCTGATGCAGTCATGAATGCAACTTACTTGATAAATATGTGTCCCTCGACTGCTTTAGGGATGAAGATACCTGAAGAAGTTTGATCAGGCCATCCATTAAACCTTGACACACTTAGAGTATTTGGTTGTGTAGCATATGCTCACATTAGAGAATACAAGGTCAAACCTTGAGCTCTAAAATGTATGTTCATTGGATACCCTGAAGGAGTAAAAGCTTATATGTTGTGGGGTCTAGAGCCATGTCATAGGAGGTGTATCATAAGTCGAGATGTAGTGTTCAATGAAACCTAGATGGCTTTCAAGAAAACTAATAACATTGGTTGAAGTACGAAGATCTCTAGAGAAGAGCTGGAACAAGAAAAGATTTATATTAAGGTGGAGCATAGTGATACTGAATTGCATAACCTAGATGAAGTCAAAGAACAAGCACAAGTTGTTGATGAAGATGAGGAAACTAATAATGACTACCTGCTGGAAAGAGACAGTTCAAGAAGAGTCATCAAGCCACCTTAGAAACTTGGTTATGCAGATCTCATAGCTTATGTCTTAATCTCTGCAAATGAGTTTATGGATGAAGAACCTAGAAACTACAAGGAAGTTATGTGGAGTCGAGACAAGACTGAATGGCTTAAAGCCATGGACGATGAGATGGAAAATCTTGATGATAACAACACTTGGGAGTTGATCAAGAAACCTACAGGGGGCAGGTTAGTCAGCAGTATGTGGATTTTTGAGGTTAAGGAAGTAATTGAAGGAGTAATGTCGAAGTAATTTAATGCAAGTTTGGTTGCTAAGGTGTTCACTTGAAAAGAAGAAATCAACTTCAATGATGTGTTCTCACCTGTTGTAAAGCATAAACCTAAAACTTGAACAGATGGATGTGAAAATCTCCTTTTTGTATGGTGATCTAGATGAAACAATCCTGATGAGGAAACCTAAAGGGTATGAAGAAAAAGGAAAGGAATAGGATATTCGACAAGTTCATGACACACATATATTTTGTTAGACGATGGCGCAGATCTAGAAGGGGGATTGAATAGATCGCTTGTTTAAAACAGAGTCGGCGCTACCAAAAATTGGTTTTTTAAAAATGTTTAAGGCGGAAGTGACCGAGGAACTATACACGTCTAAAACGAACGGTTACTAGAAAACCGGATATGTGTAAAGCCTATGGAATTTGATAAACGAGATTTGAGAATCACCATTTTAATCACACTTCAATCAAATTTTGTTCGCTATAAGGTGTGACTAGTTCCAATGCCTTTAAAATATATACAATTTGAAAAGATAGCACACAAAGTTTTTAGTTCACATAATTTATCAAACACTTGGAGTGCAGAACACTACAAGTGAATTTTGTTTTGAGAGTTGAGTGCTAAAGTTTTCTATTACAATCAATGATCGTAATTAGCTTAAAAATAGTTTAGCATAACTCAAATCTGAATTTGATTGACACAATTGTTTGCACTAAAAACTCAGAAATTCAGCAATATAAACGTAAATAAAAAGACAAAACGATTTGTTGGGGCAGTTCCCCCGTCGTCCTCGCTCGGGGTACGTCTGTCCTCAATTCTAACAATATAATTGAGACCTGTATATAGATAGATATAACCTGTTGGTCAATGTTTATACAAGAACCAAATAAAGATCAAACAATCGAACACAATTTGTTGTTGTAGAGCCTATTTCTACTTGCCCCTTGATTCTAGTTGAATCAAGTCCTTCGAACGCGGTGAGTAAACCTCTTATTACGACACTCTCTTTGAACAACCCTCGATCTTCAAATATGACCCGGATGATTCAGTCACCCACGCGTCGAACCCGAACCTTCCACTCACAATCCTCTGTTTACCGCTACTAAACTGACAGAACCTCCAGCTCTTCGATTACCTTTGCTCGACTGAATCTGTGATGGACCAATTTGTAACACCCCCTTCTATACCCCAAATAAATGCATATAAAACAATTAAGCACATACAAATTATCAGAGTAAAAAGGTTTTATAATAAGGTATAAAAGAAGAATGCCACAATTTCACCAATAAACCACTTCTACTATTTGCTCCATAAAATATGTAACATTTTCAATTTAAGCGGAAGATAAAATCATTTGATCGTTTTTCAAAATATTAATTCAAATGCACATAAGTCATCCAGATTAATACATCATGTCAGTTAGATTACAAAACCACATCAGCTGATACATCACAATGTATCACAAAAGAATGACTATACTAGTCTAACTACCCGGTGTTACATATCAGAGCAGCAGACTCAAAAGAATGAAGACTAACTTCACGAAAGGACTCCAGCATCCTAATCTGCAATGCCTCATAGAGCATTATAAAACAGCAGAAGGGTGAGAAATATAACCATAATAATCAAAGCATGAGATTATATATATATAGGTAGTCATATAGCACATATTCACATTTCTCACCACACTTCATTCTCATAGTCATAAATCATATCACGTTCATATATATCAACATTATGAACATTCACAAGCACATCCCTTCATGCTTAATTTCACAATCATTCACAAGCACATTTGTACAACAACAATATTATGCAATGTGACTCAACATATTCAATGCAACTCAATGCTATGCGGTACCGACTCTCGTTATCTTTTTTTTTCGGTTTTCACTCTAAACCGGGTCCACCCTTCTAGACCGATAACTCGTTATCATTTTTCGGTTTTTCACTCTAAACCGGGTCCACCCTTCTAGACCGATAACTCGTTATCATTTTTCGGTTTTTACTTTAAACCGGGTCCACCCTTCTAGACCGATAACAACCAAGCCCGTCCCCTAGGCTTCAAACCCACCCTTCTAGGTTTGGGACAAGCCACTAGTTTCCACGAAACTAACGGACATTGCCTCTTGACTGAATGATGCATGTACAATCAACCAATCACAATAAATGCACTTAAGACCGTTCCCGCGTCTTAATCCCATGCATTCGAATAATTCACCCCTTCGAGAATTTCATCGTGATTGCACATACAACATATATCAAACACTTATCAATGTATTCAGTTCACACATCATCATATTCAACAACAATGCACACATATCACATATGTTCCCATGCATTCATACAACAATCGCATACATATATGCACTCACAATTCATTAGACGATACACATACATTCCTCATTGTATTCCCATGTATCTCTAATTATCACAACAATCAAGGTATTCACATCGCAATACCAATCATACAATTATAAGTTATGCACACATATCAAAATGTTCTCATGCATACTCATTACATAATTGTACACAACAATCAAACATTCACAACTCATCAATTAATACACACATAATCATCATTATGTTCTCATGTATTTTAACCGATTACAATTAATCATTCATATCACAACTCTAGGATTCACGCCCGTAGGCTACCCACAGCACACATTATCACAACAGGTCATATCCATATTCATATCATAAGGTATCCACCTATGTGAAACAACCAAACCATCTTCACATGATCAACACAGCAAAAGAGAAATGCTGTCAAATTCGCCTTCATTCGCCTGGCGAACCCTCGCAGCGAACACTCGCTAGGCTTCGCCTGGCGAGACTCCCCAGCGAGCCCAAGTCAGTAGCTACTGACTTCATTCGCCACCATTCGCCAGCACTTTCGCTGGGCGAACCTTCGCTATCCCACTTCGCCTGGCGAACCCACCAGCGAAGTCCACTGGGACTTAAATATAATTATTCGCCAACATTCGCTAGGCTTCGCCTGGCGAAGCTTCGCCTTCGCTCGCCTGGCGAGAGCCAGCGAACCTGCGCAGAACAGAACCCTATTCTGTCTTCTCCTTCACCAATCCATCATCAACCTTCTCTTACACACCCAAATCAGTACAAATAGCATCAATACATGTTACCCGACTATTCTACGGCGTTATTGCTCAGTTTCAACCGATTAAATCATCAATCTACCGATTATTCCAACTTTTGCCCTAATTGGAAAGTGATGAAAACTCTACCAAAACCCCAACCCAACATACATAACATCATACAATGATCAAATAGAAACATTTCTCACCCTTACCTCGATTAATCGGAGCTTTGATGTTGGTTCTTGATGATTTCCACTTTTCCTCTTCTTCTCTTCTCTTTCTCTCCTTTCTTCTTCTTTCCTCTTTCTTTCCAAATGTTTTCTATCTTTCTTTTCTTTTCTTTCTCTCTTATATAATTCCTTCTTAATTCTCTATTAATCCCAATTAATAAAAATTAATTTCCAACATTGATAAAATCCCACTAAATAAATTAATTACTACAATTAATTATTTAATGAAATTTGGGCTGTTACAACCCTCCCCCACTTAGGAATTTTCGTCCTCGAAAATGTTACCTGATTCAAACAGTTCTGGATAAGACTCCTTCATCTGGCTCTCAAGCTCCCAAGTAACATTTCCACCAGCCGGTCCTCCCCAAGCGACCTTCACTAAAGCAATCTCTTTACCTCGAAGCTGCTTCAATTTCCGATCCTCTATCCGCATAGGTGATGTCTCAACAGTCAGGTTATCTCTCACCTGCACATCATCTATTTGGACTACATGAGACGGATCCGCAATGTATTTCCTCAACTGAGATACATGGAATACGTCATGAAGATTAGCAAGCGACGGTGGTAAAGCCACACGATAGGCCACTTCTCCTATCCTTTGCAAAATCTGATAAGGACCAATGAAACGCGGCGACAACTTGCGCGACTTCAGTGCCCTACCAACACCTGTCATCGGAGTGACTCGAAGAAACACATGATCTCCCTCTTGAAATTCAAGTGCCTTCCTTCTCTTGTCATAATAACTCTTCTGACGACTCTGAGCAATTCTCATCTTCTCTTGAATCATCTTGATCTTATCAGTAGTCTGTTGAACTAACTCGGGTCCAACAACAGAACTTCTCCAGACTCGAACCAACACAATGGTGTCCTACACCGCCTACCATACAACGCCTCAAATGGTGCCATACCAATACTCGAATGGAAACTGTTGTTGTAGGTAAACTCAATCAAAGGCAAGTAGCTATCCCAAGCTCCTCCTTTTTCCAATACACAAGCTCTCAAAAGATCTTCAAGCGACTGAATCGTCCTCTCCGTCTGACCATCAGTCTGAGGATGATACGCTGAACTCAAACGCAACTTAGTACCCAAAGCACTCTGCAGGCTCTCCCAAAATCTCGAAGTAAACCGCGGATCTCTATCCGAAACAATACTTAACGGAATACCATGCAGACACACAATCCTCTCAATATACAACTTAGCCAACTTCTCCAAAGGGTAATCCATACGCATAGGGATAAAGTGAGCAGATTTAGTCAACCTATCCACGATAACCCAAACAGCCTCAAAATTACTCGGCGTCCTCGGCAAACCCGATACAAAATCCATGGAGATACTATCCCACTTCCACTCAGGAATAAACAACGGCTTCATCAAACCCGATGGCTTCTGATGCTCAATCTTCGACTTCTGGCAAGTCAAACAAGAATACACAAATTCCGCAATATCCTTCTTCATACTAGGCCACCAAAATACTTTCCTCAAATCCTGATACATCTTAGTAGCACCCGGATGAATACTCAATCCGCTACGATGTCCTTCCTCAAGGATGCTCTTCTTAAGCTCAACCATGTTCGGAACACAAACTCGATCCCGACATCTCATAATACCATTCTCATCAATCCGAAAATCACCACCTTGGCCTTGGTTGATTAAAGTCAACCGATCAACTAAGCTCAAATCCGATTTCTGTCCTTCTCGAATTTCGTCCAAAATACCACTCGTAAGCTTTAACATACCCAACTTAATTCCAAAAGAAGTTCTCTCACATACCAAACTCAAATCTCGAAATTGCTCGACCAATTCTAACTCTTTCACCATCAACGCTGACATATGCAATGATTTCCGACTCAATGCATCCGCTACAACATTTGCTTTACCCGGATGGTAATTCAAGCCAAAATCATAATCCTTCAAAAGTTCAAGCCATCTTCTTTGTCTCGCATTCAATTCCTTTTGATCAAAAAGATACCTCAAACTCTTGTGGTCACTAAACACTTCAAACCTCGCACCAAACAAATAATGCCTCCAAAGTTTCAACACGAGCACAACGGCGGCCAACTCTAAGTCATGCGTCGGATAATTCTTCTCATGCACTTTGAGTTGCCTCGAAGCATAAGCCACAACTTGGTTATTCTGCATCAACACACCTCCTAAACCCATCAAAGAAGCATCACAATACACAACGAATGGTTCTTCCGGATTTGGCAGAATCAAAACAGGAGCTGTCGTCAACCTTCGCTTAAGTTCTTGAAAACTCGCTTCACACTTGGCGTCCCAAACAAAGGCTTGACCTTTCCTAGTCAACTGCGTCAATGGCAACGATAACTTAGCAAATCCTTCGATAAACTTCCGATAATAACCGGCTAAACCAAGAAAACTTCTGATCTCAAAAACTGACTTCGGAGTCTCCCATTGCGACACCGCTTCAACCTTCGACGGATCGACCGCAATACCCCCACTCGAAATCACATGACCCAGGAAACTAACTTCCTTCAACCAAAATTCACACTTAGAAAGCTTTGCAAACAATTGCTTCTCTCTCAACACCGATAACACAATCTTCAGATGCTCGGCATGCTCTCCTTCGCTCTTCGAATAAACCAAGATGTCGTCGATAAACACCACCACAAACTTATCCAAATAAGGATGGAAAATCCTATTCATGTACTCCATAAATACACCCGGTGCATTAGTCACACCAAATGGCATCACGGAATACTCATAGTGTCCATACCTCGTTCGGAAGGCCGTCTTCTGAATATCCTCAGCTTTCACACGGATCTGATGATACCCAGATCTCAAATCAATTTTGCTGAACACGCTCGCACCAACCAACTGATCCATCAGATCATCAATCCTTGGAAGTGGATACTTATTCTTAATAGTCACCTTGTTCAACTGTCTGTAATCCACACAGAGCCTCATAGAACCCTCTTTCTTCTTAACCAACAACACCGGTGCACCCCACGGTGACACGCTCGGACGAATAAACCTCTTTTCAAGCAAATCCTCAAGTTGACTCTTCAACTCTTTTAACTCCGAGGCCGACATACGATATGGAGCCATCGATATCGGACTAGTTCCAGGAATCAAATCTATCGAAAACTCTACTTCTCGCTCCGGCGGTAAATCCTTTATCTCATCAGGGAATACTTCAGGAAAATCTCTAACAATGGGCAAACCATCAATCCCTTCACTCTCACCAGTCCTCAAAGTTGCCATAAGCATAAATACCTTAGCCCCATCTTGCACCGATTCTTTCACTTGTTTCCTCGTCATAAACAATTCCCTTTCAACATCCGAGTCGGGAAAAATAACCGTTTTGTTAAAACAGTTAATATACACACGATTGAATTTTAACCAATTCATTCCAAGAATGACATCCAGTTGATCTAAATGAAGACACACTAAATCAATCCCAAAATCTCTACCGAAAATACTCAACGGGCAATTCAAGCAAACATACGGTGTAGTTACCGAACCCATAGCAGGAGTATCAATAACCATACCGCCACCAATCACAGACAACTCAAGATTCAACCTTCTAACACAATCCAAAGAAATAAAAGAATGCGTAGCTCCGGTATCCATTATAGCGATCAAAGGTATACCATTAATAAAACACGTACCTCTGATCAATCGATCGTCGCTAGCAGTCTCAGATCCAGATAGAGCGAACACTTTCCCGCTCCCTTGATTCTTCTTCGGCTTATTACACTTGGTACTGATGTGTCCTTGCTCACCACAATTGTAGCAAGTCACACCCGTACCACTTCTGCATTCCAGAGCCTTGTGGCCTGGCTTGCCACACTTAAAACACGTCTTCTCAACACTTTTGCATTCAGGAGCACGATGTCCCTCTTCACCGCACCTATAACATCTCACCGGAGTAGAAACTCCCCCACTTGGCCTCTTGCCATAACCCATTCTCTGCTTCCCTTTGTCTACAGGAGTCACATAAGGTTTTCCTCTGAATTGACCTTTTCCTTTCTTATCACTTAGGCTCTTGTAGTGGCTAGACCTAGCCCTACTGTCTTCATCATAAATTCTGCTCTTGTTAACCAACTCAGAAAACCGCCTGATTTCCTGGTACCCAATAGCTTGTCTAATCTCGGGTCTCAAACCGTTCACAAACTTGAGGCACTTAGACCTCTCAGCATTACCAGTATTATAGTGAGGACAAAATTTGATCAACTCCTCAAATTTCGCCGCATACTCAGCAACCGTCGAATTACCTTGCTCCAACTCAAGAAACTCGATCTCTTTCTTCCCCCGCACATCCTCTGGAAAGTACTTCTCCAGAAAGGTTTCTCTAAACAAATCCCACGTAATCACAATATCATCTTCCTCAAATCTTTGGCGAGTATTACCCCACCAATCTCCAGCTTCTTCTTCGAGCATATGAGTCCCAAACTGCACCTTCTGTGCATCCGAGCAATTCATAACTCGAAAAATCTTTTCCACGGCTTTCAACCAAATTTGTGCCTTGTCCGGTTCATGAGTTCCCTTGAAGACCGGAGGGTTATTCTTTTGGAATTTCCCCAAAGCACGGAATCCATCATCAGCATGATTCCTCACATTCACATTGGCCGGAGGATTCTGCCCAATTGCCCCCGCCAATCTCGTCAATGCCTCCGCAATCGCTTCGTCGTTCCTTCCTGCAACCATCTTACTAATTCCAACCACAGAACCACGTAAGAACAACCAATATTGATAATGCAACACACGCATATCAATAACACACAGGAAGAAAACACTCTAACAACTTGGCCGGACGGACCGACCTGCTCTGATACCACTATTGTAACACCCCCTTCTATACCCCAAATAAATGCATATAAAACAATTAAGCACATACAAATTATCAGAGTAAAAAGGTTTTATAATAAGGTATAAAAGAAGAATGCCACAATTTCACCAATAAACCACTTCTACTATTTGCTCCATAAAATATGTAACATTTTCAATTTAAGCGGAAGATAAAATCATTTGATCGTTTTTCAAAATATTAATTCAAATGCACATAAGTCATCCAGATTAATACATCATGTCAGTTAGATTACAAAACCACATCAGCTGATACATCACAATGTATCACAAAAGAATGACTATACTAGTCTAACTACCCGGTGTTACATATCAGAGCAGCAGACTCAAAAGAATGAAGACTAACTTCACGAAAGGACTCCAGCATCCTAATCTGCAATGCCTCATAGAGCATTATAAAACAGCAGAAGGGTGAGAAATATAACCATAATAATCAAAGCATGAGATTATATATATATAGGTAGTCATATAGCACATATTCACATTTCTCACCACACTTCATTCTCATAGTCATAAATCATATCACGTTCATATATATCAACATTATGAACATTCACAAGCACATCCCTTCATGCTTAATTTCACAATCATTCACAAGCACATTTGTACAACAACAATATTATGCAATGTGACTCAACATATTCAATGCAACTCAATGCTATGCGGTACCGACTCTCGTTATCTTTTTTTTTCGGTTTTCACTCTAAACCGGGTCCACCCTTCTAGACCGATAACTCGTTATCATTTTTCGGTTTTTCACTCTAAACCGGGTCCACCCTTCTAGACCGATAACTCGTTATCATTTTTCGGTTTTTACTTTAAACCGGGTCCACCCTTCTAGACCGATAACAACCAAGCCCGTCCCCTAGGCTTCAAACCCACCCTTCTAGGTTTGGGACAAGCCACTAGTTTCCACGAAACTAACGGACATTGCCTCTTGACTGAATGATGCATGTACAATCAACCAATCACAATAAATGCACTTAAGACCGTTCCCGCGTCTTAATCCCATGCATTCGAATAATTCACCCCTTCGAGAATTTCATCGTGATTGCACATACAACATATATCAAACACTTATCAATGTATTCAGTTCACACATCATCATATTCAACAACAATGCACACATATCACATATGTTCCCATGCATTCATACAACAATCGCATACATATATGCACTCACAATTCATTAGACGATACACATACATTCCTCATTGTATTCCCATGTATCTCTAATTATCACAACAATCAAGGTATTCACATCGCAATACCAATCATACAATTATAAGTTATGCACACATATCAAAATGTTCTCATGCATACTCATTACATAATTGTACACAACAATCAAACATTCACAACTCATCAATTAATACACACATAATCATCATTATGTTCTCATGTATTTTAACCAATTACAATTAATCATTCATATCACAACTCTAGGATTCACGCCCGTAGGCTACCCACAGCACACATTATCACAACAGGTCATATCCATATTCATATCATAAGGTATCCACCTATGTGAAACAACCAAACCATCTTCACATGATCAACACAGCAAAAGAGAAATGCTGTCAAATTCGCCTTCATTCGCCTGGCGAACCCTCGCAGCGAACACTCGCTAGGCTTCGCCTGGCGAGACTCCCCAGCGAGCCCAAGTCAGTAGCTACTGACTTCATTCGCCACCATTCGCCAGCACTTTCGCTGGGCGAACCTTCGCTATCCCACTTCGCCTGGCGAACCCACCAGCGAAGTCCACTGGGACTTAAATATAATTATTCGCCAACATTCGCTAGGCTTCGCCTGGCGAAGCTTCGCCTTCGCTCGCCTGGCGAGAGCCAGCGAACCTGCGCAGAACAGAACCCTATTCTGTCTTCTCCTTCACCAATCCATCATCAACCTTCTCTTACACACCCAAATCAGTACAAATAGCATCAATACATGTTACCCGACTATTCTACGGCGTTATTGCTCAGTTTCAACCGATTAAATCATCAATCTACCGATTATTCCAACTTTTGCCCTAATTGGAAAGTGATGAAAACTCTACCAAAACCCCAACCCAACATACATAACATCATACAATGATCAAATAGAAACATTTCTCACCCTTACCTCGATTAATCGGAGCTTTGATGTTGGTTCTTGATGATTTCCACTTTTCCTCTTCTTCTCTTCTCTTTCTCTCCTTTCTTCTTCTTTCCTCTTTCTTTCCAAATGTTTTCTATCTTTCTTTTCTTTTCTTTCTCTCTTATATAATTCCTTCTTAATTCTCTATTAATCCCAATTAATAAAAATTAATTTCCAACATTGATAAAATCCCACTAAATAAATTAATTACTACAATTAATTATTTAATGAAATTTGGGCTGTTACACAATTCGTGCAAAAAAAACCCAAAACCTGAGATTCTTGGAGGACAAAACTCTAACGGTTTTATTCAATAAAAACCTGCCGATTACTCAACCCAAACCAAATTAAACCAATATTCGGCTTTGGATGTTATCACCTTGAACATGCACAATGCACAACAAAAATGATTATGTGTAGTTTTTGTGAAATGCTATGAAGAGAATGAAAATGATGAGAACCAAATCGACACATAAATTTCACTTTTCTTGTTTTCTTAGTTGATGTGAAAGGAATAACACAAATAAACTTATATACATAACATAACTGACTTAACAAACATAACAGACTCATAAAACAGTTTGACATAACAGAATTTTGACTTAAAATAGCGAGCAATCGACCTATGCAGTAAAGGGGTCGACCTGAGCTTACCCGTATACATGATTATGCAAAAATCAAGACCATGTATCGACCGGAGCATGACATGCATCGATGCATAGCATGCAAATTTAGCCAGATACAAATGGTCACAGTATGAGTCGACCAGAGGGTCGACGCGAGCCCTCTTGAGAGTAATTCATTAAAATGACAAATTGTATGAGTCAACCGGAGCAGGCTTTGAGTCGACTCAAAGCCCTGAAATAGGCAAAAATGTCAATTTTCATGCATTAAGACTCTTTTGATGAAACCTATAGTACGACAAGCAAAACCAACTAAGCCAACCCTATATGAAGCATAGATTTGGCCATCTCTATATGCAACAATCATGTTTTTGACGAGTGTTTGACTTATGAGAGACAAGACATGCAAATATGACATGGTGACAACGTCCAACATACGTTTTTCTATGGAGTTGAGTTTTGACATCATCAAAACGAGCGCATCTATCTATGAGGCTTTGCCCTCACAGATTTTACTAGGAGTCTGTTCGACCACTATGTTTACTTCAGATTTTGACCTGGAAATTCACTTGTTATTTTGTTGCTTTATGTGGATGACATCCACATAGCAAGCAATCGTGTCGAAGAGGTAGTAAAGGTGAAATTTGATCTCGACAAGGAGTTTAACATGAAGGACTTGGAAGGTGCCTCCAAAATTCTTGGGGTTGACATCTAGAGAGATATAAAGTATTCATGATTATGCTTATCTTAAGAGACATACCTACTAAATATTTTCTACAAGTTTAGTATGTCGAGTTCAAAACATGTTGTAACATAGACTAATCCTTAATTCAAGCTGAGTACGATTCAAAGTCCCAATACTGAAGTCAAAAGACCTTATATAAATAGAATTCCATTTGCTATTATAGTAGGTTCTTTAATATAATTTATAGTATGTACTAGGCCATACATAACATATGCATTAAGCCTTATAAGTCGGTACATGGTCAATTCTAGAAAGGCACACTAACAAGCATTGAAGTGGATTAATCTAAGGTACATAAACGGGTTTCTGAGCAAAGTTCTAATTTATGGTGGAGCCTGTCATGATGATAGCAAAGAAGAAATCACAGTATTTGTCGACTCTGACTATGCAGGTTGCATGGATGCCAGGAAATCTATTTATGGATATGTGTTCACTATGTTTGGAAAAATAATTAGTTGGAAAGCAACACTTCAGAAGGTTTTTGCCTTATCAACCATTGAAGCGGAGTATATTTTTATCACTGTTAAGTGTGATAGTCAAAGTACGATACACTTGTCGAAGAATTCAGCCTATCATGGGCGAACCAAACACATCAATGTGAGGCTACAGTCCAAGTGTTAAAGGTTTCAACTTATGACAATGTTGCTGATATGATCACCAAGTCATTGCCAAGTAGAAAGTTCTTCTACTGTATGTAGTTGATAAAGCTGAATGATGAAAGTTAGTTTGTTTCTTTGTTGGTGTAGAGTTTACTCAAAGGTAGATATTTGTTGTTGTTCTTGACTGGGCCGGGACCTGATCCTCAGTCGGGCAGGCCCAACCCAACACTACGCTGATGAGGCTCAAAAAAGGCCCAATCCTCCTCTGTGGGGCACTCACCTCAACAAGGCACCTTAGTCGAGCAGAGTATTATCTTATCAGGGAGAGCTCACACGCTTTCCCCACGTTCTCCACATGTCCCCGAGGCAGGGACACGTCATCAGGCAACTACCCACTTCTGAAAGAGTTTGTCAGTCCACCTTCCGAAGATCACGGGGCAGTTGATCCAGGGTCAATTACATTATGTCCAAGTCTGGGACCATTCGCTACTAGCTCGCTACATCGAACACTCGCGACCTGCTCGCCTAGCGAAGGTGCTAGCGAACGTTTGCGATGTTCAAAACCCCAACTGTCCAAAATTCATCAGAAGCTCCCAAGTCACCCAATTCAATTCCAATATTTCCAGTATTCTTAGTATAATAATCCTCGACTAATCTACACCATTTAATCCAACTTCTAACCGTTCAAACATCGATTCTATCGATTAAACTCATTTCTGCCCTAAAATGGAAAATGGAGAAAACATCCAAACAATCCAAACAATCCATACATAATCATATATACATTGACAATATAATGATATTTTACACCCTTACCTTGATTAAATCGAAAGCTAGAAGTTGTTCTTGAGCTTTCCAAGATTTTCCTTCTTTTCCTTCTCTTTTCTCCTCTTCCTCTCTCTTTTTCTTCTCTTCCTCTTATGTTTCTATTATTTCCTTTTCCTTCCACTTTTCCTTATATGTCTTTCTATTCTATTTCCTTCCATCATATTTCTTCACTCAAATATCTACCAATAATTCCAATAAATAAACAATCCAAATAAATCAATCAATTAATGTAAATAACTAATTATTGGAAATTGGGCTGTTACACGCCATGTAAGCCCTGGTAGTTACTTATATTGGGCTTGGCAATCCGCCCCAATGCAATGTAACAGTTGGCCTTGCGCTGGGGGCTCATTATAAATACCTTCTTTCACTAGAGAGTCAGGTATCTTATTCTATACACCTATTCTCTCTATACTTGCTCTTTCTAAACTCTGTTACTCACTTAAGCATTAGAGTACCTTGCAGGTACACCCCTTCCTCCTTTACAACACCGGTGAACACAACAACTCACAACGTGTGGCAAGCCACTGATTCCTTTCTGATCAGGTGAAATTAGTAGCACCGTTTGTAGGAACCCTTTGTTTCCCCGTTCTTTCTCCTATCCAAGTGTATAAGCTCAAGAAACAAAGCAACTTTCAACTTCCATTCCGATCATGGTCATCCCACGCGATGATAATGCTCTGGAAACCGCCTTCATCCCCTTCGCCAACAGGGACGGTGACGACCCCAACGTGGCCGCCTGTAATGACGAAGGAGACTACAAGGACGGGCGCACTGCCTCTCCCTCCTCGGAGGACGTGGCCTTCAATGTCACCTAGCGCCTCGACAACCCGACTGTCTACTAACCCATCCCAGTGCCAGCAGACGTCGACCCTCCTATGGTGGCTCTATTCGCGGAGATCAACCAAACCAACATAATAATTTTCCAATAGAACAAGCAAATAAGGATGCTTAAGAAGGAACGACCATCACGCTCTCCCCCACGGAGACATCGTCGCCCAGTTTCAAGCAGCCCCTTTCCTCCTCCACAAAGGACATGACACATCGACTCTCGGAGCCCTTCTCCCCAACCGACTGGGCGTCACCCTTGCTTGGAGTAACCACAGCCGATGGCTTCCTAGAAGCGCGACCGGTCACCTCCCCAGAAGGAACGACACTCCCCAGCTCAGAAGAAGAGCAAAGTCAAAGGAGGCATTACCAAACTAAGAGTCTGACCGAGGAGTCCTCCCTGACGAAACAAGAATAAGCAGGGATGGGTCTCCCCCTCACTTTCACCTGTCAGGAGTGATGAAGACATCCAACGCTCACCACTATGTATGGCCATCAGAGAGGCCCCACTGCCCATCGGGATGGAGAAACCACCATCTTTGGCGACATACGATGGCACGACCAACCTAGACGACCATATAGAAAGCATCGACACGATGCTTGATTATCAGAACATGCAGGGAGCCATCAAGTGCAGGCTTTTCCCCACCACCCTGAGACAGAGTGCCATGGCGTGGTAAAACGCCTCGCACCCGAATCCATCACTTCCTGGGGAGAACTAAAGAGGTCGTTCTCTAGGCACTTCACGGCTTCCCGGCGCCATCCCAAGATAGAGGCAGCCCTGGAAGCCATTATCCAAGGGAAGAAAGAACCTCTTCGAGACTACATAGAGAGGTTCAACCGAGAAGCCGCCCAGGTGTCCACCACGAATGATATGAAAAAATTCCTGATCTAGAAAGGCATACAACCTCACTCCGTCTTCGCCGAAGCTATCAGGATCGAGCACCCTCGCACCTTGAATGTCCTTCTCCATAAAGCCAAATCATACATCCAGTATGAGGAGATAGAGGCTGCCAATGCCGCCTGTGACACGCGGAACCAGGAAGGCTTCAGGAGCACCAGGCATGAGGAGGTTGCTCCTCCTCGACAAAGCGGGAAAAGAAGGAGAGAAGACCGACCCCATGAGCAGAGGGGACCAGCGGGCCGGTTCACTGAATACACATTCTTCACAGCTCCCCGCGAGCGCATCCTGTCTGAATGCATCAATTTAAAATTTCAGAGGGGCTGTGTTCGTTTCCCGAAACCAACTCCCCCGAAGCCCAACATGGATAAATCTAAATACTGTCGGTTCCACCAGAGTCATGGACACATCACGGAGGAATGCATCCACCTCAAGAATGCTATTGAAATCTTAATTAAGGAAGGGCACCTGAAACAGTACACTCAGAGAGGTGAGGCTCCTCGACCTGAGACCCGCGAAGCCAAAAGGGTCGATGAAGTGTCACCACCCATCGAAGAAGTTGGACTAGTGACCGCCATGTGTGTCTCCCAGCCAGAGGATTTCCTCTTTCTTAGCGAGCCCGCCAGACCGATGTCCGGCCATAGTCCATGGGAGGATTTCCCCGCCACCTTGGTCATATTAGGTGGGGGGCCTAACAAGTTATCGGTTGGGCCGGTCAAGATAAAATTTGAGGAGCTCATCGACAAGAGTTCGAAGACAGAAGCTACCCTCGATAAGTTCAAAGGTCAATCGAACCTGATTACCTTTTACCTTTAGGAGCTTCTCGGGGGTGCACCAAACTCCAACATCCCTCTCTTAGTCAAGGCTCAGATGGCGGACTTCAACATGCACCGAATGCTAGTCGACCAAGGAAGCTCGGTGGACATAATGTACGCCCATCTCATTACGGCCCTCCAGCTTGACGAAAGCCACCTGACCCCGTATGTCGGCTCTGACCTAAAGGGCTTCAACGGTACCACCGCCAAGCCTTGGGGATACGTGGAACTGCTCGTCACATTTGGGGACGCTAGATAGCCAGACAAGTCAAAGTCCGTTTCTTGGTGGTCGAATGCCCCTCCCTGTACCAGTGCATCCTGGGAATGCCGACCTTGGCTGAACTGACCGCGGTACCATCTATAATCCACCTGAAGATGAAGTACTACACAACTAGAGGGAAGGCCGTCACCCTCCACGGGAACATTGAGGCGGCCAAGAGATGCTTCGAGGCAGCGCTCACAGGGCTTAACTCGATCAACGTCCCCCCCAAGTCGACCGGCAAGCCAGCCCGAAATGAGGAGTATAAGCCACTCCCTCACGTCAACTCCGTCGATCTCGACAATCGCTTCCCCAGCAAGCAGGAGCAGAGCACGAAATCCAAAGACGTGCCTCCAATAGACAACAGACATTTATCCCACCCAACGCGCCACATTCTAGACTGAGACTTCGAGCTCATCACGCTCGGAGACGACCCAGGAAAAAGCGTGAAGATCGCCAAGGGACTCCCCGACCTGGCAAGGAAACAGCTTAAAGCCTGCTTCTGGGAGAAAGTTGACCTGTTTGCTTGGAGAGCTGCGAAGATTCCCGACCTCGACCCTGACGTATCATGCCACCACCTCACCATAGATTCGGTCGCTATAGTCATAGTTCAACGTAGGCAGTCTCCCGAGAAAGCAGAGGCTGCTGAAAAGCTGTGAAAGGACTTTTAGAGGCAAATTTTATATCCGAAGCCCAGTATACAACCTGGTTGTCCAACGTTGTACTAGTTAAGAAATATAATTGAAAATGGAGGATGTGTGTTGACTATACTGATCTCAATCGGGCATGCCCTAAAGATGCTTACCCGTTACCTAACATCGACATACTTGTCGACAATTTCTGCAGGTTTTAAACTGTTGTCCTTTATGGACGCGTACTCAGGATACAATCAAATCCCCATGGCAAAGGCTGATAAACAATACACGACCTTCATGACCGAGTCGGGCAATTATTACTACAATATAATTCCCTTCGGTATGAAGAACGCTGGCACGACCTATTAGTGGATGATGAACAAGGTCTTCCAGGGAGAAATCAGGGACATGCTCAAAGTTTAAATGGACGACATAATCGTGAAGTCACGTGAAGAGGTCGACCACACCATCCATCTCAAGAAGGTCTTCGAGACAACGAGGAAGTGTAGGATGAGGTTCAACCCTGAGAAGTGCACTTTCGACGTACGAGCAGGCAAATTCCTCGGATTCTACCTAACGGAACAAGGAATAGAAGCCAACCCAGACAAGTGCAGGGCTTTCTCCGAGTTCGCCACGCCGAACACAAAGAAGTTCATCCAATCACTAAACGGGATGCTCGCGTTGTTTTCACGTTTCGTCGCCAAGTCTACTCAAGACGCCCTCCCCTTCTTCAAGCTTCTGCGCAAGGAGGCTACATTCAAATGGACCAAGAAGTGCGAGCACACCCTCCCCCACCTCAAGAAAGTTCTTTTAGAACCTCCAGTGTTGTCTCTCGATGTCGCTATAGAGGTTGTCTGCGAGATCTACGAGAGGCCGATATACTTCACGAGCAAAGCCATCTAGGGTCCCGAGCTCAGATACCAGCAAATTGCGAAGGTCGCTCTGGCCCTCATCAACACGGCCAAGAGGTTACGACAATACTTCCTGGCCCATACTATCATGGTCAGAACCGACCAGCCCGTCAAACAGCTACTCGGGCGACCAGACATGTCGAGGAGAATGCTCAAATTGTTGCTCGAGCTCTCCAAATTTGACATCCAATACGAGAGTAAAAAAGCCTTTAAGGCTCAAGTTCTAGCCGACTTTGTCGCAGAGATGGCTTCTACAGAGTCCCCGACCCCTAGGGCACACAAATGGACCATCTTCGTTAATGGTGCCTCTAGCTCGAGAGGAAGCGGAGCGGGCATTATACTGGAAAACGAAGAGGGTATCATGATAGAAGTATCCCCCGCCTTGGCATTCCCATCATTGAACAACCATGTCGAGTACGGGGCGTTCTTTGCAGGGCTCCGTCTGGCTGAAGACCTTGGCACGAAGGAGGTAAAGATCTTTACCGACTCCCAACTCGTAGCCTCCCGGGTACAGGGAGAGTACCAAGCCAAGAACGAAAACCTCGACGAGTACCTCTCCTTGGCGAGAGAAATAATGAAAAGCTTTAATTTTGCAGAGGTATGACACGTTCCACGCGAACATAACACTCGGGCAGTCATCTTGTCGAAGCTGGCTAGCACGAAGAAAAAGGGCAGAAACAAATCTGTAATCCAGGAGATCCTCTCTCGCCCCATCATTGAGAAGGACACAACAACTGTCGAGGTAAACGCTACCGGCGACAATAATTGCTTGATGACCCCTGTTTACACCTACCTCAACACGGGACGACCGCCCGACGATACCAAAGAGACGAGCATGGCTAGACATCGAGTCTGATCATACATCTTGGTCGAGGACAAGTTATACAGATGGGGATTTTCCATCCCCCTCCTCAAGTGCGTCGACGAATCCAAGGTACCAGGCATACTCCAAGAGATCTACGAAGGGATCAACGACTAACACCTTGGAAGAAGATCACTTTCTTGCAAGGCCCCACGAACGGGATACTATTGGCCCACCATACAGTAAAACGTGAAAGAGCACATCAAGAAGTGCAACAAATGCCAAGGAAATAGGGACATGCACCTGGCCCTGCCAAACGAGCTCAAAACGCTCTCGTCGCCATGGCCATTTTCCTGAAGGGGGATGGACATCCTCGAGCTCTTCACAATAGGATCTTACCAAAATAAATATTTGATAGTCGGCGTCGACTACTTCACTAAATGGATAGAGGCAGAAGCCTTAGCCAAAATCACAGCCCAAAATATACTATGTTTCTACAAACGGAATATACTTTCCCGGTTCGGCGTACCTCAAGCCATCGTCATCAACAACAAGACACAATTCATCGAGAAGAACTCCCAGGACTTCGTCACCAGGCTGGGGACGAAGCAGCATTTCACGTCGGTCGAACACCTGCAGACGAGCAGGCAGGCCGAAGCCACAAACAAAGTGATTTTGCGCGGTTTGAAGAGAAGGCTGAGAGACGCCAAGAAGAGATGGGTCGAGGAGCTACACAACATACTCTGGCCTACATGACTACCCCGCACTCAACAACCAGGGAGACCCCATTTCTACTGACCTACGGAACCAAGACAATAACTCTATTAGAAATGATAGAACCTTCTAGGAGAATCGAGTCCCCCCTCCACGAGGAATTAAGAGAAGAACTCGACCTGGTCTAGGAAACCAGGTCGGGGGCATTCCTATGGGAAGCCTCGCTGAAACAAAAGATAACCTTGCGGCATGACAACAAAGTCATCAAGCGCGAGTTCCAGGTGGGCAACCTGGTCCTACGAAGGAATCAGAAGGATTCGTGCGAGGGTAAACTCGCCGCAAAATGGGAAGGCCCCTACCGTGTCCGAGACAAAACGGGCAACGAGGCCTATTACCTCGAAAACCTACACGGGGAAGAACTTGCTCGACCATGGAACACAGAAAAGCTCAAGCAATACTACAGTTAGACACTGCCCGCGACCCATTGTCGTCGCGACCACAGGGGCGCAACATGGTACAGGCGCAACTCCTAAATTTAAAACAAAAAGACAGGAGTCTTCCCTTTGTGTGTACGGGCGAACCCTTGATCCAGCAGGGACCCCTCAACCGAGCTCCACCACTGTCGTACTAGTAAGACAGAATATCCAGCTCGCGATGGGAATTTCACGCCCAGGAAAAGACCTCGACCGAGGTCTTGGCTCCGTTATCGATCAAATACCAACTCCGATCACCCGACCAGTTCCCCAGACAGTCGATCACAATATAGGTCGAGCAAAAATTCCCGACAACAAACATACAGATACTATTCATAAATAGAAAATAAGAAAACAAAGCACGCACATCATAAAAGTAAAATTATTACATTTCCAAAAATGGCACAGAAACAAACACATAAAAAATAGGCACACAGGTCAGAAAAACAGAAATACTACAACACTAAGCGGCTTCATTTTCCTCCTGCTCATCGCCCACCTCGGCTTGGCCATCATCTTCCTCCTCGGTTACCAGCACGACCACGTGACCCTCGACAACCTGATGAAAGGGCCCTTTCCCTTCGGTGACGAACTGAACATCCAGGTTCACGATCCAGAGCTGCTCCACAGCACAAGCAAAACCCACCTCGAGAGCCCTCATACAGTCCTGCTCGAGCTCCTGGATCCTTGACACCAAAGTCGCCCGAGACACCATGAGCTTTACCTCTGCAGTTTCATCCTCAACGGGCTGGGAAGCCGCCTCCAACTCAGCAATCATTGCCAAAAGTCTTGCCCTCTCTTCACTGTCATACCCTAAATACAGTCCTCATACAGTCCTGCTCGAGCTCCTGGATCCTTGACACCAAAGTCGCCCGAGACACCATGAGCTTTACCTCTGCAGTTTCATCCTCAACGGGCTGGGAAGCCGCCTCCAACTCAGCAATCATTGCCAAAAGTCTTGCCCTCTCTTCACTGTCATACCCTATATATATATATATATATATATATATATATATATATATATATATATATATATATATATATATATATATATATATATATATATATATATATATATATATATATATATATATATATATATATATATATATATATATATATATATATATATATATATATATATATATATATATATATATATATATATTTCATCTGACAAAAGTGAGCATGTCGTAGGGATTAATGATCATTTGGTTTTGACTAAATCTTATTGGGTAAGGATTTACTTCATGGTTAGGCTATAACAAAGTATCTCAGGATCATTAAAGATCAACCCATTTACCAACCAGGGTTTGGGTAATGCGTTGATGACTATGCCTCAGTGTATAGTCCTTGGAGGACCGAAATATTTTTGGATGTAAGCCCGAAATTGATTCAATTGGCAAAATTTTGAGGTTCAAAACTCTAAATACATGCAGCAGTCGATCTGGATTCATGATTAACACCAGTTTCATGCAGATGGGGAATTGGCTTGAATATTGATTCATGAATTTAAGTCTAGCGTGGTATCTTTTCAAGTCTTACAAGCATAAATTTGATTTCAAAGGTTAAGTCTCGATGCATGTTTTGTTTCCAATCCATACAAAGTCATGACATCATTTGAAAGAAGACAATAGTCATGACATCATTTGAAAGAAGACAATGTATCAAGAATCATGGATCACCGGTTCAAACGCGTAAATATTACCATGCTTCGCCAAGGTAATTGTTTATCCTAAGCAGATCATGGGAGAATCTAAGGCTATTTAAGATATGGGTCGTATGCTCCAAGCAACATGAGTAATTTGTTTCAAGTATAAAGGATGTTCTTTCTTATGTTGCAAAGACAAGTGGGTGTGAACCATCATATGTTTAAGATGGACCAAAGCAAGTTTTGCGATGAGTTAAGCCCAATTGAGATTCAAGTCGTAAACTTTGGATTAAATGATGGTGAACGTAGATGCTTGGTTAATCATGGTTTAATCATAGTTCAAGCAAGGATAAGTTTGCAAGCTTGATTCTTATGTGCTTCAATTACCACTCCAAGTGGCATAAGGTTTGAGAGGTTCCAAGACAGTAGGTATTTTCTTAGGTAAATGTTCAAGCACTTCAAGACAATAATGAAATACTTATGGAAAAAGGAAATCATGTTTAAATGCATTGTTACAAGTTTACACTGGATTTGCTGCAAAAGAATTCATGTTGTAAGTGTTTACAAGATGTGCCACAATTAATGTTAAGTCATGGGGCATGATGTATGGTTAGACTTTAAAGTCGTTTCACAAAGAAACTACAACATGCCAAAATGCCAAATTCACACCACAATTCACATCGCCATTCACATTACATTTTAGATTTCCTAAACTTTTACATGTTATTGCAAGTCAATGTCATGGATATTGATCCAAAAGTCACCAAAATTGCAAGCACATGGTACAAAGATGTAAGTTACCACGATTAAACTATACAAATTCTTGAGTTCTTAACAAAGATTAAAGTTACAATACATGATACCAATATAATAGCTAATCTTACCCAAAAAAATGCCTTCAAACCCAAGTCTTGAGTTATTATCAAGTTCTTGTTGAGCTTCCATGACCAAGCCTTTCTCCTCACACCAAGTTTACTTTCAAGGCTTGCATAACCGGGTGCCAAAAGGATAAAATCCCATTAAAACAAATCCATGTCATGTCATGTTCCTTACATAACTAAAGCAACACAGAAAGTTCATGACTATCAAAAGTTTTGTTCTAAGTAATTTTAGTGTTTGCTGACAGTAGGAGGATGCTCCAGCGGCTAGAATCAATAAAACACACTTAGTCATGGATTATAGAATTCCTTGTGCATCCACATTCCACCTGCAATAACAGCAAAATCAGCAAGTGTATTCAAAAATAAAAATGGCAAGGTTTCGATGGACGACAAGAGGCTCGTGCAGTTGAAGTTACAAATCAGAAAATTCACAAGGTACGGAAAATTTGTGAGACCACCAAATATGGGGATTCACCATCTGCAGAATCGGTTTTGCTCTCCACTCCCTAAAAATCCCACAAAATCAGCATACTACAGTAGATTTTTCTCATTCTAAAAGATTCTCCATGAGCCCAAATCACCCATATAAACACTCGCATAAGCTCTATAAAAAAAGGCGCTCTGTTGCTCACAAGAAAAAAGGAGAACAAACCTGCAGAATTAATTCTTTAACCTTCTTGCAATCTCTCCCTTTCTCCTTCAAACTCTTTCAAACAATCCCAAATTTGCACTTTAACCAGTAATAATGGAATAATCTTCAAATCAATGACCCCAAAAACTCAAAACTATTTGAAACCCAAAACAAAAATTGAATAAGCCGAGAGGAAGAAAAGAGACTAAGACGAACAACGAGAGGACCTTACCGTTATGCTGCCAAGATCTAAAAAACATTCCTGAAAAATTCCCCAAAACTTAACTCTCAGCACGACGCCACGCCCGTTTCTCTTCGTTTACCACCATAACCCTTCAAACAAACGCAGACCCAGATTAGCTCACATACCCAAACAAAGTCAAGAGCAAAGCAAAAGAAGGAAGGTAAAAGAGGAAGGAGACTGAAAAATACTCACCATCGATGCTAGAATCTCCGAATCGGTAAACAATTGGCGATTTTGATGTGTTCTACATTTTTCTTCCTTGCTGATTTCCATTTGAATCATACAAACGTGCTCTGAGACATTTGATTAGGGTATTGGGAGTTCAAATTGGGATGTTAGGGTTGACCTTTGAATGTGTTTTTGTTTTGACGAGGTTGGCCTCGGATTTGGTTTTAGAAGGACATGTAGGACTTTTTTTTCGCGTTGGTTGTGTGTGCATCCGGCTTATATAGTGTGTATTTGGGTTGTGCATCGGCAAACACCACCGGTGTTCATCGTGTTCTTCATGCAGTATCCCATATTTTTTTTTCTTCGTGTGTTTCATTTGTTTTATGGTGGGTTTATATTTAATGGTGAGAGATAGAATAAGTGGAGAGGAAAGAGTCATAGGTTGAGTCTTCCATGGACTCCCTCATTAATGCACCTCGCCATTTCCCTGTACGCGGAGTGACGTGCGGCAGGAGGGTGGCTTGTGTCTGCGCCACCTATCCTCTGTTCTGGCTGCAAGTGACATTTAGGGAAAGCTCATGTGTGTACATTCCCATGGTACTCGTATGTACTATTATGTTGTGCTTGTGATCATGCGGTTCAGATTCTTTTGATCAAGGAGAGGTAGGGTCAACCCATACGGTTGACTCCCTCATCCTTACTTTAGTGCCATTCCAACATGGTTATTCTAACATGGAATTATTGTGTATGGTAAAGGTGATAAGTAAAGTAATAATGTGTAAACATTATGCTTTTTAATTTTAAAACAAATTTTTAAAAATTAATCACATATCCATCTTTAAATTATTGTTTCATTTATGTTAAGCTAATTAGATTGTTAAAATAAATAATTTCGACTTTTCATTGATGTCAAAATTTTCGAGTCTCGATTAGACACTAACTATATTAATCCAATTTATTTTTCCTAACATTAATTTTGTTTTGAAACCACGGAAGTAGTGGGTTATTGGGGTCTAGCATTCTTTGGATCCTTGAACGATCGCTCTTGGGACGCACGTCTTGAGTTGTGATCGTTTCATCTTTCGATTCTAAAAAACAATTAATTTTCGTTTAATCAAAATGCCTAAGTATCTTAATTCGTCTAAATTACTCAACACACTTAATCAAATATTTTCTCAATTAAACTTCGAAAGAAGAATATTCTTGGAGTCTAGCATTCCTTGAGTTTTCGAATGAATAATTCTCAAAGCACACCCTTTGGGTTGTTATTCATTCAACCTTTCGACTTTTCACAAATTAAGCCATTTTCAAACATCCCTTGTAAGTCGAGTGCTCGTATGCATTCGCCATCAACCTGTCGCACACACTCTCACATTTCGTCTTGGTTTCGATATTTGGGGCACCCTCAGGGACTAGTATCGTTTCTCACAACTTAATCATTGATTCTTCGTCAAGCCGGTTCCATTTTCAATCAAACCCTTGATTTGTCGTCGAGCCATTTTCAAATCAACTTATTTTCCTCCACGTCTTTGCACGCAAATATAAGTCAAACCCTTGATCCAATGTCAAAACGGTATTTTAAATCAAGTTGTAAGCCGAGTGCCTTTTTCCTAGAAGTCGACCTCTTTTCGCAACGCATTCGATTCAATCTTTTTTCAAACGCATTTCTTAAACAATTAATGAAAGAAGAAGATTCTTGAAGTCTAGCACTCCTTGAATCTCCGAAGAAATGGCTCTCGAAGCGCACGCTTTGGGTTGTCGTTCATGCACCCTTTCGTCTTAAAATACCTAATCTATATTCAAACATTTCTGTAATCAAACTTACGAAAGAAGGCATGAGCACCCCTCACGCCTGTTGTACTCAACGGGATCCACGCTTGTTATCTATCTAAAAGGGTGTTAATATATAAGGCTGGCCACAGGGACAAAAGAAAAGAAAAGAAACTCGATAGAGCATCGCTGTTCTATGCCTACGTACTCCCTCGTGCAATGGGAAAGTCAGAGTCAACGTAGTTCGGAAAACTACGGGTGAAAGGTGAGGAAGGTTGCTCGCCAAGACATCGGCGTCTTGTGCCTACGTATCTGTTGCACCCCAAAATTTTCCCACCTTTTTCTTTGCCTGGCTTTTATTTCTTTGCATTGTTCTAGCATTTGTATTGCATAGCATTTTTCATTTAGCAGGGGATCAAGAGGTGTGACTAGCAAGAGGAGGTTACTCAGAGTGTTGAGCCTAAGCAAGGGGTTTTACTCAAGTTTGAGTGGTTATCAAGTCATCAAGAAGTGGTCATTGCTATTTATTTCCTTAAAAGGAAAGCAGTAAATGTCGGCTCAAGTCTGGAATTATTATATCTGTTTGATTACAATTTTTGGCCGAGGGGGTTCACGACAGAGGATTTATTCATCAGAAACATAAATGGAATTTTTGACGCGGAATAGTTCTGTTTTGTTGATGATCTGTTTTCTCTGTTAATTCATTTAAGGCCATCATCGTGCACGACTTAATATATATTGGGAAAATTAAGTCTATCTCAGTTATGTGAAGCAGTACGTATTGGAGTGACAAAGTTGATTCGACTGATTTTGTGATTTATTCATGTCGAGTTGTACGGTGAATTTAAGCTTACGGCTCAAGTTTAATCGGGTTAATTTGTAGTCGGTGGAATTCGTGCAAAGGTAAGTCGACCGGTTGGATCTAATCGGATATTTGAGGTGGTTGCAACAAATTAAATCATAGAAAGGAAATCGGAAAATAATCTTGATAAGTAAATATTTGAATTTTTATTCATAATATTTATTTTATTATTATTATTACAACTTATAAAGAGGAATTAAATTTGAGTAGAAATATTAGTTGGATTTATTCATGAATATTTTTATTACAAAGTTACAAGAAGGGAAATAAAAATTACATTTTCTATCCTAAAGTTCCTAAATTCTTGATTTCTCCGACTCTTCATGCTCGACATTCTCTTCGTACCTGCACACAGACAAAGAACAGAAAAGCAGAAAAATAAGAGTAAAAATGTTAGATTTATTTTTGACACCCTCAGAAAAGTCTCATCACCGGGTGTCGGGAGGGCACGACCCATGGTCGCAACCAAACTCCCTTTTCTGTTCCCGACCTCGGCACCGATAGGCAGCATTTGTTCTATTTTCCGGGACAGCCGAGAAAAAGAGAAAAAGAAGTTTTTACCGAAAAGTGATTTTTGCCAAAAATGGATCATGGAGCCAAACAGGTCGCTAACAGATATCCAAGAAAAACCCACAATCCAAATCTGTTTTCATCAAGTAAATATGTGGATATCCAAGATAAATCCAAATCTGTTTCCATCCAAAAATATCCAGATCTAAAACCAACCGAAAAGCCTAAACCATCCACCAAAGTCTCCTAAAAACCAGTCAACAGTGAAGTTAGAAGGAGGTTAAACAACACAGTGAAACTGTCCAAAATTAAGAACAGGTCCTTTTAGGTTTTCCGCAAGAGCAGCAACAATCAGCAACAAAATAGCAACCATCCAAGCCCATAACTGGAAACAAATAATATAAAGCCGGAGGGTTCATATCAAAAAAAGGAGACGAGGAAAAAACCTAAGAACAGAGATCCAAAAGACGGCGGCGACCGAAAACAGATTCAGAGAATCTCAACGATTCTTCATCATCACCCGAGTAGAAAGAAGAAGAGGGTGAAGTACACGAAGCACACGAAGCCACCGCGAGCCGCCGAGACAACATAGCCGTCGAAACTAGTCTGAGGCAGCGCCGCCATCGGAGCTGCGGTGCAGACTCAGAAAAGAGTAAGCTTTTCATCATCGTCTTCAAACGAACCGATCTGCCTCCATAATCAGATCAAACTTCACCATCTCACAGTCGGATCGCGAAAAGGTGAATCTCGTTTTCTTTCCGTTACCATGTATTTTTGTCGTTTTGAATATTTCAGGTGAGAAGGGACAAGAAAACGGCGACATGCAAAGGACAGGGATGAGGAATCGAAGCTTAAAGCTCCGTTAATAGCCGCCGCGACGGTACTTAGAAGAAGAAGAAGCATGTTCAGGAAGTGGGTCTGTGGGAACCTTTAATAGCACACGTTCTAATGTTTTTTTTACATTTTTATTTTTAGCTTATTATTGGATTCACATGGTATTTAATTAGAGGATAAATTAAGCATGAACTAACGTTTTTCTTTCTAAAATTAAGCTTAACGTAAATATTGACTCTTCTGTTTTTTCAAAAACTAAAGAAACTTTTTCTAAAAACCCCACTAACTTCTTAAAAAAAAAAAACAATTATTCCATGTATTTTATTTAAACCAACGTTCTAACTTATCCTTCTTTTAAAAATTGAATTAACTTTTTCTTTTTTAATTAAAATCAATTCTTTCCATAAATAAATTAACCAGAGTTAAACCATTTTTTAAATAAGAAAAAAACTAAAGAATTTATTAAAAAAAAACCAATGTCTTTTTATAAATAAAAAAACTTAACTTTTCTCAATTTAAAACTTAACTTTTGTTTTCAATTTAAAACTTAATTTATTTTTTCCTTTTAAATTTCTAACATTTCTAACGTTATTCATTTTTTAAAATTTTAAACATTTCACTCTTTCATTCTAATTTTCTAACAAAAAAAAATGCTAAAATAAAAATGCTTAATATTCCCATTTAATTTCAATCTGCTGTCCTTGGGTATTAATCTCGTACGGTTCGCATTTTATTTTCCCATGGATGTAATTTACGCGAGGCCACGGTCGCGATTTATTTTATTTTTCGTTTTTTTTGGAATCTGTAATTTACGCGAGGGGTCGCGATGCTTTCCTTTTCTGCTTGCTTTCTTTTTCATATTCTTTTATGCCTACCATGTAATAATTATGTTGCTTGCATGTTTTACCGTCTTACCCTCCGAAGGAATTAGGTTTAGCCGTTTGACCGCCGAGTCAATAACCCTAATTTTTTGACCGTTTCAAACCCTAATAACCTAGGTGTCCCGCCGTGGACAAAAACGCCCTTTACCCTAGCTTTTAGGTCAAAGAGCCGCCGTGCTCTGTTTAGGGTTTCCCGCCGTGGAACACCTAATTTAACCGTAATTTTCAATTAACAAATTCAACATAGAAATAGGAGTTTCAAAGACTCCACGTAAGCGTGTCCTTAAGATATGTTTACTCCCCTTGAAACCTTGACCACAGTCAAGAAGTTTCTAACCTCCCTAATTAGGGGAACTACGATTACTCTGATTCCATTCCCTATCCAGGATACGTAGGCACAAGATGCGATGTCTTGCCGAGTAAACTTAGGACTAACCCTTAAGTCTTTAGGTCACTCTATCCCTTAGCTCAATATATATTAAAGCAGATAATAAATAAAAATAAAAAAGCATACAATAAACAAAAGGTTCCTGTAGAGTACTACAGAAGTTTAGGATGCTAATACCTTCCCTAAGCTTAACCAACCCCTTACCTAGGTCTCTCCCCGCATTGTGTTTACAATGCAAAAATAGGTTTTTCCTCTTTTGACCTTTTCCTTCGGATAAATCAAAGAGCGGTTGTGAATTAAGAATTGTGATTCAAACTAATTAATAGTTTGATATCCTATTTCCACCGCAACAGAAAATGGCGACTTCACTGGGGACCGCCATATTTTTTAAGGGTTATCCCTATTTTGTTTATTGTATGATATTTTTCATTATTTATTCTCTTGTATATATTATTATTGTGCCTTGCTTGGGGGGTACCCTGTTATTTTGAGATAAGTCCTAACCCGGACTTGAGTGACCTTATTATATGAAGGTGAGATATTCGACGAGGCTTGCCGGGAGTGAGTCCCGACCAAGTTGACTCGAGAATCACCGCTCAGTTGAGACCCTTTCGAAAATGGTTCGGTTGATCGAGTTAGTCGTGAAAACTTTTACAATTTTCGATTGGAGTCTGTGATATTGAGGACCGTAGTTACCTTAACACCACATTGGCCTTATATAGGACGTAGTGCGGGAACTATGTGGGAGTAGTCCTACAATGGTTGCTACGCGATGCTACACTCAAAAGAGGTTCTCTCGAGAATATTATCAACCTCCGAGTCAGTTGGAAAGTTGATAATATCCGAAGGATGGACTGATGACTTTGGGCACTTCTTAGAACCTTGTTCTGCAGGTACAATTAACCTTAGTACATACCTTATTGGGATGGGTAGACCCTAACTCCTTGCACATACCTTTAACCTGGGACTTTGTATATGTGCATTGCATCCATTAAAACATTACATTGCATTACATTTCATGGAATTCAAACCTTGTTTATGAATATTGCAGGATACTATGGATTACAATTGAAGGAAAACTTTGAAATATACTTTTAAAAGTCCTAAGCTAGATGACCTAAGGAATCTAGGATCTTTAATCCAAGATCGAGAAGGATTCTGTATCCGGTATGGAAGGTTGTTATCTCTATTGGAATATAAGGTGAATGAAGGACTTCTTTCGGTTTTGCTACAATTCTATGATCCCGACTACCATTGCTTCACATTCCCTGATTATCAGTTATTACCTACTTTGGAAGAATATTCTCAGCTCGTAGGGTTGTCTATTTTGGATAAGACTCGTTCCCTTTCTTGGAGAAAGACCCTAAAGGACAAGACCGTTGCTAAAGCCATATGCTCGAAGTTCTCCGACATCAAGGACACTAATCACCAACAATTGTGAAGACTTTTCCAACATACCCTTGCTTGGTTTTGATGAAGGATTTATTTTCCTCTAACTCTCGATCTAACTTTTGAAGATAGGCTCATCCTCAAAAAGGCCTAGCCCGAAGAGCAGAGCAAAGGGCAGAACAGGAAGCTTCCTTAGGGTCATTATTAGCTTTTATTTAGCTATTATGCCAAGACTTTTCTAAGAATGTTATTCGTAATCCATTTCCAAATTAACAAATAAAGTTTTGATATTCAGCAATATTCGTAAATATTTGAATTCCATGAAATCATTTCATTCGCACTTTGCATTTAGCATCATATTTTGCATTTCATGTGTCTCCCGGTTTCTTACTCTCGGTCCTATCACCTTCCAGTTTTGTCATCCTGGGTCCCCCGCATCAGTACAATACTAGAGCCCAAGCTCGAAAAAGGATGGAAGAACAAGCTCAAGAGATCGACCGTGTCAGTCATGAACTCGAAGATCTTTGAGAAAGTGTGGGGCAGATTATGCAGATGCTGCAAGCCCTTAAGGTGAAGATGGATAATCAACCTACTATTGTTTTTGAGATTACCAATACTGTTGTGGGTTCTCACCCAGCTGTTACTGTCGAGAACATACCTCCTCAGAATCGTCAATCCAGTTCAGTGAATCCTATTGTTGCTTAACCAGTTCGACGAGTTACTCCTCCGAAGTGCAAAACTCCGAGCGTTGACCATCATAAAGGAACTACACGTCCGAGGAATTGCTCGATGGCTACTCATCAACCTTGGCAACCTCAGCAGAATTATGTTCAATGTTATCCAGTTCAGTATGCTCCACAATCCTATGTAGCTACTGTTGCACCTCCTTTCAGCCAGCAATTTCCTACATATCAGCCTGTGCAACCGGCTCAAGTCTATCAGCATTCGATTTATCAACAACCTCCTGTTTATCAGTCTGCACAAGCTCCTATCAACTATCAACGAGTGCCCAATAGTCCCGTGTGCCAACCATCAGAGGAGACGATACCTCGTCAAAATAGGAGACCAAACAAGCCTTGTCCTCCGATCCCAATGACGTTCACTGAGTTGTATCCTTTCTTAGTGCAACAAGGTCTGGTTGTTACCCGAACTTTGGGTCCACCTCCCAATCCGGTACCTGTCAATTACAACGCCGCCGCTCATTGTTTATTTCATGAGGGTGCGCCTGGTCACGATTTGGAAGGATGTTACGCGCTTAAGAATATTGTCAGAGATTTGCTAGAAAACAAGGTCCTATTTTTTGCCGATCCTCAGCCGAAAGTCAAGACTCCTCTCAGAGCGTCCCAGGGGCCAGAATGAAGCTCTGCAAAGCCTGTTTTCAACAGATCTCAGCCAGTGACGCATACGGTGAATCAGCCGAAGCCGGTAGTTCTTCAGATGCCTAGTCCTTTTCATTTCAGTAATCCTCAAGATGATGCGACCCCGATCAACAGAGAATCTGGGAGAGTTATTCTGAGTGAAGATTTGAAGACTGATAATGAAGTAATGACAGACGTAGCTGGGGCAAGCAAGATGACTCCTTCCCGTGAGGCTCCGCTAGAGGAAACCACTACCATGTCAGTCTCAGACACAAAAACTTTATAAACACATCTTGAAGGACTTTGAGACATTACATTTTGATTATTTATATGTTTATTTTCTTTGATTAAGCATAATTATCTTGTACGAACTTGTTTATTTTGGAATAATTGATGCAATGCATGTTTGTCTTGAATAAATCCATTCGTTTCACTCATTAAAAATATTTTTCATAAACTTATAATGCCAATTTTACCCGATCTCTTGTTTGATAGAGAATTGGGAGGAGGATGATGAACCAAAAACATCAAATCTCTTGTCGTATGCTTCCAATTGAAACCTGCTGATGATGTAAGGCATTGTTTCAAATCCTAAACACAGGAGATATAAGGCAGATAATCCCTCTTTAACCCCTTTGAGCCTTGAAGTAGGAGTTTTCTTCTTTTCCAAATTAAAACCCTCATTTTAACCTGGGGCAGGGTAGTTTTCAGTTAAATGGATTTAGCGCTCAGACTCTCAAAAGGAGGAGCGAACCTTCGAGGATCCAGTCTATCCTTAACATCTTAGGAAGTTAGAAGTCCATGACTATCCCTCTAATACTAAAAGAGTGGGGCAGTCGCAAGCCTTTCAAATGAGTCACACGACTCATTCACAAAAATAAAAAATATATATAGCCCGCTAAGTCAAAACCTATGAAGGAGACTTAGGCAAAACTGGGGCATCCCGCTGGACTCCAAAATCAAATCAAAAAACGTCGTCCAGACAAAAGTTAGGGAATGAAAAAATATAACCAAAATAAGGGATTATGATCAAGAATACCCAATAAAGAACACAGTCGTGTGATCAAACAAAAAAGATAGGTGAGTGATTGCCGTGTATAAAGCCTTAAAAAAGTTCTCGACTACGTCAAATTCGATTGAGATATGAGTGCTCGCATCCGGTTAACTGAATAGGATTGGAGAACATCACGAATAGGGGTGGGTACAAATAACTTTGAGCCTTTATCCCTTGTTTCTTAAACCGTGAACCAAGCCACGATACAACCATTAAAAGACCTAATTGAAGTAGGAATTCTTTTGAAAGCATACTCGACGAGATAATGTTTCCTGACTCCTACGAGCTATGCTCAATTCACCATTGGCATTACAAAGTAAATTCATATCCTAGCTATGTGATTTCGGTCACGAGTTATAGCGATATTCTTTTTTAAAACAAAAACAAAAACAAAAATTTCAAGACAAATATATTGTTGCATTGATAGTTTCAGGATAGCATTTCACGCGTGTCGGTTTTGCCTGATATCTTAGAAACTTACATATAGATGTCACAGATCCTGCTAAACAGGGGCAGATGGTTTCCAGTTTTCTCATCAATGCGAGCCTGACATTCTTAAGAGTTATTTTTGAAGACTCAGTCATGTCACCGTCGATCTGAGCCAGTTACGTCGAGATCTGACAAATCTCTCCAAGAGTTGGAAAACAGTGGGGCATCTGGACTCCATGTTTCTCTATAAAATCCTCTTGAGCTGACCTTTCCTCACGAAGCAGGTATTCTGGGGCATGATATTTTCAAAATGGCGACTACGACAAAGTCCATTGAGATAAAAGTTAGCTTCGTTTCACGACATTCTTCATGCACCCGATGGATTTTACTCCCGGCAGTCTTCATTCCCCAGTAAATCTCATCATTGCAGAATCTACATCTTAACCATTGCCTCAACACAGTCCCTAGAGAGACTTTAAGCCAACACAGTCCCCAGCGAGACTATAAGCTGACAACACTTTGGGCTGAGCCGGTAATCTCCAAGACAGCAGAGATCATACCAGCATCTTCCCAGTAACAGTCCCCAGCGAGACTATAAGCTGACAACAGTTTGAGCTGAGCCGGTAATCTCCAAGACAGCAGAGATCATACCAGCATCTTCCCAGTAATAGTCCCCAGCGAGACTTTAAGCTGACAACACTTTTGGGATCCATCCGATAAATCCCCAGTGACTCTCAAGACTGCAGAGATATCCCCGGTATCCTCCAAGTGATATATGTTCTTGAACCCCATTCTCAGCGAAATTATCTGTTCCTCAGTGAAATTGCCTTACTTTCCTTAGGAAATACTTCCCAGGAGACTGCCATATTCTCCCCAAGAGGTCAAGATACCTTCTCCAGGAATGTCTGTTGATTTCTCCCCAGTAAGTCTGATGAACTCTCCGCATGGAAGTTTGATATATCTTATCCCCCAGTCGGATATACCTTTTCCCCAGGAAACCGAGGTACTTTTCCCAGGAAGTTGCTACACTATCTCCAGGAAGCTGTCTAGCTCCACACCTTCCCCATACAACGGATATTTATTTTATCCCCGGAAGTCTATGATCCAAGAGTTCTTGAGCTGATTATGGTTCATGATAGCAATCCCTCACGTGAAGTCATGTTATCTTATCTCCGTGCGGAGTTCATGAATCCCCAGTTGAAGTCAGGGCATCATACTCTCCGGTGAAGTTGTATCGCATCCCCATGTGGAAGTCATGAGATTTTCTCCCCAGGGAAATTTTAACTTTGAAGCCAGATTCGGTCTTACCATCAACTATTCCTATCCTCTAATAGATGTACTGTTGCAGAGGTCACTGGGTATTCCTGTCGAGATGTTTATTTCATCTCATGTCTCCTCTCTCATCTGTTTTGTCAGCAAAAGCATAAGCATGAGCATTACATACTCATTTTCATTTCATTGTCATACACATGAACATACACATACATATACACTTTGGCATACGCATTAGCATTTGCATGCTTGCTATTTATCGTCATCCTTGTCGTTACCGCCGAGTAACTGGGTTTGTCCGCTCTCACCAAGTAGATCATCAGCCCTAAGCATAAAATACCTACTTGTTTCCAGTTTCCCCACAGAGTTCAACCCTCGTGGACGATGGTTATTTCCGTTACCTTTCCGTGTTAAAATAAGGTAGTCCCCATTCGAGTTCGTTTCCTCAATGGAGTCTTGTTTGACAGTTTTTTCTAGCCCAATTCTAGATCGAATTTCAGTCATGTCGGTCGTCGAACCTACCTGGACGTGCATTTATTTTGCACTATCTCTCAAGTAAAGCATTTACAATCCTTTGTAGATATGCGACAGTTCTCGCCTGAGAAGCTTATCACTACATTGCACAATAGACAAGCAACCGTTCCCAGCCGAGGAGCTTATCACCTACCTTACACTTTAAAATACACTCTATAATTGATCTTCTCATACAAGGAGCTCATTATTACATTACAGTGATCTAGATGTTGGCCATCATCACAACATTCTTGACAATTTACATTACAGTGATCTAGATGTTTGCCATCATCACGACCTTCTTTACAATTTATGTTACCTGCTACCACTCAGTGATCTAGATGTTTGCCATCATCACAACTTTCTTTACAATTTACATTACCTGTTACCACCTCTACAAGCAGTTCTCACCCGAGAAGCTTATTATTGCCACTCTTGCAAATAAGCGGCATTTCTCGCCCGAGGAGCTTATCCTATCTTCATTGTGACTTGCAGCAAATGACCATCTCCAGCGAGCAGTATGGTTTCCATTTCCCGTATCATTTTGAAGAAAGGGGAGGTTTGAGCGAAATCATATTCAGGAGAGCACAGATCTTGAAGTATGAAGAAGTTCGTTTACCCTTTAGTAAAAGAAGGAGCTGAATCATATTTAGGGAGCAACAAACCTTGAAAATGAAGAAGTTCAGTTTACCCTTTAGTAAAAGAAGAAGCTGAATCATATTCAGGAGAGCACAGATCTTGAAGTATGAAGAAGTTTATTTTACCCTTTAGTAAAAGAAGAAACCGAATCAAGTCCAGGAAGCACAAACCTGAGGTGGGAAGAAGTTTATTTTTCAGTTTATCATCCACAGATAAGCAACAGTCTCTTTATCTGAGAGCTTATCCAGTTTTGGCATTTAAGTCCCTTCCAACGATAAGTGGCAGTTCTCTCGCGAGGAGCTTATCAGGGCATTTCCCATTAAATGTCCATTTATTTTGGCACAAAGCCGGTTTTACCCTGTATATTTTCAACGGATTCCAAAATTCCGTCTGATCCTGTCACGAGAGAGAGTTTCCAGAAGCTCGGATGTTATTCTTTGCTCAATGCTCCAGCATCTTGTTAATTGATCCTACAGTCGTGCAGATCCAGTTTTATTTTTTACTCTAGAATATCGGTCGGTCACGCCTGAACCTGTTGAATAATTACTCCTAGATTTTCCCCAGTGGAGGCCGTCTCATCGGTGCCATCTCCATTGAGGATTTCGCTCTTACCTTTTCCTTTCTAAAGGTGAAAATTGGTCGTACTCGCACCAGTTGACTATCATTTTAGAATTCCCCAGTGTCGTGCTGTCACCCAGTGCGTCGTATTCCCGGTGTGGTTCGTTTGTCGCGTCTGTCCCCTATGTCGTCGTGTCGTCTGCATCTATGCATTTACCATTCCATCGTACGCACCATACTAAATTCATGGCATTGTCAACATTATAGTTTATTTTCGTTTTGGCCATAGCATTGCATATTACTGCATCTAAGGGCAAAATTTTCGGTTATCTATATTTAAATCCCTCCACCATGATTTCTCGAGCCTTCGTCGCTCAAATCATCCGGTGAAGCTATTTAAATAGGGGCAACTGTAATACCCCAAATTTTGCCCTCAGATTAGTCGATTCAGGTTGCATGACATTTCATTTGTGCATCAGCTAATTACTAACGGGTTACGTAGTGTGTCTCGTTTTGCAGGAACCGCGTCTGGTACACTTTAGTTGTTAAAGGGCAAAATGGTCATTTTCACGTTGTTTGCTGACTATTTTTGAAGATGAGTTGTCGCCAGGGTTTTTTTTGAGTAATCAGAACCTCCGTCTCCGAGTTCTTTATTTTCTTTGAAGATAAACAGAAATTCTCAGTATTTTCGCATCAGGATGTTCGAGGTACGGTAATTATTTCAATGGGCCGAGTCTCTGTCACCAGTGGATTTCTGAGACATTTATTTTGTCATATGGGTTGATTGGGTTGAAATGTCCATTTGCTTTGGTCCAAGTCAGTACGAGAATCCGTTCTGCGGAAATTGGTTTCAAGAGACAGTTATTTTCTGTTTCTTCTGCTACCTGCTATTTATTTCCTTAAAAGGAAAGCAGTAAATGTCGGCTCAAGTCTGGAATTATTATATCTGTTTGATTACAATTTTTGGCCGAGGGGGTTCACGACAGAGGATTTATTCATCAGAAACATAAATGGAATTTTTGACGCGGAATAGTTCTGTTTTGTTGATGATCTGTTTTCTCTGTTAATTCATTTAAGGCCATCATCGTGCACGACTTAATATATATTGGGAAAATTAAGTCTATCTCAGTTATGTGAAGCAGTACGTATTGGAGTGACAAAGTTGATTCGACTGATTTTGTGATTTATTCATGTCGAGTTGTACGGTGAATTTAAGCTTACGGCTCAAGTTTAATCGGGTTAATTTGTAGTCGGTGGAATTCGTGCAAAGGTAAGTCGACCGGTTGGATCTAATCGGATATTTGAGGTGGTTGCAACAAATTAAATCATAGAAAGGAAATCGGAAAATAATCTTGATAAGTAAATATTTGAATTTTTATTCATAATATTTATTTTATTATTATTATTACAACTTATAAAGAGGAATTAAATTTGAGTAGAAATATTAGTTGGATTTATTCATGAATATTTTTATTACAAAGTTACAAGAAGGGAAATAAAAATTACATTTTCTATCCTAAAGTTCCTAAATTCTTGATTTCTCCGACTCTTCATGCTCGACATTCTCTTCGTACCTGCACACAGACAAAGAACAGAAAAGCAGAAAAATAAGAGTAAAAATGTTAGATTTATTTTTGACACCCTCAGAAAAGTCTCATCACCGGGTGTCGGGAGGGCACGACCCATGGTCGCAACCAAACTCCCTTTTCTGTTCCCGACCTCGGCACCGATAGGCAGCATTTGTTCTATTTTCCGGGACAGCCGAGAAAAAGAGAAAAAGAAGTTTTTACCGAAAAGTGATTTTTGCCAAAAATGGATCATGGAGCCAAACAGGTCGCTAACAGATATCCAAGAAAAACCCACAATCCAAATCTGTTTTCATCAAGTAAATATGTGGATATCCAAGATAAATCCAAATCTGTTTCCATCCAAAAATATCCAGATCTAAAACCAACCGAAAAGCCTAAACCATCCACCAAAGTCTCCTAAAAACCAGTCAACAGTGAAGTTAGAAGGAGGTTAAACAACACAGTGAAACTGTCCAAAATTAAGAACAGGTCCTTTTAGGTTTTCCGCAAGAGCAGCAACAATCAGCAACAAAATAGCAACCATCCAAGCCCATAACTGGAAACAAATAATATAAAGCCGGAGGGTTCATATCAAAAAAAGGAGACGAGGAAAAAACCTAAGAACAGAGATCCAAAAGACGGCGGCGACCGAAAACAGATTCAGAGAATCTCAACGATTCTTCATCATCACCCGAGTAGAAAGAAGAAGAGGGTGAAGTACACGAAGCACACGAAGCCACCGCGAGCCGCCGAGACAACATAGCCGTCGAAACTAGTCTGAGGCAGCGCCGCCATCGGAGCTGCGGTGCAGACTCAGAAAAGAGTAAGCTTTTCATCATCGTCTTCAAACGAACCGATCTGCCTCCATAATCAGATCAAACTTCACCATCTCACAGTCGGATCGCGAAAAGGTGAATCTCGTTTTCTTTCCGTTACCATGTATTTTTGTCGTTTTGAATATTTCAGGTGAGAAGGGACAAGAAAACGGCGACATGCAAAGGACAGGGATGAGGAATCGAAGCTTAAAGCTCCGTTAATGGCCGCCGCGACGGTACTTAGAAGAAGAAGAAGCATGTTCAGGAAGTGGGTCTGTGGGAACCTTTAATAGCACACGTTCTAATGTTTTTTTTACATTTTTATTTTTAGCTTATTATTGGATTCACATGGTATTTAATTAGAGGATAAATTAAGCATGAACTAACGTTTTTCTTTCTAAAATTAAGCTTAACGTAAATATTGACTCTTCTGTTTTTTCAAAAACTAAAGAAACTTTTTCTAAAAACCCCACTAACTTCTTAAAAAAAAAAAACAATTATTCCATGTATTTTATTTAAACCAACGTTCTAACTTATCCTTCTTTTAAAAATTGAATTAACTTTTTCTTTTTTAATTAAAATCAATTCTTTCCATAAATAAATTAACCAGAGTTAAACCATTTTTTAAATAAGAAAAAAACTAAAGAATTTATTAAAAAAAAAACCAATGTCTTTTTATAAATAAAAAAACTTAACTTTTCTCAATTTAAAACTTAACTTTTGTTTTCAATTTAAAACTTAATTTATTTTTTCCTTTTAAATTTCTAACATTTCTAACGTTATTCATTTTTTAAAATTTTAAACATTTCACTCTTTCATTCTAATTTTCTAACAAAAAAAAATGCTAAAATAAAAATGCTTAATATTCCCATTTAATTTCAATCTGCTGTCCTTGGGTATTAATCTCGTACGGTTCGCATTTTATTTTCCCATGGATGTAATTTACGCGAGGCCACGGTCGCGATTTATTTTATTTTTCGTTTTTTTTGGAATCTGTAATTTACGCGAGGGGTCGCGATGCTTTCCTTTTCTGCTTGCTTTCTTTTTCATATTCTTTTATGCCTACCATGTAATAATTATGTTGCTTGCATGTTTTACCGTCTTACCCTCCGAAGGAATTAGGTTTAGCCGTTTGACCGCCGAGTCAATAACCCTAATTTTTTGACCGTTTCAAACCCTAATAACCTAGGTGTCCCGCCGTGGACAAAAACGCCCTTTACCCTAGCTTTTAGGTCAAAGAGCCGTCGTGCTCTGTTTAGGGTTTCCCGCCGTGGAACACCTAATTTAACCGTAATTTTCAATTAACAAATTCAACATAGAAATAGGAGTTTCAAAGACTCCACGTAAGCGTGTCCTTAAGATATGTTTACTCCCCTTGAAACCTTGACCACAGTCAAGAAGTTTCTAACCTCCCTAATTAGGGGAACTACGATTACTCTGATTCCATTCCCTATCCAGGATACGTAGGCACAAGATGCGATGTCTTGCCGAGTAAACTTAGGACTAACCCTTAAGTCTTTAGGTCACTCTATCCCTTAGCTCAATATATATTAAAGCAGATAATAAATAAAAATAAAAAAGCATACAATAAACAAAAGGTTCCTGTAGAGTACTACAGAAGTTTAGGATGCTAATACCTTCCCTAAGCTTAACCAACCCCTTACCTAGGTCTCTCCCCGCATTGTGTTTACAATGCAAAAATAGGTTTTTCCTCTTTTGACCTTTTCCTTCGGATAAATCAAAGAGCGGTTGTGAATTAAGAATTGTGATTCAAACTAATTAATAGTTTGATATCCTATTTCCACCGCAACAGCTCCTAACTAGGAGACCAATTGAGGATCATCAGAGGTTTTGAATTCATGATAATAGGTACGGGATGTTGAGAAAGCTCATTGAGAGCCATGTTGGAGCTTATTAAAGTTGTTGTGTGATGTGGAAGAAGCCACAATCAAGAATGTTGCATCTAGGGTTTTCATCTGGTCAACCCTCAGTCAATTGTGACATTAAAGGAGATTAAAACTCAATTCCAAGTCTCTAGGGTCATGGAATGTTGTGTTGAGATACCTAATATATCATGTCAAGATCAAATCAAGAAGAATCAAGAGTGTGAGAAGTTATTAAATTAGGGTTCTCAGTGTAAAATCCCATGTTTAGTGCCCAACTTCAAGACCACCTATCTCAAGATAGAAGTCTCATCTCATCTTGACCCCAACATAAAACTTGTAGAGCATGTTTCTAGATTTCGTTTGAGTACTAGAAGTCATTCATCTGATTTCTAGAACTCAAGTTATGATGCTGACAAGTTACAGGCCCTCAGATGAATGTGATTTTGGTCAACAAAAGTCAACCAACTTCCAAGCCATTTTTGACCTAGGAGGATGTTTCTCCTCACCTTGACCAAAACATGAACGTTTTTCCTCATGATCTTATCTTTCCAAAGAGTACTAGAAGTCCTTCATCTGATTTGTAGAACTCAAATTATGAGGCTTGCAAGTCAGGGGTATTTTGGGAAAGTAAGATTAGAGGTCATTTTCATTATAGGGTCATTTCACCACTTTGCTCACTTCAGATGAAACTCTTTCCAACATGAAACTTGCTCAAAATGGGTTCATTTGGTCAACCAAACATCAAGGAACCGTTGATTTGGTTTAGAAGGAAGATTGGATGAAGGAATTTCATGAAAAAAGCTTAAAAAGGAGAAAATCAAATTAATTCATATTGGACCAAATTTGTGCAAGTTGATACATATTTTGAGTGCAAAACACATTCTAAACACAATGGCATTTTTATAATTTGAATTTGATGAGTTTTGGTATGCCATTTCCAAGTTTACTTCAAGCTTAAGCAACACTTTCAATCCACACCAATGAGATCAAACAAGGGATCAATCTCAGCCATTGAGGTACCCTACACCATATGCAAGCTACCTGAGATGATTTTCAAGCCATGGAAGTGCTATTTTCGTGTGAATTTGAAAGCTCCAAACCAAGAAAAGGTGAAATTCAATTGGGCTTGTACATGCTGCCATTGGGCTTCTTTTCCATCCATATCCATCACATATAAACTTTTGATCATGAAAAAAGACTCAGAAGGCGTTTTGGTGAAGAATTGGAAGAGAGCACACTTGGAAAAAGCTCAAGAAAAGTGAAATACGAATTCTCAGATTCACATCATTTCAAGCAAATTTGAGCTCATCTAAAGCTTCCTTGAGGTTTGTGGAACGATTCTGGGTCGTTTCCTTCAAGCTTCAACACCATTTCAAGGCCCAGTGGAGGCTCTCCACTAGGTAAACTTCAAATCAACTTTTCTCTCAATTCATGATGTGATTGTACGCCATTTTTGTGTGTTTGTGATGTATGAACTTCATGCTTGGATTCTGGATATAATTTGTTGTTGATTATGAACATTTCAGTCTGAGTTGCATTTTCTTGTTGGCTTTCGATTCGGACTTTTCTTGAGGTTTTATGCTAAATGGACCATGGATTCATTATCTACTTGATGTGTATATGAGTTTTGGCTTTTCTTTTGTGGATTTTGGTGTTGTTTTGCTTTGTCTGTGTTGTTGGCTCGCTGGAGAAGGTGACCGGAGCCACCGTGCTCCGGCCACCTGGTTTTCCATCCGTTTTGTTTATTTAAATGATGAAGACGATGGCGTGTTTACATGTAATCCATCAGATCTGCTTATTTTTAATCCAATTGCCCAAAACAAGACGCACGATACACCATCCTTTGACCACACACACACAATTACATGAAGTGCACCATTTCACTTAATGTTCTTTGCCTGGCCACATGTTATGATGTAAGCCTTTGGATTTGCATACCTTTTGATCTAACGAACCTTAGCACATTCCACCATGCGCGCATGTTGACCATGATGCACCTGATCCATTTGACTTCAGCGCCCTTTGTGAACTGGGCCTCTGACTGTTATTTACACCCCCCCTTGTGAGCCCAGCTTGATTTTAAACTTGTTTTTATTACTATTTGAACCGTGACTTTGTTTATTTAGGTTTTATTTCTTTTTTTTTTGTTTTATTTCTGTTTAGATTTAATTCAAAATAAATAGTTCTCCAATTAATAAAATTCCACAAAAACATTTTCTGGGCAATTTGAAATGTCCTTTTATTTTTAGAATTTTTATTTTATTTTTTTGCTTTATTTTTCATTTAAAAAAGGAATTATTAATTGGAGGAGTATTATTTGAATTAAATCTTGACATTGCTTGGTTTTTATTTTGTTTCTTCCATTTCCTTTTGGTCCAATGACCCAAAATTCATCCTCATGTCCATGATGAGTTGATGAATTTTTTAGGACCATTTTGCCCTTGTTGATTGACTTTTGGGTTGACTTTTGTTGTATTTCATTTGACCCTCGACAATTCTCATTCACAATGGAACACCCTTGTGAATCAATTTCTTTGGTGGTGTTGTGAATTGATTTTGATTGTGATCTTTTGGCCTCTGTTTACCAACATGTTTGGGTACCTTGTGCATTTTATTTGATCATTTTTTAACCATTTTCCTAATTTTGAGGTAACTTGCAAGTCAAGTTACCTCCAAGGGAGGTTCATACAAGTGCATGACCTAGTTTGAGTTGGAAATGACCTTTGTGGATCCAATAAGCTCTTAACTCCTCTTGTTTCATATAATAAACATGTTGAGCTAGATGTATGCTCATTTTTAGGTCCAAATTATGTTCATTGCTTGTTCATTTGTTTGCTTCTTTTGTTGCTTCCCTTTAATGTTTCCATATGTGACTTGCTTGTATCTTTTTGTGTGGTTGCCTCTTGTGCATTTCTTCTTCTCCTTTATTCTTTGTTTCATTTCATATGTGCATGCTTGATTGAGATGAGCTTGTGGAGGCTATTTCCCCATACTATTTTCCTCCCACTTTCATTCTTACTTGTGCATCTTATGTTTGCATTTTCATTTGCATGTTCTTTCTTCTTCTTCTTCTTTTGCTTTTTTCTTTGCCATGCTCCCCATAAGTTCTCTAACCTCTTGAGGTTATGATAGACTTTAAGTTTAAACCATGCATAATAATATTAGGTAGTTCCTTTTCTAATCTCAATCTTAGGATCACCGTTGCATGACAACTTTAGGTTTGTGTTAGTCCCCCTTTAGCGGTCTTTTCTTCTCTTCTCATCTTCATACAATCTGAACACACTTAATAAAGATAATGAATGTTGTGCCATGAGCCTTATACTTGGGAAATGGTGATTGAGGGGCTACCTCACAATTGCCTAGAATGTTTAGTATACGTCCTTAGGACGATATGCGACGCATTCGATCCTAGGTTTTAGACTTTAGTACAACATACATTATAAACACTCAAGTTCAAAACACGTCTTCTCTAAAAAACACAAAAAAACTTCAAATATTTTTTCATCCTTCGGGATCTTAATCAGGAAAATCTTTTCAGAAAAAGAGTGTTGTTAACTCTTAGTTCTATCGCAAACGGTAACGCCTAAGTCTCCCATGCTCGAGCTGCATACACCAACTGCTAGAACTACTTGTTAACCCTACTCGGGCATAAAAAACTCTTGAACCCAACCGGTGTTCTTTTTATCCTAAACTACGTTTGCACTGATCTTTCATACCAGACGAAAGTACATAGGCACAAGACGCAATGTCTTGGCGAGCAACCTTCTCCATTTCACCCGTAGTTAGCCGAACTACGTTGACTCTGACTTTCCCATTGCACGAGGGAGTATGTAGGCACAGAGCGGCAATGCTCTGTCGAGTCACCTTCTTTTTCTTTTGTCCCTTAACCTTTAGCTAGATAGTTTCAACACATTCTTTTTAGATAGACAACAATGTGTGGATCCCGTCGAGTACGACGGGCGTGAGGGGTGTTAATACCTTCCCCTTGCGTAACCGACTCCCGAATCCGGACTTGGTTGCGATGGCCTTGTCTTTCCCTTTTTTGTTAGGTTTTTCCGATCGTTTCCTTTCCCTCTCTTTGGGATAAATAACGAAATGTGGCGACTCTTCTGTTTTCCACCGGTTGTTTTTCGCAGTTGCGACAGCTGGCGACTCTGTTGGGGACTCTGGTTCCCTATGCGTGTCAATCCTAGCGTGTGATTGTTTATCTTTGGGTGTTGTATATATGTACTTTATTTACTTCCGCACTTTATTTTCCCGTATTTATTTTCCTGCATCATATTTCATTATTGCTGTGCTGTGGGTAGGGAAGTTCCGTTGAGTGATAAGTCGGACCCGGGCTTGAGTATAAACCTAGTATTAGTAGTGGAGACTAGTGAGGGGGCCAGTTTGCTGAGAAGACACTGTTCCCCTTGAAATTCACGCTCGGACGAGATTCTCTTTGATGATTTTCCTTCAGATCCTTAGGATCGGTTAGGATTTTGGATTTGAGGATTGTCGACTCTAGGAACCGATCATTTGTGAGTCAGCTAAGTGAGGCCTCTTTGGGAGATGATGATGTCAAACCAAAAATGGTGAACGTATCATTATTTCTTGAAAGTCTGTGACGCTGATGAACGCATAAGATGTCATACCTTATTAGTGAGTAGGTCCATACCTGTGAGTGGGACTGGGGTTATGCAGGAAACTCTTACCTTCAGATTACCCGGTTTTCTCTACAATTTGAATCTGGATTATTAGTATTAGTTGGTTTCTATTAGAGCAGTGCTATGTTCTTGCTGAAGCAAAGCTCTGATCTTTCTCAGTCTACAACACAACAGTCTTGATCCCTTGTGTGTGAATTAGCATTTTGCATTTAGCATTGTTTTGCATTTGCATTTCATTTTGCATATCCATCCTCATCCGGAACAGGGAGCTCACCTATCTTTTGTCTGCTTCGTCAGTTTATTTCCCGACATTCGCATTGGACTTGAGTTAGCTTCTGGAAGGACTATGAATTCAGGAGAGCAGAATTTGGTTGTTATGAGGGTAGAGTTTGAATTGATGAAGAATCATCTAGGTTAACTCATGGAAGCCATAACAGCTATGACTAGAGGAGAGGCCGGTATTTAGGGGACCCTAGTGAACGATGTTGCTCAAGCTCAGCCTGCGCCGATTCTTGTTGAAGAGCATCCCATTGCCAGAGATAGAGATTCTTCTTCTCTCCATGACACAGAATACCAGAGTTTAACTTTCCTTGTGCTAGATTCTCAAAGGACCGTTCCAAAGGATAATGCTGAAGACCCACGGACTGTTGGATTTATGGGAAAATGTCAACTGTTGGAGGAAAAGCTTGATGCCCTGATGAGTCAGGATACTCTTGATCTGAATACTTCGAGCATGTGTCTGGTGCTCGGTCTTGTGATACCTCCAAAGTTTAAGATTCCAAATTTTGAGAAGTACAAAGGGGATAGTTGTTCGAAGCAGCATTTGATAATGTTTTGCAGGAAAATGACTTCACATGCCCACAATGATCAGCTTATGATTCACTGCTTCCAGGACAGTCTGGGTGGAGCATCGTTGAGTTGGTATATGCAGTTGGAAAGTGGTTGCATCAGATCATGGTCAGGTTTAGCCAATGCCTTTGTAAAGCAATACAACTACAATCTCAACATGGCTCATAGTCGCGTGCAGTTGCAAGAATTATCTCATGCGGACAATGAATCCTTCAGAGGGTATGTGCAGAGATGGAGAGAATTAGCCACTCGTGTTCAACCCTCACTTCAGGACAGAGAGGTGGTCGATATATTCTTGGGTACCTTGAAAGGTCATTAGTTTGACAAGATGATTAGTGGTGGAATGTCAAACTTTGCTGACTTGGTGATAATGGGTGAACGCATTTAGAGTAGAATCAAGAGCGGGAAGATTCGAAACATCCCCTATATCTCAGTTGAGGAGAATGAATCAGTTGTCAGTTCTCAGGAAGAATGGGAAAGAGGAAGTGATGTTCTTTCAGAATCTCCTGTATCTCAAGTTCAGTTTTCAAATACTTCGAGTGTTCAGAGTCAGCAGTCTGTTGGGTCTGTGTATCAAGTATCTGTTTCCCGCCAGAGTCAACAGTTGTACCATCATCAACCCCGTCAGCACGCTAGACGAAGACCCAGGAAACCAGAAAGGAATTTTACTCAGTTGCCGGTATCATACAGTGAATTGTTGCCGGATTTGATCAGAGGTGGGTTGATAGTGCCAAAGAAGATTAATCCAGAGATCCCACCATATCCGCCAGGCTTCGATGTCAACGCCCGCTGTGAGTACCATGTTGGGGCACAGGGGTATTCAATTGAAAATTGTAAGGTGCTTAGGATCCAGGTTCAGGCTTTGCTAGATTCCAACAGGATCTCAGTCACGTCTCAGGGTATTCATATCAATGATCTTCTTTTATCCAGTCAAGCTGGTGTATCAGTTCATGTTATGGAGGAGTTCACCGAGAGCATTTGTTCAGAAGAGTATCAAACTGAAGACTTGGTTGAGGGTTGTATCCCTGTGTAGAATTTGTTCATTACTGCATTCTGACCATCGCCAGACTTGTTGGTCGAGGTCACTCTGTTTGTAATCAGTTACTCCTGTATGGTGGATGTATGTGTGATGGTTATCCCTAATTGGATCTTGGGTTCCTTTTTTGCCTTGGTGCTATTCTGAGATTTCCCTATGGCATATTTGTCTGCATCTTGCATATTATTTTTATGTAACAGGTACCTCGGAGTTGTTAATCTGACTTCATGTACTCCACTAGTTTTTTGCAGGTTATACAATCAGATAGATCACAAGAGTTCCCGCAAAGTTATGGAGCAAGTTCAAGCAGAGCTGAGAGAAGTCAAGAGCCAGATGGGGTAGTTCATTGCAGACATGTAAGTGTTGCGCTTGGATCAGAATGCGCTCAGAGAGGAGAACCATCAGTTGAAAACTCAGGTGGGCTTAATCATGGAAGTGATAAGGAACATGCTTAGAAAAGAAGGTGACCAAGTGCCTGAGGCTGCAGCAAAGATGCTTGCACCACTTCTGACTGTGAAACCTATGCCAGAGCGTAATGTGTGTCAGAAATCTTCTATGCAACCGGAGGTTCCAAAATTTCCGTGTCATCAGCTGCGTCCTGTTTCTCAGGAGAATCCCAGGATTAGAAGATATGGTAAAAGGATAAAATCTCAAGACAGAATGTTCGATCAGATCCCCATGGATTATGCTCAGTTGATGCAGCTCTTGCTCCAACTTCAGTTGGTTAAGCCTCGGACTTTGGCTCCACTTACTGGCCAACCACCACCGGGCTTTGATGTCAATGCTCGTTGTGATTTCCACTCTGGGGGACAAGGGTACAACTTCGCGAACTGTAAAGCTTTTAAGTATAAGGTTCAAGACCTGATTGATTCGAAGACAATTGAGTTCACGCCGGGCGGCATGAAGGTATCAGGCGAATTTGCTCCCTATCATGGAAAAGAGATGGATACTCATATTCCTTCATCTAAAGCTGCAGTAGGTCAAGAGTATATCCTACAACCTTTGGTGTCAGAATCTCCCTGCCCACAGTTGCTGCCTGTTCCTAGATAAAGCTTAAAGCTGAAAGCGCCTGAACAAAGAGAGTCCACAAGAATCCAAACCCAGTCGCCAGACGTTTCTGCCATTCAGAGTCCACGACCTTTTGGATCTTTGCAGCAAAACTATCAGTACCAGAATCAGAATCAGCCTTACAACAATTTGAAAAGAAGGAATGCTTCTATGCGTCTAGTGCCTATGGTGTACAGTCAGTTGCTACTGCACCTAGTTCGAAACTCTCTAGTGGAGCCCAAAGCTCTCAAACTGGTGCCAGAACCTTACCCTCCCAGGTATGATCCCAGTGCTCAATGTGGGTATCATGGAGGAGCCGCAGGGCACTCAACTGAAGATTGCGAGGCTTTTCAAGCCAGGGTACAACAGTTGATGGACCGAAGGTGCATATCCTTTCCAGGAGGAAGGTTGGTCGTACATCGCTCGTCTGACTGAATTTAAAGACTTCAAAGGCCGCATCCCACAACAGCTAATCAGTGTGAAAGCCCAGTTCCCAGAAGCTGGCAATTTTCGTTTTATCCTGTTATTTCTTTATGTTTGTAATTTTCTTTCCTGTTTAAAGTGCAATCTCATTTGTAAAACTTGTTGTTTTCGATTGATATTAATGAAATGAATATGCATGTTTTGATTTAATCCATTCTTGTTCACTAATTGCTTTTTACAGATGTTATACGATTGTTTAAGCAGAATCCGGGGAGGATGACGAAGTTTAAAAACACGCAAGCTTCCGATTGTATGCTTTTGAAATAAAACCTGCTGATGATGTACAGGCATTGTTTCGAATTCCCAAACACTGGAGATATAAGGAAGATAATCCCTTGTCAACCCTTTTGAGCCTAGTTGTAGGAGTTTCTTTCTGAAAATGAAAAACCCTAAATCTTAACCTGGGGCGGGGTAGGTGTCAGTTGATTCGGCCAAACATCCAAATTGTAATAGGAGTGTTCCCGTTCGAGGATCAATCACACCTCTACAGATCGTGCCTAAAAAACCACAATGGTTATTCATTGCTGATCAAGGAGTGAAACAATCACATTCCCTTTCAACAAGTCAGACAAGCAGGTGTCGCACGATTTGTTCAAAAAAAAAAGAAAAGAAGAAAAATAAAGAAAAGGAATCAAGATAAAAAGCCCGCTAAGTCGAATCTTGAAAACAAGCGACTTAGGCAAAAATGAGGGCATCCCGCTGGACTTTGAAATCAAAAGAAACTCAAAAGAGCCAGTCCAGGCAAAAGTTAGGGAAATAAGAAAATGATGATGAAAAGCAAGTCGTGTGATTCAGGCACCAAAGACGAAAAAGTGAGTGGCTGTCACTCAAAAAACTTGTGGTTTCCCGAACCATCACTCATGTCCTTAACCTTTGAAAGGTGAGCGCTAGCGTCGAATTAGCTGAATATAGGATTGGAGAACATCATGGAGAATGGGTGGGTTAAAATAAACTTTGAGCCTTTATCCCTTCCTTATAAACCGTGAACCTGACCAAGTTATAACCTGAAAAAGTCCTAATTGAAGCAGGTTTGTTTCGAAAGCATACTTCGGTAAAGATCGCATCGAAACTGACTCCTAAAAGGATTCCTCTCACAGTGTTGTATTAATGTTGACATTCTGATAAATGATTCGTTCATTGTATATCACAAATTTTTTCCAATGAATAGATTGGAATTTCAAAACTGTAATGTGTATTGCATTTAATATATCTTTTATGCAGGACAATTTTTTTTTACTTGTGAGTAAGCGCTTGACAGCAGGAGAGTTTCCACAGTGGAAAGATTGATCAGGATAGAATGCGGAATGCCTGAATACTCCATCGAACTGGGGCAAGCTATATTAAATGATATCATGGGAGTCAGCCATCCAGAAGTCAATTGATCTGAAGCAGTCAGGTTGAGATTCGATGAATCTCTCGCAGCCAGGGAACATTTTCCCCACATATCAGCCAATCAAGAGCAAAGTCATTGTAAGGCTAGGGCACGCCACCCTAGGAGTGCAGAAGCTATTCTCATCCGTAGGGCAATTAATGTGAAGCACCTCTCCGAGGTTCAAGGTGTTTAGGAAGTGCATATCAAGTGGTCAGGGTATGAGATTTAAGTTTTCCTTTCGAGGAACATCCCCACAGAGATCCCACGGGCTGGGGAAAATATTGTAAGCGAAGGAATTGTTCCTCTTCACATCTTCAGAGTTGTACAAGCAGGTTTGATCAACCTTCAAGTTTAAGACGAATATCGGGAAGTTATGTTGCTATCCCTTGACCCTTCAACCAGAAAACCTTTGAGTTCAAACAGGATACTTTTCAGCATCAGTCATACCTGATCCTTTGCAAATCCAATTTTCATTGGTGCGTAGGAATACTTCGTCTGTTTTCTCCAGCAAAAGCCCAATCATCATTGGCACGTGTAAGCTATCTGATAACACGAAATCGTATATATATTTTGATGCATAATTCAACTAAAGTTTAACCGTTTTCGATCCGATTTCGGGTTATTTCCGTGTTATTTGTCTGATGTTTTGCAGGTATTCAACAATCACGTCTAAACAAGGCAACATGAAGAAAAGAAGCAATCCCAGATGAAATATGGACGAAAAAGGAGTGAAAACACAATGAAAAGCGCAGGAAGCTGTTTTTGCTGATGTGACGACCGTCACAGCTTCATGACGACCGTCACACGGGTGACGACCGTCATGCAGGCAAAAACGCCCCACTTCAATTACACGTTAAAGAATCAGTTCCAATTCCCATAGAGTGGACCACTACTTCCTAAATTATCTGCCTCAAAGTCCATCATCTTCAATGATAACCGTTGGGATTCCACTTCTATAAAAGGGGAAGCAAGGGACTTCAGAAAGGGTGCTGCATTCATACCACGAATTGCTGCCAAATTTATTTCCAGAGCATATTTTCCAGCAATATTCTTATTTGTTTCTCTTTACCTTTCCTGTATTCCAATTTTCATTCTTCTGTAATTTCTACTTTCATTTGTACGATCAATTTGGCATAAAGACCAGAATCCTGCCAACATCTGTGGAGGATCTGCCCAAAGGCCAATTGGAATATTTACAGGTTTCTCATTTCAATCGATTCCAGTTTTATTATAATGCAAATCATTATTTATTGTTTTTATTTATGTTTTATCTTTCCCAAATCCATGTCTAGCTAAACTTAGGTAATCGATATGTAGTAATAATTCGAATGGGATTTGATAACAACTGGTTGAAAAACTTTCTTTTCAAAAGTAAACTTATGGTCTGAGTGTTTAAAATTGATTTACTGAATAAACTTCGTCGCGAAAGCGAGAACTTATTTAAAAGTAGTTTTGCCACGAAAGTGGGAAATTAATTAAGATACGAACCAACAAGCGAAAGCTGCGGTAAGGTCAGAGAGTAAACACTAGTCATTCATTTTAATAACAGCGAAAGCACTTTAAAATGAATTAGAACTTAGAGATTTCCAAAAAATAATTTTAACCCCGAACGGGATACGAAAGTGTACGTTTGGCCCTTAGGATTATGATTAGCGTCAATAACCATCGTGAGGCGAGAGTCTTCATATCACCATTTTCTGCTTAAATAAACTTTGAAAATTATTTCATACATCAGTAACTTATCAAATCCCTGAAGAACACAATTACTACGTATCGATTCAATCATTTATAATCTAAATAGTATTCTTAGTTCCCTTTTAGTGACAATCTTATTCCCTTAAACATATTCTACCTAGCTAAACATAGTAAGTCCCGAGAACACTAGTTTAATTACGAGTCCCTGTGGGATCGATATCTATTATTACTACGCGATAGACTGTGCACTTGCAGTTAGGTTGTATTAGACATAGAAAGTCGCAATCAAGTTTTTGGCGCCGTTGCCGGGGACCCGTTTAGTCAATAGTGTAACCTTCTGTTACGCCGTATAGACTAGGTTAACAATTTTTATTTTTCCTTTACTAGTTCTGTCGATTGTATGCCAAGTAATCGCCCGCAAGGCGATATCGTAAAACCTTCAGTCGCAGAACTAGAACGCTTCTTACATTTAAGAAGTAGAATCAGTGAGTACCAACTCAAACAACTCAAATATAACACTCCCGAACCTCTCACTCCCATTCCCAAATCAGAAGAAGAAGAACCAGAGATGGCTGAAGGACCTCCAAACAAACCGCTGAAGGCATACGCTACACCATCTCAGATGGAGCCTAGAAGTAGCATTGCTGCCCCAGCTATTACCCGAAATGATTTTGAGATGAAACCATCATTGCTGTCGGCTGTACAACAAAACCAATTCTCAGGAAACGCAACTGAGGATCCGAACGAACATCTAACGAAGTTTGTACAATACGCGGACACAGTGAAAGCAAATGGAGTAACTCCAGACGCGATAAGACTTCGTCTTTTCCCATTCTCTCTTAGAGATAAAGCGTGGACATGGTTACAATCGTTACCATCCAACTCCGTTACGACGTGGGAGCAATTGAAGAACGTCTTCTTAGCGAGATATTTTCCGCCAAGCAAAACTGCTATGCTTAGAGCTCAAATCAACGGATTTCGACAGAAAGATACTGAATCTCTTTACGAAGCATGGGAACGGTTCAAAGATATGATGAGAACATGTACTCACCACGGTCTAGAAGACTGGGTGACAATCCATACTTTCTATAATGGGCTTCTATACAATACTAGATTAACAATAGACGCTGCCGCGGGCGGTGCACTTATGGATAAGCCATACGATGAAGCCTATCAATTAATAGAAAACATGTCACAAAACCATTGACAATGGGGAGGTGAACGCACTCCAATAGAGAAAACCACAGCGAAAGGTGGTATGTACGAGATCAGCAGCCTTGAAAAGTTCAATGCTAAAGTAGATGTTCTAGCACAAAAGATTGATAGTCTGACCGTTAACCCCACTGCAACTGTCGCTGCAGTAACTCCAAATTGCGAGTTATGCGGAAGCACCACTCATAATGCACCCGAATGCCCATTGCTAGCCGGAATCCCACCAGACCAGGTAAATTATGCTCAAGGAAATCCCTACGCAAATACCTACAACCCAGGTTGGAGAAATCATCCAAACTTTTCTTACAAAAGCAAAAATGCATTGCGAATGCCTACTGCTCCGCCAGGATATCAGAAACCAGCTGCTCAGAATGCACCTAGGAAATCAAACCTCGAGTTGATGATGGAAAAGTTCATAGCTACTCAAGCTCAAACAAACAAAGAATTCCTGAATCAAAACATACACACTAGCGAGCAAATTAAACAGTTGACAGGAAAAGTAGACGCTTTAGCCACCCACAACAAAATGTTAGAAACTCAGATATCACAAGTGGCTCAACAACAAGCCTCTGCTGCCGCACCTGCTGGCACATTTCCTGGACAACCCGAACAGAATCCAAAAGGCCAAGCAAATGCTGTGATACTAAGAAGTGGAAAAAAAATTGGACGAACCGATCGACCCGAGGACCGAAAACTCAGCCATGCAACAAAAACCAACCGAACAAGCAGAAAAGGAATCCGAGTTAGAGAAGAAGGAAGACAACGAGAAGGAGGATACCGCAAGTGAAAAAACTCAAGCACCTCCAGCGCCATATAAACCACCTATTCCCTACCCTCAAAGACTAATAAACTCCAAAACTTCAGGACAATTTAAGAAATTTGTAGAGCTCCTTAAACAGCTGAATATTACTATTCCTTTTACAGAAGCGATAACTCAAATGCCGTCATACGCTAAATTTCTCAAAGAAATCCTGTCGAATAAGAGAAAGATCGAGGATAATGAAACAGTTACACTTACTGCAGAGTGTAGCGCTATTATTCAAAACCGCATGCCTCCTAAATTAAAATACCCAGGTAGTTTCTCCATACCCTGCGTCATAGGAAAGTTCGTAATAGACAAAGCTCTATGCGATTTAGGAGCCAGTATCAGTGTTATGCCTTTATCTATATGCAAAAAGCTGAATATGGGAGACCTCAGACCAACCAAAATGTCCGTACAATTAGCTGACCGATCAGTAAAATACCCCGTCGGAATACTGGAAAATGTTCCAGTACGCATAGGACAATTCTACATTCCAACCGACTTCATAATCATGGACATCAAGGAGGACACTGTAACCCCAATTATCCTAGGAAGACCATTCCTAGCTACAGTCGGAGCGATTATAGACGTGAAGAAAGGAAGGCTAACATTCGAAGTAGGAGAAGAAAAGATAGAGTTCATTCTCACCAAGTTCTTACAAGCACCAGCAATAGACGATACCTGCTATTTAGTAGACGAAATTGACGAATGCATAAGAGAACTTGAGAACGAAGAGACCACGTATTCAGAAATAATAAAGATTAAAATACCAGATATTTCTGAAGACGATAATTGGCGTAAACCGTATAAAGACGACAGCCTAAGCGAAAGCTTAGCACTGACCCCGAACCATATGCCAGGTCCGAAGAACCCATCTTTAGAACTTAAAACACTACCCAAAAACCTTAGATATGAATTTCTAGACGATGAACTAAAAAGACCAGTGATAGTCAACGCCGACTTAGGACAAACAGAAACCGAAAAGCTATTAGAAGTCCTAAAGAAGTACCCCACCGCGTTAGGCTATAACATAAGCGATCTAAAAGGTATAAGCCCTTCGATCTGTATGCATCGAATTACAATAGAGGAAGACTCTAAAACCTCTCGAGAGCATCAGAGGAGACTGAACCCCATCCTGAGCACTGTAGTCAGAGATGAAGTAAAGAAATTGCTAGATGCAGGAATCATCTATCCGATCTCCGATAGTGAATGGGTCAGCCCAGTTCATGTCGTACCGAAGAAAGGAGGAGTCACAGTAGTTAAAAACGAAAAAGGCGAATCAATAACAAAAAGAGTCGTGACTGGAAGCAGGATGTGCATTGACTATAGAAAGCTTAACAAGGCTACGCGCAAAGATCACTTCCCGTTACCCTTCATAGACCAAATGTTGGAAAGATTAGCCAAACATTCATATTTCTGCTATCTAGATGGTTACTCAGGATTCTTCCAAATTCCCATCCATCCTGATGACCAAGAAAAGACTACATTCACCTGTCCTTATGGTACTTTTGCTTACCGCCGAATGCCGTTCGGACTCTGTAACGCTCCAACAACCTTCCAAAGATGCATGATAGCAATCTTCGCAGATTTCATAGACAACATCATGGAAGTGTTTATGGACGATTTCTCGGTATGTGGACAAAGTTTCAAAGGATGCCTACAAAACTTAAAAATGGTATTAGAACGTTGTGTAAAAGTAAACCTCGTCCTAAATTGGGAAAAATGCCATTTTATGGTCCGACAAGGAATAGTTCTAGGACACGTCATATCAGATAGAGGAATTGAGGTAGACAAAGCTAAAATAGAGATTATAAAAGATCTCCAACCTCCAAAATCTGTACGAGAAATACGGAGTTTTCTAGGACATGCCAGTTTCTACAGAAGATTTATAAAAGATTTCTCAAAAATCACAAAACCTCTGACCGGCCTGTTGATGAAAGATGCTGAGTTCGTCTTCGACGACGACTGTCTAAAAGCATTCGAAACATTGAAATCAACCCTTATCACCGCACCAATCATGCAACCACCCGATTGGCGACTACCGTTCGAAATCATGTGCGATGCGAGTGATTATGCTGTAGGCGCAGTTCTAGGACAAAGGAAGGACAAGAAACTCCATGCCATCTACTATGCCAGTAGAACCTTAGACCCTGCCCAAATGAACTACGCTACCATAAAAAAAGAACTTCTAGCAGTTATATTTGCGCTTGACAAATTCCGTTCTTACTTAGCAGGAGCAAAAATTATCATATACACAGACCACGCTGCCATAAGGTACCTAATAAGCAAAAAGGATGCCAAAACAAGACTATTGAGATGGATCCTGTTATTACAAGAGTTTGACTTAGAAATCAAAGATAAGAAAGGAACCGAGAACGTTGTTGCAGATCACTTATCCCGAATAGAAGGCATCAAACATGAACCAGTACCGATAAATGACGATTTCCCGTACGAACGTCTGATAGCCAAATTAGAAAGTGACATACCCAACTCAATCTCGGAAGATCCAGAATTCGAAAAAGCCGTAGAAGCCGTCTATGCCCAAGTCACATTACCTTGGTATGCTGACATCGTTAATTACCTCGCTGCGGGCGTGCTTCCACCGGATCTTACTTATCAGCAAAAGAAGAAATTCTTCCACGATCTGAAACACTATTATTGGGACGAACCTCTACTCTTCAAGAGAGGGGCCGACAACATATATCATCGCTGTGTCCCAGAGGAAGAAATAGAAAATATTATTTCCCAATGCCATTCAGCACCGTATGGTGGTCATGCTAGTACATCCAAGACGTGCGCTAAGATTCTCCAAGTCGGCTTATTCTGGCCTAATCTCTGGAAAGACGTTCACATCGCTGTGCAAAAGTGCGATCGATGCCAACGAACTGGCAACATCTCACGACGCGATGAAATGCCTCAGAAAGGAATCTTAGAGGTAGAAATCTTCGACGTTTGGGGAATAGATTTCATGGGACCATTCCTACCTTCTTTTGGTAATAACTACATACTCGTCGTTATCGATTACGTGTCTAAATGGATAGAAGCCATAGCTGCTCCAACAAACGACGCACGAGTAGTAATCAAACTCTTCAAAAACACAATCTTTCCTAGATTCGATGTACCGAGACTCGTCATTAGTGACGGCGGATCTCACTTCATATCGCGAATATTCGATAAACTTCTCTCTAAATATGGAGTCCGACACCGAGTAGCTACACCCTATCATCCGCAAACTAGCAGACAAGTAGAGGTCTCGAACAGAGAAATAAAACAGATATTGGAAAAGATTGTCGCTACCTCAAGGAAAGATTGGTCGTCAAAGCTACAAGAAGCTTTATGGGCTTATAGGACCGCATTTAAGACACCAATAGGTACCACCCCCTACAAATTAGTTTACGGTAAATCCTGCCATCTCCCTGTAGAATTAGAGCATAAGGCCTTCTGGGCCATTAAGACACTCAACTTCAACTACACTGAGGCAGGAGAAAAGCGAATCTTGAACTTACATGAGTTGGAAGAACTTCGATTAGACGCTTACGAAAATGCCCGTATCTACAAAGAACGAACTAAGAAGTGGCATGATAAACGTTCAGTCAGGAAACAATTCAGTGTGGGAGACATCATACTGCTATTTAATTCAAGATTAAAACTCTTCCCAGGTAAACTAAAATCTAGGTGGTCTGGACCTTATGAAGTGACTAAAGTACTTCAGAGTGGAGCTGTTGAAATTACCGATAAGATGAATGCACCGTTTATCATAAACGGGCAACGTCTAAAACATTATAATAAGAACGACAACAGTCCTCAAGTCAGCAGTATAGCATTGCTTGAGCTTCCAGCTCAAACACCCGAATAGCTTCTCACCAAGCTATCGCCAGGCTTTAGATGTTAAAAACAACGCTTACTGGGAGGCAACCCAATTTCCCTCGTTATTGTATTTCATCTTTCTTTAGAATTTTACTTTGAAAATCCAACAAAAATTCTAAACTTATAATTACTACTACTTTCTACTTTCATTTGTTTTCATATTTTTTCTCTTTTGTCTTTTGTTTCCACCGCTTTTCATCTTTAAAAATCCTGACTTCAATTTCCTGTTTTAAACTTTTTAGGATTTTTAAAAACCTTCAAAACATTCCTTCTGTTTTCTCTGAATTACCTGCGAGTATGGCCGAATACGACTTCACAAAGGTTCACTTCCGAGGACTAGCTCAAAAGGCAAGATTTGCAGCACTGACCGAAAGAGAATTCGCCTTAACGTTGTATTATGATAAGGCTACTATGGATAAACTAGGAATCACGGATAGCATTCAATACCTGTTCAATCAACTGGGTTGGGAGAACACTGCTCTGAAAACACGTTTTGCTACCTATAAGGATCTTACCTATGAATTCCTTAGTTCTTTCAGATACATACCCAACTATGGTTTTGGATCTAGCACAGAGCTGATTACCTTCCGATTGTTTGGAATGGACCAAACCCATAGCCGGATGTCACTAGCTAACCTCCTAGGATTTCCTAGCGGACCGCATGTGTTCATCAGTGCAGAAGACGACGATATTGATTTTCAACTCGATCAATTCTGGGGTAGAATCACAGGCGACTATCACCCTGAACCAGACAGAATGTACAATGATGACATACATAACCCAACCTTCAGATACTTCCATAAGATAATAGCTCACACCTTGTTTGGAAAAGAAGAAAACATTACTGCAGTATCTAAAGAGGAGTTATTCATCATGTTCTGTGCTTCTCAGGGACGTACAGTAAATGCAGTGCCTTTCATGATGAGATCTTTCAAACGCCTCACGCTGGAACCTCAGACACCTATCCTTATAGGAGGCCTCGTGACAATGATCGCCCACGAGCTTGGCCTTAGATTCCACTTAAATGCAAGCACTCGTTTTGGCACCATCCGACCCATGAACATACAATTCTGCTTTAACAGGCGCATTTTAGGAACTATGGGACCTGAACCGTATGAGTACCTCATTAACAAAAAACCAGTACAGCTATTCACACTGCCTGATCATCTGATGACAAGTCTCCACAACAAGGATAACTGGCTTTATGAATTGGATGAGCCTATGGGACCTCTTTCACCACAGTCAACACCACAGAACTATATGTATGACAGTGACCACATCTCTGAGGCACACGACTATATGTATATGAGGATGCTGTATCCGAAACTGAAGTAGACCCTACGACTCCTCCACACTACAACACTTATCCTGAGCCTATCCCTGAGGAGACCACCGACAAAATGGATACTGTTTTACTTAGATTGGACGACGTTGATGCAGCTCTGACTAATGTAAAAGCTGACATCGCAAGCATGCACAGCGAACTGGTAGGCTTCATGGATTTAGTCTGCGACCAACTCGACTACTACGCACGGAAGTTCGATGAGTTGAAGACACGAAAAGATTAGTTACTAGTTCTTAGCAGTAGTTTTAGTTTAGTTTAGTCTAGTTTAGTTTCATTTAATCATTTGGATTTTTCGCATTGTTAGTTTTCTTTATGTACTACATACAATCATTTCAATTTTATGTTATTTCAATTCTAGTTTTTATTCAATTATTTTGTTTTCGCATTATTCGTTGTTTGTTGGCTATTATATTACATCACCGTATCAATACTAAGCCTTAAAGTCACTACGAGAACGCCCTCAGAGCAAAATTTTGCGTTCTGCAGATTTTGCTGCTGTGACGACCGTCACAAGACCCTGACGAGCGTCACGCGGGTGACGACCGTCACACCTACGTGACGACCGTCACGAGTTCAAAAACTGATATCTGATAAAACAGGGTTCGTGTTCTCTTCCACTACCCCCATTACCACTTCCAATCATCCTAACTCCTACCCCACTACAAATTTTCGTCCTCCCCACATTGAACTCTATATTTCAACTCCAATCTCAACCTCCAAACCACACTTCTGTCAGTTCTTCCCACTCTGCAGAAAAACCTCAATCTTCAGAAACCTCTCAATCTTCCAACAATGGCAAGAAATGCAGAAACCCCAGATATCAGCAACATTATCTTCAGTGAAGGAGACTTAGGCGAAAGACAACGAGCAAACTACATCGCATTTCATCAGAGGTCGCTCCAGCCGACTCATTATCCACACCTTCCATCGCTTACGGAGCTCGGACTCCTTGAAGGCGTAACCTGGATGCTTCAAAGAGCAGGCATCTGGAACCTCTGCACCAACCCACAGCCAACATACGAACAACTCACTCTTGAGTTCTTGAGTTCGTTCACTCACGTCACAAGCAGCGGCGAACTTAACCAGCACTCAGGTGCCGCATGCTTCCGGATGTTTGGCGCCAACTATCAGGTGAACCAAAATCAGATTGCCAGCATCCTACAGCTACCTCGCGGCGACAACGCTCACCACTGCATCACCGATCAGTTCCAGCACGAAGCTTTCGCGCTGTGGTATCAGTTGACCGGCATCAATGCCGATGGTTGGGACTCTCTGCACGCCACACATATCCATAACCCAACCATCCGGTACTTTCACAGAGCGTTGAGCAACACGATTTTCGCCAGAGACAGCAACCACAAAGTGAACTCGAAAGAGCTCTTCTTTCTTCATTGCGTCTTCAACAATGAACCTGTCAACGCTGCTCCGTTTCTGCTAGCTCATATTCAGGCCAACTGCAACCGTGGCTCGAAGCCATTCTACTTTGGCGGGATTGTCACTGCTATTGCACTTGGGCTGAACCTTGGCGACCGCCTCCAGCACCTCCAGTCCATCCCCTTGGTGTTCCTTGACACCGACCACTGCAGAGCCTCTCATCTTATCCGCTCCAGAGCTGACGGAAAATACCATCCGGTAGTGCGTGGCAAGATCGTCCGAAGCATCATCCTTCCGTCCCGCACCCGCACACACCCAGAGGATCGTACCAACTGGTTGTTCGACCTCACTACCCCTCCTGTTGCCGCTGTTCCTACTCAGGATCACACTCACGGTTCCGACGATGAAATCCAAGCTGAGTTGGACAGGTCCGAGCAGCCAGAGGCATCGCAGCCTCCTCCTCCCGAAGGTACATCCTCTCGCCGCCGCCGCCATCATCCCGTGCCAGACTACACAGAAGAGGACCTCCGTCGCTCCCTAGACCAGCAGGCATAGATACTCGCGATGCTGCAGCAGCAGAATCAGCGAGCTGACCAGTTCGAAGCTTGGCACCGGACTCAAATGCAACAACTTCAAACCGGCCAAGCTACTATCACTGAGAACCTGGCGAATCTGACTTTGCAGGTCGAAGGACTCCGAGACACCGTCTACCACACAGGAGCTATGAGTTATGAGGACAGAGTAGCCCTTGCCAGAGCCAGAGGACGCCAGCGCGGACGTGACAGAGGCCGTGACTAGATTTCCATTTCTCCTTATCTGTTTACTATATTTCCAGTTTATTTGTACTGTCATTTCAGTTGTATCTCCCTCTCGCATGCTTCAAAATCAGTGGGGACACTGATTGAGATAGTGTGGGAGCGGAGCCTTTATTTCCATTTCACTGTACTCTGAATTTCGTAATTTCTATTTAAACACTTTCTATTTTTAGCAAATAAAGCTCGTTTATATATACTTTTCCCGTTACGCAAACATCCCCACATTATTCAACGTAAACAAAAATTTTCGTTCGTTCCTCAAAAGCAAAAGCATCACGAGAATGCAACCGAGTTCAAACCAAGTTTTGAAACTCCGAGGAAACGACAGTTCTAACAAAACCAGTACCGTCCTGACACCTTAGATCTCCGGTTTATGCGAGTCGGTTTCACTACCTACGTGTACCAAAGTCTCAAGTGTCTACGCAAACTCAACTCCAAGTAGTTTATACTAGCAGTCAGCACCATCCTAAAAACACTTCTAAGTGAGCGACCGATGCAAATAAGTGCATGATCTCCAAAAAGATGAAAAATCATGAAAAGAGAGCTAAATAGCCCAAAAATATAAGACATGTTTCCTTCTAAGTTAGGTGCTCCTCACCCGAGCATTTAGCCCAACGGCACGAAAACTCATTGAAAAATCAATGACATAAGCTTATGATCAATGAAGAAGATCAAAAACAAGAAATGAGATCATATTCACTAACAGGTCGACTTGCCATGAAAGTGTATGGATAACGGGCTTAATGTGATTGCGCTAGAACAAACAGGGTGAACTTGCCGCGAGAACCTTGACACCAAGCTACAGTAGCATGATTGGGGCCGATTTGCATAAAAAGGAGACCTCCGAAGACTTGTAGTCTAGTGTCGTCATGATACTCGTCTTGTTCCTACCAAGAATCCCGGTTTTCCCCTACTCTATGAACGAAGAAGCTGCCTCGCGCTTGCCGACCTTTTCACGTTTTACTTGAGGACAAGCAAAGATTCAAGCTTAGGGGAGTTTGATAACACGAAATCGTATATATATTTTGATGCATAATTCAACTAAAGTTTAACCGCTTTCGATCCGATTTCGGGTTATTTCCGTGTTATTTGTCTGATGTTTTGCAGGTATTCAACAATCACGTCTAAACAAGGCAACATGAAGAAAAGAAGCAATCCCAGATGAAATATGGACGAAAAAGGAGTGAAAACACAATGAAAAACGCAGGAAGCTATTTTTGCTGATGTGACGACCGTCACAGCTTCATGACGACCGTCACACGGGTGACGACCGTCACACCTTGTGACGACCGTCATGCAGGCAAAAACGCCCCACTTCAATTACACGTTAAAGAATCAGTTCCAATTCCCACAGAGTGGACCACTACTTCCTAAATTATCTGCCTCAAAGTCCATCATCTTCAATGATAACCGTTGGGATTCCACTTCTATAAAAGGGGAAGCAAGGGACTTCAGAAAGGGTGCTGTATTCATACCACGAAGTGCTGCCAAATTTATTTCCAGAGCATATTTTCCAGCAATATTCTTATTTGTTTCTCTTTACCTTTCCTGTATTCCAATTTTCATTCTTCTGTAATTTCTACTTTCATTTGTACGATCAATTTGGCATAAAGACCAGAATCCTGCCAACATCTGTGGAGGATCTGCCCAAAGGCCAATTGGAATATTTACAGGTTTCTCATTTCAATCGATTCCAGTTTTATTATAATGCAAATCATTATTTATTGTTTTTATTTATGTTTTATCTTTCCCAAATCCATGTCTAGCTAAACTTAGGTAATCGATATGTAGTAATAATTTGAATGGGATTTGATAACAACTGGTTGAAAAACTTTCTTTTCAAAAGTAAACTTATGGTCTGAGTGTTTAAAATTGATTTACTGAATAAACTTCGTCGCGAAAGCGAGAACTTATTTAAAAGTAGTTTTGCCACGAAAGTGGGAAATTAATTAAGATACGAACCAACAAGCGAAAGCTGCGGTAAGGTCAGATAGTAAACACTAGTCATTCATTTTAATAACAGCGAAAGCACTTTAAAATGAATTAGAACTTAGAGATTTCCAAAAAATAATTTTAACCCCGAACGGGATACGAAAGTGTACGTTTGCCCCTTAGGATTATGATTAGCGTCAATAACCATCGTGAGGCGAGAGTCTTCAAATCACCATTTTCTGCTTAAATAAACTTTGAAAATTATTTCATACATCAGTAACTTATCAAATCCCTGAAGAACACAATTACTACGTATCGATTCAATAATTTATAATCTAAATAGTATTCTTAGTTCCCTTTTAGTGACAATCTTATTCCCTTAAACATATTCTACCTAGCTAAACATAGTAACTCCCGAGAACACTAGTTTAATTACGAGTCCCTGTGGGATCGATATCTATTATTACTACGCGATAGACTGTGCACTTGCAGTTAGGTTGTATTAGACATAGAAAGTCGCGATCACTATCCCCAGTAGATTCCAATCATACTTGGCACATCTGGTTATCCCCAGCGGAGTTGGCTACACCTTTCCAACATTTATTTTGCTGGAATGTTCTGTTGTATCCAACTCTCCCCGACAGCCCGAGCCTGCATCTGCATCTTTGCATGTAGTTATCATATTTGCATCATCATTGCATTTCATCCTTAAATGCGTAGCATTTCCATTTCGTATGGAGCATTACGCCATATTCAAACATACGCATATGTATGCGAAGCATAAGCCAGTTTCTGTCATCCTTTCGTGGCAACTTGAATCATTCTTCAATCAATACAGGGGCATTTATCCAACAGCTTTGTTCAGACAGCTCATCGGTTTACTCGGGTTTTAGATCATACGTCAGTTATGCTTTGTCCATCAGTCCTCTGATGATGACATCCCCAAGCAGAGTTCCTTTGTCCATCAATCCTCTGATGCCAGCAGTTTTTCTTTCCGTCAATCCCTATTGACGATGTGTTTCTCCGAGCAGATTTTCTTTCCGCCAATTCCTATTGACGACGTGTTTCCCCATCAGGTTTTTCTCTCCGTCTATCCTTAGACGACGTGAGCTTCATATATGGTTTTCTCTCCGTCTATCCTTAGACGACGTGAGTTTCGGACGTGGTTTTCTTTCCGTTTATTGGATGAGATGGCGTTTTAGGAGGGTTTTCGTGTTGTCAATTCCTATTGATGCTATGACTCTTTGAAGAATGATTGGTTTCCCTTGTTGGCAATTCCTATTGACGACATGGCTCTTTGAAGATGGTTTTCTTTCTGTCAATTCCTATTGACGATGTGGCTCTTTAAAGATATTTTCTTTCCATCAACTCTTATGGACGAAAAAATTCTGCAATTCAAAGAACGGTTTTGAAGTACGGTTTTGGTGTCTTGCCGTCCACTTTTAGACGATGTGAGTATTTGGTGTCTTTCCGTCTACTATTAGATGATGTGAGTATTGTTTCTCTTTTTGTCTACCCTTAGACAATGTGAACGTTGGATATTGTTTTTCTTCCCGTTTATTCCTAGACGATGTGAACGTTTTGGAGTCTTTTCGTCTACTTTTAGACGATGTGAGTATTTGTTGTCTTTCCGTCTACCATTAGACGATGTGAGTATTGTTTTTCTTTTTGTCTATCCTTAGATAGTGTGAAACTTTCATGGGTGTCTTTTCGTCTACTTTTAGACGATGTGAGTATTTGGTGTCTTTCCGTCTACTTTTAGACGATGTGAGTATTTGGTGTCTTTCCGTCTACCATTAGACGATGTGAGTATATTATTCTCTTCCTGAGGTGATGTTACCAACTGTGTGTTGATATAGCCTTTGGTTTTGATGTCCGTGGCAATACAAAGATGACTGACAGCGATGTCAGGTGTTCTTTATCAGATGATTAGTCGGCTGGTTGTAGTTGCAACTGTTTGTGTTCAGTTTTTTCTGGATATTTGTTCCCTAATCAGAGTCTTGCAGTTTATTTCTGCGGTTGGAAAATTTTCGGGTTCTTTGGTATTCGACCTTCTTTTACCTTGATTGTTTGAAAGTCGTTCGCTTTTCATCCATTCAGGTCCGAGTCGTTTGAATAGGGGCAGTTGTTGCACCCCAAAATTTGCCCAACCTTTTTCTTTGCCTGACATTTGTTTCTTTGCATTGTTCTAGCATTTGCATTGCATAGAATTTTTTATTTAGCAGGGGATCAAGAGGTGTGACTAGAAAGAGGAGGTTACTCAGAGTGTTGAGCCTAAGCAAGGGGTTTTACTCAAGTTTGAGTGGTCATCAAGTCATCAAGAAGTGGTCATTGCTCTTTGAGAGAGTTGGTGGATGTATGTGGATTAGCTCCTAACTGGGAGACCAATTGAGGATCATCAGAGGTTTTAAATTCATGATAATAGGTACGGGATGTTGAGAAAGCTCATTGAGAGCCATGTTGGAGCTTATTCAAGTTGTTGTGTGATGTGGAAGAAGCCACAGTCAAGAATGTTGCATCTAGGGTTTTCATTTGGTCAACCATCAGTCAATTATGACATTAAAGGAGATTAAGACTCAATTCCAAGTCTCTAGGGTCATTGAATGTTATTTTGAGATGCCTAATATATCATGTCAAGATTAAATCAAGAAGAATCAAGAGTGTGAGAAGTTACTAAATTAGGGTTCTCAGTGTAAAATCCCCTATTTAGTGCCCAACTTCAAGACCACCTATATCAAGATAGAAGTCTCATCTCATCTTGACCCCAACATGAAACTTGTAGAGCATGTTTCTAGCTTTCGTTTGAGTACTAGAAGTCATTCATCTGATTTCTAGAGCTCAAGGTATGATGCTGACAAGTTATAGGTCCTCAGATGAATGTGATTTTGGTCAATAAAAGTCAACCAACTTCCAAGCCATTTTTGACCTAGGAGGATGTTTCTCCTCACCTTGACAAAAACGTGAAAGTTGTTCCTCATGATCTTAGATTTCCAAAGAGTACTAGAAGTCCTTCATCTGATTTGTAAAACTCAAGTTATGAGGCTTGCAAGTCAGGGGTATTTTGGGAAAGTAAGATTACATGTCATTTTCATTATACGGTCATTTCACCACTTTGCTCACTTTAAATGAAAATCTTTCCAACATGAAACTTGCTCAAAATGGGTTCATCTGGTCAACCAAACATCAAGGAACCATTGATTTTATTTATAAGGAATATTGGATGAAGGAATTTCATGAAAAAAGCTTAAAAAGGAGAAAATCAAATTAATTCATATTGGACCAATTTTGTGCAAGTTGATACATATTTTGAGTGCAAAACACATTCTGAACATAATGGCATTTTTAGAATTTGAATTTGATGAGTTTTGGTATGCCATTTCCAAGTTTACTTCAAGCTTAAGCAACACTTTCAATCCACACCATTGAGATCAAACAAGGGATCAATCTCAGCTATTGAGGTATCCTACACCATATGCAAGCTACCTGAGCTGATTTTCAAGCCACGAAAGTTCTATTTTCGTGTGAATTTGAAAACTCCAAACCAAGAAAAAGTGAAACTCAATTGGGCTTGTGTCGCTACTGCGAAAATCGGCGCCGACTGACAGAAGAGTCGCCACCGTGCGTTATTTATCCCAACGGAGGGAAAGGAAACGCTCGAAGTAAACCTCGCAAAAACGGGGAAAAGGTATGGTCATCGCAACCAAAACCTGGGTTCGGGAGTCGGTTACGCAAGGGGAAGGTATTAGCACCCCTCACGTCCATCGTACTCGATGGGATCCACGCTTGCTTGGTTTGTACGGATTACACTTCTATCTAAACTAAAGGATGAGGTCTGAAAAGAAAAAGAAAACATGACTCGGCAAAGCATCGCACTTTATGCCTACGTATTCCCGTCTGGAACGAGAAATCAGAGTCAACGTAGTTCGCCTAACTACGGGTGAAGGTGGGTGAAGGTTGCTCGCTAGGATATCGCATCCTATGCCTACGTACTTCCACACAGCATGGAAGATCAGAGCAAACGTAGTTCGGGCTACGCACGACACAAGCTGTTCAAGTGTCTTTTATAAAAAATCTCACCTTAAACAAGGGTTTTCTTATTGCAAAAAGGTTGATGTTTGTTCAAATCTTTTGACGGAAGAAATGAATTCACTTTGTCATAACCTTTATTAGTGTTTTTCTGTTGTTTTGAAGGAAGAAGAGATGACACTCTACAAATCCTAAGGTTAAAAGGGAATAAAATCTACCCTAATGTTATCATGCATGGGTTAACTCCTAATGTCTATCATGCTCCTCTCTTGCGCAGAGAGAAACAGAGGTCCTAAGGGAATAGACGGAAACAGAAACAGCAGATATATACAATAAAGTAGTAAAATGCATGGATGCAGCAATACAAGTGAGGCAAGGGAGTCCCACTCAACCTCGAACCTAGAAAACAATAGGCAAAAGTGAACAGAATTCACTTTCAACCCAACAGGTTAAACAACAAACAATACAGTCCGGGAAATTCACACAATACATCAAGAAATAAAACAGCTAAAACTAAACAGTAGAGCAGTCTTCATCAGCATCAGCAACTATCTTCAGGCTTCAAGCAGACATCAGTCTTTATCCTCAATCTCCCAATGGCTTTTCTTCAAGTCCTACTCTCCAAGCTGAGGAATCAATCACAAGAGTAAACTGAATGTTAAGCAATTAGTTGACCACCAAAGGTGGCAAACAGACTGCTATCAACACAAAGAATATTTCTCTCAAGAGTTCTATCCCTTAGACATTAGCACCAAGCCTTCCAAAGGAAGGGGGTGAGTGCCTTAGGGAGACTCTGCATCACAGAGAAGGATGGAGGCAATCAAGACCTTCCATGTTTGAGAATTAAGTTTGCTACTCTAGAGCTATGCCTAACTCCTAGATCCTACAAACTTCAACAGCTGCCAGCAAGAGATACTCCTCATCAACTCTGGAAGTTGGTCTTCATTCTCTGATCTTCAAATGGGCTTCATCTTCACAGACTTCAGCTCAAACCCCCAGGTCCCAAACAAACCCAATACCCCACACAGACAAAATATAACCCTAAAGAGGGCACACCACACAATCAATCAAATATAAGTAATATACTAATAGCAGTAGGGGAATCCTAATATTTTCTAAGGGATCTATTATCTACCCATAACCCCTATAGTCCCATACCCCAAAAATCAAATCAAAAATCATAAAAGATATGATCTATCTCACCTATGCTCACCTAAAACCCTAATTTTAACCACTCTAATCACACCTAAACAAATCACCTAAAAATCAATCCTAAAATTATGAATTAAATCCTATATACAAGTTGAAGTCCTAAGCTAATCACCCTAAAAAGAATGGGTCCTAAATCTAAAGGGAACTATTAGATCTAAAATCAACAAATTTGAGTACTAAACTAAACTCATTAAAAGGCTATTTACAAGAAGAATGCACAAAAAATATCAAAACAAAGTAAAATGCTATTTTTATTATTCATTATTTTTATTAACAAAATTATGAATCTACCACAAAAAGAACCAATCAAAAATAAGCTATTTTCAATTTTTTATGAATTATACAAGATGAGAAAAATATTAAAAGAAGTAAAAAGAATAAAAGAGAAATAAAATGGGGGAGGGGGTCTGAATAGCATTGCGCCTAGTTATTATTATGGATGGGCTGGAAATGGTGGGGTGCAGGGAGCGATTTCATTAAGCCCAATCACTAATCAGAAATGAAATAAAAAAACAAAAAAGAGAGAAGGGCGCGTGGGGGTGTATCTGAGTAACTTTTCACGTGTAAATTCTAGTTGGGCCTGATGGTGGGTGTGTGAATAGAAGTCTGATGCTGAGCCCATGGTTGCGTTTAAGTGAAACGCATCGTTTCTCTTTGAGTCAATTCCCTCCGTTTTCGTCTTTGAATGTCAGCCACACGATGAGATTAAAATTTCAAATAATTGAAAGGATCTAACGGTGCATGGCCATCGTCCCCAATCAAACCTAGGGTTCCAGAATTTTACAGCTTCCATGCAACCATCTTCAAGTTCCTCGTGCTCTCTCCTCAGGCCACGAAACCCTACACTATAAAGAGCAAAGTTGCTCTATTCTTTCCCATAAACACGATGGTGCCCTTAGTTTGGATTGAAACTAACCCTAGGATGAAACCCGATAGGTGTAACTTCATGACATACCAACTGTACTCAACAATGGAACCTCACAATCCTTCATTATAATTATCCTATCTCGTTCATCATGCTACATTGATCTCAGCAAACTATTACACGATCATTATAATTCAATATCCAGCCTAATCTTGATCATCAAAGAATCATCACCCTGTTATGGAACCTCATGGAATTCTCTCTAACTCTCAGGAATCAATCACCTAAAGTCTCTAATCATGTTTACCCTAACCATTTCATCTAATAATGCATAAATAGAGAGATTCGAATGCTTTTGCAAACCTGAAAAATGGTGATGGCAAGTGCAGCTACACTCCAATCCAATGCTTGAAACTGGTCACAAATGATCTTCAATGGATGAGGACCTTTCTGTTTGCAAGATCTTGGATGGACAATGCTTGGATTGTGAGATTGGATCCAACTTGCTCCTCTTGCAATTTTGAAGCCACACCTTCAAACATTCATCAATGGCCACTCCAATCTATATGTATATGCTCAATATGATCCAGAGAATTGATTTGTGGAGAAGAATTCAATGGAGATGAAGAAGAAAATGGAGTTTGAGATTGATTTGCAAAAATGGAAGAAATGGTGTTTCACTCTCTCTTTTCTCTCTTTTCACCAACCCTTTGCACTAATGGATTCAGTTCATTATATAGAGAAGGATAGACAGATCTAAAAGGTTCTAGATTGATCTTAGAATGATTCTAGAATGTGGTGGAAAGTTCATGAAAATCTCATTTGATGATATGTTGATATCTCATGGTATCTCTTTACAATGCACTTATAACTCTTCAAAATATCCTTACATGCCAAATTGGAATGATATGCAAGCTCCTTGCCTTGAAAATTCACCTTATGCCAAGTTTTCCATACTTGCCTTATTATGCAAGTAACAAAAATACAAAGCAAGTCCAAAATTTAACACCTAACTCAAACAAGTGGCTGAACCAATGTCTTTAAAATGATGTTGGGATTCAATTTGGTATATTGGATGACCCATTTTGGATTTGTAGATCTCCCAAACCAATTTTTCATTTCAACTTTTTCAACTTATATGCCTTTTTTAGGTCATTTTTCACCAACTTTTATCAAGTCTTGTTCTATGCATTTCCAAACTTCCATGACCTCTTTTCTAGACTTAAAATGACATTTTGAGCAACTTTTATGTTGTGAAGTTTTTCATTTGAAGCTTCCTTGTATGAGTTTTAGGCATAGGCTAAGAATGACCTATAATCCTCAGATGACCAAAATACCCTTTGATTGCCAAGACCATAAGTAGAGTTCCACAAATCATATGAAGACATACCATACCTTCCTAGAAAGCTAAGACAATAAGGAACAACTCTCATGTTGGCCAGAAGTCCATTTGAAATCTCCTTGAAGGTCAAAAGTTGCTTGGAAGACAGACAACTTTCACAGACAAATTTCAGTGCCCTCAGATGACCTGTAACTTGCAAGAGTTATAACTTGAGTTCTATAAATTATCTTGATGACTTCCACCACTAAAATTAAAGCTATGAAGATACTCTACAAGTTTCATGTGGACCAAGAATTCATATAAAGCTTGCATATTGAGTTACACTGCTTTGAAGTTTGACCTAAATCAGGGGATTTTACACTGAAACCCTAATTTAGTAAACTCCAGTTCTCCTTGATTCCTTATGATTTTTCTTGGGCATAACACCATATCCATATAGCAAATAATGAATCCCAAATTCTTCAAATACTCCTTGATGCCCTTCAAAACACTTCTTTGACCTAGGATTGACCTAGTGTTGACCCTAGTTGACTGACTTCAACTGAGGCTCTTGCAATCATTCCAATGACTTGGTTCTCCTCAAAAATGATCATCTAGGCTCTTCACAACATCCATACACACCTCATGCTCTTGGCTCATAGCTCACACTTCCTCTGATGATCCCCAAATAACCTCAAGATAGGAGAGAAATCATTGATCAACCTGTCAACTCCCCAAAGCTCAAATTCTTCCTTAATGACCTGAGTAGTCTGGAATATGAGTGAAACCCTTGGATATACCTCTTGAGACAAGAATATCACTTGATCCCCTGATTAAGATAGCTTGCCTATGCTATGCAATGCAGATGAATACACTATGTACATGATGACAATGCAAATGACTATGCAATTGAAACATAAACCTAGGTTAGAAAGGGTTGGGTAAATTTTGGGGTGCAACAGCTGCCCCTATTCAAGCGGCTTGGACCCGACTGGATGAAGAGCGTGCAGCCTTCAGACCTTCGAGGTACGAGAAGGTTGAATACGAAAGAACCCGGAAATTTGCCAACCACAAAAAATAAATTGCGAATACGACTACTGCTTGGGAAAACCCTGGGAACTGGCTTCTGTTGTCACAGCAACAACTAGCCATCCATCTGTCAATCTGCTCTGTAAAATAATATGATGCTGTCCGCAGACTGCTTTATTCCGAAGAAATGAGCATACACCAAACAACGAGAAATTGTTGACATCACTTATCAATCTCTGTTGATCTCACTTATCAACCTCTGTTGATCTCACTTATCAACCTCTGTTGATCTCACTTATCAACCTCTTTTGATCTCACTTATCAACCTCTGTTGATCTCACTTATCAACCTCTATTGATCTCACTTATCAACCAAGAACACGCTAACCAGCGGGAGTACATTGACTTCACTTGTCGTGTCGATTTCACTGATCAACCTCCCGTATCCTGAACAAATGAGCAAACGCTTAACCAAACGAGACACTGTTCGAAGACATGAACAACCGACTCTGCGGGGAAATGAGAAACTTAACTAAGTAACTCTGAGGAGACAACTCTGACGACTGCCGTCAAACACCTGCTGGAGAAATTGGGAACTTAACCCAATACCCTGACGAGAATAACCTGAAAAATACGAGGAATTTAACCACACACCTCCTGTAGCAATCTCCCTGCTGGAGACCATGAGGGACTTAACCAAGCAACCCATTGAAGTAACACCCTGCTGGAGAACATAACTCTGTTGGGGAATTGCGGGTAACCACCCGAAAATCTGTATTACCAACTTCTAATGCTGACTCCTTAGTATCCTGAGAAGGACTCAGCTGGGGAATACAAGTGACTTAACCAAGCGACTTGTCAAAGAATACCCTGCCGGGGATTACGAGGAACTTAACCAAGTGTCTTGTTGAAGACCACCCCGCTGGGGATTACGTCTCTACTAAGGTAACTGTGGGTAACCACCCAAAATCTGCATTATGCCATTTCCACAGCACTCTGAGAAAGGACTCGGCTGGGGAGAAAGAGAAATGCTTGACCCAGCAACTCTGCTAGGGGAACATGCCATAACCAACACGATCACTGCGTGTCTGGCACAACAACCCTCTGTAACAAGATGAACACGATCGTTGCGTATTCTACATCACAACCCTTTTGACAGAAGAAAACACGATCACTGCGCGCCTTGATGCTGCAAACAAAATCCCATAACGAGACAAACACGACGAACACGATCACTGCGTGCCAGACGGAATAAATCCACATAGAGGAGGCGAACACGTTCACTGCGTACTTCAACCACCAATATGATGAACACGATCACTGCGTGTGCTGCAATAGGACGAATACGATCACTGCGTATCTCGACCAGCAAACCCCGAAATGATGTCAACACGATCACTGCGTGCCAAGAAACCAACCCATGTAACGGGACGAATACGATTACTGCGTATGCCGACCAATTGATACAATAGTCACGATCACTGCGTGCTCCGCATCACAAGTCCCCCATGGTACTATCAACACGATCACTGCATGCTGTATGAATACGATCACTGCGTATCTTGAACACGATCACTGCGTGTTTGAACACGATCACTGCGCATTCTGAGCCACGATTCTCTCGACTGGAGAAGACACGATCACTGCGTGATGTGTGTCTCAACTAACCCATATAACTGGACGAATACGATCGCTGCATATTCTAACCATACATAGGGTGAACGCGATCACTGCGCGCTTCATGTCACGACCCTCTTGACTGGAGGAAAACACGATCACTGCATGCTGTGACACAACTTCAAACATGGGACGAATACGATTACTACGTACTTCGGCCACCAACAACCAGATGAACACGTTCACTGCACGCCTCACCCTATAACCAACCCGCGTAACGAACAAATATGATCACTGCATACTGACCAACAAAAATTGGATGAACACGATCACTGCGCGTCAATCTATAACCACTGTGTAACGGACGAATACGATCACTGCGTATATCGACCAACAAACATTACATGATATGGAAAACACGATCACTGCGTGTCCTGCACCACCAATAGAGTGAACACGATCACTGCGCGTCCTGCCCAATAAAGCCCCGAGACGATACCAACACGATCACTGCGTGCCTTACAAAACAATCTTCTTGGGTCGGGTCGAACACGATCACCGCGCCATTCGACCACAGATACACATACCAAGATTAACACGATCATTGCGTGTCCCACGACATGAACCCCCAAGGTCGGGACCAATACGATTACTGCGTACTTGGGCCACAAATCAACATCTCAAAATCCACACGATTACTGCGTGCCTCACCATATGAACCCCGTATCTGGTACAAAATACGATCACTGCATACCTTGACCACAAATTAACATCTTCCTGAAACCACGATTTCACTTATCGGCAGGGAACAACATATCTAAAACTGCAGAGGTAATCACCTGGCTTATGTTTCAACAATGCAACACTTGAGAATGGCGTAATGCTTCCACACGGCATGGAAATGCTACGTACTCGGGTAAAATTGCAAATGCTTATGATGCATGCTTATGCAAAGAGTTACTTCAGCAAAATAAATGCTGAAGACACACTGGATCCGCTGGGGATGACCGGACTGCTACCGATACGCCTCCAATAAAATAAATGTTGGAAAGATGAACTAACGCCGCTGGGGATAACCATCCTGCTTAGGAAAGTAGCTCACGAACTCAAAACTCCAAAATCTGCTGAGGACGATCCTCCTGACGAGGAAGAGCGACTTGCTGAGGAAAGAAAGGACAATCCTGCTCGAGAAAACTCCTTTCAGCAGCTCCAGCCACCTGATCACACTCTGTGGGGAACCTTTCCTGCTATCACTGAGCAGGGGGAAATCATCCCGCTATCACCGAGCTGGGGATTGAACTACACATTCTGATTTGCACTGCACAAGAACTCTCTGGGGAGTTAATCACATCCATCTCGACCTTCACTGGGGAGGACTCTGCTCTGCTTGATAAGCTAATTCTGATCTACTGAAGATACATTGATCTTTTCCTTTGACGCAATCTCAACTCTCCTGGGGAGATAACATTCAGTTTTGCCTGGGGTGACTTCACTGGGGGAAGACACAACATTCAACCTCTGGAAAGGGTACCTACCTGCCATGGACTCTGGCGGGGAACTTTGCAAACTTTCGAATACCTGCAAAAGTCAACAAGCAAACACAAGGCAATCTATGCAAATAGAAACATCTTGGTAATCACCCACGACAACCATTCAGGTAATTTTCGGTTTTAACAATCATCGGCCGAGGCCCGCCGGTTTACACGCATGTAAGTTTATCAAAACATCGGCGCTTTTTACAAACAAAACTGTAAAAAATTAAAACCAAAGTCACACACTACACTGAATGAAACACTTTATTGATAACGGCCTGAGAATAGGCAAGATTTGTACATCGGATGCAACTCCTGAAAAGAGGTAGTCACACATAAACAAAACGCAGAAGTATACAAATATACAGAATAGAATTTGTACACATGTCGGCAACGCGTTACAGACGAACACCATGAACCGATCCTCCTATGACTCGTCGGACTCTGACGCTTTCCCGATCTCTGTCTTCGGAAGAAATTGCTTTGGATAATTGACCCCCAGATGCTCCTAAACCGCTAAACAATCAAACTTGGACCGCAGTCATTTGCTTCTTAAATCCCTAACTTTTGCGTGAATCGCCCTTTGCGGGTTTTCGATTCACCGGGATACCCTTTTTTGCCGAAGCCGCCCAGTGTAGGTTTTCAACTTCGCGGGTGTACATTTTTTCCATTTTATCCCTAACTTTTGCCCGGACCTTTTTATTCTGTTTTTCGGTTCGCCAGGATGCCCCATTTTTGCCTGGACTCTCTTTTTACTGTCCAGCGGGTCAATTTTAAGCAAAGTATTTTTTAACTGCGTCCGAGTTCACAGGGGACGAAAAATCTTCACCATCCATGGTGGATAACAATAAGGCTCCTCCGGAGAAGACCTTTCTCACGACGTATGGACCTTCGTAATTGGGAGTCCATTTGCCCCTGTGATCCGATTGCGGTGGGAGAATCTTCTTCAGCACAAGATCACCCGTCTGAAAGCTTCGAGGTCGAATCTTCTTGTCGAACGCTTTCTTCATCCGGCTCTGATACAGCCTACCATGTGCAATGGATGCCAGTCTTTTCTCATCTATCAAGCTTAGTTGATTCAACCTACTTCTCACCCATTCTGCCTCGTCCAGCTTAACATCAAGTAAAACCCTCAAAGATGGTATCTCAACCTCCAATGGCAGGACAGCCTCCATGCCATATACTAGTGAGAACGGTGTTGCCCCGGTTGATGTACGCACTGTAGTACGATAACCGTGCAAAGCGAATGGCAGCATCTCATGCCAATCTTTATACGTTACCACCATCTTCTGAACAATTTTCTTTATGTTCTTGTTGGCCGCTTCAACAGCGCCATTCATCTTGGGTCTGTAGGGAGATGAATTATGATGCTCGATCTTGAAATCCCGACATAGATCTTTCATCATCTTGTTGTTCAAGTTTGAACCATTATCAGTAATGATCCGTTCAGGAATACCGTATCTGCAAATTATATCCTTCTTGATAAATCTGGCCACCACCTGCTTCGTCACATTGGCGTAAGATGCTGCCTCTACCCACTTGGTGAAGTAATCGATCGCAACCAGAATGAAGCGATGCCCGTTAGACGCAGTAGGCTCAATCTTGCCGATCATATCAATTCCTCACATGGAGAAAGGCCACGGAGAAGCCATAACATTCAGTGGACTGGGTGGCACATGGATCTTATTCGCATAGATCTGGCACTTGTGACACCGCTTGGCAAACTTGAAACAGTCTGTTTCCATCGTCAACCAATAATACCCCGCTCGCAACAACTTTCGAGTCATAGCATGCCCACCAGCATGGGTACCAAAAGTTCCTTCATGGACTTCCTCCATGAGCAAGTTGGCTTCCTTCTGGTCTACACACCGGAGGAGTACCAAATCGTGGTTCCTTCTATACAAAACGCCGTCGGGATTCAGATAGAAGTTGCCTGCTAATCTCCTTAGAGTCTTCTGATCACGACTGGATGCCCCAGCCGGATATTCCTTATTCTTCAGGAAATTCTGTATATCGAAATACCAAGGTTTATCGTCAGATGCTTCGTCAATTGCAAACACAAAGGCCGGCCTATCAAGGCGAGAGATGACAATGCTGGGAGCCTCATTCCAGCGGTTGACTTTATACATCGAGGATAACATTGCAAGGGCGTCTGCCATTTGATTCTCCGCCCGAGGTACATAATGGAACTCTACCCTATCAAAGAAAGGTAGCAACCTTCTCGCATAATTCATGTACGGTACCAGATTAGGTTGGCGCGTCTCCCACTCTCCCTTAATCTGGTTCACAACCAATGCTGAATCCCCATATACATCCAGATTCTTAATCCTCATATCGATAGCCTCCTCTAACCCCATAATACAAGCTTCATACTCGGCTTCATTATTCGTCACTGAAAAAGTCAATCTGGCTGTGAACGGGATGTGCGACCCGTGGGGAGTTGCAATGATTGCCCCGATCCCGCTACCGTATGAGTTGACAGCCCCATCAAAAATCAATTGCCACTGGGAACTCCGCTCAGGCCCTTCACTGGGCAACGACTCATCACAATCCTTAGCTTTCAAGTACATTATGTCCTCATCAGGAAACTCAAACTTTATAGGCTGATAATCCTCAATTGGCTGTTCGGCGAGATATTCAGACAGAACACTTCCCTTAATAGCCTTCTGGGAAACATACTGGATATCGTATTCTGTCAATACCATCTGCCATCTAGCAATCCTTCCAGAGAGCGCTTGTTTCTCAAACACATATTTGATCGGATCCATCTTCGATATCAGCATGGTTGTATGATTCAGCATGTACTGTCTTAGACGTTTGGCAGCCCACGCCAATGCACAACACGTCTTTTCGAGCATAGAGTATCGAAATTCACAATCTGTGAACTTTTTGCTCAAGTAGTAAATTGCATGCTCTTTCCACCCTGTCTCGTCATGTTGACCGAGAACACAACCCATACTGTTCTCCAGAACCGTCAGGTACATAATCAGTGGCCGTCCCGCTACTGGGGGTATCAACACCGGAGGTTCCTGCAAGTATTCTTTTATCTTTTCAAATGCCTTTTGGCAATTGTCATTCCAGACCACCGCTTGATCTTTCTTTAACAGCTTGAATAATGGTTCACACGTGGTCGTTAGGTGAGAGATGAACCTAGCAATGTAGTTCAACCGCCCTAAGAATCCACAGACTTCTTTTTCTGTTCTCGGTGCTGGCATTTCTTGTATTGCTTTTATTTTTGCAGGATCGACCTCGATTCCTTTCTTGCTCACAATGAACCCCAGTAGCTTCCCGGATCTCACTCCGAAGGTACATTTATTAGGATTCAGCCTTAGTCTGAACTCCCTCAGCCTCTTGAACAACTTCAACAGATTAACCAGATGTTCTTCCTCTGTTTGAGACTTAGCAATCATGTCATCGACATACACCTCGATCTCTCTGTGCATCATGTCGTGAAAAAGCGTTGTCATAGCCCGCTGATACGTTGCCCCAACATTCTTCAAACCAAAGGGCATCACCTTATAACAGAAGGTTCCCCACGGGGTGATAAAGGTCGTTTTTTCCATATCCTCCGGAGCCATTTTGATCTGGTTGTACCCTGAAAAGCCATCCATGAAGGAAAATACTGAAAACTGAGCCGTGTTATCAACTAACACATCAATATGTGGCAGCGGGAAATCATCTTTCGGGCTTGCTTTGTTTAGATCCCTAGAATCAACACACATTCGAACCTTGCCATCTTTCTTTGGCACAGGCACGATATTAGCGACCCAAGTGGGATAAGTGGTAACAGCCAGGAATCCAGTATCCCATTGCTTCTGCACCTCTTCCTTTATCTTTACAGCCATGTCAGGACGAGTCCTTCTGAGTTTCTGCTTCACGGGTGGGCAATCCTCTTTCAACGGCAGACGATGAACAACCATGTCAGTGTCCAAACCTGGCATGTCCTCGTAGGACCAAGCAAATATATCACTGTATTCACGCAGCATCTCGATAAGCTCTCGCTTGACGTCAACTTGCAATGCGGCCCCTATACGGATATTCCTGACGCATTCTTCAGACCCCAAGTTGACAATATCAATCTCTTCCTGATGAGGCAGAATGACTCTCTCCTCTTGCTTCAATAACCGACTAAGCTCTTCTGGTAAGTCACTATCCTCCACAATCTCCTTCTCAGCTTGGAAGATCGGATGCTCGAAGTCTAAACGAGTCATAGGAAGTTTTTGGTCGGTGTCATCTGAAAATTGATGAATCCTGCGAGGGAAACGGTTAAGTGCTTCAAAATGCTGTGCAAGCAAAATGCATAACCACGCTGCCATTTTATTGAAAAATAAAAAACAGAAAGAAAAGGATCACAACATTTGAATGTAAAAAACACCGTCATTTATTAATCATGCAAACATACAAGTAAACAGTTAGGCCCTAAGACAAGATCAACGATGCCCCGGGCAAGGCATGTGATCATACAATGATTGAAAAAACAATGCATTACTGTTTGGTGACTTGGATGACGTCCTGGATGGACCAGTTGCATAGGCTTTGCCCCGGCGTGCTGGGTCGAATCCATGAGTCCATGTCGCAATCGCTATCCACTTCCTCCGTATCAGACACGACATTGATCCTTTCGAAGCTAACTCCTCCAGGCGTGAACACGACAGGTCCCTTGTACTTAGGCGCACTATGCGAGGAAGATGAGCGGTACCCCAAGCCATACTTGTCTTGCTTCACTGGGATGTCCAGAACCTGCCCCCACTTCTGAGTCTCTCCTGCTTGTACCAACGCCTTGGCTTCTTTATATGAGGAGACGGCCACCTCTAGCTCTTCACTCTTCAACGAAGCTTCTTCTTTAACCTTCACCTCCTCAAACGCCTGACACAGCATTTCATGAATTTCTCCATCTACCTCCACGTACTTGAAAGAGGACAAATGACTTACTAGGATATCCTCTTCGCCACACACCGTCACGATACTCCCCTCAACCATATATTTCAGCTTCTGATGGAGCGTAGAAGTTACTGCCCCAGCGGCATGAATCCAAGGTCTCCCGATCAAACAGCTATATGCGGGCTGGATGTCCATGATGTAAAACACTGTATCAAACACCTCCGGACCTACCTGAATGGGTAACGTTATCGACCCGAATACTGACCTCCTTGTGCCGTCAAAGGCCCTTACTACCAAATCACTGGGTGTGCACAATAACCCACGGGTATCTAATTTCAACAGGGCTTTCTTTGGTAACACATTCAACGAGGACCCAGTGTCTACCAGCACACGGGATAGAACAGTGCCCCGGCATTCGATAGAGATATGCAAAGCATTGTTATGATCACGCCCCCGAGGTGTTAAGTCAAAATCCGTGAATCCCAGTCCATGCCCAGCGTTAACATGTGCCATAACTCCCTCCAGCTGGTTAACTGAAATCTCTTGCGGCACGAAAGATGTCTCAAGTACCTTCAACAGGGCATTTCTATGCGCCTCAGAGCACAACAACAGCGATAATATGGAGATTTTAGACGGGGTTTGCTGCAGGTGATCTACAATCTTATAATCACTTTTGCGGATTAACCTCATGAATTCTTCCACATCTTTGGTTATCGGCTCTTTCTCTTTACTTCCCGAAGATTCTCCCTCAACAACTTTATTCTTACCCCTGGCAAGCCTCTTTGCTTCAACCTCAGGTGAAGTGAAAATTCTCCCGCTTCGGGTTATACCACCCGCTCCCACGACGTTATCGACGGATCCCGCTGGCGGATCATTCAAGTCAACCTTCTCCCCATTGCAATACACCTCAGCACCATAACTCCACGGGACTGCTTTTGTACTTTCAAAAGGGACTGGCTTAGCGTTGGTAATAGTAATGGTCGGCCTTTTCGATGATGCCGAAATTGTCACTGATTTGAACGGAATGGTGATCGTAGAAACCTCCCTACGCTCTCCAGATTCTGTCTCAACAGACTTCTCTCGCCCCACAGCCCTGTCAAACTGCAAAGTTCCTTCATCAATAAAACGTTGAACTCCCTTCTTCAACCTCTCACAGCCCCCAGGTTGGACCAAACAGCCATCACACTCTTCGCCGCAGCCGGGATAGACTCCTCCTTTCAATAAACGCTGCTTTACGAAACTCAGAGGGGTTTTCAGCTCGCTCACTTCTGAAACTAAGTTCAACTAATCGTCTAACATGATTGCATTGGCCCCAGCCCCACCATGCTTGGGCATTGGCTGCTGCGTGATATTGGGACCGTCCTTCCCGAAGTTAATAGCTGTACTATCAAGCAAGTCTTGTACTTTATGCTTGAAAGCCAGGCAATTTTCAATATTGTGCCCTGGTGCACCCGAATGGAAGTCACAATGTTCATTAACATCGTATCCGACTGGCGGCTGGCCAGTTGGTGGCGCTAGGGTCCTCTTCTCGACTAACTGCAATTTCAACAAAGTTTGAAGGAGTTCTGCATATGATACCGGCGGTACCTCGAATACTCTCCCCGGTCGTGGGTTCTGAAGCCTGCGCTGATTATTATTAGGCTGCTGCTGAGCCTGCTGCTGTGGTGGTTGTCTCTGCTGCTGAGAAGGCCCTGGAATGGTTACACTTGCAACCTGCGACTGCTGACGCCAGTTCTGACCTTTATTCTTTCGTCGGGCACTGTATACGGCGTTGGTATCACCCTGCCTTTTACCACCAAACGTCTTCTTATTACCTCCTGCGGAACTGGACTCACCTGCTTGAATTTTACCAATCTTTACCCCGTTTTCAATGCGCCCCCCCATCAAAATCAACTCAGAGAAAGTAATCATCGAAAAATTGAGCAAACGGTCATAGTACATTCCAGAGAAAGTCCCTATGAACATATCCATCATTTTGCGCTCCACCATAGGAGGGTGCACCTTAGCAGCCAAATCTCGCCATCTCTGGGTGTATTCTTTAAAGCTCTCGCTAGACTTCTGAGATATGCTTTGCAACTGAACTCGATTAGGGGCGAGATCACTATTATACGGATAATGTCGAACAAAAGCCTCTGCCAGCTCTTTCCAACTCTTGATCTGAGTAGGCTCCAAGCTCATGTACCACTCCAGCGATGGCCCTGACAGGCTATCCTGGAAGAAGTGCATTAGCATCTTTTCATCCTCAGAATATGCAGACATGCGCCTGTAAAACGCGCGCACATGCACCCTAGGGCACATATCCCCTTTGTACTTATCAAATGACGGTGCTTTGGATTTCAGCGGGACCCTCAACCCTGGGACTAACCCCATATTTGACATATCCAGCCCAAGAGCATTCTGGCTGGCCAACCCGTTTACCTTCTCTTCTAGCAATCTCATCCGATGGTTGTCATCTCTGACTCTTTCGTAACCCTCGTTCTGACCAGAGAACACATCCTCCTGGCGATCCTCCCAGCGAGGTACTGCATCATATCCACCATAATCAGCATCACGGCCCGGACCCGTTTGGACGTACCTGGGGTCATACCTCAGATTACCCATCTCTTGAGTGTTGTACGCGCCAGTTCCATATCCAAGATTACCGTAGCCACCAAACCCAGCCTTGGCGCCAGCCATGCTGCCATACCCCATATTCACACCATTGAAGCCCTGGTTACCATTAATACCATTCATTCCGACATTCTCGACGCCTCCATTGAAACCCTGGTTGACATTACCCACAAATACCCCAGCAGTATCTGCATTGACATTCATATTACCGGTGTTCCCACCTCCATCTACAGGACCAGTTTCTCCAGCATTCAAACCGGTTACGGGAATAACATCAGCACTTTGACGATTCTCAACTCGGGGAGAAGCAGCAATGTTTTCACCATGCGGTGTCCCGTTGTTTTCAGCCCGTGCGACTATCGGTTGAACCAGATTCTGCAGCTGCTCTTGTCCTTTGGCGATAGTCTCCATGGTTTGCATGAGCAGGGCCATCCTGTCACGCATCTCTTGCATTTCACTCTGCACGTTGTCCATGATCTTCTTCTGATTGATCCTTGTAGAGTAACGGTGGACCCGCTTTTCTGCAATCCTGAAAATACCTGAAAAATGGCGCAGGAGATAAGATACATGGATCACAACCTGTAATGCAAATATGAGTATGTATGCAAAATGAAATGTGTGTCTGTGCGTTAGGGATTATCGTTCCCCGATTCTAGTGTGAAGGTGCCAGTGCAGTGACAGTGCTAGCAATACAGTGATTGGAGCTGAATCATAGAAAACCTCATATATTGTAGAGAAATCCAAGAATACAATATCACTGAGAGTATAATAGGAAGGCATGACCTCATCCAACAATCCTGGTGATGGTCAGCACTATGCAAATAAAGCATACAAGTTAATACAAGAAATAATCAAGTACTCCCATAAGCTCGGTACTCTTCTATTAACTTCTTGGTCTCTGGATGACTTGGTCGGGTAAGCAGACCCTCGACAAGCTGGTTTCTTCGTTTGAGCACACGTCGCACGTCACCGGCAGTTTCCTCCCATGCCCCTTCTCCGAAGCGATCCTCTAGCTTCCGCTTCTGAGACACAGCTTCGTTCCTGCCTTCGATGGCTTTGTTCAATGCATTTTGGAGACTATATCTGGTCATCACTTCTTCTTCGCACTTCTCAATGCTAGCCTTCAACTGCTCTTCGAGGTCAGAAATTTGCTGCTTCAATTTATCTTCCCTCTTCTTGTTGTTGGTGAGCGTAGCATTCCATGTCTTATTACAAGAAGAGATTTCTCGGTGAGCGGCGTCGAGCGCTTTCTTTTTGGACTCCAGCATGTTGTGAGAGCTTCTGAACTCTTGACCCAGACGTTCGCGCTTCCTTTTCTCCTCAGTCAACTCTGCACCTAGCCTGCTTACTAGTTCGATCTGCTGTTGGAAAGAACGTACGACCTTATTCTTCTCACTCCTCATCTGAGCTAGCTCCTCCTCTAACTCTTCATTAATCTTCATCAAGGCTTCCTTTTCTTTCACAACCTGCTCGTAGGCCTCCCTAGTAACAGTGGTTGGCTCTTCCACCGGAATATGAACAGGGACCGGAGAAGCTGGAAATGGCATCAATAATTGTCTGGCTCTCTCCTGGACCCAAACCTTGTAGGGTGCATACGCCTGACAATCGTTCTTCCCCAACAGTGGTTTCCCTTTTCTGTTAATACGCGTCCAGGCATGCCGAAGCTTGGCTAGTAGCTCTCCACTCAAATCACCGGTGAAGTACAGAGATTCCTGTACTTCTTCCTCCTGAGGCGGGTTCTTCAGCGCATATCCAAACTGGCGGATGAACAGAGATGGGTTGTAGTTGATGCACCCTTTTCTCCCTATCAACGGAACATTAGGATACCCAGAACAACTGCAAATAAGCTCAGACCCCAGCAAGTCTCGGTCAAACCACTCAATGTCTTCAGAAGATAGCCTCATCATACGCTCTGGCCAATCAGCTGCAGTCGCGCTATCCATAAAGGGTCCCTTCAAGGGAAGATGGCTCCTGAACCACATATATAGCAATGGCACGCAATAAGAGACATTCTTGCCTCTCCTGTTCTCATTCCTGTAGTGCATCAAATGATAGAAGTCTCTGATCAGTGTAGGCACTGGGTTGCCAGCAGCAAACAGATGAAATGCGTCCATGTCCACGAAGTTTGGGAAATTGGGAAATAGCACTATCCCATAAATGCATAGAGCCAAAATGGCGTTAAAGACCACCCAACACCCATTCTTGGCGTACTCTTGAGCCTTACCAACCAGAAACTGGAGAGAGAAACCCGGAACCCCTCGCCATGAAGTCATCAACAGTTCAGAAGCATTCATATGCAGGGCCTTAGCTAAATCCTCCAACTTAGGTTCAGCGGCAGAGTGAATAAAAGGAACTACATTCTATACCGGCAGCTCAGTAAACTCTACATACTCCTCCATGGTAGGCCCCAAGATAAAGTCAGCAAACGTGAAACACCTAAAAGCCGGGTCATAGAATTGCATCAGCGTATACAGCCCATTCAATTCATCGTCAGTGGATTTGCGAACCAAACTCAACAGCCGTCCGTAACTCTGCCTAAAGCTTCTAAGGACATCCTCATCTGCAAGAGAAATCAGGCCCAGGAGGGGAGTAATATCAGGGATAGATAGCTTGTACGCAACTGTCATCCTCAAACCCGCCATGATCAATACTCAGAAGTCCAGACACTAGAACCGGGGGATATGCAAATGCACCTGCAGCACAAACACACGTTAATGGGATGCAATGATAATGATTATGCAAACAATGTAATGCAAGCAACATGCAACAGGGACCAAGTGCTATAGCTGAGAAGCCTGAACCATATCAAAAGTCTCAGATAGACCCTCCAATACTCATCAACCTTGGTCTCAGATAGACCCATTACAAAGCTCCAACAATGGTCTCTGATAGACCCATAACATAACCCTCACTGGTCTCTGGCAGACCTCAAACCATAACTCCAACTGGTCTCTGATAGACCTCATCACTGTCCATAAATACCCAGGATCTCTGATCAAGAAATAACCGGTATCTGAAGGTCTAGTTACCTGCATAACCCCAAACCCTCTCACAGGCGGATGTCCTAGTAACTGACAAAGGTATGGCATCCTATGCGGTCGTCGGCGTCACAGACTTTCAGGGTTGATGATACGATTCCCAGAAGGAGTGGCACCATCAAATTCTGAAGAGGCCTCACTTAGCCAACTTCCAAATGATCGGTCCCCAGAGTCGACAATCCAACTAACCAGCAACCCGAGCCACCCAAAGGGCAGGACAGGAGGCCAACCAGAAGAACCTCGTCTGAGTATAGATTTCGCGGGACACTAGGACATGCAAAGCACTTGCGCGCCCACTAATCTCTACTCTAAATCTAGGTGCACTCAAGCCCAGGTCCGGCTTATCTCTCAATCATGGGACACCCGTCACACCCCACAATACAACAATAATAATGATAATATAATGCTGAAATGTAAATACAGAAATGTAAATCCATACAAAATCCTCGACGGGCAAACAAGCGCTAGGATTGACTCTCTTAAGGGACGTTGGATCCCAAATGCATAAGGAACTATCGCAGTCCTTAGCAGCCAGGGGATGTTGGGTCCCCAGCAGAGTCGTCAACTGTCGCTACTGCGAAAATCGGCGCCGGCTGACAGAAGAGTCGCCACCGTGCGTTATTTATCCCAACAGAGGGAAAGGAAACGCTCGAAGTAAACCTCGCAAAAACGTGGAAAAGGTATGGTCATCGCAACCAAAACCTGGGTTCGGGAGTCGGTTACGCAAGGGGAAGGTATTAGCACCACTCACGTCCATCGTACTCGATGGGATCCATGCTTGCTTGGTTTGTACGGATTACACTTCTATCTAAACTAAAGGATGAGGTCTGAAAAGAAAAAGAAAACATGACTTGGCAAAGCATCGCACTTTATGCCTACGTATTCCCGTCTGGAACGAGAAATCAGAGTCAACGTAGTTCGCCTAACTACGGGTGAAGGTGGGTGAAGGTTGCTCGCTAAGATATCGCATCCTATGCCTACGTACTTCCACACAGCATGGAAGATCAGAGCAAACGTAGTTCGGGCTACGCACGACACAAGCTGTTCAAGTGTCTTTTATGAAAAATCTCACCTTAAACAAGGGTTTTCTTGTTGCAAAAAGGTTGATGTTTGTTCAAATCTTTTGACGGAAGAAATGAATTCACTTTGTCATAACCTTTATTAGTGTTTTTCTGTTGTTTTGAAGGAAGAAGAGATGACACTCTACAAATCCTAAGGTTAAAAGGGAATAAAATCTACCCTAATGTTATCATGCATGGGTTAACTCCTAATGTCTATCATGCTCCTCTCTTGCACAGAGAGAAACAGAGGTCCTAAGGGAATAGACGGAAACAGAAACAGCAGATATATACAATAAAGCAGTAAAATGCATGGATGCAGCAATACAAGCGAGGCAAGGGAGTCCCACTCAACCTCGAACCTAGAAAACAATAGGCAAAAGTGAACAAAATTCACTTTCAACCCAACAGGTTAAACAGCAAACAATACAGTCCGGGAAATTCACACAATACATCAAGAAATAAAACAGCTAAAACTAAACAGCAGAACAGTCTTCATCAGCATCAGCAACTATCTTCAGGCTTCAAGCAGACATCAGTCTTTATCCTCAATCTCCCAATGGCTTTTCTTCAAGTCCTACTCTCCAAGCTGAGGAATCAATCACAAGAGTAAACTGAATGTTAAGCAATTAGTTGACCACCAAAGGTGGCAAACAGACTGCTATCAACACAAAGAATATTTCTCTCAAGAGTTCTATCCCTTAGACATTAGCACCAAGCCTTCCAAGGAAGGGGGTGAGTGCCTTAGGGAGACTCTGCATCACAGAGAAGGATGGAGGCAATCAAGACCTTCCATGTTTGAGAATTAAGTTTGCTACTCTAGAGCTCTGCCTAACTCCTAGATCCTACAAACTTCAACAGTTTCCAGCAAGAGATACTCCTCATCAACTCTGGAAGTTGGTCTTCATTCTCTGATCTTCAAATGGGCTTCATCTTAACAGACTTCAGCTCAAACCCCCAGGTCCCAAACAAACCCAATACCCCACACAGACAAAATATAACCCTAAAGAGGGCACACCACACAATCAATCAAATATAAGCAATATACTAATAGCAGTAGGGGAATCCTAATATCTTCTAAGGGATCTATTATCTACCCATAACCCCTATAGTCCCATACCCCAAAAATCAAATCAAAAATCATAAAAGAAATGATCTATCTCACCTATGCTCACCTAAAACCCTAATTTTAACCACTTTAATCACACCTAAACAAATCACCTAAAAATCAATCCTAAAATTATGAATTAAATCCTATATACAAGTTGAAGTCCTAAGCTAATCACCCTAAAAAGAATGGGTCCTAAATCTAAAGGGAACTATTAGATCTAAAATCAACAAATTTGAGTACTAAACTAAACTCATTAAAAGGCTATTTACAAGAAGAATGCACAAAAAATATCAAAACAAAGTAAAATGCTATTTTTATTATTCATTATTTTTCTTAACAAAATTATGAATCTACCACAAAAAGAACCAATCAAAAATAAGCTATTTTCAATTTTTTATGAATTATACAAGATGAGAAAAATATTAAAAGAAGTAAAAAGAATAAAAGAGAAATAAAATGGGGGAGGGGGTCTGAATAGCATTGCGCCTAGTTATTATTATGGATGGGCTGGAAATGGTGGGGTGCAGGGAGCGATTTCATTAAGCCCAATCACTAATCAGAAATGAAATAAAAAAACAAAAAAGAGAGAAGGGCGCGTGGGGGTGTATCTGAGTAACTGTTCACGTGTAAATTCTAGTTGGGCCTGATGGTGGGTGTGTGAATAGAAGTCTGATGCTGAGCCCATGGTTGCGTTTAAGTGAAACGCATCGTTTTACTTTGAGTCAATTCCCTCCGTTTTCGTCTTTGAATGTCAGCCACAAGATGAGATTAAAATGTCAAATAATTGAAAGGATCTAACGGTGCATGGCCATCGTCCCCAATCAAACCTAGGGTTCCAGAATTTTACAGCTTCCATGCAACCATCTTCAAGTTCCTCGTGCTCTCTCCTCAGGCCACGAAACCCTACACTATAAAGAGCAAAGTTGCTCTATTCTTTCCCATAAACACGATGGTGCCCTTAGTTTGGATTGAAACTAACCCTAGGATGAAACCCGATAGGTGTAACTTCATGACATACCAACTGTACTCAGCAATGGAACCTCACAATCCTTCATTATAATTATCCTATCTCGTTCATCATGCTACATTGATCTCAGCAAACTATTACACGATCATTATAATTCAATATCCAGCCTAATCTTGATCATCAAAGAATCATCACCCTGTTATGGAACCTCATGGAATTCTCTCTAACTCTCAGGAATCAATCACCTAAAGTCTCTAATCATGTTTACCCTAACCATTTCATCTAATGCATAAATAGAGAGATTCGAATGCTTTTGCAAACCTGAAAAATGGTGATGGCAAGTGCAACTACACTCCAATCCAATGCTTGAAACTGGTCACAAATGATCTTCAATGGATGAGGACCTTTCTGTTTGCAAGATCTTGGATGGACAATGCTTGGATTGTGAGATTGGATCCAACTTGCTCCTCTTGCAATTTTGAAGCCACACCTTCAAACATTCATCAATGGCCACTCCAATCTATATGTATGTGCTCAATATGATCCAGAGAATTGATTTGTGGAGAAGAATTCAATGGAGATGAAGAAGAAAATGGAGTTTGAGATTCATTTGCAAAAATGGAAGAAATGGTGTTTCACTCTCTCTTTTCTCTCTTTTCACCAACCCTTTGCACTAATGGATTCAGTTCATTATATAGAGAAGGATAGACAGATCTAGAAGGTTCTAGATTGATCTTAGAATGATTCTAGAATGTGGTGGAAAGTTCATGAAAATCTCATTTGATGATATGTTGATATCTCATGGTATCTCCTTACAATGCACTTATAACTCTTCAAAATCTTCTTACATGCCAAATTGGAATGATATGCAAGCTCCTTGCCTTGAAAATTCACCTTATGCCAAGTTTTCCATACTTGCCTTATTATGCAAGTAACAAAAATACAAAGCAAGTCCAAAATTTAACCCCTAACTCAAAAAAGTGGATGAACCAATGTCTTTAAAATGATGTTGGGATTCAATTTGGTATATTGGATGACCCATTTTGGATTTGTAGATCTCCCAAACCAATTTTTCATTTCAACTTTTTCAACTTATATGCCTTTTTTAGGTCATTTTTCACCAACTTTTATCAAGTCTTGTTCTATGCATTTCCAAACTTCCATGACCTCTTTTCTAGACTTAAAATGACATTTTGAGCAACTTTGATGTTGTGAAGTTTTTCATTTGAAGCTTCCTTGTATGAGTTTTAGGCATAGGCTAAGAATGACCTATAATCCTCAGATGACCAAAATACCCTTTGCTTGCCAAGACCATAAGTAGAGTTTCACAAATCATATGAAGGCATACCATACCTTCCTAGAAAGCTAAGACAATAAGGAACAACTCTCATGTTGTCCAGAAGTCCATTTGAAATTTCCTTGAAGGTCAAAAGTTGCTTGGAAGACAGACAACTTTCACAGACAAATTTCAGTGCCCTCAGATGACCTGTAACTTGCAAGAGCTATAACTTGAGTTCTATAAATCATCTTGATGACTTCCACCACTCAAATTAAAGCTATGAAGATACTATACAAGTTTCATGTGGACCAAGAATTCATATGAAGCTTGCATCTTGAGTTACATTGCTTTGAAGTTTGACCTAAATCAGGGGATTTTACACTGAAACCCTAATTTAGTAAACTCCAGTTCTCCTTGATTCCTTCTGATTTTTCTTGGGCATAACACCATATCCATATCCATATAGCAAATAATTAATCCCACATTCTTCAAATACTCCTTGATGCCCTTCAAAACACTTCTTTGACCTAGGATTGACCTAGTGTTGACCCTAGTTGACTGACTTCAACTGAGGCTCTTGCAATCATTCCAATGACTTGGTTCTCCTCAAAAATGATCATCTAGGCTCTTCAAAACATCCATACACACCTCATGCTCTTGGCTCATAGCTCACACTTCCTCTGATGATCCCCAAATAACCTCAAGATAGGAGAGAAATCATTGATCAACCTGTCAACTCCCCAAAGCTCAAATTCTTCCTTGATGACCCGAGTAGTCTGGAATATGAGTGAAACCCTTGGATATACCTCTTGAGACAAGAATAGCACTTGATCCCCTGATTAAGATAGCTTGCCTATGCTATGCAATGCAAATGAATACACTATGTACATGATGACAATGCAAATGACTATGCAATTGAAACATAAACCTAGGTTAGAAAGGGTTGGGCAAATTTTGGGGTGCAACAGCTTGTACAAGCTGCCATTGGGCTTCTTTTCCATCCATATCCATCACATATAAACTTTTGATCATGAAAAAAAGACTCAGAAGGCGTTTTGGTGAAGAATTGGCAGAGAACACACTTGGAAAAAGCTCAAGAAAAGTGAAACACGAATTCTCAAATTCACACCATTTCAAGCAAAATTGAGCTCATCTAAAGCTTCCTTGAGGTTTGTGGAACGATTCTGGGTGGTTTCCTTCAAGCTTCAACACCATTTCAAGGCCCAGGGGAGGCTCTCCACTAGGTAAACTTCAAATCAACTTTTCTCTCAATTCATGATGTGATTGTACGCCATTTTTGTGTGTTTGTGATGTATGAACTTCATGCTTGGATTCTGGATATAATTTGTTGTTGATTATGAACATTTCAGTGTGAGTTGCATTTTCTTGTTGGCTTCGATTTGGACTTATCTTGAGGTTTTATGCTTAATGGACCATGGATTCATGATCTACTTGATGTGTAGATGAGTTTTGGCTTTTATTTTATGGATTTTGGTGATGTTTTGCTCTGTCTATGTTGTTGGCTCGCTGGAGAAGGTGACCGGAGCCACCGTGCTCCGGCCACCTGGTTTTCCCTCTGTTTTAATTATTTAAATGATGAAGACGATGGTGTGTTTACATGTAATCCATCAGATCTGCTTATTTTTAATCCAATCGCCCAAAACAAGACACACGATACACCATTGTTTGACCATACACACACAATTACATGAAGTGCACCGTTTCACTTAATGTTCCTTGCCTGGCCACGTGTTATGCTGTAAGCCTTTGGATTGGCATACCTTTTGATCTAGCAAACCTTAGCACACTCCACCATGCGCGCATATTAACCATGATGCACCTGATCCATTTGACTTCAGCGCCCTTTGTGGACTGGGCCTCTGACTGTTATTCACACCCCCCTTGTGAGCCTAGCTTGGTTTTAAACTTGTTTTTATTACTATTTGAACCGTGACTTTGTTTATTTAGGTTTTATTTCTTTTTCTTTTTTTTGTTTTATTTCTGTTTAGATTTAATTCAAAATAAATAGTTCTCCAATTAATAAAATTCCACAAAAATATTTTCTGGGCAATTTGAAATGTCCTTTTATTTTTAGAATTTTAATTTTATTTTTTTTTGGTTTATTTTTCATTTAAAAAAGGAATTATTAATTGGAGGAGTATTATTTGAATTAAATCTTGACATTGCTTGGTTTTTACTTTGTTTCTTCCATTTCCTTTTGGTCCAATGACCCAAAATTCATCCTCATGTCCATGATGAGTTGATGAATTTTTGAGGACCATTTTGCCCCTGTTGATTGACTTTTGGGTTGACTTTTGTTGTATTTCATTTGACCCTCGACAATTCTTATTCATAATGGAACACCCTTGTGAATCAATTTCTTTGGTGGTGTTGTGAATTGATTTTGATTGTGATCTTTTGGCCTCTGTTTACCAACATGTTTGGGTACCTTGTGCATTTTATTTGATCATTTTTGAACCATTTTCCTAATTTTGAGGTAACTTGCAAGTCAAGTTACCTCCAAGGGAGGTTCATACAAGTGCATGACCTAGTTTGAGTTGGAAATGACCTTTGTGGATCCAATAAGCTCTCAACTCCTCTTGTTTCATATAATAAACATGTTAAGCTGGCTGTATGCTCATTTTTAGGTCCAAATTATGTTCATTGCTTGTTCATTTGTTTGCTTCTTTTGTTGCTTCCCTTTAATGTTTCCATATGTGACTTGTTTGTATCTTTTTGTGTGGTTGCCTCTTGTGCATTTCTTCTTCTCCTTTCTTCTTTGTTTCATTTCATATGTGCATGCTTGGTTGAGATGAGCTTATGGAGGCTACTTCCCCACACTATTTTCCTCCCACTTTCATTCTTACTTGTGCATCTAATGTTTGCATTTTCATTAGCATGTTCTTTCTTCTTCTTCTTCTTTTGCTTTTTTCTTTGCCATGCTCTCCATAAGTTCTCTAACCTCTTGAGGTTATGATAGACTTTAAGTTAACCATGCATGATAACATTAGGTAGTTCCTTTTGTAATCTCAATCTTAGGATCACCGTTGCATGACAACTTTAGGTTTGTGTTAGTCCCCCTTTAGCGGTCCTTTCTTCTCTTCTCATATTCATACAATCTTAACACACTTAATAAAGATAATGAATGTTGTGCCATGAGCCTTATACTTGGGAAATGGTGATTGAGGGGCTACCTCACAATTTCCTAGAGTGTTTAGTATACGTCCTTAGGACGATATGCGACACATTCGATCCTAGGTTTTAGACTTTAGTACAACATACATTATAAACACTCAAGTTCAAAACACTTCTTCTCTAAAAAACACAAAAACACTTCAAATATTTTTTCATCCTTCAAGATCTTAATCAGGAAAATATTTTTAGAAAAAGAGTGTTGTTAACTCTTAGTTCTATCGCAAACAGTAACGCCTAAGTCTCCCATGCTCGAGCTGCATACACCAACTGCTAGAACTACTTGTTAACCCTACTCGGGCATAAAAAACTTTTGAACCCAACCAGTGTTCTTTTTAACCCGAACTACGTTTGCTATGATCTTTCATACCAGATGAAAGTACATAGGCACAAGACGCGATGTCTTGGCGAGCAACCTTCCCCCTTTCACCCGTAGTTAGCCTAACTACATTGACTCTGACTTTCCCATTGCACGAGGGAGTACGTAGGCACAGAGCGGCGATGCTCTGCCGAGTCACCTTCTTTTTATTTTGTCTCTTAACCTTTAGCTAGATAGTTTCAACACATCCTTTCTAGATAGACAACAATGCATGGATCCCGTCGAGTACGACGGGCGTGAGGGGTGCTAATACCTTCCCCTTACGTAACCGACTCCTGAATCCGGACTTGGTTGCGATGAACTTGTCTTTCCCTTTTTCGTTAGGTTTTTCCGATCGTTTCCTTTCCCTCTCTTTGGGATAAATAATGAAAGGTGGTGACTCTTCTGTTTTCTGCCAGTTGTTTTTCGCAGTTGCGACAGTATCCTCGTCTGGTACGAGAAATCAGAGCAAACGTACTTCGGGCTAACGCGACCACATGTTGGTTTAAATTTTTTAACTGAGTAGGGTTAAACCTTCATTCTAGCAGTTATGTGTATTGCTACTCGACCATTGGAGACTTAGGCGTTACCTGTTTGTGGTAGAACCAAGAGTTAACAACACTCTATATGAAAATGGTTTTCCAAACAATCCCGAAGGATAAAAAGTTTTGATGTTTGTTTTTGAGTCTTTTAAGAGAAGAAGTGAATTGAGTTAAGTTTGTAACTCATGTTGCACTAAAGACTATGACTTGAGAGTGAATGCATCACATATCGCCCAAAGGGCATACGCTAAACACTCTAGACAGTTGAGAGGAAGCCCCCCAACCATCATTCCTCAAGTACTTAAGGCTCGTAGCGTACAACACTTATTATCCTTTATTAGATGTCTTGAAGAAGTTTTGAGATGAGAAGAGAAGACACAAACTCTAAGGGGAAACTAATCAACCCTAATGTTATCATGCAATGTTCTCCTAAAGTTGAGATTAAGAGGGAAGAACTATCCTAATGTTATCATGCTTGGGTTGAACACTTAATGTCTCTCCTACTCTCACCTTAAACAAATGGGACTATGAATCCTAAGGGATCATGGCAAAGAAACCAAGTAAACACAAGATAAATCAATCACAAGTTAGATGAAGGAAAGAGATGAAGATGACTTAAACAAGTCAAAAGAATATACAAACATGATATGCAAGATGCAAAAGATGCAAAGCAAACAAAGATCAAGGCAAAATGACTTAAACAAGTCAAAGAGAAAGTGAGATGAAATGGGAGAAGTTACAACTCCTACAACCATTCATGCATCAATCACTAATCTCAAAAGGTAAACACCAAAGCTCAAAGAAGAATCCATGATCAAGATGAAGATGGGGGAATAGGCTTGGGCAGCGAGCAACATAAGAAATATCTCAACCAAAAGCATCAAATTGATCCTGCAAAAAGAAAGCACAAACATGTTCTCAAAGTGATTCACCATTCACGACAAACTCAAAGTACAACCAAAGAGTACCAAATCATCTTGAAAGGGACTCAAGGTCCAATGGATAGAAGTGATAACATGAGAAGAGAGCTCACAAACAAGAGAAGAAACCAAACTCAAACAAGTTACAAGTTAAGGTGAGAGAAAGAACCAAAGTTCAAACTACATTCAACACTTAAACATAAGTGAAAACCCTAACTTCAAGGTAAATTGCCACACAAACCACACAAGTGTATGACCTATAAAATTAAAACCAGAATCCTAAACATGTCAAGAATTTGAATCAAGAAGCATAGGATGCATATGGGATCCATCAAGGTCATCTCCCAAAGGAACTAGGTCAACTAGTTTATATGAACTTCAACTAGGGTGACTTGACTTGCAAGGTTCACCAAAAATAGAAGAATTGTTCAATAAATCCCAAATAAACTGCACAAAGTCACTAAAAATGTTGGCAAACAAAGGCTAAAACATCCAAAACAAATTCCAATCAAGGCATCACCAAATGATTTGATCAACTAGGGTGCTCCACCTTGAGGAATTATTATTGAGGATCAAACAAAAGCAACACAAACTCAAACAAAAATTGATCAAACCTTGACCAAAATCAGCCTCAAAGGCACCTCAATCCATCATCCATGTGGAGAAGAAACCTTATTCATTGGTGATTGCAAATGGTCCATCAAACAAGAACGATCAAATGAAAACAATATTAAAAACACTTCAAATTGCAAAATTAAAATAAAATTGCAAAATAAAAGAAAATTAAAATTAAAAATTATGGAAAATTAATTAAGACTTTAAAGTGTTGGAAAATATTTTTTGGGGAATTTTCTGATATTTGGAAGTATTTTTAATAATATAAAAGCAAAACAGAAAAATAAAATAAAATAAAATAAAATGGACCGGGGGTGTGAAAGTAAAACAGAAATACAAAGGAAATCAGTTGAAAGTGTGTTGGGCTCAAAAGCACTTGGGGTGTGAATAACAAAATCAGCAAAATCCATCAGACTAGTTTCATTAGCCAAAATGCTCCATTTCATTAAACAGATGTGGATTCAACCAAACCACATGGACAAGTCAAGCGAATCACATCCAAACACGCAAGCAGCGAACCTTTCAACACATTGCCACCTCAGATCTGAGAGTCAAATAACTAGACGCCGGAGCCCTAGCTCCGGTCGTCTTCTCTGGCGAGATGGTCGGTGCTCAGGTGACCAAACCTCAACCAAAATGCACAAAATTGGTATCAAAAGAAAGCTGAACTCATGTAGATTCTAAATCCAAGATCCAAACATTGATATCACTTATGGATTTAGAGAATCGAACGATTGATGTTTGAGATGCATCACTGAAAACTCAACCAAACATGAAAAATAAGCAATCAAACATGGCCTACTCAATGTAGGGCTTCAGATGCAACCAGTATGAACCTAATTCATGGCCTAGAATGAGAGAAATTTGGATTGGAAACTTAATGAACGGAGACACTCCGTTGGTGCTTCTCAGGCGTGCAAGCTTCACTTATATGCTCCAGATCCACTCCAAATGCTTCAAAGAAGATGAATTGATCTTCAGTTGAGCTTGATTTGCAGAGAAAACGTGAATTCGATTTTCAAATTTCCTTGAGAATTTCAAATCTGAAAATGCTCTCTCCAACTTCAATTGCCACTTCTGAGCTCTCAGGGCGAAATTTGACCTTATATATGATGGATCTCAGATGGTTTGGAAGGCCCATGAAGCCTTAATTTGATTAATTTGAAAAATGCCCAAAAATGGAAAGCTTCTCATGCACACGTGAAATGCTTGCATACACACATGAAAACCACTCCAATCTGCAGCATATGGACTTAATTTGACAATGGAAATGAATTGGGCTTTGCATTGGATCCAATTTGCAAGTTTGAACTTGAAACTTCCTTGTGAAGAAAAGTGAAAATGCACGTGTTTTTGCCTTCTAACACCAAAACCAATTTGTGAAATTTTTCTATGAGTGTATTGTGAAGTGAATTGCACCAAAATAAGACATGAACATGACCTATAATGTATTGAATTCAAATCATACTTCAAAATTCATTTTTCCTTTGAAAATTCATCCACATGTCCATAATTATCCATAATTCACATGATCCTTGAGCTCTAGGATGTAATGAGGTCTCTAGGAGCAACTTTCATGTTGGTTGGAAATTCATTTGAGGTACATAAGTGCCTGAAAATGACGTATGTAACAAATGACCTATAATCAAACTTTCCTAAAATACCCTTGCCTTGCCAAAGCCATAACTTGAGTTCTACAAATGATATCAAGGACTTCTAGGACTTTTTGGAAAGCTAAGATCATGAGGAACAATTTTCATGTTCACCTAAAGTTGAGGAGAAACATGATTCTAGGTCAAAAGTGCCTTGGAAGTGAGTTGACTTTTAGTTGACCAAAAATATGTTCATCTGAGACCTCTAACTTGTTGGCATCATAACTTGAGTTCCACAAACCCAATGGATGAGTTCTAGTACTCAAAAGAAATATTAGAACATGTCCTACAAGTTTCATGTTTACAATAAAATGAGATTGAACTTGTATCATGAGGTAACTTTTCCTTGAAGTTAAGCACTAAAGAAGGGGATTTTACACTAAGATCCTCTGAAACCTTAATTTAGTAACTCCTTGAACCCTTGATTCTTCTTAATTTGAGCGTGACATGACATCCTAGATGTCTCAAAATGACTTCCCATGGCTTCAATGACTTAAAACCAAGTCTCAAACTCCCTCAAGTCCTCAGTTGTCCTTGAGTTGACCAGATGAAGCCCTAGGTGCACAACCTTTGACTGTGACCTCTTGCAGATGAAATGAAAGCATAGAAAAGCTCCACAATGGCTTCCAAAGCACTCAATGAGCTTCTCAAACACCTCTTATCCATAACAATGAACTTACAAGCCCATGATAATCTTCCTTTGACCTCCAAGATATGAGATAAGCAACACACATCAATCTTCTCTCTCAAGGAGCTCAGACCACTTCCTGATGATTGTAAGCACTTGATGACTTGAATAAGCACTCTTGCTTGAGCTTAAAACCATGTAAGACTCTTCTCTTGAATGGCACACCTCTCTTGATCCCCTGTAAAGGACAATGCTATGCAAATGCAAATGCTAAAATAAAATGAAACATAAGCCAAGTACAAGAAAAAGGTTGGTCAAATTTTGGGGTACAACACTTATCAGTAAATCTTTCATTTCTCAACTCAACTTCAAAATCAATTCAAACCTCTCTTTTCATGGTCATTACCATGAACTACGAACGCTCTGATTCATCATTCTCTTTTAAATGTAAGATACGTAGGCACAAGATTGCGATGATCTTGGAGAGCTACCTTCCCTTCATTTTCTGTTTCCCCCCATCCTTTCCCGTAGTCGAACTACGAAGCTCTGATTTCTCATTCTCGTTCGAATGAGCATACGTAGGCATAAGGGCCCCAATCCTTGGCGAGCACTCTGTCCTATAACCACCCATTTCCCCCCTAGCATTTTGTATCCTTTTATCCTACCAATTCACCTTTATCATTGAGAAGAAAATAAGCACGCTTAGATAACGCCCATCATAAAATACCCTAAGAGGTTCCCATTGAGTACAACGGACGTGGGGGGTGCTAATACCTTTCCCTTGCGTAACCGACTCTCGAACCCGGAACATCGATCGCGACGAACCTGTTCCTGTTGTTTCATTTTAGAAGGTTTTCTCGATATTTTCCTTTCCCTTTATGGGATAAATAAAGTTCGGTGGCGACTCTGTCGAACCGCATTCCTGCGCCTTTCGCGTGAGGGTCGTACGTTCTCGATTTATGAGTTTTCAAGGTGCGACACTCACCAGCGGCCTTCAACTACTTTTCCACCTCGCTGTGGAGCTTGAGTTGGGAGGAACTTCTTTCCTTGGCCTAATCGAGGCCATCAGCCAGTTTGTTCCTCTCAGCCTCGATGTTCGCGAGGTCATCCTGCAACTTGGATAGGTCAGCAGAAGAACATGCTTGTTGTTGAGGACCAGAGCCGCCTCGAAGACCCACATCACCGCGGCCATGTCCTCCAATAAGGCTTTCTTCCTCTCCTTCCAGTTAGCAACCAAGATGTCCTTGGACTCGACGACGCTCACAATCGGGGGAAGTGGCCCTGTAGAAAAAAGCGGGCTACACATAGCATGGCGGGAGCAAGAACCTCTCCTCGATATTACCCTCGGTGAGGTCGACAGTCTTGGGCTCACTGACCCCTGCGAAGTTGGAGCCTCCAGGAATTTGCTATACTTGGGAAATTCTCCCTTTATCGACTTTCTTCAGTCCTTTGTTGGCCGCCAACCTCTTTACACGTTCCTGCATGCTCAACATTTCTCCTGCAAAAGAAAAATAAACAAGTTAACAAACCAAAAACCAATAACGAAAACACAGAGAGAGCCCGAGCAAAAAGCGGACCCACTACCTAAAAACTACATGACCTCTTCCTTGGACGCACACTTGAAGAGGGCCTTCGTGTTAATCAACCGCGACTGCCGAAGAATCTCCCCATTAGAGTCGAGGATAAAATTCTTGTCTGGCGTCACACACTTTGCATGAGTGAAGCTGGAGACAAATACGACCAACTTCTGATAGGACACTGGTCATCAGCATCCAACGAGCTCGGCCTCACTATGTAGCTGTAAGTGCCCTTGTCAAAATGCTTATTTGTCCAAGTCAACGGAAACTTCAACACTAAGACCTCCTCCGGATGCCCGTCTTTCTCCCAGACCTCGAGGTCGAAAAGTGAGTACACGACCGTATGAGTGGAAGGTTTGAAAACATAGTATCGGTCTTTGAAAGTGCGGATGAAATCCATATATACTCGAAACTATCTCCTCGGCTGCTTCAAGGACACCCAGCTGTGTCGACCCTCGAATGTTTTTTGTTGAAGATGGAAGATGCGGAAGAAAAGAGTGAGCATGGACCCGATGTTGAGATGCCGACAGATAAGCTCGTACGCCCGCACGAATGCGATCGCGTTTGGGTGAAGTTGCAAGGGCGCCAGCCGCAGCCAGTCAAACACTCCCCATTGAAAATTAGTGAAGGGAAGACGCAAGCCCGCTTCCCAAAAGGTAAATTCATACATGGGGAACCTCATCCCCTTAAAAGCTAAGCATATCTGATGGTTGTTCGGGGTTTGTACATCTTCCAGTTTAAGGGGGAACCCTCACAACGGTCATCGACCGTAGCGTAGGCCTCAGACTCATCCCCGAAAAAGCAGGAAGAAATACTCAAGGGCTCCTGCCTGGCCCAATCCGCGGCAGTCCGTTTTTGCTCTTCGCTGGTCTGCGCTACCGAGGAATTAGGTTCGTCATTAATATCAACGACCCCCTCAATCCAAGCAGCCATTTTCACCTGAAAAGCAAAGGAAAATAGTGAATTTGATACTCCAGATCAAATTCATCCTTCCACCACAGATCAAGTGAAAGGGCGAAGAGGGGGCACCCCTAAGAGGAGGGCCTCCCCCGCCTCGACAGGCGAGAAGCGGGTCCCCGAGACTTTCATCTAATGTCCCCGGGTATCCCTCCCCAGGTCCTCGAGACCTTCATCAGGTCCCCGAGGCATTCATCTTATGACCTCGAGGCATTCAACCTACGTCCCCGGGGTCTTTATCGCCGGTCCCCAGGAGGTTCATCCAGAATAATACTAATTCAAAGAAGTTCCGGTGTATTCGCCGGAAACTTCATAGTTTCCCCGAGATATTCATCAAGTCCACCGGAGAAACCTTTGGAAAATGAAAAAAAAATAAGAGTACATCAGCATGACTTACTTGGTACAACAGTTCTGGGAGGACGAGACGGCAGCAGACGATGAACGTCTGAGAGCAAAGAAGGGAGGAGCGCGAAGAGGAGAGAGAAAACGTCTTGAACGGAAGAAGGGAAACGTGAGAATGAAACAGACTCAGCCCTATTTATAAACCTAGCACGAGACTCGAGGTGTCTCTAGGCACTTGAGTGCCCACACTCCTAGTCACCCTAGGCATTAATTGCCCTGACACGTGGCACCATCAGATGCTTCGCACCCATTCATCTCCCCCTAGTACTCGGAGGTCAAACACTCCCGCTCGCTTTCCACTTCTCTGACATACTGTCTCGTCGAGCATCCTTCGCTCCTGGCCTCAAACGTGACCTTCAATTCTATGCGTCGGGTAAACAACCATCTTCCGAACTAATCCTCGACACCCTGACCTACCCTTAAGTCATTACTCCTTCACCTAGGAGCAATGACTTAAGGGGCTCCTGTTCTTGATTGGGCCGGGACCTGCTCCTCAGTCGGGTAGGCCCAACCCAACACTACACTGATGAGGCTCAAAAAATGCCCAATCCTCCTCTGTGGGGCACGCACCTCAACAAGGCACCTTAGTCGGGCAGATTATTATCTTGTCGGGGAGAGCTCACACGCTTTCCCCATGTTCTCCATGTGTCTCCGATGCGGGGACACGTCATCCACTATGCCAAAAAAGACCTTTAGCAGCACTTTTTTTGGCCTTTAGTAGCGCTGCCAAAAGTGGCACTGCTAAAGGTAAAGGCAACGCTTTTTTTATGGAAAAAGCGCTGCTAAAGGCTCCCTTCAGTAGCACTTTTAGCAGTGCTTTTTTAGCCCTTTAGCAGCGCTTTTATAAGCGCTGCATATTCCTCCCAACCCTCCCCCTTTAGCAGCGCTTTCACAAAGCGTTGTCTTAGACCCCACCTTTAGCAACGCTTTTACAAAGCGCTGTCATAGCCCCCCCTTTAGCAGCGCTTTTTAGAAGTGCTGTCTTAGATCCCCCCTTCCAAACCTATAGTAGCGCTTTTGTAGCGCTGTGTTTGTAACCTTTAGCATCGCTTTTTTGTAAAAGCGCTGTCTAATGTCCTAGATTTTAATTTTTTTTAAAAAAATATTCACGCTGTTTTGTATATTTACCAACAACCTGCTTATATTACACAAACCTGCTTATAATTCAGGCCTTTATTTCAACACTTTGGCCTTATATATACAATTCAAAACTTTGGCCTTATATATACAATTCAAAACTTTGGCCTTTAAGTATACATTGTAACTCATCACTTTGCCCATAATCACTTTAATACACATAAACCTGCTTAAATATGTTACAACAAAATCCGATCCTCAGAATTACAACATCACAAATACAGTCAATTTACATATAATTACAATTCTTCCAATCCGATAACTTTATACAATTCTCAACTCAAGAATAAATTGACACCATTCCTCTTTAATTTCTTCCAATCTTGCTTTCGAGTAAGTAGTGCACTTGAATTCATCAAAATACTACATAATATAACAGAACATGCAAGATTTAATTTTAAAACTAATTACTCAGATGAAGTATCAGATAATTATCAAAATGAATCATATAACTTATGAATTGATCCATACCATGATTGGAACCTCTATTTGACCAGAAAGAATAATTTCCTTCATAAAGCACAATACAAAATATCCGCAGTCAATCCCATTGCGCTGACGAGGACACTATAAATGGAAAAAACAAACGGACATTTATCAGGATATATAGTTTAAATAGTTTTATCAAGTAGAACCACTATAACAGTCAAACATAGGAAAATATACCTCCACTCTGATCCAGTTGATGTTGTTAGCCTTGCTTTTTGGCACTGTTGCATCTCTTTGTGCTCTGAATATTTGTATAACTCTAACATAATATAAACGCATATTTAGAACAATGTCACATAATAAATAAAGATATATAATTATTCAGACCAGTATATCTCATCACTTATGTATCAACTATGTTCCTCAGATTTTCATATTTTGTTGCATCGCCATCCAATGAACCTATATAATACACTATTTCTTTCCTCAGATTAATCGCGACCAACAACCAATGTCCACTATAAAATAAGACAACAGTTTAGACGGAAATTTTATATAGAAAGGCAAAAATCGAACAATTATAATAAATGAATTTAGAATAAAATCTAACCCATGGCCAGTATTATATGGCAACAAGAACAACTTCTCCGTAGTCGCGCCTATAAATCTCTGCACTGTGTACTCTTTGGATGCATCTGGTGTCTGGTCTATTGTTTGTGAGTTGACACAACTAGCAGATAAGAATGCGAATACTGAAGTCAAATCATTCGGGACCAACAACTTGTCATACAAGAGCCTAAAAAAACATAATCAACATTAGAATATTCAGTTAAACGAGCAAATTTTAAAATGTTCAATTATTTAATTAAAATGGATCGAAGTACCTGATGTATGAACGCATAACACCAACGCCCAATTCAGAATGGTTGAAAACCTGGTCAAAATCCTCCTTAGCAATTGTTTCGGGATATTCAAAACCGAAAATACCTCCATCCATATGTATTTGACGGATGCCACCCCCAGGCACATCTGATGTTCCCATATATGTTTCAAGGCACATCCTAAATCGAGGAACAAATGCTTTTCTGGGCACCTTGGAAGTTTCAAGCATCTTACCCTTGCTGACTTGTTGCGACTGCTAATCATGAACCTAAAAGTCATATATAAGTTCAGTAATTAATGTATAATAAGATAATCATGTAACTGTAGTAGTACCTGTTTCTTTGATGCAGCTGAATCGGTATCCCGCACAATAATTCTATCATCTTTTGATTTGGATTTTGTAGGAGTCTAAGATCATCATGTAAATAAGAAAATGTAAATGTAAGAATAACTTTCATGTATGGATCATAAAACATTTGAGTATTAAAAGGTTCAACCTACCTCATCATCTATGCAAATGAGATTTGTCGGCCATGCCACATACGCTCCTATTGCGTCTCCCACCACTATTGCGCCTGAAACAACATCTGGTATAGGCAACAACGCACCCCCCTCTAACGCAACATCAATAGATACTTTCAAAAATCCAGAAGGGAGGGGTTTATGGTGAAGTAAGTCTCCCAGAGTGTTATGCACCTTTCCCTTGCCAACCATTCGATGAGTCGGTGACGATAAATATAGCCGACAAAGTGAAATGCCCTAAACAAATAATGAGCAGTTAATGTGTCAATTAAGTAAATTGTGCTAAATTAATTTCAATGTAATATATACAATTACCTCTGGAAGCTTCTGCGGACAACCGATACTATCTTTGTCACTAGTAGCTTTACCCTCTGGAGCGCGCCTTTCCGACATGTATCTCTCCTTGTCCTTCTGTAATTCACAAATCTGCGCTTTCAATTCCTCCAAAGTATCCATCACTTCTTTATTGGTTGGATTTTTTTTTCTTTGGCTGCTTATACAGTTTAGATGGAGTGACACCAAATCCCTTACCCCTCACACGCCCAGAATACTCAGGAATATTCAACACCCGACTCAGTAAGCTCCTGCAATCATCGTCCTCAGCGGGAGTTATGGTCTGGCATAGAGTCTCCTGAAATATAGATAAAAACACATATAAATATATTATACACTTTTGATCAGTTACTGACAAAGATAACGTTGTACTTACACATTGTTCAAAGACTTGTTGAACTTCTTCCTGGACGACTCCATCTCTTCCCACACGGGAAGCCTTCCATACAACATGGTCCGGAAGAGATGTCGCATCACTCTTCTCCTCTTCCAACTACGCATTAAGACGGATAATAAAGCATTATATCCTATTATATATACTTACTATTTTTTGTAAATATATCATATTAAAGCATTTATATGTACTTACTATTTTTTGTTCTAAGCGTGCATATCCCAAACGCCCCTTTCTGTATAGATATGCGGGATTTGATGCCCGTTGACGATTTACGCCACTAACAACATGAAAAAACAAGTTTATCAGAACTCTTGTGGAAGAAGTATATATATTATACATAGTTCATGATAAGTTATACTTACTTCAAATTCTTTTGTTCTTCGCTTTGCAACAAACGTCTCCCATTCTTCATCCGAAATCAAATCCGCATAGTTCATTGGAAACTCCGAGTCAACAAAGTTTCCTTCAGAATCTTTTAGAAGCTTGTTTGTTAAAAACGCTCTAAATCCCCTCAAGCGTTTTCCAGCCAATTGAATACAATATTTTCTCCTACGATCTTCAATATTAAAAGATCTCTGCAAACAAACACACATACATATAACATGTTAATATAATTAATTTAAAGACGTAACTGTCAACATAATTAAAAATAATCAAATATCATACCTGAATCTCGCTCCAAATTTTATCTTTAGCCGGTTGTAATGAAAGAATTCTCCAATTATCGCAAGTAATCGGAACTTGTGAACGTACAAGTGCTCCAATGTAACTTGTTAGCAATGCACCGTTAGGCTCAACTAACTGATCTCTTTCATTCCAATGGACATCATACTTTACTCCTTTATCTCTCGCACGGATGATTTTTTTCATAATCGTTATGCCTCTTTTAATATCGCCTTCCACGTCTTTTGTTGTTTGTTTTCCATCATGTGATGTTTCCTCGTTGCTGGCCATAATATATATACCTGTAATTCAGAAAAACCAAAGTATCAAATGAATGACATGCAAATATGTAAATAAGAAATATATACATAAGAAATGTATAAATAAGAAAAACATGGTATAAATAAGAAATAATATGTTATTTTATTGCATGATATAAATAAGAAATAATATGTTACAAGTACCTTTAACATCTCTTTCTTTTTTTCGTTTTAACGGGGTTTACTTGTCTCTTAACAACACAGACAGATGGATTGATCCAAATTCCCTTGTTATGATCATTTCTAATATATGATTCGTCCGCTCTAATATTCTCATCTGGATCATCTATAATATAAGATTCATTCTCGACATCAACATCCCCCTTTTCTCCAATGTTACCATCGATTACTTTGTTGGAAAAAAGAACTATAAACCATTTCGTACTTGTCGGATCAGTGACATAGAACACTTGTTTAGCTTGCGTGGCTAGAATAAAAGGCTCATCTTTGTACCCCACCTTATTAAGACCCACTTTCAAAAAACCTGATTTATCCATTCGTATGCCACTATTATTTTCAACCCACTTGCATCCAAAGATAGGAATCTGAAACTTCTCATAATCAAACACCCAAATGTGCTCGATAACCCCATAATACAAGGAAATATGCATTGCTTCGGCAAGCACGGTGACACCACTATTTTGCATTGTACTTTTATCATCTTGTTCCTTGGTATAAAATGTGTATCCATTAATTGCGTATGCGCTATAAGAAAACACATGCAAACTTGGACCATATGCTAAATATCTCAATCTTTCTGTTATTAAAGCAGGATCAGAATAAAACTTTGAAAAAATATGCTCCTTGAACCATGTTATAAAACTTCGATTGTGCTTACGTACTATCCAATTTTCATTTCTATTTAGATTTAAACCTCGGAGAACTTCCTTGTGTATTTCAACATACGGCTCAACCTCAATGTCATTGTGCAGAACATACAAATTCACTTGCTCCCGTTCATCCCTTGAAACTGTCACAACTTTATTTCCAATTAACTGTTTACCTACTATTTTTTCAACAACATGAGATTTTGGGAGGCCAATGGATTGAACGTTGGACAAATATTCAGTACAAAACTCAATAGCTTCTTCAACAATGTATCGTTCAACAATACATCCCTCTGGTCGACTTCGGTTTTTCACATACCCTTTCAATATTTTCATATAACGTTCAACAGGGTACATCCATCTCATATAGGCAGGTCCACACAGTTGTGTCTCTTTCACAAGATGAACAACTAGACGTACCATTATGTCAAAAAATGATGGAGGAAAATACATTTCAAGCTCGCACAAAGTAATAACTATTTCTCTTTGAAATGTTGGTAAGATCGCAAGATCTATCACCTTACTACAGATTGACCTAAAGAAAAAACACAATTTAGTTATTGTGCCTCTCACTTTTTCTGAAAAAATAGAACGTATACGCACCTACTAGAACAACCGGGATCCATTCGTAAAAGATCAATATCAATATAAGATCAGTTGTATCTTCTACGACCTGGCATTCTTCCAACAATCTCTTCCACAAGAGTGCTCTAATGGCAAAGAGCTGTATCCACTTGAAACTCGGCATTACTTATCATACACACCTAGCCCGTGGCACTTTCAGCCGGTGGTAGGGGTCCCTAACTTGGTTGGAGCTTAGGCCACTAGAACGCGTCTTTAATCTAGTTCAGGAAGGAAGTCTGGAACTCATCTTAGTCTCAGGGACATGCCCAGAAGAATCAGCTGGTGTCAGGTTTTCGGGAATTGAATCAGGATTGTCTTGTGCCAGAACTGATTGCACTAGGAGAAGAAAGCCAATTGTTTATTCCCATTCCCTTGAAGTCAGGGATTCGTTTAAAGCCTTTCGCTAGCATTACAACAGAACAGAATAAATGGCATCCATCAGATTCATTAGCTGCGGACACATAGGAATTCTTTCTTACTGTAGCCACACAGATAAAAAATTTGATTTCATAGACGAGGTGGTAATCAAGTGGCAATTAACTTTTAAACCTCTTTCTTCTTTATCGCGGGCCCTAAAGACGATCCTTGCCCTTGTTCAATAGAAGAATCTGGAGCGGATTTCCGATAGTTGCCAAGTCGAAACATATAGTATACATCCAAAAAGGAGAGTTCTTTCAGAGCGGGTCAGGGAATCTAAATCTAAGTCAATCATAGAATCGATTCCCGTTGAAGTTTGACGAGAGATATCAGTAGTATATATAGGTTACGATTTCTTCACTCACGCGAGATTGCTAGGGCAGAAAAGCGAGAACTCGAATGCTTCTCCTATTCTCTATAGATGAGACTGAGAAGTAGATCCAACCTAGTCTAGTAGTAAGCAATCTGCCAAAAGCAAGGTTTTTCTTCCTATACCCACTTCTTTTTAGGGAGTATATTTATGGACTTGCTTATAGTCATAATTTGAATAGATCCATTTTTTTGGAAAATGTAGGTTATGACAATAAATATAGTTTACTAATTGTAAAACGGTTAATTACTCGAATGTATCAACAAAATCATTTAATCATTTCGGCTAATGATTCTAACAAAAATCGATTTTGGGGATATAATAAGAATTTGGATTCTCAAATAATATCAGAGGGGTTTGCCATCGTCGTGGAAATTCCATTTGCGACAATTAAGCTCCTCCTTAGAGGAGGCAGAAATCCTCCAATCTTATAAAAATTTGAGATCAATTCATTCCATTTTCCCCTTTTTGGAAGATAAATTTACATATTTAAATTATGTGTCAGATATACGAATACCCTATCCTATCCATTTGGAAATCTTAGTTCAAATCCTTCGATATTGGGTGAAAGATGCCCCTTTTTTTCATTTATTAAGGCTGTTTCTTTATAATTTTTGTAATTGGAATAGTTTTATTACTACCAGAAAATGGATTTCTACTTTTTCAAAAAGTAATCCAAGATTATTCTTGTTCCTCCATAATTTTTATGTATGTGAATATGAATCTATCTTCGTTTTTCTACGTACTAAATCCTCTCATTTACGATTCAAATCTTTTAGCGTTTTTTTTGAGCGAATTTTTTTAATGCAAAAAGAGAGCATCTTGAAAAAGTTTTTTATACAAATTTTTCGTATCCTTTAACATTCTTCAAAGATCTTAACATTCATTATGTTCGATATCAAGGAAAATGCATTCTGGCTTCAAAGAATGCGCCTTTTTGGATGAATAAATGGAAACACTATTTTATCCATTTATGGCAATGTTTTTTTGATGTTTGGTCTCAACCAAGAATGATTAATATAAACCCATTATCCAAATATTCATTTCAGCTTTTAGGCTATTTTTTAAATGTGCGACTAAATCGTTCCGTGGTACGGAGTCAAATGCTGCAAAATACATTTCTAATCGAAATTGTTATCCAAAATTTGGATATAATAGTTCTAATTATTCCGCTAATTAGATCATTGGCTAATGCGAAATTTTGTAATATATTAGGGGAACCCATTAGTAAGCCGGTCTGGGCCGATTCATCTGATTTTGATATTATTGATCGATTTTTGCGAATATGCAGAAATCTTTCTCATTATTATAATGGATCCTCAAAAAAAAAAGTTTGTATCGAATAAAATATATACTTCGGCTTTCTTGTATTAAAACTTTGGCTTGTAAACACAAAAGTACTGTACGCGCTTTTTTGAAAAGATCAGGTTCAGAAGAATTATTGCAAGAATTCTTTACAGAGGAAGAAGAGATTCTTTCTTTGATTTTTCCAAGAGATTCCTCTACTTTGCAGAGGTTACATAGAAATCGGAT